>CM052317.1:5893407-5949065 GCA_028455605.1 Lasioglossum malachurum
TGTTCACCGGCAGCCTCCAACATACACATTCGAGGGAATCCCTGTGTAAAAAGTTTAACGCTCTCAAGTTGCCGGATGTCCGTAACTTTCCTCCATTTTTCTAGTGGGTATGTGTTCACGCGCCTGATCGCGGCGTCAGAAGAGAGAGTTTCGCGTCTTGTTCGAGCGAGAGTAATACGGGTTCTTGAACAGAGAGGCCGGTTACCCGTTCGGCTCACCCATCTGATCTGTTTCCCAGGCGAGGGTAAAAACGAGGGAAGTCTAACGAGACTCGGCTCGAACAACCGTGAACCGTGTACATTCGACGTCGAGGGATTAAAGGCTAATTGGTCCGATAATTAGCTGATAATTTATTAAAACCCCACTGCCCGTTCACCGGTAGAACCGGCGCGGCGTGCCGGTTTCGCCCGTTAATCTCCCGCGAGACGTTAATCTCGCGTAGGATACATTAAAATTGGCTGAGCAGAGACCCGTGAAGATATTGCGAACGAAATTTCAAGCTCGTAAAAATTCTCCGATTTTCAAAGATACATTTTGAACAATTCTACTCGATATTTTCAACTCTCTGCCTTGAAACTCGTCGGTTCCCGAAATAATCTGGCAGCACGAATTGAGGGGGGAAAGTTACCCTCTCGTTTACGGGCACACGCACGGCAGAGGTGAAACCGTCACGTGACCGAAGCGAGGGGAAAGCATTCACGTGGGGAAACGTGGGGGAAGCGTGGGGGAAGCGTGCGGGAACAGCGTGGGGGAACAGCGTGGGGGAACAGCGTGGTAGAGGGGGAAAGTACAGTGGGGACACAAATCCTAATCTGGCAATTCTACCATGTAGGTATTCCAAATTATTATAATTGACGCTATTAAGTACAAAGTATTGGACCGATCAACTGGAAATTTTAACCGTACCTTCAAGAAGAGTCCTGGAGTGACTCTGCTCCCTCTCTCTCTCTCTCTGTATTTTTTAGCCACTCCAAAGAAATTGAACACAATATTCATCGTCCCTCTTTAAAAATTAATTTCGTTCCTAACGCGGCTGTTTAACCGAGCTTCGTTTGGCTTTATACAATCTAGAAGAATTTAAGAAGTAGACTGCGGACGTTTATGCAATTTGCAATTTTTGTAGACAAATTTTAAGTATGTGAAAACAAATAAAATCTTGTTTTCGGTGGTAGTAGCCTTTGCAGATTTGAAATATATAAAAATCGTGCTAAACTCTGTCAAATTTTATATTCTACCGTTCCTTGAAAATTTTCAGGAGCCATAAATGCATGAAGATCCGCAGTCTATCAAGAAGTAATCGTTACGGTGACCTTCAATTCTACGGAGTAGGTTGCAATGATTAAATTCATTCGATCTTGTGGAATTTTTGGGGGCGATCGTTCGGCAGACGATCGCCTCAAAGGTCCCGGACAAACTCGAATGGGGAAGACCGTGTATGTTCAGAGTATCGCAGTGCCTCGCGTTGCGGGACTGCAGAAGGAGCAACCGTGGAAATGGAGCGGCGAGAGGCGAGAAAAAAAGCTGGCGAGAGACGTATCGCGTAAAATGGCCGGGAACGGTGCCCGTCAATTTCGATTTCGCGAATCGACTGCGGTGGCCGGTGGCCCGGGTCACCCGAAAATCCGTGTTTTCCTCGGACAAATCAATTCTCTATAGTCGCCGAGCCGTCGGACTAAACCGATCCGGAAATGGAGGACCTTCGCCGCGGCGATTTTCCGTGTCGATTGCACTCCGCCAAATGGAAATGCCTCCTTCCACTCTGCGTCCCAGCAGTTTCTCCTACCCTTGTCTCTCCCTGTGTGTTTCTCTTTATCCCTTTCTCTCTCTCCCCCTCTCTCTGTCTCTCTCTCTCTCTCTGTTTCCCTCTGTTCGAGCTGCTCTCAGCACAGTCCCAGGTCACCGACACGAGACCGCGAAACTGTATTCCCGTGCACGACCAGCCAGACCGACCCAGATCGATTCATCGACGCGCCATCGAAAACAGAAAACGGAAAGAACAGAAAGCAGAGCTGGTCCCGGCTCTTCGTGGTGCCAAACCAGGATTGAACTGTTCGGAATCGATGCAAGTCACTCTTCCGACTATTTCGAAGAAGCCTCGCCGACTGTGGATTTCGATGAACAATCTCTCTTCTTCCATTAGCTCTATCTTTAAGTATTAATATGTATTATATTATGTATTAATAAGTATTAATATTAAAGTGGAGTTCGCGACCTCCACATTTTCTCATGCAGAGCTATTTATACAAAGTGCTTCGTTTATCTGATAACGGAAATACCTTGTGACGCACTGAAGTCACGAAAAGAATTTGTTTACAAAAATTTTTCAATATGAATCATATAGTCTAATTTTTTTGAGTGAAATGTCCCTATAATTTTCTACTCCATTTTCTCTTATACATTTTCTTCCATCTTCAAAAGCAAGCGAGTTATTCCGGTGACCTGTTTATGCGCAGAATTGTGGTTTATATACGAGAATACAATATACCTTCAAACTAGTGGGTTATCAAATCATTTCAACGAAAAAATGATTACATTAGTTTTGTTCACTAAAATGGATTTCTTGCAAAATCCTGAAGTCGTGGACAAATTTTGCGACCAGATTTGAAATCACCGTGAAAAAACCTACGGGAAAAGATATATAGCATGTTTAAAAAAAAATTTCCGCCCGTGGTATTGGAAAAACCACAGTTTTCTTGAAATTGTGCAAGTTCAACGAATTTTCTCAAGGTTAAAAAACGTTCGTACCACAAATCCCCTATTTCCCCATATTCAGCACAGTTTCAGCTTTAATTTTAAAAAAATATCATAGCTCTATCTCATTTCTATCGAAAGTTCTTCGATTTTGGAAGAGATTTCGTCTAAATTGCCCACTGTGCGTCGTAGAAGGGGAAGGTACCCTCCCTTCCACCCATCGCCCAGCTGTGCTGCGGAGTCCGCCTTTGCTTCCCCCGCTCTTCCCACTAACGCTGACGTGTGCCGTACGTGGGAGAAGCAAAGACTGGCTCCGCAGCACAGCTGGGCGAGGGGCGGAAGAGTAAGGGGCCTGGTGGGACTCACAGATGGCAACTCTAGTGATGGCAACCTCCCTACTCCAGAGCCCCCCCCCCACCAAACTCCTGTGGACTGTAGAGAAGTGGGGGGATACACGGCCGTGATAATTTGCCCGCGCAAACATTTCCAGACCAGCAGGCAGTTCTCCCGTCCGATTTTTGTCGCGATATAATTACAGCTTCCTCGCCCAGCGGAAATCAGACGCAGTAAATATGGCCGCGACGCAGCGACCCGTGCGGAGTTTCCAGTTTCGTCCGTTTTTTTCCCCCGGCATTGCGTGTGGAAATCGAAAAAAATGGGTTGTTACGCCGATAAACGTTCCAGGGAGCCGGGAAAGCAAACAGCGGACTTTCCATCGAACAATGAATCGATTGTTCCGAGCAAACGCTTTTAACGATGTAATTCCGCCTATGACGCGCGCGAGCGTGGCGCGTAATTTCAAACCGTGCACAAAAGCGACTCCGGGATTTCGCGCGCTCGTTCCCCCGCTCGGTTATCTTTTTTCCTCTCTTTTTTTTCCCCGTTTTTGTGCGTTGAAATTTTATTTAACAACCACGTCGCGCGTGAAAACGCAATATTTCTCGCGAGCGAGAGGACTGCGATGAATCGAGGTCTCTCTCTCTCTCTCTCCCTCTCTCTCTCTCGAGGAAACTCGAATTTTATATTGGAGCCTTTTGTAATTTTGTTCGACCTGTCGATTTTTCGAGCTTTTATCCAGCGATGGGAGTTTTCTTCGTCGATCGAGGCGTGCACGTTTCCCGGCGTGGAAACGCCTCGATGATTCTCCAAATGAGCGTTCATGCTCCCGCGAGCTCTTCAGGGTCTGCCGTGCTCCGCGGCGCGCGGCGTCGTCAGGGAAACCGTGTTAAGGAACGTTAAGGAGACGCTAACGCGAGACGAACGACGCCGACGGTGTTGTTCGACGCAATTCGGAGCCATAGCCACATTGAACAACGCGGGTATCACGGTAACCGATACCCAGCTTGGAAACTCTCTGGCAGGATCAGGTCCTTTGCTAGGCCTTTCAACGGAGCTGTAGACCATCCGTGATCATTAGGACTGCGGAAACTACAACTGGAACAGAACAGTCGAGCTCTGGACGCTAATATCTTCTTCGCGAACACGTAAATACTTCAATCACTCGACCCTCAACTGTGAATCCAGGAGGCCTTTGAGCCCCCTGCTGGAACGAATTTTTGTGTGAACGTAGCTAAGACACCCTCTTGAACTATCCAATTGGTTTTAGCCGCCAACGCGAACCCGTTTTCGAGATAATCGATATACAATATTGAAATGCGACATGTACGTTATATTCCATGAGCGAAAACCTCTTTTCACAGCTTTCGGTGGTCGAGCGGGTGAGATTGGGTAGAGTATAAAAGTTTAAATTTTTAAAAAAATACTGGTGGCTTTCATATAATTGTATCCATCTAAATGAACTTTATAACCGAATAACCTCTAATAGACTGCGTTTGAGATAATTTTATATACAGTATTATTTAACCATAAATTTATGGATAAGTCCTTTGTATATATTCTTCATTAATCCTTCATTAAAATTACGTTTGCACAAAATTTTCAAGTTTGAGGTCATTTCAAGGTCATAGCGATAGACCGTGATTTCCATCGATAAAAGGAATCCTCAGTGAAGAGTCGCACTGTGGTGCTACCGGGACTACATATGCTCGAATCTAGTTAGCGTAATTCCTTCAAAAAACACAATCTGATTTTTCACCTGGCTGCGGAAAACGAGAACACTCCGCACACTTTATTAAGACGAACTCAACGACCTACACAATATTACGACCTCGAGCCCATAAAGAAAGCTAAAATATTTTCTCCGACTTTCTGAACCAAATTCCCCAGTGCGAGTCGATCGGTTTTCGATCCGGTCGATTCGAGAAATCGAGCGAGCATCCAGAATGACGGAATTCTAGAGAGGAGTCGATACAGAGTATAGCGGGCGGAGCGGAGGAGGATCACGCGGCCATAGAGGATTCTGGGAAACCGGTTCCTCGATCGCGAGAGACGGCCGTCACTTGTCGAACGAGGAAGCGAGGACAAAAGGCGCTCGAGCGGGATAAAGCGCATCGTTGCGACACGTATCTTGTTCATCGATGCCCGCGTGACAAATCGACATCTTGCCTTGCAGCAGGACACCACGAAAGAGAGAGAAATAAATAAAGAGACAGAGAAATAAAGAAAGAGAGAGAGAAATAAAGAAAGAGAGAGAGAGACAGGACCTAGGACGTCCTCAGAAAATTGGAAAACTACCCGACTACCAGGAGCCCGGAGACAAAGGAGCACACTCGGCAAAGTTCACCCTTTACAAACAGCCTCTGGCAATTTAAGGGTTGTCAGCTTCGCTAAGGAACTGCGCCGAGCAACCACACCTTTTGGGATACCTTCGGAATACCTGCGGGACCTGTGCGGGCCGGAGTGATTCACCTGCTCCCTAATCTCGAGGATTTCTTCCGGTGTTAATTCTCGAACCACTGGGGGCCAATGTATCGGCTCTGGAGCTGCGGGAACCCCCTAATCCCGAAGAAACCGTTCTCTAGAATCCCTCTGTCTGGGAGCGGCTCGATTACCAAGGTACGCCAACGCCTCTCGTTGCTCGTTAAACGGTAAATTCTACCCCTAAGTCCTAGCTTTCTGCACAAACCATGCCCAACAGCAGCGTTCCTCAATTTGGGCACAATTTATGACCACACGACCGTCTCGATCGTGTCAAATAGTGGGGGACATCACCTCCCACCTCACCAGAATGAAAAAGTGGGGGAACGGGCGAGACGTAGCCCGCGGGCCGCGAGTTGGACAAGTCCCTCTTTAATTCGTCCACAGTTCAGCTCAAACAAAGTGCAAGGGAAGGGTCTTTGAAATCAAACAAAATGTACTGCGAGGAAATTATTGATACTTTCGGAACCCCGCAAGTCTCCTTCGGTTAGGAGACAAGAAAGACCCGACTGAGCCAGAGTTTCGCCAACTGTAACTTCCCTTTGATTCGTTCCGGAAGAGATCACGCGGTAAACCACGATCGAGAAACGAATTCGCGATATTATGGATCAAGCAAGAAGCGAGCTAGGAGCCACGGGAGCACGGTATCTCCGTCGAGCGTATCCTCTTGTCCGTGCAAAGCTCGCGGACCGTGCGCGAGTATGGAAATCCAGCCGGATAAAAAACGACTGAAAAGGTCGGCTTTTCGACCGAAAGTATCCGCGGAGGCGTACGGAATTCAAAGGCGCATAAATTCAATCTGTATAAAGCGCAGGAACGCCGGGGAACGGCGAGAAGGTCCGACCGAGAAAGCTGACGTTACGAGTGACTTTCTGAAAGAAAAGGCCGTGCGCCCGGAACAAAAAAATACGAAAAAGAGCCTGCGAAAGAGAAAGAGAGAGAGGAAGATAGCACAAAAGATGTAAATTTCGCGCGGGAATGACTGAGAGTAAGGTCGGCCCGGCCCGACCCGCCTTTCTAAATTCGGTAACCGGCTCTCGACGCGCACGGTAGTTTAATATGAGATTCTATCCGAGAAAAATTTTTATTATTGCCACTTTTGTCATTCTATATTCGTTCCGCCAGCTGGCGAGTAGAATTAGAGACTAGAAGATCCATTAAGGCGGTAGACTCCTTTTTCCAGGAGTGCATGGGTGTGGGATTCGCGTTCTCATTTCTCGATAATACCAAAATTGAGTTTTTCAGTAGTCAAAGACGCTAGATAAGAGATCGATCTAGGGCGCTATCGCCATCAGAAGTCCTATTTTTTCCTTTACGAGGCGTAATTTGCATTATTCAGCAGCATGTAGCTATGAGAATAGAGCCGTAAACGCTTTCGTAAACGAATAAAAAAGAACTTTTTAAAAACCACGCTTATATTAAAATGCACTAGAAAGGAGAAAATCATTTTTTTCCTGGTTCTCCCCAAAAATTTAATATAAATTTAAATACAATCATGACATTGGTGACTATAATAATAAAAATTGCCAATAATGAAAATTTAAAATATGTATTTGGTCAACTCGTATAAATTATATACGCTCTGAAAATTTCATTGAAATTGGTTAATTGGTTCACGAGTTATAAACGATCGAAAGTGGAGAAAATTGAAGTTTTGCAAGATTTCCGGACTTTATACCAATTTTGATCGTTCATAACTCGTGAACCGATTAACCAATTTCATTGAAATTTTCAGAGCGTACTTATATAATTTATACGAGTTGACCACATACATATTTTAAATTTTCATTATTGGCCCAATACACTAATTCTTCTAGCCTTACAGAGAAATTGAATATTCATAAAAAAAAGTTATTCTGATTTGAAGTGTGTTGAATCAGATATGCTCGTTAGTGTATATGTATTGACGTAATCTTCGTGGCCGCTCCACGCTTTTATTTTTATAGTCGCACACACTAAAATGTCATGATTTTATTTAAATTTATATTAAATTTTTGGTCAGAACCAGAGGGAAAAAATTATTTTCTCCTTTTTAGTGCGTTTTAATATAAGCGTGGCTTTTAAAAAATTTTATTATATATTTTATTTTCTACTTTTTAGTCATTTTTAAATGGAACGCAAGATATGGAAATACGCGAGATAGAATGAGGGGATGACTCCGAGAGACGACGTCTCTTGATGGAGTCCGTTCAATGTTCTAACTCGAGTATTCAGACTTATTTCGGTGCAAATTAGGCTACTCCGTCCCATTGGAAGTTCCACGCGAACGGATTTCGAGACCGCTCGGGATTAATATTTCATCCGGTGGTAGAAGGATATGCCTTTTTCGAAATGCCAGCCACCGGCTAATAATAACCGCGTCTTTGTTTAAGTATGCGGTCAGGGCGTGGACTGCTCGCCTAACGAGCGTGCAAAGCAGCGGCGACGATCGCTGATGAATAGGCTCTCGATACGCGAATCGATACGTAGAAACGCGTGGTCGGATCTATCTTGGCGACGATTAACGGAGGATGACGGATTCCTGAGTCACTGGGCGATGCCTACGCCTCGAATCAACCTTTTTCTCATTTTTATCCTGCTCTTCGATGCTCATACATAGACTCTTCGTGCATCAGCCAATGAAATTTGAAAATTCCATTCTCGGTAGCTCGAAATTATTTATCTTTTAAAAACTCTGGTCGAGAGGACCAACTTGGAATTAATTATTGCCAGAACGATCACAGGACTACTTCGCGCGACGACCTAAAATCTGTTTAGCGGGTTCTCGCGGGAATATTCGGGAACGCCGTTGCTTTGAAACGCAGTTCTACATCCGAAAATGAAAAGACGAGTTTACGGTGAATCAAAATGAAAGGAAAGCGCCGCCCCTTTCCTAGTAATATGAATATAAACTTTTTTTCAGAGCACAGTCAAGTTTATGGATGGGAAAATAATGTTAAAGAACGAATTCCACGGATTTTTCGATCTCTTGACAATTTTCTGGGGCATTTTATACATACAGTGGGCGTACAAAGTATTCGTACACCATTTAAAACAGAATACCTTTTTTCTAATTGTACTAAACGACCTGATTTTTTATAATAAATTAGAAGCATTGGTTTAGGAAATGATATGCAAAAAAGATTTTCCAAAAATTATATTTTACAAGGTTTCATGCAAAAATAAAAAAGACATATTGTAAAACTTTTTTATTTGGGCCCTTAAATGAAAATTTAAAATATGTACTTGTTTTTGTAGATTATTTATACACATGTTAAAAATTTCATTGAATAAGGACACAAATAAAAAAGTTTTAAAAAATGCCTTTTTTATTTTTGCATGGTAACCTTGTAAATTATAATTTTTTGAAAATCTTTTTTGCATATCATTTCGTAAACCGCTGGCTTCTAATTGATTATAAAAAATCAGGTCGTTCAGTACAGTTATAAAAAAGTTATTAGTTATTAAAAGGTGTACGAATACTTTGTACACCCACTGTAGATTAAGGCCCGTCCAACTTGGCAAAATAAAAATTTCCTGCTTGAACTGCAACAAACTGGAACGCGACAAAGAAATTTCTTTTCTCTCCTAATATGTTTAATAGGTTGAAAATAATACAACAGTATTTAAAAATTTATCTGACGGTCTTGATGTTTTGAATTACACCTACTCATTTTTTCCATAAATCCATCAAATCCGCTGTCTAATAATAATCGACTGAGAAATACGCTCCGAGTCTGAATCTTTTCAGAAATACTTGCTGGTATACTATAATTCGTAGCAAAACGAAAGTGCAAGGGAAATAAGTTCTTCCATGCACCGTGGGCGTTTCCAGAGCCCGGTTATCTGTACACCTTTCACGGTGCATTCGAAATTCGCTGCATTTTTCGCAAGTGCACGCCGCGTCGGGTTCCCCTTTCCAAGATACCCAGAATTTTGAGCAAAAAGGGAAACGACTAGCTCCTTCTTGAATATTTTATTCCGGCAGTTGGTCCGCGCACCGGTACAGGATTTAAGCGTCACGATAAGTGGCCCGATGTAAATACAGCAAGAGGGAGAGAGAGAGAGAGAGAAAGAGGACCGTACGTGGGTCTCGAGTAACTCGAGCCTGGTCTAATTAATTTAAAAAAATACCCGGGAAATCCCCGTCGCGATAAATATGCAGCGATAGAAATGCAAATCGTACGGGCTGTGATAGCTCGCGCAGATTGCTCGAAATATTTTTTACCCTTCTCTCTTATTTTCCAAAGCCTCGCGCAATCTCTCTCTCTCCCTCTCTCTTTCTGTCTGTGTTTTTTGTCACCGATCGCGCGAAACGTATTAAATCCGGCGACCTACATAAAAAATAAACCCCGCCGGAAAAAAAAACGGCGAAATCTCGTTCCGTCCGATCGTGACTCATTGCGCTTCGCGACCGGAAAAACAAAGTTAATGAAACGAACAAGCGCCGCCAGAATCGACGGTAACAGTTGTTCCGTCGTTAACGAGCGACGATTTCCACGAGGAGCGTTCATATTTTTACCCGACGCGATCGTTTAAATCCCCCTCCACCCACTGTTCGTTCGATTCATTAACAAGATTCGCCGTGCTTACCTCCCGGTTCGCAATAACTAACCACTTCGGCGGCTCGCGACCTCGTTTCCGGCAGGCTGCGATCCCTGGGTCTCCCTTGACCTGCGTCAACTTCGGTTGAGAATGACCTACTGATATCTTTTTAACCCGTATCTATTTAAAATAGGAAATAACATAATTACATCATTCGACCACCGACATCATCGTCAGTTGAAAATGTCCTAATTTTTCAGACCCATCACTACTTACAACTAGCACGAAATTCATGATATTAATTTAATTGATGCAATAAACAAAATAAGTAATAAAAAAGGATTCCATTCGACTCCCGGCGTCATGGTCAGTTAAAATGACCTAGTGACATTTTTCGGACCCATCACTACTTACAACTAGCACGAAATTGATAATAATCAATTAAAAATGACCTACTGACATTTTTCAGAGCCATCACTATTTAAAACTAGCACGAAATATTATCATAATATTAACTTAATTGATGCGATAAACAAAATAAGTAATAAAAAAAGATTCCATTCTACTCCCGGCATCGTGGTCATTTGAAAATGACCTACTAAAATCTTTCAAAGCCATCACTACTTACAAGCAGCGTTAAACAAGCACGTTTAATTGATGCAATAAAAAGAATAAGTGATAAAAAAATTCTCTCGGACCAAACACGAATATTTTTCGAAAATAAAGAACAAAGGGCGTAAAGCGAGATGCAAACGAATTGTTTACGGGTCCAGAGATTTCCGCGCAATTTTTCATGGGGCGCAAAAATTTTGTATTTGTTTGGCCGATCGGAGAAAAAGGAATCCTCTGGTAGGATTGAATATTTGGAAGCTTGTGGAACGATAGAGGCGAGTCGGATCGCAAAGTGAATGGATGTGACACGGACGAGAGTTGGCAAATGTTGGCAAAGGTGTCGGTCGGCATTCCCGGCGTTCCTACCATCTAGCCATCTACAGTGCAGCGCGTTCGAGGCGATTCGCTCCACCTGTCTTTCGCTGAATGCTGCATTGCATTGCACCAGAACGCAGCGGCGTTGTTCCGCGAACCCAACGATCCTCCGAGCTGCTCTCTCGGCCAACCTGTTTCCTTTCCCGGCTGTGGAAAATGCCGAATTCTTTCCAGGAAGCTCAAAAACGCTTTCACCGATCCCGTTCTTCTATCCGTGTATGATTCGTCCAAAATCAGAGAGGATGCTACAGAATCAATTTTATCGATCGCGTCCTATCATTGTGGTCGATTCACCCAGTTCCGTTAAACCCTTGCCGTATTTTAACGAGTCAGACTCGTCTTGAAGATTTCAACAAAGTCTAACAAATATGAATGTTATGCCTTTCTTTTCTGACAAAATAAAATTTTATTAGCTTGTAATCAATATTTAAGCATTCAAATAAATGTAGCCGTACAAAAAATACACATTTTCTTCACTCTTCCACATTTTTTTTTTTTAACAATCATGCTACAACTAATTAATAGACTGCGGATCTTTGTGCAAAATAAAAATATTCTGGGAAGCAGTAGTTGAATAAAAATTCATTTCACTTCTTAATAGTCTGCTTTCTGTAAATTAATAGCCTTCTTTTGTATTTCACACAGTTAATTTCTTCATAAATGCATAAAAACTCCAGCAGTTTCAACCCTTGTGTCTAGACGGAGGATCTTTATGCAAATTAAAAATGTTTTGCATTGATCGTAGGAAGCAGGAATAACATGAAAATTGATTTCATCCCTTAATGACTAGAATTTTAATTTTTAAAATCTAATTACTGTTTTATATTTCACCCAACCTTCTTCATAAATGCATAAAATCCGCAGTCTAGTTGTAGTTGTAACAGTTATGGTCCCTGATTAAAATGATTGATAGAGACTGATAGATTGAGACTTGCCCCCCACTCTTCCACCGCGAACCGGTCACGTGACGCGTTCCGTCACTGTCCGTGTACAAATGTCACGTGACTAATCCGGTACCAGGAGAGAGAGGGTAACCTTTTCCGTTGAATTCGTGCTCCCTCAGAGTAGAACGAATCGGTTTCGTTTCCAAGGGATGAAATCTACCCCCCTGCCGAGTTGTCGGAGCACGGAGCGATAAAAAAGAAGCTGCGAGAAGAACGGAAACGGGCTGAAGCTGCACGGTGTTCGACTAACTCGAAAAAGATTCGTCTCTTCGACGAACGACCGAGGTAAAAAGGAGATCGAAGGGAGAGAGAGACACTGGGAGAAAGACAGAGAGAGTCTGTGTCAATACTTTCGGCTGACTGGGTCAGGCAAATATAAAAATAAAGAGGCTGCGTTGAATTATTCCTCAGGGAATAGAGAGAGAACCGTGTCCCCGACGACTTTTCGAGCACAATTCCTTGCGAGCGCTTGTTCCTCTCTGTGTTTTATCAGAGAATCGAGTTAAATCGACGGTTCTTGTGCGAGCGCGCGCGCGCGCACGTGGCGAACCGTGAAGCAATCTCTCTTTGTCTTCGAGCTGGCAGCTCTATAAATCTTCTTTTCTTTGAAATTGGGTGAAAGTGCCCGCAGCCGACGATCCCCCCCCCCCGGGGAAAACTGATCGCTGCAGGCGCGACAATTATAGCGACAAGGCAGTTAAAAATATTCCCCCACGCTAAACGGGAAATAAAAGAGCGCGCCGTGACGTCAGCCGGTTTCTAGAGATGCGGGAAAAATATAAACGGCGACGGTAAATAAATTTTTGCTCGCGGTTGCAAATTTGATAAGGAATTCTTAGCACAGTTGATCTTTAACACTAAACCTGCCGAGCACTAAAAGCGATTAACATGTTTTAGTTTGCAAAAATGACGAGGCTCTGTTATTTAGATACTCTGCAATTCTTACAACAATATACGCTTGATATAGAGAATTTTATCGAATCAATATTTCCACGTAAGCAACTTCATATATATAATTTCAATAATTATGAAATGAAAAATATAAAACCGCGGTCATTGGACCGGCAGTGGTGGGTTTAGTGTTGATTCTCTAATTCTGTAGTGTTAACCCTTAGCACTCAGAGAGTCACTACTAAAGATTGCTGTACCATTATTCAAAATATTGTTTGCATTATTAAATTTGTTGGTATCTGATCAAGTACTACACATTCAAGAATTATTCTAGATCGGAAAAAATGTGAAACTGCGGATTTTTATGCATTTATGAAGAAATTGGCTGAGTGAAATATAAAACAGTAAAGTATTAGAAAAATTGAAGAATATTGCAATGTTGTTTTTAATGCGAAGACGTCATTAAGGGATGAAATCATTTTGTATTTTATTCCTATTTCCCACAATCAATGCAGAATTATTTTTATTTTGCATAAAGATTCGCAGTCTACTAATCAGACTAATCAGAGAATTATTCTAGGTCGGAAGAAATGCTTTATTTTCGAGTTAGCTCCGACTCTGCAAAGGGTTAAGACTTGAGGGTTCTTTTGAAGAGGCAGTCGCGATGCATGCTATCAAAGGTACAACACGCTCGGCGCGGTACGAGGAAATGACAATTAGCAGAGCCGCCGCCTGGAGGGATAAATGGCAGTATCGTTTCCGGGCGAGGATATTCGTTCAATTTTGAAATTTAACCGGCGCAAAGACTCGGATGCTGGATCCACGACTTCCGTATTGCCAATTAAGGGGCCCAGAATTGTATAGAAACGACATTTCCTACAGGAGGCCGGGGTGGCGAGAGATTTCGCTTGACGCCACTTTATTTCACGTTAAGAGCTATCCTGATACAAAAGCAACAGGAGAGACAGAGAGGAATAGAGATGGATAGAGGAATGAGGGTAGCTTCTTGCGCGCGCGGCTCCGCTGCAATAAATTCGAGCTTATGAACACCTCGTACGCTATAAACGGTGAATTCGCATTTGGGGTGTGCGCCGACATTATTTCACGAATTCGCGGGAAAAACGAGCGCAGAAATGGATCCTCTGTGTAGCTCGAATTTTTCTCGAGAATGTGTGAAATTATTCGCGTTGAAAGCTGCGAAAACCGCCCTTTAAATACAAATTATTTACTCCTATGTTGTGCGACTCCTATCGTAAGACATTCTCTAAGGTATATATGAAATAACTTCTTATAGAATCACGTCTATTATTTAAATAATTGTAAAATAAAAAGTCCGGAATATTTTCCTTCATTTCAGAAACTACCCTCTAGAATTCTGTACACTAACACTCCATTAACAAGGGAAAGTCTCCAAGTGTCCGACTTCGATTTTGATAATGTTTTGTGAGACGATGGTACGTGGATCCCTAATGACGTCTGCAAAATATTAGGTGTAGTTACTCAATAGTTTTAAAGATATAAACAATTGAACTTTCGCGCAACCTGCTTACACAGCTAATGGAATATCGAAAACTTGAGCTGCAAATCAACAAGGTATGAAAGTTTAATTGTTTATATCTTTGAAACTATTGAGTAACTACACCTAATATTTTGCAGACATCATTAGGGATCCATATACCATCTTCTCACAAAAAATTGTCAAAATCGAAGTCGGACACTTGGGGGGGCCTTTCCTTGTAAGACTCTTCGAAATTTTTACCCCAAAAATTAACCAGAATCTAATTTTTCTTGAAGCACGGTACAGTAGACATAAATTTTCTCCATTTCCATAAAAAATGACGAACTACAAAAAAGTTCTAATCACCGAAACCGTAAAATGAATCGCGAGGCAAGGGGTCAAACTTGTTTCCCTTCATTTAATACGTACAGTTAGCTGCCCGTAAGAGGATCCTCGAGGTATAATATTAATCGTAAAAATTCCGTACGCGTCGGAAGAACATAAATACACTTAATCTCGCGAAGATGAGGTTTCCAACTAGCCCCCACGTTGTTCGAGGAAGTACCCCGTCGTAGTTTATGGTTGAATAGTTGATGAAACGATCGCGGAATTTCACATCTCGCCGGGATTAGTAATTGCCCGTCCCTCCGAGAAGGCGGTCTTTCATGAATTAGAGCGAAACTCTCGAAATTGTTACCTTTAGTGTTTCTTTTACACGGGGGATCCTTTACGATCCTCGGACTGGGATATTCGGCGAAATATGTATAACCGAATAATCTCCGCTTCTTTTTATGCCAACCGTGAACTTTTCCACGAGCAAGCTGCTGCTCCGATGGTCAATTTCGTCTCGTCCTGTTTGACAAGTATTTTAATCAAGGTGCCGCGAGATACTATTTTCGCCGCGAATTTAATCTTGGCGACGCCTGGGCGTTTTTACAGGAAGCGACGGACGACCGAGAGAAACGGACCGGCACTATTTTTTCCGCGTTTTAATTATCGGACTATTTATTCTCGATTAAAAACGCTCTGGCGACCTCTGTCGGTGGGCGGACGGCGTCATGAATATACATACATCGGTGATCCATCGATCCTTATTCTTGTCGGGGACACCGATTTTATCTCTGCTTGCGGAGACCCACACGGAGGCACCACGTGAGGGGAGAGAGCTCGAATTGAGGGGTGAGTGCTCGAATTGAGGGGTGAGTGCTCGAATTGAGGGAAGGGAGCTTGTTCAATTAGAACCAAATAAATAAATAAACGGGATTACTAAGATACAAATGTGATCACGAATTACTGAGGATAACCTTTTATTTGAGGAGCCAAGTAACGTTGCCGAGTTCGGCCAACGATCAACTAAACTCTCGGACGCTTCGACCGAACACCTGCGTCCGCACACACACACACTCACTCGAGGGACCCGTCTTCGCGAGAACGTAAACATTTTGATCCTCGCACTCGCTCACGCAGCGCCGTCCACGGTCCGTGGTCTGTTTATATTTTTTCCACGCGTAACGGTCGCAACCGGAGAAGACATACAATTTAACAGAGCTCTAATTGAGGGAAGGGAGCTCGAACTGAGGGGAGAGTGTTCGAATTGTGGGGAGAAAGTTCCCCTCTCTGCCAATAAATACCAGCTTAGTCACGTGACACAGCATCGTGGAAGGGGAAGGTAAAGTTCCCTACTCATTTTCGTAAGAAAAATCGCGTAAAGCGTAAATTTTAATGTACCTAACCATATAAAAAAATCTGCAACATTATCCTAATCGAATATTAGTTTTGCGATACTGTAACAGTGAGTTAGTACATACTTTGGGTAAAGATATAAAAATATATCTGTGCTCTTCTCACGCAATCTCGATCAAGTATCAGCTTACGAAAATACCTAGTTTCAATCTGTTTCATGACATGAACATTTTATAAATAAACGGAGTAGGTGTAACGCAGGCGAAAGTTTCCAAGACCACGAGAGTTAAATAGAAAGATAACGCTACGGGAACAATTACCCAAGAGAAGACTGCTTATTACAGCTCTTAAAAAAGCCATTGTTTCCCTGTAGACCGTCGGACGTTCGGGCGCCAAGCGTGAACGCGTTAAGAACAAGTTTTAACCCCCGTTTCCCGTTCCGAGGGGGATAATGAAACGCGGAATTCCAGAAACGAAACCGAAACCGTAAACGCCGTGAGGAAAGTAAGCCCGCGGGAATACCGTGCTTTATCCGCGCCGATTATAAAATTGTTCAGAAGACGTTCGGAACAATGGCCGGAGAGAAAGCTCTACCAAACTGGGGCTTCAGCACGAGATGATATTCCGACAATGGGGCGCAAGAGTATATATTTGAACGTTCAACAAAATCTGTGCGAAATACTTCTATTCCTATGCTAACGGGCGTCGCAACTAGACTGTGAATCCTTGTGTCGAGACTTTATGCCCTAAATGCGAAAGAAGATTTTTGACATAGATACAGATTATTAAATCGTTCGCCTTTGATTTCCAGTAACGTAGTGGTAAAAAAAAAATCTGAAAATATTTTATCTGTGCTCATTTCGGAGGGTGAGTTCCTCTGGCAATTTTTCCAAAGTCAAAGCTTAACCATTACTTGGTGTACTGGGTCTTTTGTGACCCCGACGAAATTTCTGTGCGCCAGCTTTTGCTACTGTATTTTACAAAAATACCAAATATCCACATTTTTTAACTTATATAATATATATATAATAACTTATAAATAATATACTTGAAAGTATATCTGAAACAATTTATACAAAATTTTGGAAAGGTCCTATAATGATATTTTGTAGTCTGACTAAAAACACTATACCACTTAAGGGTTAAAGCACATGCCTATCTCTAATCGTCCGATGGTTTTGATAGGGGAAGTTATTTTGTAATTCGCAGTACGAGTCGCGTTTCCGAACACGCGTCATATTTCACAGCACTCGGATACTTCCGTGATTCGGTGTATCTCGCTCGGGCTTTGTCGGTGGTTTATTCTTCCGCGATCCCGAACAACAGTGGTGGAAAAGGCTGGGTAAGGGTTGCGAAGGGGTGAGAGGAGACCGAAGGATAAAGCAGGATATATTCAGTCGAGTGGGCGCGGCGACAAAGGAGATAATCGAGTGATCTCGAGTGGGCCACCCCCGCGCATCCAGGCGCGGAAACGCGTGCTGCACGATGTACACTGCCTCTCAAAACCTACCACCACTTTCACAGAATATAAACCCAACCAGAAAAATTCCTCGAAACTTCTTCTGCGGAACTCGACCATAATCATTCCCGTATAAAACCACTCGTTCTCCCACTATTTCATTCGACAGCCCAGCCTCTCACTGTTTTGCTACTAGATGAACTACCCTTCATCCCTTAAAATAATTGTCGACCCCTACGCGTCCCCAGAATCTTTTTTATAATCCATTTATTTTATAATTTTTATAACCCATTTAATTTTCTTTTTTTTTCAATTCAGTAAATTTTTATTTTAAAAGTTTTTATATAAACGTTCAATTAATTTGAAAAATAATTAATAGTTCCTCGTGTACAATTGCAAAATAAAATGCAAGTATCAGCGCAGAGATAGCTTCGAGATGCACTTTCAGATTAAAACACAGATACGAATACCTTGCGAGGTCGATTGGATATCGGCTTTTTTCAATAAAGGTGTCGCGATACTTTTGCGAGTCGGTGTACTTAGTCGCGGCCGGAGTGCGAGGGTGGAAAATATCCGAGGATCGTTTCCGATTGTTGTTCGAGGTCTCGAGCCGCAGTCCGCGAAACAGTAAATCGTAATTATGGAAATTGCTTGTCTTTCATCTCGATAGGACGCACGAGGATCGAAGAGAGAGACCTCTCTCCGAGGGTGCTAAAACTTGCGGCCCCGTATCAATTAGCGAGATCGTTAAGCGGGAAACCCATTAACTTGCTTCTCTTTCTTTCTTTTCACGAGAACGCGGAAAGCAAATGGCCGGGCGAGAAGACTCTATTAGCGTTTCATTGCTCCCGCGCGATCGTTCTCGGAAAATTTCGGCTTTTTTAGCCTGTAGATCTCTAACTTGGTTGCGATATTAGTTGGCCAACCATTAGACTGCGGATTTTATGCATTTATGACGAAAATGGGTAAGCACAATTTAAAACAGTGGACATATTAAAAAGATTTAAAGACATCAGCGTATTGGTTTCAGCTTAATTAGATAATTAGAAGAAAAAAATTTTTGTTTCACTCCTGTGTCCTGCAATCAATCCAAACATTTTTTATTTTGCATAAAGATCCGCAGTCTACTCATAAATAATATGCATACAACCAATGTATTTCTTCAATGTTGCCAACGTAGTATTATCATACGTAAATTTCTTGTTAATTAACCAACTACAATAATTGTAGGCACAACGTTGGATATTCATTGTCAAATTGTCATACATTTTCGACGTAGGCTCTGTGTTGGGGATTTGTGAACAAAACCACCAGCCATATCTCCTACCGTTGGCCCGGCCCGACTCTTCCCGCCCCCTCTAAAACTAGCTTACGCGAGTTTGCGCAAGTGTCATACAACGATCAACACTCGACTGCATTTCAAAACGGCAGTTCCTTCGAAAGTAATGAGTAATTGTACCACTTGGACAGCGATCGAATCGAAAGGATTAAAATAGGCCACTAAATCCTTGGGATTAGATAAGTTTCCAGCGGAGTATTTGCGTAACGGTGTAACGTTACAACTATAACTACAAGGATAAGGGGATAATAAACAATCTTGCGAGATAACCGGAGAGCAAAGAGAGCAAGAATGCGATCAGATTACATTTTGCACGTGGCGTGGAACGCAGGCGAACGGGGAAAAGGCGAGAAAAGGATGCACGCAGATGGCGACTATAAAAGTCTAATTGGTTCGCATCGGAATGAAACACGGCTCTGGCGTCCGCTGCGATGTCCCAACCCGTTCGATGGCAATTTCATTAACCCCGTTCCACTAACGGGCGAAAGATGACGCGACAAGAGAAATTGCTATCGTCGAAGTATTTTAAACGTATCGATTCGAACTAAAGTTTGAAAACTATTAGAGGAACAGAGCGTTTTTGTCTTACAAGGAGACCCCGCGTATCGCTACATCCGGATCGCAACGAATTTTTGTGTGAACATAGCTTAGGCACCCTCATGAACTATCCAATTGGTTTTAGCAGCCAACGCGAACCCGTTTTCGAGATAATCGATATACAATATTGAAATCCAACATGCACGTTATATTATATATATATATGTAAATAAGAAATACTGTAATTTCTCGAGAAATGAGAAATAACCAATTATAAAATTTCTCGAGGAAGAATTCTCGAGAAGGAACACTAGTTGAGAGGAACAAGTTACCCTCTCTCTGCCAGGTGGAGAGTGGAGTGGGGACATAAGTCACGATCCGATGACATGAAACTATTTGAAATGGATACATTTTGAGAAGCGTTTCGAGGTCAGGCTCGAGTCGGAAACAGGGGCAGAAGGAGAATGCTAGCCGCCGGCGATCGATGGGGAATTCTTTTCCATTACGTCGTTGCTGATAATCGATTTTCTCCGACGACGAAAAGCGGCGTGCGTATCCCGCAAACCTCGTCCCGTACCGATTCGAGCCGAAACAGAATGGAACCGAACGGAGTAGAATGGAACAAAGTGGAACAGAGTGGGATAGAGTGGCTCGCGACACACAAGGCTGCGGGCTCGATTATTGAAATTACGAAACGACGGTAGCACCGCGATCTGCAATAACCTCGCCGTAATGAACGTCGTTTCGCGGCGTGCTCGTAAAGGTCGACTCCTGCCACCCGTTAACTTGTCCGGATAATGGAACACCTGTACACAAGGACTACCTGGCGATTGCGACTACTAATTGCCTGGAACTGCCCTGATTTTTCAGACCAGCTCCCCCCCCCCCTCTCTCCAGCGGGCTGGACAAACCGTAAACAATTCCAAACGGGATCTATGACGGCAGCGCTTAGAATGGGACACCTGTACACAAGGACAGAACTGCCCTGATTTTTTTGACAAATTCACTCTGTCTCTTTCCCATTCTTCAATTCCTGCAATAACAGGCAGGACTCGAGGTCCGCAATACCGAACAGGGAACAACAAACTGCATCGATTGGTGCATAAGAAGTACATACATATACGGTTCCATTTAGAAAATCAAAGTTGAAAGCCTAGCGAAAGAAGCAGTTTCTCGAATGCGACATAAAAATTCTCGTGGTCGTTAATGAATTAAAATAATGAAAACAACAACGTATAAAATATTCCATAAAAATCGACTGCGTCGTGCTAACGAGAAATTCTAAAAGCTATTACAGAAAGGAGATTTTTTATTAAATAGGCACCCGCTATGCAAACTGCAGAGGACCGCGGAAGTAGGATTCGCCCTGTGCTAGTCTAATTCCTCCGGTTTTCCGTGGAGGAGGGTGGCCGGCGTTCGGGGTCGTTCAGATGTAAGATAATGGCGGGGGGGATCGATTCGCTTCGGCGATCCTAAATAAATGATGATGACTCGTTGATTCGGTGCCTGCGGATTCCACTACCACCATTTCGCCGGTGGTGTTCACGGCCGAACAAAGTTGCCGTTTTCGGTCTGCTCGTGCGCCGCGATCGATTTCGAGACACGGGTTCTCCGCGTTTCCAAGGCGCTGTCATTCTCCGGTCGTGTGCCAGCGACGTTAAAATTGTTCGACGATCGATAGAAACAACCGCAATGTTTCAGCGCGAAGCCATTCGTCGACGAGAAGTTTACACCGATCCGAAACCGAGACCGGACCCGTTCGGAAACATCTGACCGTCGCGCGTCCAACGCAAAAAGGAATCGGTAATTTAATTAACTATATTAAGTAGCTCCCCGGGCTCATGAATATTCGATCCGGCGCGGATGCGGGACGAGCACCATTACGAATTCCGCCGTTTAAATCCCGACTGTGTAAAACGCTCTCTGCAACTTTCGGATACAGTCTGAAATTTGCCGAATGCAACGGCGCCTCGTTACGACATGTAAACATCGATAGGGAAACATCGAATCGAAGTTTGGATCGCGGGCGATTTTAAGGATGTTCTGGAGGTACAATGGGAGACGAAAGTACAATAAATTCGAGCTTCCATGCTAGTGAGAGACAACACGATAAATTTGACGTTTTGTAACAGTTTATAATTTTTTTGCTCTCTAACTGTTTAGTGAATCCTAATAAAAATTTTGAACAACAAGATTTTCCAAAAATTATAATTTACAAGGTTACATGAAAAAATAAAAAAGGCATTTTTGAAAACTTTTTTATTTGGGCCCTTAAAATGAAAATTTAAAATATATGTTTTGTAGATCTATGTTAGTTATACACATGTGCTGAAAATTTCATTAAAAAACTACGATTTTCACAACATTTTTGTGTATAACTAACATAGATCTACAAAACATACTTTTAAATGTTCATTAAGGGCCCAAATAAAAAAAGTTTTAAAAAATGCCCTTTTTTTATTTTTCATGTAACCTTGTAAATTATCATTTCTGAAATATTGTTTTTGTGCACAACATTTAGTAAACCAATGTTTCTAATTGCTTACAAAACATCAGGTCATTAAAAAAGTTATTCTGTTTTAAAGGGTATACGGAGACTTACGTTACTGAATGTATATGTATGCTTAAATAAAGAAAACAATTCAGTAATTTCCTATGAAATTTGACCGTGGTAGATTTAGTGTTAACGTTAGCTATAGCATTATGAAATCAAACATGCACGGAGTGCTTTGCACGTAAATTATTAAGAAGATTTAATTTATTATTCTAATACTAAATATGTAGATTAGAATTAATATCTAATTAAACTCCCGGTGCTCTTTCCAGGATCATGGTCAAAGGGTGCCGGAAGAAAGCGACGGAGAAAGAAGAAAGCCGAGTGTGTCGCAACAGGGACACGTGCGTCGGAAACAAATTACCCTGGGGGTGTAACAGCGAACAGAATTCCCGGGGATAAAGATTTGAAAAGTTATTCGGTCGGAGCACCGCGCCGCGGGTGGGAATTTCATCAGAAATACCGCGAATGAGAATCGCGTTCCTCGCGATGGGAAAATTGCGGGTTCGGGCAATTCAAGAGAGGAAGAGAGAGAGGAGACGGGGCCACGGAAAGAAAAACGCAATTATCGTGAAAGCGAACGAAGCGTTATTGGTAAGTGGTTCAACAACAACAACAACAACAACAACAACAGTCTCCCGGAGGGCGTAAAAGGTTGGAACCGCGCGGCTCGAAAACTGTTATAATATCGATTCCGGGTCTGGAGAACCTTTGTTCCGAATAACTGTTGCGCGCAACCGAAATTGCGAACTATTCGGAAACGATTCGTACGCGGATTCTTGCATCGCTGTGATCGATATCGGTAATTATTCCGACTGCAGATCGCTGGGTACGTCCACGTTTTTAGAAATATGTATAATTAGGAGCAAAACCGATCACACACACAAACGACTTGAATTTCTCTGTAAGGCTAGAAGAATTAGTTTAGTAAATGACGTCTAGAAAATATGTTGAAAAAATGCATTTGGTCGGAATTGTGAAAAATAGTAAAAATTTTTTACGACATTTTTATCTGGGCCAATAACGAAAATTTAAAAGATGTGTTTGGTCGTTAAAAAAATTTAATTGAAATTGGTTAAGTGGTTTACGAGTTATAAACGATCAAAAGTGGTAAAAATTGCAATTTTTCAAGATTTACGGGTTTTTACCAGTTTTGATCGTTTATAACTCGTAAACCAATTAACCAATTTCAATGAAATTTTCGGAGCGTATATAATTTATACAAGTCTAGCAGACTCTAGCACTCTTTATAATCGTATTGATTTTTTTAGTGGGTCTTCACACACTTCTAAAAGACAATTACGTAGGATTCTCGGATAATACCATATTTTGTGCATGTCCCGTCTTTTTGTGCCCGTAAATTCTTTTTTCTATTGTATTGTGTAAACATTTATGTAAGAGGGTCCGTTTGTAATAAAATAATAATAATAACAGTTGAAAATGGTAGAAATTTAAAATAGAGCAAAAATTATTTTCAACTCGGTGAAATTTTTAAAGAAAGAATTACATTTTTATTTGGCTCCAGTTTGTTGCAATTAATGAAGAAACTTTTTATGTTGCATAAAAATCGATAGATAGTCGAAAGCATTTTCAAGTCCGCACTTGTACCAGCCGTGCATTTTTATTAAGTTTGAAATAAACATCGATTCGGGAAGCGTAATCGAAACGTACAGTGGCTGGAAATGTTCCCCGGTGGCTGTTCAGGGAATAAAAGTACGTCGTAACCGTTTTAATTAGAGCCATTTCCCGGCAACAGTTTTTGAACAGTTATTTTCGGAAACGGTTTCGAGCGACGACTGGAAGACGCGTGCGGATTTTCCATTCCGCTTATTCGAGGGTTGCTGCTGCCGCGGTAATAAAAGAAGAAAAAAGATGGCGCGGTATTGCGAAACGTAGAAAGATAAGAGGGTCAAGAGTCTCGGGGGTTCTGTGCGGCGCACCTACGCGCGGAGTTATGACGTTACAGCAATCGTGAAATTGGGGCAGCTGCCGCTGAAAGCGCCGCTTCATGAATTTAGAGTGCCAACCGTGTATCAAGACGAAGACTTTCCGCATCTTGGGAACAATGCTAACTACTCGGGGAACACACGACCCGAACACACTCTTGTTCCGATTTACAGCCGCCGCCACTCCAGTCGTCGTTCCACCGCAGAAAAACGGAAACACCGCTAAATTCTCTGTTTAAGATTAACCCTCATCCTCCGCGCGGCGCCTGGGTCCGCGAGGACCCGTTCTTTAATCGCAAGCCGACCTACATCGCGTTAACTGTGTTGCTTCTTCACGTTGTACATTTCCTTATGCGTTTTAATATACAACAAATATTTTAACCCTTTGCAGTCGGAGCGTTTTTAAAATTAAACATTTTTTCCGACCTAGAATAATCCCGTTGTATATAATTTTTTTCATTTTATATGGATATGCAGTTTTAATACAGCAGATTTTATGCATTTATAACAAAAATGAGTGGGTGTAATTGAAAACAGTAAAAATATTGGACGAATTTATAAATACTATTATAGTATTATCAATCTATTCAACAGACTAAGAGAGAAAATAATTTTCTATTTCACTCCAGTTTGTTGGAAATAAGGTAGATAATTTTTATTTTGCAATAAAGATCCGCTGTCTATTGATTAGTTTCCAACGTATTTGATAATGTAAACAATATTGACTCTGTGTCACACCTCGACTGTGTGTGTGTGTGTGTACTAAGGACTAATATGAAGTAAATTAATATAATATAAAGCAATTTTATATGAAACAGTTAATCAGTGGATAACGAAGGACAACATTGAGTAATATCGAATGGTGGTACGTATTTTATTTAATGCCTGGGCTGCAGATGTTGTGAGAAAAATTAGTAGAAAAATTTAAAACAGTAGAAAGAGATTACAAAGAGGATATTAATACATAATTTTAAATTTACTAATTAATACCTGCCGAAATGACGATTGAATTTTCTAAACGCGGTCATATTGGCTTGCACCGCTTGCACGTCGAAAATGAAACATTTCCCGCCGAAAATTCGGCGTGGTCCCGTGACATTGAACGTCCTCCTCGGAACCGGAAGCGTACGGCGCACCGCAGGAGCAGCAGCGCAGCGCGAGGCCGCAAGGCGTGCAAGCATGAAACGCGCACGCGATTCGTATCCGATCGGTCTGTTTACCCGGGTTATTGCGCGCCCGCGGAATCGCAAACGCGTAGAAAGCGAGCACGCGATCTCGTGCAAGAAAAGAAACAATAACATCGATAAGTTGCATCGGACGCGACCTGCAATCCAGTTCTGTGAAAGTAAAAGCGTCCGCCGTGTTGCGTGCCCCTCTCCCCCCACCCTCCAACACCTAATGAACCACGGCAATAAACGCGCAATTATACAGACGTACTTTAAAAAAATCAATAGCGAGATGTTCGTGTCACGGTGATTCAAATGATTCCTCCGAATTGCCCCACCCTCGAAAAGCGAGGGAACCACGGGAGAGGAGACACGGTCCCATTGAAAACATAATCGAACGATGAAATCGAGAACGTCATTCGATACGTAGCGATTCTTCCGGCAAGTTTCATCGGAACGTTCTTCTCGAATTTCGTTCGAAAATCTAACGGTTCCCACAACACATGTATTTTTACCGCCAACATGACAACCGATTCGACACGCGGTCGAGCTGTCATCGACGAACGATTCGAGAATCGAAGCGCCTTCGATTCTCGATCGGCTCCGTTCGAAACTTTCGAATCTTTTTATGTACTTTCCACATATACACATTTACGAGACGAAACACCGTGAATCACTGTTGCCACGAGAAAAGTAATAAAAAGACACATAGAACAGCAGAATCGACACTGAAGGATCAGACTCGAGTTTCTCGATTCTCCTGACAAGCCATTCACCGTCCATTGTTCCCGTATACACACGATACGGGAAATGATCCGTGCAGGCTCGTCGGAGATCAAACACCGCGAATTGCTCTCGACGATTGCGCAGGTACGCGACATACAGACTAGTTAAATATTGCGTTTCAGGTACTCACCTCTTCGGCGAACTCGAAATCCCCGTCGAACTTCCTCTTGCACTGGACCCCGGCGAGAACAAGGACGTACACCGTGGCCACGAGCACCCACGAAAATCGCATGGCTTATTCGTCTGTCGAGCGGGACAGAGGAACGCGCCGTTCGCGCACCGTGCACCGACGAGGGAACCGCGAGTAAACGCGAAACGACGGACCACGTACAAACAACGACACACGTGCACGTAGAACAAGAACCGACGGAACTGGAGACGTAACGAAGACGAGAAAAGAGCGAGCGCCGCACGTAAAACTACCACCCGGCCGCGGAGAGCGCGCGTCCTCGATAAAGGAAACGTTCACAGCTCGACGGTCGAACGAGTTGTGAGCGCGAGAGTGCGCGAGCGGAGCCGAGCCGAGGCGACGCCGCACTACCACAGACTCGCGGCACGCTCATTGGTCGGATTCCGGCGAATGACGAGAGGGGACGCCAGGGGCCGCCGGGCGGCCAGGTACATATAAACTGGACCGGTTCTCTCTCTCTAGCACACGGCTTTCGCCACGGGTTACGTCTACCTTCGACGACTCTCTCCGACGACGACTCCGGTAGCGAGATTCGCGCGAGCGCGTGCTACGTTGCGCCAGTCAATACCTCCACCTGCCTCGGTTCGCCTACCCGGTGTTGCCAGTCGGTTCACCGACAAGGAAAGAGAAACGGTGTTGGAGCAACAAGGATGAAACATGGCGGCCAGCGAACTAGAGGGAGAGAGAGAGAGTAGAAAGACAGCGGGGAATTCGGCAGGAGGGCACGCCGGAGAAGGAATCCAGTCTCGCACCGGATACTCGCACAGAAAGCGGACCGACCTAGCAACATTTCCTTCTCTTTTCTTTTCTTTCCATATTCATTTCCCATTGCTCTTTTTCTCAACCCTACCTCCCTCTCTTGACTGACTCGGATTAGAGACTCTCTGACAAATGATCCCCGAACCAGTTACGTACTAGGATAGAGTGACTCCTCTCCCTCCCCCACCCCCGTCGACTTATTCCGGTTTCATATTTTTACCGCCAGGTGTCATTCCTATTCAGTAATCGAATTGTACGTCGAAAATACACTTGCACCGATCCTTTAAGCTCTCGTTGTCCTTTATTGTCCTTACAGTGTGATGTAAGCTCGTCGATTGCCTTTCTAGTAACGGTAACGTTGTAGCGTAATCAACAGTGCCCGGATATGGTTTTTAGAGAAATCAACGCGGTAAGACTAGTTGCTAAAGTTTCTTCTGTGGATCACGTTCGTTACTAATTAACCCCTTGATAGACTGTAAACTGTAACGCGGAGCACAAATCGCAATTTTTGTCAAACTTGGACGAAGAAGAAATTCCGAATTTCTTATAACCGGGCACGAATTGATCGCGTTATAAGAGGGTTGACTCTATATGATTTTTTTAAAAATGATTTGAACTCTGTCGTCATATAAAAATTGCGATTTGGAAACTGTATATGACTTTCTTGAAAATTATCTAACATCTTTGACCACATTTGCTTAACCTCTTACAATAAGTAAAAATTGCGATTTGTATCAAAGTTAAAATAATTTGATCTTATTTGTGCTAATTTCGAGTTTCGTATAACACAGCACGAATTAATGACGTTACAGGAGGGTTGACTGTACAGTAAGTCCTCGACTTATGCGGCGCTTTTTGCATAAGTCGAAAAACTGCGTAAGTCGAATAGTGCCTATTTAAGCGCCACTGTTGAAAGGCTTTGTACATACTATATGTATGTATGAAAGTAAATTCAAGTAAAGCAACTATGTTCATAAAATAAACTATGGACAATAACGGTTTAAAAACGTGGTATTTTTTAGAAATTTATTTTTATGTAAATAATTATTTTATTCTGACGTGTGTGTAATTGCGATGTATAACGAAAATAATCAAAAAGCGATTTCGAAGGTGACGTTGTTTTTGCGTGATCAGTCTCCGCCCGGGGCTAAAAAATTAAAGTAGAACGAACATTTCTATTTATTTTATGTCGACGGGATCGAATAAAATCTTTTTGTCCGACGTCTTCATTACACGGGAGGGGGTTAATCCCGAATCGGATCACGATTAATTAGGACCCCCAGGGAATTCGATCGCGACAGCAGGTTCCTGATAGATAAAAAGAATCCGAGGAATTCCGCGGGATGCGCCGTAAGGGGAAACCTTTTTCCACCGCAACCAGGTCCGGGATTAGTGGCTAGGTGATAAATGACCGTACCTGAAAATGAATCTCGTTCTTTTGTCCGCTGGCCAGGTAGCCGTGTCAAGTTGAATGTTATAAACAATCACGGGGACGTGATTCCGACGTTAACGAGCGTCTCACGGTATGATTTATTTACGACCGATGGCAAAAATGCCGGCCATTGCGTTGTTACACACGGTGACTGGGATCGCGGAGAATTTTTTCTGATTAATTTGACTCCTGTGTAGCCAAGCAAAATATATACACAATTTAAAAAATGTTGTACTGGGTGTATAAAAAAATTAAATGTCACCCGTCCTAGGGGTGAATCTACATTTCTGGATCGGTGGACATTTGCAAGAGAAGCTTGCCGCAAAATTGTTTATAACAAAGAGAATTGTTGGTGAAGTTGTTTTTTACATTAACATCTTCCACTCTCATCCGGAAGAGAAAAACTTTGAAAGAAGCCACATAGTTATATTTGCAAAATTTCATCGTGTGGAGTTATACGTATGGACAAAAGACAAAAGCCTACCAGTACAGTCCACCCGACCGTGTCGATGAGACAGAACGTAATTGTGTGCGTAGCGACATTCGTCACTAGGCCCGTACGGCGTCATCGTCTCCCTGCGCATTCGGATCGTAAAGAAGTTGCATTTAATCATAATCTTGGATCGTAACAAAAATATCGGATCGTAATTTGAAGATATATAAAAATGGATATAAGGTATTCTTTCATATTTTGCTACTTCAAATTTATGGGCAGTGAGATTTGCGACATGTGGCTCCTTTCAAACTTTTTCTCTTCAAGATGAGTAGAAGGTATTGATGCAAAAACAAACTTTAACAACAATTTTGCTGCGAGAGGTGTAGATTCACCCCTAAGACGGATGACCTTTTTACGTGTCCCCGCTTTGGCTGCTCTTTACTTTACCGGACTTAAAAGTGCCTTTCTCCTACGAATTATGATGTATTTGGTATGTAATCCAGTAGATTTGTACCCGGCGCGGATGCAGATCGAAGTTTCGAACTTCTAGGATCAATAGTTGAGGAGCTATGGTCGCTTAAAGTTAAGCATATTTCCAGTTTCTTGACAGGCAAGGGCGCCGCCATATTTGTTTGTAGTGACGGTTGACGGTCGCATGCCGCTTTAGGATTCGGTCGAGGGAGTGGGGCAAGGTAAGCAACTCGCGGTCACGTCACTACAAACCAACATGGCGGCGCCTTTACCTGTCAAAAATACTCAACTTCTTCAAGCGACCATAGGTCCTCAACTATTGATCCTAGAGGATCGAAACTTCGATCTGCATCCTCGCCGGGTACAAATCTACTGGATTACTTGTCCGGTAAAGTGAAGCTTACCCTCCGCTTCAACTACCTCCTCTACGACGCTGTTCCCCACACTTGGGAGTTCGGAGAAACCAGCAGATACATAATAACAAATGAACAATTTCCTAAACTTGAAAATAAATGGGAAAGTTCTATCGAAATCGGTGTACCGCATTTGGCGCTCCTCGTAAGGAGACTTTACAAGCGTTTGTAAATTTGAACGGGAGCCCGCACCGCGAAATGAAATCGTCGCCATTATCGGGCTGCTGCCGCGGCAATTTAATGTTATCGTCGTCGTCGGCTATAGGATCAGAGTGGTAACGGTTACACGGGACCTGTGGTGCGCTATACTTTGAAAGTTAGTAAAGCGAGGACTTTAGGCGGGTCTGTGTAGATATACTTTTCCGGGCGCGTTCCTTTAACTTTCGTTCCACCTTTGAAGATACTTCGAGACATAAAAGCAGGCCTGTATTTCGAGTGGAAAGTTGCCGCGGCAATTTGTCTTACTATTTTCTTGCGGCGCTCGGTCTCTCCTACGCCGTATCTCTTAGCCCACAGCTATTTTCCTCGGTGGAAGTGCCACGGACACTTCCCAGGGGAGTAGAAACCAGGAAGACAGCGTCGCGCAGACATTTCCTCCATAAAATAGATCGCATCGCAGCAAGGACAAAGGGGTTGGCGGGGGAACACGGAGACGACGCGCCAGCCACCTCATATTTGTTAAATATTACCTCGCCGGGCTTTGTAAGGCTGCGTCGCGGAACCGCCGGTTAACCACGGTCTGATAAAGCGGAATCCGCGGCTCCTAATCTTTGTGCAGCCGTGCCTCCTTTACTTCGTTAACGCTTCAGCCACCGGCGGTTATTCAACAGCCCCTTCAACTATACCGTTGGAGGAGGGTCTCTTAATCAATTTTTCAATACCGTTAGAAATTCCATTTGTTGTACCTCGAACTTAATATTTCAATGTTCAGCAGAGAAATCATGAAATAACCCATTTGCATCATAAGGAATTATTTAATCACGTTTAAAAAGAACAATTTCAAACAGTAGAAAAATATTCCAGTAACATCTATGCGTCTGTTACACATACTGTTAAGCGTTAAAATGTTATTTCCTCGTCGGAGTAAAATTTTGCTACGCTAAAATGTTCGTTTATGGCGATCACGTAATTTTTTAGCTTCGACTCGCTTTCTCCGGCGCGAGTCGGACCCCGCACGGTAATATATTGCGCCAAAGGACCGATTCGTCTCCCCGGTTATGTACGTGTGTCCTGCAGCGCAATGTATGTGCCTTGGCTGCCAGTATGTTTAAGCACACCGCCAAATAGACACGAATGTCTCCTCGGAGACCGCTTCCTGCGGAATGTGCTAGCTAAACACGCACCTTCGACGGGATCACGAACTGTAAACGATCCCCTCGTTGGAATTAAGGTAACCTTTAGCTACCCGTGCTCGTCGTCCCCTCAATTTACACGTATGAATCATTGCTTCTCACCGTAAATAGTCTAAATACTGGATGCTGGGGTACTAGCAACTGAAGGAACAGTTTATTTGGGGTGGGGGGGGGCTACGGTAGGATCTTCGTTGTTAAACTAGAAATGTGATTTATTGTATTACATGATTCCTGCAGTGTACAAGTAACAAATTCTAAAAGCTAAAATAGTGAAGAGCTCGTAGTACCATGCGTGCATCATTCTCGTCGGATGCTTACGGTAGAATTGTGTTTCAGAGTATGACAAGAGCATCATATACATTCTCCTAGCACCTCCCGAGATAGACGGTTAAATAAAAATAAACAAAAGCTTTGTACATTGTAGACCGACCCGATAGTACTACGTTCAAATAAATATTACACTCTAAACGTACGACCGCGCGAGCTGTCATGTTTCATCGTGTTTTCAGTTGAGCGCCGCTGGTTTAGGGTGCTGCGAGTGCACGCGGTGTGCCGCTTAAATATTAATCGGAGCCTAGCCGTGGGTGTATTAGAACCTTCGAACGGAATCACCCCGTGAAAATAGTTGCCGGGGTGTTACTCGGAGTTTTACGTGGCAGCAAGACAAGCGAGCGTGCGCGCGGCATCTAAAGGATGTATTTATCGATGCGAGAAGTACCTTCCCTTCTATTCTCACTTAAGATGTACGTAATGCCATTTATCAACTGAAATCAAGATATCACAGTGTTTTCACAAACGTTTTATATGGAAGCATCGGTAAAGGTACAAAGTCTAGCGGTAACGATTAAAGGAACTGAAAAATCTTGGGTCATTATCAGTTAAGCTACGTTGGAAGAGAAGCTTATAATTTGTTTGTCACTTGCGGAATGAAGTAACATTTATTAACTGTAACGAAATAAAACCATGAATAGAACGGTATTGAGATAACTGTGGTCTGAACTTACCGATAGGCTCCACGGTCTGAGGGTTTTGCGGTTCCGGAGCTTTCTCCAATATTTCCTCGGCGGAGTCCGCGGTGATCTTGAACGAACTGTCCGCGATTGTTAGGTTCGTGCTGAAAGAAAATCAGTTGTGTGTAATCGGAGCTCTGTGCAAACGGATTCTTATTTATTTTGAATGACAGGTTCACCAACCATGCGATTCCTCCTGTCGGCGTGTCCCGTTTCATGAGACTCTTCCAGTGCTGATGCACCTCCTCCACTATGTGCCACGCAAAGTCTTTCGGCTTTGCCTCGCCGTTAAAGGCGAACTGATTCTCCGGCTTGCCGTCCGGGATTTTGTAGATCTTGAACCACTCGATCGTTGCCTTCATCAAGCCAGGGTAATGCTTTTCAATGTCCGAGACGTCTGCAAGAATATATCTTGTTTACGTCTACTATCATGTGTGTCAGTATTATTATAAATGACGTGAGTCATCCGACTAGCTCGCCATCGTGATTAACGTGTGTCGTTATCAACACGCGGAAGTATTTAGATTGTGTAATACCGTAATTTTCGCATATGACCGCTACATGTTTAATAATTGACCTATTCTTTTTCGGTTCAACAGTTCGCAGTCTCGTAGCCGATTACGTAACGCGCGCGATTTTATGGCCGTATCGCTCCGAATAGAATGCTTACCGTTCATTTGCGCGGCCTGTGGATCGTTTACGTCGATCACAATGATCTTCCAATCAGTTTCACCTGAAATCACCAACAATTAACGTTACGAAAAATAGATTAATTATACAATTTCCGATACGCACCTTCGTCGATGAGGGCAACGGCGCCGAGGACCTTCACTTTCAAAACTTCACCTCTTTGAGCAACCTATTAAAAAAATGTTTAATAACACACGTAGGTTCAGAAAAAAAATTGTATTCTTACCCTGTAGCCTATTTCAAGGACGTCTATGGGATCATTGTCCCCTTTGTAACCGGTAGCTTCATCCAACACTTCCGGATTTTCCCATGTCTGTAAAACAAATTCAAATTAACAATCGTCTCTTTCCCCTACTGGTCATAATAGTATTTGGTTTGCAATTGGAAAGACAATATTTGCCTTCCGTCAATATTTGTCTGGAAAGATAATAATTGTGCACGTGGGAAGACAATAGAGAATGTCCTTGCACTAAGATTCGAGCTCCGCATTAGATATGATAAGGCAATGTCCCTACAATTTAAACCTAGATAGGCATATCTATATTTATTTGCACATGTCATTGCTCATGTCGTTGCTCATTTTCTATGAATTCCAACAATCAGACTGATTATATCTCCGGAATCATTGATTCCTATCATAAAATCAACGGCTATTGTATGCGTCAGAAGCAAAAAATATTGGAACAATATCCAGCCTATCGGTGATTTATTGTACGGGTGATCGGTATCTTGCGAAACAGCTATTTTTGTACCTGTGGCATGGCACCGTAATTCCATATGTAACCATGGTGTGGGAAGCAATTGGCAACGTATCTCAGCTTGCCTTTCTTGATATCCTGCTTAATCGGATTCAAGGTTTCCTTTAAATTGATCTCCATCTTTGCATTTGTCCATCTCGGAATCTCAACGATCATATTAACTACTTTATTGGCTTCGTCGGCGTAAAGCGGAATGTCGTGCATGGGCGAGATCGGTACCCCATCGTTCTCTGTAATTCACGGGAAAATATCGTGACAAATTTATTCAAGATCGAATATTACGCGCGTTTGCTCGAAACCCAAGATAAAATAAAAATATTAAGTAAAGAACGAAATAATAGAAAGTATTAATAAGAAACACCTGTGCATACAAATCGAAAGCAAACATATGCGCAAAATAGAGAACAGACAAAGCTGAATTTTTTTCGCGCGCGCGCGAGAGAGCCGTTCGAACGCTTTCACCTAGATCGGAGTCGTACAATATTGAATGCAACCAACTACTAAATTCTCGATTTAAACATAATTTACGCGCTATCGCAATTAACTAACGATTGTTATTAAAACTCTAGAACCGACAACTAATAATGTACAACTTCGATTATCGATCGACGACTCGTTTAGACCGCTACTTCCCTCGGCGAGTTCTTTTCTTTCGCTCGAACTAGAAACTCCGATCGATAAATTCTCGGCTCGACTTTCACTGAAATCAAATGTCACGGTGACATTACGGCGAATTCCACGTGGAAGCGAAACGCGCGAATAAAGATCGGATACGCGATGAAACCGGAAATTTTTCTGTTGCAGAGGGAATCAGCGGGAACGAGGAAAACGTTATGCAAAATGGAGTGGGGCTGAAGTAATTGTTATGCAAAAAAAAAAGGAGCGTGAGATCATTGTAAAAATAGACGAATAAAGAGAGCATTCGGAAGAATGGGATACGTATAATTATACGTATGCATGCGTATAACGAGGCACGCGGTCATTGCGGAAGGCGATCGTCATAGAATTCTTCTCGCACGAGGTCGTCGGTGTTAAAGGTTAGGTTATATCATCGTCTACTCACTGAAGTAAATCCGGTAATCGGTGGTATTCAACGCGCCCCGTTCGACCGTCGTGAACGACATGCTTCTATGGAATTTCTTCGACACTGATTGAGATCCCGATCTAACGGAACTACCGGTCGCTGCTAATCTGAGCGGCAGAGTCAGCTTATTTAAACCTTGGCAACGTAACACGCGCAACGTTATCAGCGACATCCTGACATCTGGCGTCGAGCATGCGTACTGACGCTCTGAGCTAGCGCGCGAACAAATAAATGGCTCGCGAAGCCTTATCAGAAATGATAACGAGCGCGCAATGTACCGTGATTTGTTAGTCAAATATGGCTCGAATAAAGCGATTAGAACTTTAAATTTCATTGGGAACTTATTCTTAGGACTCTGAGGAGTCAATCCGGGAGGAACACGCGGTTGATTTAAATATTCTAATGATAACAATTAGATAGCGGATCTTTATGCAAAATAAACATTTTATACCTGAATTGCAACAAACTGAAGTGAGGTAGAAATCTATTTTCTTCGTGTCTAGTAATAATTAGATAATTTTAAGAAATGATTATAAAATAAGAAGCATTTTACATAAAAATCCGCAGTCCAAGAAAAACTACAAGTAATCTATGTAGTCAATAGTTTATTCCATGACGAAAAGAATTTTGATAGTTGTTAGTCAAGAGTCTAGTCGTCAAACGAATGCTTCGTCAACAATTAAAAAACGATGGTGCAACAATATGTTACAGATAACGAGCCAACAACAAATAGGATGCGATAGTATACATGAAACAGTTTCCTGTACACTTCAGGCGTGATAAATTAACAACAATGTTACGTAAGTTCGAATTCTTTTTACATAATACTTGTGAGCAATTCGTTATTCGAAACAGATCTGGTTCGATTGTTTAAAACAGGTCAAGATCGTTGCATAGCCGATGTGATGAAGTCGAGGTACTGTGAGACCTTAGCATAAACGCCAGGAAATCCTGCCTCGGCGCATTTGTAGCCATAAGAAATGACTCCGATCTGGTAGTAGTGTACTATCGACTTGTCGGGTATTATCAGTGGTCCTCCGCTGTCGCCCTGGTAAATGTTTATTTTTTTAATAACAATTCCAATCGTGAAAACTGGTCGTTGAAATAAATGAATATTTTCTTACTTGGCAGCCGTCTTTGCCACCCTGAATGTATCCAGCGCAAATAACGCGGTCGTCGATCACGGCCTGCGGGAACTTGGAGTATGCTTGTTTGCAGTCTTCGGTCTTGACCACAGGTAGCTGCGTCTCCAGGAGAATCGGTGAAGATGGTCCCCCTGTAGAAACACAGAAAAAACAGTTATTCGACGAACTTCGTTGCGATTTAGACCACGGGTCTTCATGCGTTCCGAAAATACAAATTTTACTAGCAACCTGCTATTCTGCGGGTTCCAGTAAAGGTTCTCCGATATACAGGCTGATTCTGAGAACTGGGACAAGTTTACTGCTCTTTTTAAAGTAAAAATAGAAAAAAATTATATTATTATTTAAGTGCAATTGTACTTCATTCTTTAATGCTATGTATAAAAGTAGTAACCCAAGGTCATCGAAATGTCAATACTTCACGAGATATTTGATATTTTGTGACGCAGTAAACACGGGGCATTAGTTCCTACAATTCATATCGAGAGTTTAGATACTCTAGATAGTAAAAAAATACGGTAATGATTTTTTCCTGTATAGTTTTTTTTTTCATTTTCACTTTGCAGTAACTTGTCCCAGTTCCCAGAATCACCCTGTATGTCTTTCAGTAGAAGAAAGAGATGATTACACATATATAAATTTGGTAGAAAAGTTTGCATAAAGACCCGCAGTCGGTTCTACAACTGCTGGCATTTCGTTTCGTTAACTAATAACACTGACTGGTTGATATAGCGCCCCATCCGGCGAGGAACGGGAACTTCCGGAGGTAATTGCTGCTCCTAAGAGGCTCCTGAACCGGAAGGCAAATTGGATGCACGTGATCTGAGAAATCGATGAGAACACGTTAACCAAGAACAAAGATTAGCAAACACATAATAATCGATGCAACATCGAGAAGTACTGACCGGAGAATGGCACGTCTCGCACTAGTCTGAGGACAGCTATGTCGTTGACGAATGCAGAGGTCCTGTACTCGGGGTGTACGATCCTCTCCTCGATCTCGACCTCCACTGGAAATGCTCCGTCGTCGTCTCGTATCAAATTCAAGTCCCCTATGCGAACCATGTACAACTCCGACTTGACAGCACAGTGAGCTGCGGTCAAGACGTGTCTGGCCGATATCAGGGATCCTCCGCAACGCCACAAGGGTTGCGAGGGGTCGCGAGGATTGCGGAACCCTAGGGCTGCGATCCAGGGCCAGGCATCTGGACACGAGCAATCTTTTACAATAACTGTCCGAGAAGAAAGTGTAGGAAGGAAGATCAGTTGTGGAAATGTTGTAAGTTTACTAGATGTTGATAAAGATGCTGCACTAGAGATACAGCACAATAAATTAAATAGAATAGAGATGCTGCAGCTACAGCTTGTTCGAAACATTTCCAGACTGGTTTCCGGAAGTAGAGGACATACCAAGCTGCGCAGGGATTCCTCCGACCACTCTGTTGTGGGTGCTGTTGCTGAAGCCGCAGTTTGGCGGTAGCAACGGCTCGTACGAGTTTGTCTCTGGAACATCCTTGCCACCTCTAGAACTGGCCGGGCAGCAGACGATCGGGTTGCCGTTCTCATTAGCGCAAAGTGACTGTCTCAGATAAGGGCCAGCTGCGACTCCTTGCTGTTGCAGCAAGTTTAACAGAGGCGGGCAACTTCGGATGCCGAGGCACAGGCCTGGTTCATTGTTCGGGGTGTTACACCGCAGTCCCTCGACCGAACCTGCCGAAAGAAATCACTGATTTTTTATTCCGCATCATGATCGGTCTTCTCAACCAAGATTTTCGAGTCGTATAACACACTCGGAGGAATCTGCGTACGTACAAAGTCGAATGAGTCACTATGTTTTAACGACCAGTTTCTCGACGATTTTGTACATAACTCATCCATGTTTATTCATAATGTTCCAACTGCGAATATTTTAACAGTCGGATATTAACCAGATTCCATTTATTCCAGGAATCGGCTGGTTCGAACAGAAAAACACGTCGAGGGCATACATTTATGGATTACGTAATCACGCGAGCGGAAGATGAGGATCAGGATCGCGAATTCAGATTAGTATTCGGCACCCGTTAATCGGGTGACGACGGACGTGTCATAGCGCGATTCTGTATAAATAATAAAACGTCGTCCAATGCCGAAAAGTCGACTGTTACAAGACTTCTCGATTGAGTAAACTACAATTGAATAGAGAGGCTGATCGTGGGACTGTGCGCGGCAAAAAATCTTATTGATCACGAACGACGTACCGTCATTCGCAATAATTAGCTCGCAATCAGAGACAAAGTATACACGATCCAGAGCCGTGATACGACTACAATGTAGCATTCGGTCCGTTGATGAATTTCAGAAAAATTGTTCGCTGTTGTCGCGCGCACAGACATAGAAATTTTTCTGTACTTGAACCAAATTCCTCTGACACGAATTACCAAGTACTATCGCGACGCGTGATAACTCAACCATCGACTCCGATCGACCTCTGACATTAGTCGGAGTAAACGCAAGGTTTTCCCGTTGGTAGGTTCGGACCTTGACTCAATTCGGACAGTTCTGCGTCAGAGTTGTGCAAGATCAAGTTACATCCAGATAACTCAACTTCGCTTTTCGGTGAATCCCGGCCTCCTCTCGTTCGTCAGAGGCTTTCTTCGAATCGCTAACGCTCTGTCCCAATCGCCTTGGTTTACGTCTTACATAACGTCGTTAAATCACGCATTATTATCTCATCTCAAACAACCGGCACTTTGATGAGCTATTGACTACCGATGACGTCTTTACACGACATAGAGTCGTTAGGAATAAGTTAGAACAGAAACTTGGGAAAACCGTAGCCCTGATTTTTCTATGACAATTCGATGGGTCAGTGGGGAAAGGTCTGCGTGACGGAGGTTGCGTGACGGTTCCCGTTGGCATTCGAAGGGCGAGCAAATAAAGTATTAAAGAGGTGAGCTAAGTTGCAAACCTTGAGCGGACACCAGGAGAACGAGTGATTGCAGCACACCGATTAACACCAAGCACGTGGACAACATTTTGGATTGCACTGTTCTAAAACAAAGGAAAAACAGTATACCAATTTGGGACTACACAGTAGCAGCAGTCGATTCGCGGTAAAAAGAAAATTAATTTCGAAGAAACGCAATAATTTAAAAGACACCGACGAGGAGCTGCGGAGTTCGCCGGTGTTTTTCAACGAATCATCACAGACAAATTGCTTGTACCGCGAACTTACTGTGGCCCAGTGAATTTCGGAAGTTCGACCGATCGATCGATAGATCCACCGATCTCCACACGTCAAACTGTCAGACAACTAGGAGGACCAACTTTCACGAACCTTCTTCCGACGCGTTCGGCAGTCGACTGAAAGTTGCGCGCCACCGGTAGCTTACTTTTAAGAAAATAATGTACGAACTCTCGTTAGTCACGTGTGACGCACGCGCGCGGTAATTACCACGCGTATACGAACAGCACCCAGCATCACGAACATCATCGATACTTGATGTCATTAATGGATACAATTAGCTCGTGCGCATATCGATCTCCATTTTTCTCGCGAATTAGCACACTGATCTTTGTGTGGCCTAATTTTGCGCAGCTACCGATAACTCGGCGCGACCGTGCCCCATTATTTCTCGATCCATTAGTCGACAATTAACATATGTAAATACACAAGCGTTCGCGCATATGCGAAAATAATTTATCGAGGCTTGTATCTCATTTGCACTGGAATTCCTCTCGGAATTGTTCCTTACCGCCTGTATCGTTAATAATAGTTAGCGCGATTTGCGTCTAAAGTATCGCAACCGTAACAGTTTTTACGACGTCGTGAGATCCTGATCACAATAAATGATTTTTATCATTTTCTCTTGAGAACAGACCGTTTTTCTCAGAGCTGAAGCGTTTTCCAAGACTCTCTCGTTACCGTGATTCAGAAATCATATCGATCGATCGTCGCTTGCGCGAATCATGGCGCGGGCACGCGCGTCGAAATTCGTGGAGACTTCGACGCGCGCTAAGGACGTGTTCTGCTCGGCTAACCGCGGCATTGGTATCATGGGAATCATTCCAGTTTTTCGGTATTTCCCCGACAACTGGACGTTCCAGTCATCTCGTCCGAGGTCGGGTCGATTAGCGAGAGCTTCCCGTTATCGCTGATTCAGCCTATCCGCTGAACTAAATCTGATGATTTTCAGGATTTCACGGGACAGCGAGGAGTGGACACAGCACAATGGAGTGGCTGAACAAGGTAAAACGGCTGCAGCCTGCTTAGTCACAATCAAGGTCACTCGGAGGTCGCCCTGTCCTGGGGACTCGCTTCTCATTGAAATAAAATCAGCCGGACATTCAAACGCTTCCTGTCGGTTTTCAACACCGGTGACTATGCAAAAATAACGAGAATGTGTCTATCAAAAATTTTAACCATTTTTTAAAATATTATATTAATAGACAGCGGATCTTTATGCAAGATAAAAATTTTCTACCCGATTTGCAACAAACTTTAGTGAAATAGAAATTTATTTTCTTTCTTAATATGTTTAATATTAGTTCGAAGAGAATATATAACAGTATTTCATGAAAATTCCTCTAATGTTTTCACTGTTTTCAATTACACCTAATCATTTTTGTCATAAATGCATAAAATCCGATGTCCGATTATTAATTTAATACATTTGTTGAATAAAATTCCTCACGAATGCATCGTCGCAATCTCAACAATCGCAAATGAGAAATATATCTCATCTTTCTTTCCTGCTCTCTTCGAAGCTCTCTTCGTTTCGTTTATTTAACGATTCTTCTTTCCAGTAAATTTACCGCTATCATACCGGTGAATTTGGAGTTGCCGAGAAACTGCACAAACGAGCCGCTGTCGCTACTGATTGATGATCTCGTACCATTATTATCACTGTTTCCCCGTAAGAACGCACGGATTATTGTTGTTCTTTTCAAAACGATGATTGATTGCACCGCGGAATTCATTAGCGGTCCGGTCGCTCCCGGGTCCTATTGTGATGTACTGATTTTGCTAGTCGATTAGAAGAGATGATGGTCGACTATAACGCTGCGGCGCGATAAGATGCGAAGCTTATTAAATGATTGCATAATTCGACGCCGCTCGAAACGTGCACGACCTCAACCTCGATCCGATGCATCCTTGCTTGTAACAAATCAGCCAGTAATCATCTTTTGTGATTGCATTATCGATCATTTACCAGTCGAGTATGATTCGATATCAGAGAAGGAAAAATGTAAATAAAAAGAATTTTATAAGAAACAATTAAACCGACTTCGAAAAAACGCACTAAAAAGTATGAAATAATTTCCATTTAATTTACGTGAATACACACGAACTTAAATACAATACCAATTAAAACCAAATATAAAGTTCCAAAAATATAAATTACAACAAAGTTTGAGAGCTATATTTTATATGATTAGTAAACAACATTGTTTAAAATAAATAGCAGTCGAGGAACTGTCTTTTGAAGTAAATTTCAAATAATTGTTGGCAACAAAATCGAAAAATAATTCGGAGTGCAAAGGGTTAAGGGGTTAGACTCCTTTCTAGGATTGCAAGGGGGCGATAATGCAAAGATGAGGGTTTTCCTATTTGTAGGCAATTTGAATTATTGCGCAGCCTGTAGCTATCGCAGCTTTATGCTTCGGAATTATGCTGCCGAAAAGCTAGGACTCTTGAGGACGACTGCGGCCCAGATTGATCTTTTATCTAGCGCTTTTGATTACCGAAAGCCCCCATCTTTGCATTATCGAGAAATGAGAAATCCTGGAAACGAGATTCCACCCCCTATAAATATTGATAAAAATTGAATTAAAAAGAGACGACTGTTGGGCTTGCTGTAGCAGCAATTTATTTACATCTGATATATTTACATACGAATATCTTACAATCGGTGTAGAGTTGTAATAAATTTGCTTGGTCTAGAATGTCATAAATAAGGTGTCCCGTTGGCAATGTACATGCTGAGCTATTTTACAATCTACATTCTAGAGTCTAGAGTAATACTGTGCACATTGATCTCTCGTTCGTCGGTTTCTGTGGATTTATCATGAGTATTATTCTAGCATAGCACTTGAAGGATTGAACTGATATTAACGACGATACATAAGTGTAAATTCCGTACTCGTTTGGTTTAGTATCTATACCGAGTATACTTTCGATATACATATCTGATAAACTGTGGATGTTCATGCATTTTGATCTAGGATCAGCGATTCAACACTATAGACTTGAAAAAACATCCGTAGTTTACCGATGACTATTATGTATAATGTCTAGAAGAAATGATAATTCCTTGGAGGGAAGTATATCGATGGAGATTGATAAAAACCTGCCGTACATCCTATTAGTACAACCTAATACGATTGCATATTTAAGTACACGACTCAGAGAAATTCGTCCGAGATTATCTACTTTCGTTATCACAGAAGTACTCTTTCTTTTTATTTCTCTCTCACTCTCGCTCTCTCTCTCTCTCTCTCACTCTCTCGCTCTTTTTGTTTCTCATTTATATGTGTTCGAAGGTGTCCACGTGTGGCCGTGAAACGCGCGACTCATGTGTCACCTACAATGAAAAAGGGATTTCCTATACTTAATACTCCCTCTACTATTCGTGTGGCATGAAATAATGAATAAATCTCGGAAATTGTTTAATCTGTAAAGAAAAATAAAGAAATCATTAATATCTCGGAGTCCAGAAGGACAGTTATCTGCGAGCAAAAGAAAAGCGAGCCCTCCCCGTTATAAAGTATCAAGCGGAAAGTAAAAGTTTGAGAACGTATTTGTTGTAAATTTACTTGCAAGTAGAATTTTGACTATCGTGAGTATCATCCCATAGGTACTGTGCTTCCAAATCTTCCAGTATTCTTCTAAAAACAAAAGGTTTCGTTATATGTTGCCTTTCGGCTGTCAGACTTCATGATAGCAAAAAAAAGAAAGAAACGTGAACAAATTCAAAAATGCCACAGGAAAGCGTCGACTATAAAGAACCCTTGTGCGAAATATTTCTTGCCATATAAATGAGAAATTTCGTTTTGGCTTTGATGTTAATTCCAGTTAAAAGACTTTGACCGTAGTTCAGTACGTTAATCGATCGATTTAAAAGCATCGCGTATGTTTTACTTAAGCTATCTACCAATAACTTCCTAATCAAAATTAGCGTAAAAATTGTACACTCCTCTGTAAGTGTATGAGCTCTAAAAGTTTATCTTCGATTACAAGATTAGTGGGGTTAGCACGTAATTAATTCAAGATCAGAAAGAAGAAGCTTCTTGTATCGCTATCTTGTAAAGTCTAAAAAAACAAGACTGTATCCGTTGGAAATGAAATCAAGATAATCTTTATTTATTCTTTGCAGCGATGCTATTTTATATGTATTATGTCAGCTTTTTTTTTTAAATTCGTTTTGTAACCCATTCGATTTAACTATCATACGTGTAATACGAAATATGTTCATCTACTGCTTGTTATCTTTCACATATTATCCATCCACTGGATAATATGTCCTGAAAAAATTAAAACACCACATTATAATTAGTGCATAGCATCTTCCACGAATTGTCTTCCGAAAAGTATGAATTTTTATCTTTATCAAGACTATACTTTATCTTTTCTACATTGTTGATCGTAAACGCGGCAAGTAAAATGATTGTTCCGAACAGATACTTACCCGTAACTCCTTGCTTCCAATCGTCGTTTCTTTATATAACACATTACTATTGTTGCGATAATCCCGACCAACGTCATCGAGATAGTGGTGGCTATGGCTTAATTAACAATGAACATTTAATACGATCATTCAAGCTAACGACAATAATTATCGGTAATCGTTACTCACATATCATTCTGTAAGCAATTACTGTTACATCCTCTTGATGCTTTTTAAGGCACTTAGTTAAATGGGACAAAGTGCCATTAACTACAGGGCACTCTACGTCGAGTATCTTACAAAATAGGGGAAATAAATCTATATTGTCGAAAGGTTCTAGTTTGCATTCCGGTATAAACGCAGGACCTTTCGCAAAGAAGAACGGATGCATCTCCGTCGCCGCGTTGTCGTAGCCATGCAATCCAAACTCTGAGTCACCGTTTACTATAAATAAATATTGCGCGTACAATATAATATGTATATTAATAATTTGCAGCTATATGTTATCCTTAGACTGCGGATCTTTATGCATTTATGGCTTCTGAAAATCTTCAAAAAATGCCAGAATATATTCTCCGACAGAATTTAGTCAAATTTTGATATATTTCATATCTACAAAGGCCACTACTACTGGAAATAATATCTTATTTGGTTCCCCTTCTTTAAAATCGTCTCGAAAAATTGCAAATTGCATAAACTTCCACAGTCTAATTATCCTCTTGCAATGATTACCTGTAATATTGAACTTCTTCTCATAATATTGTATGGTATCAAGGAGGTTCTGAAACGCGTATCCCACTTCTGCAATCACGAAAATCGGACCGACACGCGTGTTGTTTCCGTAATGGTATTTCTGAGGAATCTCCTCTCTTTTGTAGACCTTGAACGTCATTGTTCTTGCTGCTGCTTTTTTCAATGCCTGATAAATGGCGTCTTCTTTGCCTGAAAGACAGATGCATTTTCTCATTGTTTCTTTATTACTGTATTACTTGAAACAATCGATGTACCAGGATTTGGGAAAATATGCAAGCCCGGCGAATTGCCCACGAATTTGTAGTCGGAACTGTTTATATACTCCGTCAAATCTATTATCCTATCCAGTTTCACGGTCGCCATGCCGTGATCGCTCAAATGAACAACGTTCAAATCGTGCAAATCATGCTGCTCGATCTTACGATGCAAATATTTAGTTAGGTCGTCTAATTTCCGCAGAATATTGTCAAATTCGGGACTATTTATCCCGACGATATGACCATGGTAATCTGGCTCTTCGATGTATAATACAGCAAAGTTTATCGGATGTATAGGATGGACGAACCACGATATCAAAGTGTCTATTCTCTCTTCCCAAGGTATGGTCTCGTTGAAGTTCTAAACAATGATAAGAGATTAGAAAACAATTATAGCTCATCTTTCTATCTTTCAATAATCTAGCAGCGATGGTACTTGTGAAAATGTAGGTGAAACTCCTTGGTATTCGAAGATTCCGCCAGGCCACATCATCGCGCCACTTCTCCTTTGTGCTCCTGCTTTCTCGTTAATCGTCTACCAGAAATAACAACGGATAAATAAAAATTATACAAGAAGCAAGGACACAGGTAATATTTTCATTATATTTACATACCCATATGGGAAGCACTCCATTGTTGTAATGATATAAATTATAAGAAAATTTAGTTGTGTTCCCTGAAACAGGATCATAGTATTCGCTGTCCACAACGCCGTGCGATTCGGCATACAATCCTGTGGCCATGGACTGGTGATTGGGGAAAGTTTTCGTGACGAAGATGTTCCTTATATAATCGGTGTGAGTGCTTTCGTGTTTTAATTTATTCATGAATGGCGTTAGGTTCCTATTGAAGTAGTCGTATCTGCGAACAGGAAGCGAGATTAGTTTGGATATCTGGTTTCCGATGATTACAGAGCTTAGGAAGATCTTACCTGAAGGCATCGTAAGATACGACCAATAATTTCGGATGTTGCGATATCAACAATCCGTGTCTGGCATTAAGTAAAATAATAAATATCAAGGTAAATGTAGTTGCAGAATTCATGACCGAGAACTGTCTTCCAATATACATATCGGTGATTCGACAACGAACGATGTCGTTCTGTTTAAAGGACAGTTATTGCACGATTTTTCCCATGGTTGTAAAATTTTCGCGAGTTGCGTATCATTTGTGTTTTCGAAGTAAAACCGTCTTTGTGACAGCCGATAACTTTTGACAGACAATTTATTCGTTTCCGGTTATCTGAGATTCGTTCCCCTAAACAATGCTTATCGCGTCACACGCGTCCACGTATTTCTGTCGGTCACGTTTCGAACAAATTCAACCAAATCGCACAGCGCACAGTTTTCCAGCTGTTAGTCCGACATGATAAGAACGGGAAACGTCTGCCAATCCTTCTCTAATACCATTTGCCAATTTGCCAAGTGTTCAGCTATCCCTCATGAACCATAGAATTAAAGAGAAATGACAACAACACTTTCGAGTGCGCGAGTCCCGCAATTTCCATACATATACGAAACTGCGGGCGCGTCTAACGTATCAATTAGAGAACAATTCGATAAAAGAAACATGTATCTATAGAATTTCAAAGTTGACGTATGTGTCTCCTTATCAACGTGTCCAATTCCTCGAATGATAACCGGATCGACTACTTATCTAACATATTAGTCGGAGGTCAACTATCGCGACTTTCCATATAAATTATTCGGCAATAACTCGACCGTTCTTCCTGCAAAAACCATATCGATGTTCAAACGATTTTTCAGTCAAATCTATACACAACTTCGAACAGTTTTTTATTAAAAAATATCTCGCAAACGTGCATTATGAATTTCAGAAACGCAGCCGTTCCCAAATGAGAACGCTATACACTAGAATTTAGAGTAATCGAATGATCATCATTGAAATTGGGAAACCGTTTTTCAGTGGGTTAAAAAAAAGAAGAACGTAATGAATTTGCAACGTGGAAGAGGATAGTTAGGTTTCCTCGCATCGAAAATATGTGAATGTATGCGTCTGTATTTTTTTTTCGTGACGCACCTTGGCGAGCATGTGCGATAGTGGAGAAATATCGATAGACAGCATTGTTCATAATTATCGATAGATGAATGATTATCGATAGTTATCGATAGTATTTATAGACCTGCAGTGTTCCAAGATAATGGAGTATCTGATGCCCACAAGCACGTAACTCAAAATGGTGGATAGCGATATATAGGCTGATATTATAAAGTAAAAATGAACGAGTAATAAAATCAAATACATATATATTACAGTTACAGTTTCCATAAATATTTATACAGAATGAGATACAGCGACGGGATTCCTCCTTCCCCTCTAAATAGATATACTTTAGCTTCGTGGTACTGCGATTTCTCCACAGACTATAGCATTTTGCCCACAACCGTCATCTGATAGACTATATATAGACGATGTAATCTTGGAACAAGGCATGTTATCTGAAGCCAGATCTATAAGCATGTATGGTCTATGGTCGCAAAGCGAGAGTGAACGAGAGTAAACGAGAGTGAACGAGAGTGAACAAGAACAAGGAGTGCACGCGATGCACGATGCACTGTGCAACTGACAGCCGCTGCCGCTGGTATACGAAAGCGATGAGCGTTTGATGTCCGCTCACCGCTGACCGAAGGCCCGCCCTTCTTTCCTATTATCCTTTATTCACCACGTGGAATTAAATACTGATCTCTGAACGCCTATATCAGTTAGATGACGGCGATACGCCGTGTGTTAACAGGTCATGGGGGCCTGTTTCGGCCGCTGTATCTCCAAAGTTACAGACTCCTTATCGTACAGGTTAGATATCCGCATTTCACGTAAAACGTTGAACGAACAAACATTTTCTGAGAAACGATGCTCGATTTCACTCCTTCCATGCACTCTCATGACATAGAACTTCTTCGAATTTAAGGTTTTACCAAAGGCACACCAGCATGTCCTTCCAAGGAGACGAACAAGTTGAGGTACGAAGCATTTCAAATAATGTACACTGTATATAACGTATACCGTAATTGTACACAACGTATGTTCTCTCGTAGATTATAATAATGTACCCTGTACATAATGCATACTGCTAATGTATGTTCTCTTGTAGTTTATAGATGACAAAGGAGATGCGGATCAATCTAGAGGATCAAAAACGTAAGGAACTGCGCTTAGCTGTAGGGCAATGTCACATTTTTTAATTGTATTAATTGTACGCTTCATTGTTATGCTTCCCGGATAGCCTGTTATCGTTTCTCTCCTTAAATCGATTCAAGGTAATTAGATTAGACTATCAGCATTTTTTCGTAATATACTCACTGTTGTATGTAATAGATGAGGTACACTCACTATTAATATTAATCCAGATTTCTATTGCTACAGTTAAGCCGGCGTATCTTTGTACTTCGATTTGCCGAGAATCTTTTAATGGCCTGTGTAATATGTTTGTAGAAAAAAAATGGGGCCCCTGTAACGTTGGAATTGTTAGAAGATAGCGGTTGGGCGAAGGGAACTAAGAAATACACCAGGCTACAATCGAGGAATAACGCTTCGACAAGGTACACTTATCAAAAGAATTGTATACGGCGGCGATGAGCAACCCGTGGACTACGGTGAGCCGAAAGTGTGCACAATACTATGCACAGGCTGCAATGAATGTAATATTAAATACTTTATTGCGTCGCCAGCTCCAATTCCAGTCTGTGTTTACGCTATGGTCTCCTAGCGCCTCTTTAACGGATTTATTGCTTTAAGACCCAGATACAGCTGGAAAGTGTCAGCAGATTTTTTCACTGCATATCAAACGAACAGCACTTTCATTTATACAAGTGAAAGAATAATCGAATCCGAGCTCGTGGCAAAATACGAAAATACTCGATCATTATACGAAGAATATTTTCTGACACAGTTCAGCAAACACTGTTGAACAGTAGAAAAAATAATTGTGGACGAAAGCCTGCAGGCCCACTGGTTGCTCATCACTGTTATACAGAACATGTATTCAATGGAAGATGCAAATTTTGTTGACTAACGTTCTCTTTAGTTCTGGACTCGACACTCCGCTTCAAATTCTCGATGCAAGGACATTGATGAAACAACAAGCATGCGTCTCTTCTACTCCTGGGTCTTCTTTGGACTTGGAATGGGAGCACGAAGGTAAAACGATCACTTAGAAGAAGGCAGTAAGAGAGACAGTAAAAGCTAACGTGTAAAGGTACAATTGTAGGTTTGCCCCTACCGGTTGTGGATGACGAGAACGTCGAAAGCAACGACGGCTCCATAACTCAAACATCGGTTCACAATAGTCAACCCTCTAGCTTGACGGCATCTCCTTGGTCTCGAGTGTCCACGCCAAATAGTTTAGAATGGGATCCTGTCGAAGCAGACATGGTATGCGTCGATTTAGAGACTGAGCAGCTTTTGACTGAAATAGAAAGATTAACAGACAGAGCGTTGAAAGAGACGGGCGACTGGAGTGGCACCAGGTGATAAATAATGTAATTATATAATTACACAGGATTGTTTGTATTTTTGTATTATATAGAGAAAGGGTACATACAGTGGAGTTTCAAATGGAAAAGACAAAGAGGTACGGAAGATTTTTAGAGAGTGAAAAGAGAATTCTACTGTTTCGTAGTGCCGAAATAATATAAAAGTATATTTATATTGTTTCAAGCGACGTATACGTACTTGTATAAGTCAACAGAATTCAGAGGGAATTTTATTATTAACGGGAAACGCAATGCAAACGATTCAACTAAGAAAACCAAGTGATTTTTAATATTGTTGCGTTTGTACATAGGTGTATTATACTTCTTTTTTTTTTGTTTTGTTACCATGCAATTATTGCATTTACAGTTTTTATTCTTATTGTGTACGGCCGGACAATAACTTTTCTTCCTATTCAAAGTTTTCATATTCTTTTGTATCGTATATTGATTTTACTATAATTCTCTGCATTGCGAGCGCGTCATTGATCTCATCTTTCTTTTATACAGACATCCTTCTATAGTATCGTAGAATTTATCACTTCGATCTTTTGAAGCACGCGTGTCTAAGAAACTCTTTTTATTCTTTCGTATCGAACGAGTTTCCTATGAAAAATAGTATTAAAGACAAGTCGAGGAACTTCGTGCTTCAAACGGTTAAAGAATGCATATGATGTATGCAACAGAGAAATGAATCTTTACGTTTAACGAAGTCTATTATTCACGGTTTAGCTTAGGTAGGAAAAGGAGTGGGGAAGGAATTAAAGGCAGAGGTAAAAATTGAAATGCATCAGGTGCTATTAATGCAATATATTTTTCGCGATCGAAAATTGAACGCGGCTTATTCCGGAAACAATTTATTTCGGAGCGTAGCGTATGTTAAATTAACCATATTTTATACAAGAACGAGGGCTGTCTCATAGTCTTTTAAAATAGTCTAGTCACAGTGAAATTCTCGCGAGTCTCTCTGGAAGATTGGAATGTGGGGAGGGAATAAATAAAGGTGGTGCTGATGAAATATTAATGTTGATACGTGTTTGCGTGTACAAAACCTGTTTCTACTGTGGTTAAATTATAAACTAATTAGATTACAATCTTAGATAGAACGTCGATCTATATCGACACGAATGAATTTAAAAAAAAAAGAACCGAAACGTAGGCTGCCTTACAATCAGGGATCGTAACTGCTGTTTAATCCGAAGCGATTATATCATTTCCTGATAGAAATTATTGTCTCCCTTCACGGAGATCATCATTAATTACTTGTACCCTGGCTTTAAGATTCGTCTGATATGAATTAAAGTTAAGATCCCTGTTTACAATAGAGGAAAATAAATGTTAAAATTCGTAACTGCTAAACACACCGCATTAAATCTTAATTGCATTATATTCGCCGCGGGTATGCTCCGTTATAATTGCATAATTAAATTTAAGATGTTTAGCTTGCGACTAATTTATGAACAAATCAAAATGTATGCAACAATAGCGCAGTTTGTAGTAACGTTAACAGTAACGAGAAATATTATTAATAATAAGAACGATGCGACGCGATGCGGTACGTTAACGACGCAGTGCCATGTCTATGTTTGCACTCGATGGATTTCGCCTCTCATAATTAATTTATTACGTCGACCTCGGAAGAACAAGACATTTACCTTGAACTGCATAAATGAACGCACAGAGAAGTATCGTTTCTGCAAAATGTGTGTGGCTTAACGTTGAGAACAACTTTGAACGTACTGTTTAGTATATCGGGAAGATTAAAAAGGTGCTTCTAACAACATAAAAGATGTATATGTATAATTGAAATGATTGACGCGACGTTTATACTAGAGTTGATACGTTGACGAGTCTAATATTATAAATAGACTCCAATAGATGTTTACGCAAAATAAAAAGTTCGTGCGTCAATTGCAAGACGCAGGAGCTACGTATAAATTTATATTCTTCACGAATAATTTTAATGTGGTGAAAATAATATATTAATGCTCTTAAAATCTTTTAATATTTTCACTGTTTTATTTTTGTTATAAATGCATCAAATCCGGAGTCTAATTATAAATTATAAATAGCATTCGAATTTACGGAACTGAGTTTAGAAGAAAGAATTGCATCTTTGTAATTTTTCTCCAAATAAGTTGCATACAGGATATTTGCGAAACGTTTCGATTAATTCTATTGATTGTAATTCAATAGCGAGTATTCATGTCAAAACAAGAATGTTTTCTGCTTCTACAAAGTTTTAAGTGCTCTAAGATAATAGGGACCAAAAAGTGTTTTCAGTATTAAGTCTTCTCGTGGCTAATATTTTATGCCAAAATATTCTTACAGTATGCTTTGTACGAGTTGCATTTATGTGTGCTATTTCACTAGCTTCGCTCACTAGCTATTCTTCATTAATTTCAGTACACGATAGCATCGTCGTACAAGTATAATTGGATCGTAAGGATAATTGAAGGTGATCGTGTCGATTTTGAAATTGTAAACAAAATTTATCATTGTTGGCTTTAAGAATACCTTTATCTGCGCCTAGTATTAATAATCGAAATGATATTGTTTATATATTTTATGTACGAACATATTTCACTGTCACTGTGAGTTCGCAATGTGTAAGGAAAAAGCAACACTATGCATCATTTGCTTGTGCATTAAATACACTTATTACCATTGTATCAATATTCTCTTATTTATTATGGAATATTCGGGAATAGCATATCATCGATCGACTTCATACAGGTAGAAACGAAATTACACGCAAATGAAGTTATTGCACGTGTAACAATTAACAATAGGTGTCATAAACAACTATATTTATATGCTTTAGTAAATAGTTACTTTAATTATGTGTTTATGTACACGCGAGAACTGATAAAAGAAGAAAATTACTTTGTATCCAAGTAACCGTGTATCTTTAATCAACTGTACGTGTCAACCGAAAATGAGTCACAAAAGGACAGAATAATGCACGAGTACAATTGACAAGCACTCCATATGGTTTCATAAAATGATATCGAGTTTTGCAGTTGCTTGTATAACGTTTCCTTATTTCAATAAATTAACGAATAACATTAGTATGAAATCAAGAGGTACATTCAAACAATAGAGTTGTTGGTATCACATTTGTACTGCAAATACACGTATTTTTTCAACTGGTGTATTTTTTTTTTATACTTTTCATGTGCACAGTTTCGTGAAATACAACATAATAGCTCGTGTAACTTATCTTAAATTTGTAGAAGTTATATACAATATTCGCCTAACATACAAATTATCTACATTTATATAAACAGTAGGAGTAAAAGAAAACGCGTGAAACCCGAACTGAAAATCGCAGTAACATAACTGAAACATATATTCTGACGAAGATTTCAATTTCACGATCAAAATCAATTTAATTTAAAGTAGTATTTGGCAAACATTTTTTTACAAACGTAACATGATCTCGTATCTCCATGAAACAACGTAAAAGAGTATTATAAAATCATCGGCGTACAATTGAAGTATGCATACGTATATGAAGTGTATGCGTAAATGCAAGGTAGCTCTCTGTTTTACTACAAATAAGGATTACTATTCGAAATATCGAATATTCATCCGAATACTAAAAGAATCTCGAAGACTATTAAATATACAGCCAATGAAAACACGTAAACCTCGCAAACCAACAATTTTCGAATTTCGTTTCGTATCGATCTGAACGCGGCCAGCGAGAACGAAAGTAACTTTTTTCGATTTAGGTTCTTCGTAGCAATAAAGTAGATATGTACTAAGGTGGATATATCGGTGCAGTCGCGTGTGTCTCTGCCATATATTGTGTTTTTATGGTAACCAGATTATCTCTAGCATGTATAAATCTGTCACATGTTACTAAGTTTAAAAATGCTATCCATAAAATGTATATAAAATTTACTTCGTCTTGTTAACATACTTACAAGTATAACTTTTGTTACATTTCGAATAATTTAAACAAGAAATAGTCGCCGCAAAACAAGGAGAATTATCGCTGACACTAGCGAAGCGATCAGAATACTCCAGAACAAATCGTTAGAAGACGAGATTGTCTCTACTTGTTGATTTACTATTACGTCGGGTTGTTGCCGATCCTGATTCTCGGTGGGAGGCGATTCGACGTTACGTTGCCTGAGCTCGTTTTCGGAAGTGCCTTCTGCGTTGGCCGCGAAACTCGCTTCCGACGAGGGCGAATCATCAGCCTAGAATCATCGAGCACACAGAGAACGTTCGTTAAATTGCATTATTTTCTGAGCCTTTCGAATTTGTTTCCACGACTTTTTTCTGGTAAATACGCAAATGCTGTACTTTAAAGCTCAATTAATGCATAAACTGAAATGCGGTGTTTCTCCTTACAACCACAGAAATTGCAGAAGTTTTACATAAAGTTTACCTTCAACGCAATTGTATCTAACATTGTCCGTTCCTCCTCGGTGATGGGCCTTTTAGCTTTTGTCTTCGACAATAAATTAACCACCTTTCCACAAGTATCGCATTGCCAATGCACAGACCTGCAACAATGTAACACGCTCAATAAATACTACGACAGACTCGCAACTTCTTCCCGTTACTCCAGAAATAAACCTGTATTACTTTTTTGCGAGTTTCTGCCTCTCTTCTTTACTGAAGTCTAAGGAACCGATCATCTTGTTTCCTGGTGACGGCATAAACGCGATTAGAGCGAGTAGGGCTGTTCTGATGCTCCAAGAGGGCTGCCACATTTCCGGATGGTATCCAGAGATACTCAGGCATAACTTCTTGTTGATCTCAAAGCGGCCGTTAGGCTGGAATTCGTTCAAAATCATATTAGCAGAACTATCGAAGACGAATAAACCGTTCTGTTGAAATTAAAATTACCCACTGTTAATAATATAATGTTGGGTGGTTTCATGGGGTACTCGGGTGGCAACAAAATTCTGCCATGGTAGATGCCACCCTCGAAGTCTGACGACGGAGGTCCTTGCACCGTGAAATGCCATTCAAACAGATTATCCTCCAGAGGGGAAGCACAATACTCTTCGGTTGCCTCGTGCAGCTCTTGGGCTTCTTTCATTAATCTTTTCACAGCTGGAATTTCAATATTTGGATAGAATGTGCATTTAATAAAATGAATATTTCGAGTTATAATATTTACGAATGAAAATTCGGTCGCTGAAGCGTTCATACACAGATACGTTGCTATAAACGTGTCGCAAACAGGATCGAGCCGAATGGAATTGAGTAAGGACATTTTTTCATGGAGCGTCGAGGACATTTTCGACGACACGTATCGAAAGATAAGAATGCTAGGCTACGCGAAATTCCACCGAACGAGAGAAACGAAAGGAATAAAGTACTACAGAAAAATCGGTTCGCCCGAATCGTATAATTCGATTGAGATAATCGAATACTGGATTGGACTTATCGTTGTAGACTCACCGGGACTTTTGACGTTGTATTTCCCTTCGAATGACATTTTTGGGAGTTCGACTCGGCACCGCAGGTTAAAAAGCTGTCGTAAAAATAGTACTGCTATCTGTCTTGTGTCAGATGACTTCGTTGTACTGACGTAGCCAGTCGATTTTGTGCATTCTTCACATTTTTCTCATTACCACCGTAGCCTCATCATCCGAAACGGAATAATGCAACCACTGTTCCAATGTAACGACGACCAATGTTAATTTTGACGTGGCCAAATAGGAGCGGCGGCTCATGAATCGCGCAAAAAATAACGTGAAAGTGGCCGCGTTTATCGCGTGCACGCGTGCGCGCACAGCTTGGTCCCGGCCTCTGGAAGACTGGAAATTCGCTTGGAAATTCGCTTGGAAATTGCACCGAAAATTGCAGTTGCGTATCCCATCCAACCACTCGAGTTTTATAATCGCAAACCGACAATTCACCTTCCGAATTGTAATTATTTTTGAACGCGTAATCGGTATTTCGACCGTTCGTGTACCGTGTACCCGTCAAGGAAAATACAGACGCAATATGCAGATTTCTTCGTATCAATTAACATATATATACGTACAATTAATTTATAGGGAATAAACAACCGGTTAGAAAAATTACAAAGTATCATATATTTTCATATAAACAATCATAACATAACTTCAACCACAGCCTACTCTTAGAGTAGGCTGGAGTAGGCTGTGCTTCAACATATCCCAACCCCAACATATCCTCTCTGATAGCAAGCCCTCATTTGTTTCGAATGAATTATACCTGAAAAAATTTTATAATTTTACAGGCACAGTCCATGCACCTTTACGCTGGACCCTGTAAAAATTGTAAACGAGTTTGTATTCTTGTTAATTAGTTATCAACATTTTTTCACGGACATGTTTCTCTCTCTAATTTCTATGATGTGTAAGACAAAGGTAGCAATAATCATCTCGATCGGTCACTCGGTCACCTACTTTATTTCATACGACACTTGATAACTAGAATAGCTTGGTGGTGCCATCTGTGTTGAAGGGCTGAAACTATTTACACTGTAGCACTTTGCCCACATCCGTCATCTTGTTATCTGAAGCCGGATCTATAAGTATACAGGGTGTCGCAAAATTCCTTCAACAGTCGGAAATGGGAGGTTCCTGACGTCATTGGAAGCGGCATTTTTCTTTGCAAAAATGGCCGCTGCAGCTATGTTTAGGAGTTATTAACGAAAAACACAGACACGCCTAGCGTGACCTAGACGCGAGTTGGCACAGTCGCGCTCTGATTGGTCTGTGTTTTTCGTTAATAACTTCTATATAAGCAAAACCACAGCGGCCATTTTTGCAAAGGGAAATGTCGCTTCGAATGACGTCAGGAACCTCCCATTTACGGCAGTTGAAGGAATTTTGGGACACTCTGTATATGTTCACCTAAGCTTCCGCTGGTCACGTGCCACATTCCGTCTCTGTCGTGCATATGTCCAGTACTGGCAGAGAGAGAGAGAGAGAGAGAGAGAGAGAGAGAGA
>CM052317.1:5949165-5996160 GCA_028455605.1 Lasioglossum malachurum
CGAGAGAGAGAGAGAGAGAGAGAGAGAGAGAGAGAGAGAGAGGGAGGGTACCTTTTCCCCCTCATCCTATCATTTGGTGTTCCCGCGGCTGTTTTAAATATTTATTTATTGCGGGATTCCGAGTATTTTAGCATTCTATGTATGCAGAGAACTCTAATAAACATAAATCTGTGTTGAACATATTTTTTTGTTTATTGTAGATGAATTATATATATATACATTTCAAATGATTTCCTCATTGTTCCAATGAATACGCACATACCGTGCATAGAATGCATATGTAGAGAGGCATGCGCATTAGAAAGTGGTTTCGAAAGGCGGCTCGAGTTTCGGTCGTCTATGCTATCGATACTCGATATATCGAGACCTTTTGTCGAGAAGTTTACATTTTCATAAGGAAGACCCTCCAAAGTTGTGCCAAGTGCCAAGTGATTTCATCATTGACGTGATTCATTCAAGCGCCGTTCTCGGGTCGTTTAGATGAGCACAAATAATCAATGTACTCGTTAAACAGTACCGTGGGTACCGTGCAAGCCGCGTGAAGGCTTTCAGAGGGTTATGAATATTTAGCGCTCGAGGAAAAAGCTGTTGCAGTGTCAGAATAAATAACAGAAAGTGAAGTAACCATTGATCACAAACAAAAATGACAGTTATGGACTTTTTCGGTTGTGCCTTCTTGGCTTTTGGCCCACCATTGGCCATGTTTACCTTTACGGTTGCGACTGAACCTATTCGTATTATTCTACTGATTGCCAGTGCCTTTTTCTGGTTCATTTCATTGTTACTGTCATCGATGCTTTGGTACGCTGTAGTGCCACTACAGAATCAATTGGCATTCGGACTGGTTTTCTCTGTACTATTCCAAGAAGCGTTCAGGTAACTGAATTAGAATTATTTGCGCAACGTCTGCAGTCTTCTGTATAGTAAGAAGCATATAAATGTACAATTACACAACGCAAAAGCACACCGCAAATATCCTGAATACTTGCCCGTTGTTTGAACTTTGCTTCTTACTATTGAAAGCGAAAGATATACAGGGTGAGTCTTGTTAATCAAATAACTCCTAAGTTGTTTGTTGTGTGAATAAAATTTCAGACAAATTCTGTATGGTTTTCAGGGGAACATTTATTTATAATTATTCGTTTCAAGCCTTATTTGCTGTAATACTTTTCCATTGAGAATTTGGTACTTTATCCAAAGAACTGACGGTAACAAAATAGATTGTAGCACTGTATATTCCCCTGGGAAAACTTCTTTGTACAACAAACAACTTAGGAGTTACTTAAAGTCGTCGCGTTACCAGACTCACCCTGTATATATATATATATAAGCTACAAGGTTTTTACTCGCACATTTCTCATTGTTTTGTCCCTTTAACGCAGATATCTTTTATACTGGGTATTGAGGAAAGCCGAAAGAGGCTTAGAGAAAATAACAACAACACCTGTAGCAGAAAGCAGACACGTGTTTGCCTATGTGTGCGGTTTAGGCTTTGGTATAATGAGCGGTGCCTTTGCCTTAGTCAATGTCCTGGCAGATTCTGTTGGCCCTGGAACAATGGGGCTTAAACAAGGCACAGAATACTTTTTTATAATATCGGCTGCCACAACCCTGTGCTTCATCCTGCTGCACACGTTCTGGGGCGTGATATTTTTCTCCGCTCTGGACAGAAAGAACTGGGGACAAATAGGTTGGGTCGTTTTCTCGCACTTGTTCGTCTCATGCATGACCTTGTTCAATGTTTATCAACTTCAAATATATAGCCTAATATCGGCTTACGTGGTTTTAATATTAACCGCCCTGGCGGCGTTCAAAGTGGCTGGCGGTACAGTTCATAGTATAGCTCATTGTATCACAAGAAAATGAAAGTGCGAGTAAGTGGGTGTGCATTGACAGAAATGAACATTGCGGAATGACAATTTCCTATTTTCGTTTCTTTTTCCTTAGGCATTAGCCCGTGAAAGTTGTTCAATACTTTAATATACACTGATTGCGAAATTGTATGACGTTGACTTAGCACAGTATTCCTTCGGATGATGTGACTGTTTTATCCCCACAGAGATCTGAGCTCGGATATCGGTGAGGCAATACTAATGCAACGATGAAACTTTCTTCATTTTAGTTCTTCCGTTACGAAACCTTTACTAACACATTCGTGAAATTTCTCTGATTGAAACGAGACCAAACACGATAGATTGCGATTATATTTACTTGTTTAATAAGCGATGAAAGTTTCGAACGCAAAGAAGGACAGCATGTGAAAAGAAAGAGACACGCAGAGTCGTAGCAGGCGGCATAGATCAAAAGTTCAGCGGTCAAAATTCGCTTCTTGGACTCGGGAAGTGAGCTACGTAAACACAACAGCTCAAATATCGAGTTGTTTAAATTTAAAGACCCGAATTCGCTTCCAGGCCTCGCATTGTGAGCTGTTTAAGGAACCGATCACTGAACAAGACGTTAGTTTCATATATTCATAATTTCTTCATTTTCAGTTCCACTTGTACGAAACTTTCATCAATAGATTTGTGAGATCTCCGTGGTTGAAAAAGACCATACTCGACAGAGTGTTATGATCACACTTTAGATCAGTAAATATGGTCCGAATTATGCCGTATTTAGACTTATTTCTATTAGTAAAATCTCGCAAATACGTTGGTAAAAGTTCTGTAAAAAGGAATGAAAAATAAAAAACTTCCCTATTTGCATTAACATTGTAATCGGTACGCAGCCTTTTGAACTGTCGTTTACGCGCTGTTCTTCTCTATGTTCGGCACACGTCAAAAAAAGTAGTACCTCCACGCTTTCTGAAACTCCATATCCCCGAGGTTGTCGCATCATCCGAAGGAATACTGTAGAATAACTGTACCTTGTTTTTTTTACACCATCGAACGAGCGGACATTTTCAGAAATGTATCGGCGCAAATTGAAAAAGGTATCGAGATTTAATGAACTTTCATACTTGACCAAAATCTGTAGAAAATCCGTTGCGTGTATCAGTATTATTGATTGCTTGATATGTAAACGTTTTTCACGTTTTTAAAAGTCGTGTGGTTTTGATGCCGTTCCGAAGAAAATTTTATTCCATCGCATCCGTGATACGTTCTAGCACAGAATGCTTTGGTCAAGCTGCTAGTCCGTCCCTTTTAACCGATCGAGACAAATTTATCGTCAAATTAAGGTAACATTTCGAGAACGTAGTTGTACCGCAATTTTACAGTACACAGGGAAAAATAAAAAAGATTTGCGTGAATGTACATACGTAAGAATGGGGTGTGCATATTGTACATGTTGAATCCGGCAAGAAAGAGTAGTTGTGTAACAGTTCGAGTCTTATGATTAACGGTGAACAAGAGTATATATACACTTGACGATAAAATGTAAGGAATTGTTCAATTAGTTTTTGTATATACGAAGACCCATTGTACTTTAGGCTTTTACTACACCATCCATATATTTGGCATTCCGTTTCACTTACCATTTCACGATGGTTTTATTACTCGATTCGTATTACATTTCGTATGTCATTCAAATAAAAATCATTTTTGTGAAACCAGAGTGTACAGTTACTGGCGATCCTTGTTGCGTGAAAGAAATATTCCAGGGTGAAATTAAATATCTAGGACGAAAGACTAAAAAAGAATGATACGTCGGAATAGAAACACACATTTTCAATATTGTTTTATTAAAAAAAGAAATAATAAGGAAAAAGATTGGAGGAAAAAAGAATACTTGGACCAATAAAGATCTACGAAGATGGAGAATGATATTAATCACAGACAGGAAAGATCTCACTTAAACAAAGTCATCGTTCAGATTGTACAATTAAGAAATGTATTTTGCGTATCGGATTCGTGATAAAAATCTAAAAGTACGTGCATGTCCTTTCACCCTGTGGAGCAAGTGGTTTCCTCGCCTAATCAGTCGTCGATTAAATTTACGAGCTCGTCAACGAAGCCATCAGCAGTTCCATTTTATTTAAAAAGTTCTTCCCTTCCATTTTGTCCCATCGTACCTCTTTGAACGAGCCGCCAAGATTCTCCCACTTTCTTTCTCTAACTAATTGCCCAGGGAAAAAGTCCTTTCTGGGGGAATGAGCTATTGCTACTTGTACTCCTGTCTGTGGTTCGCACCTGACGGCGATCATCCTGAAAACACATTCACCGAGTATGTAATATGTTGATATAGTTCTCGCAGTGGCCGCTCTTTTTCGCAGAGGGCGCAATGAATTTGAATTTACGAGTGAAATGTGTATACCTGTCGCCTATCGGTGATGCTAAAATACAACTGCTAGCATTTCCTAAAGGTTCCACGGCTCCTAAGCCAAGATGCGAGCTATTGGCTAAAAATTGCCAACCCATACATTTAGCTAGTGCTTGTACCGCGGTTATTTGGTGCTGATAGATCTGTAAAATTACAATTTATAGCATGATTTCCCGAAATCAGCGTGAAGACTATGCCGAAAAGCAGTCTACTTACCTGACAGAAAATAAGATCCCTTAGTTCTTGAGGTTCATAGCTCATGTGCATTACTCTACCGTCTCTGCAAACACATTTCAACGACTTTTCTCCAACGTGGACAACGAGCGATGTTCTACATACGCTATCGTATCCATGCGTTAGAATGTTAATCTTCACGCAGGATTGCGTGGGAGAGTTCAATGCGTTCCAGTGAGACACGATCAGAGGATCTTTCACTTCCTTCGCTATCGTGTCCAAAACGTACTCTGTACGCAATCGCATGAAAAAGTGTTGAGCTTGTTGAATGATTTGTTCCAGCAGAGTTTGGCTTTTCGTCATTTCTAGGAGTTCGTATCGATCGGCTGCCGTTGGGCCAGCCAGGCATCTTCGTTTGCTGGGCCCGAGGGGGCCCGAGGAAGGATGCGGAAATGGATGGTGAGTGTTCTTGTGATGCACCTCGCGGAGCAGCTGATGCAACGAATGTTCCAGCACGTGATCGTGATCGCTTTTGTGAGGTGGGGGAGCAGTGGGCTTCTTGTCGTTTCCGGTACTATGGCAGAGTCCTATGATCAGTTGGATTCCAGGAAGTACCTAGAATTGACATTTTTCCTTTGTACTATTTCAAAATGGGAGTATTAGATGATTGCGCAAGTTCGTGCCCGGTTTAAACATAAAATTCAATGGTTACATTTTAAAGAATACAGCTTTTCTACAAGAAAAGCATGTGACTGTATAATTTTTTTTACACTCCGCCGTGCAAGCACAGTTTGCGACATCTACAAAAATCGGGCACGATGATACAATAATATTGACTGATTACCGTTGCCATTATTTGATTTCCGACGACCATATGTGGTATAGGTGCACGCAAATGCACCGCCTCTCTCGCTAACTGACTGAACAGTTCTTTGCAGAAGAGGACGTTTTGAGCAGCCTCTAGTTTCTGTTGCCAATGCATGTCTGCGTTCGAACTGTGAGCACTATTGTTAAGTAAACTAATATTTGCGCTACAGAGATCCTCTTGATCTGGAAAGTAAAAATTGGATTACACCTGACTTCGATACTGGAATCAAATGATTGAAAGATGGGAGCCAACGACTACCAGCGCAAGCAAGAGGGGGGTCACTAGGAATATAGAATAGATATTGGGAGGAAGAGGAAAGTCGGAAATGTGGTGTATGCGAGGATACATAAGAGAATGTAGGGAATTTGAAAGGGGGATGTACATAGAGGAAATATTGAGCTGGGCAAAGTGTATATGTGGGTACGAGGATATGCAGAAGGATGTGAGAGTTAGTAGGAATTGTAAACCGAGTCCTTTTTTATACATTTACCTTTTTGACATAATACTTCTATATAGGCGACACCTTGCAATTCACTAGGAATAGTAACACGCAACGCGGATGCTTTCGGATTGGAAGGATGATGTGCTTGCCCCGTCGTATTGTTACCAGCACTGGGAGAAGCTGGGGGACTAGTACTACTCTTTTCCTCCTCTTCCGCTTTCGTTACTTCGAACATACCCGTTTGAGGGAACTTGGAACCAGCTTGAAATGAATATCGAATTAATATAACACACCGAGACAACAAAATAAGATATTACTGGATAACAAAGTAAATCTGACTCAAAACCTGTTCTGTAACTAAGATCGCCGATGATCGAGTTCGAGACTTTTTTCAAACGCCAATTTTGCCTTAATCTGAGCAATTCGATATGGAAGTCGGGCGTCGATCTATTTCTAGCTAATTCATTCTGACAATTCTTTAATCTATCTGCACCCATCATAATCACAGAAGCAGCTCCAGCCAATGCTTTCTTTCTAGCATATACTTGTATCATGGGTTTCACTTCGGCTGGTTCTTGGGGCACTGGATCTAGAACCATGTAATGCTTCTCTTTCGCTATTGCAAGAACGTCTGCTAGCACGCATACTTCCGTTAACGCATTTCTGGAAACAAAATTTGTTGGACCTTTAAACATTTGAATCGATTTATAAAAATATATGTTTAATATTTCCATTATTTGTAATAACTTGTTGCCATCTTTCAGAGAACCTGTTGATTCTTTTTTCTCAATGACTTGCTAGCAATATATGTTTTTGATTTACGAGCAAAATGACCAGCTTTAAAATACTACGGAACTTTCCCACCAATCTAATAGGTACCATGTGAAACAGGGTATAATATACTACCTCAATTTATTTCTAACACTGTCCCACGGCCATAAAGAGGATTGGAAGGGTGCAGAATCCTTTGGATCTTCCTCTCCCTTCTCACTGCTTTCAGACTCTTTTTTAATCTCCTCGCCATTAGTTTTGCTGAAGTCGATTTTCTGTGCAATCTTTGCCAGATTCTCCGACAATGTGAGGGGTCTGTAAGTCAAGAATTTGTTCTACTCAACACTAAACTTACTGAGCCTTAAAAGTAACTCTATACAGTCATTTCTAAATACGTTGTATTGACATTAGATTAGACCGAGCCTAAGATTTTATTTAGACTTTGTGCGGCTCCTATTATATGATACGTGCTCTACTAAAAATATCTATACAATCATTTCTTAGAAAATCATTTTTATTATTTCAATAATTGTAAAATAAAATATCTAAATATGCTGCAAATAAATATGTTGTATTGACATTAGGTTAGATGAACAAGTAGGACGAATCCTTTGAAACTTCATTCGATCGACGATTCATTGACCGATTCCATAAGCGAGAAAGGTAACGAAACAAAGTACGTACGCCTGATAAATTTCCTGACCATCGTAAGTGATTTCTTGGATCTGATTCTCGATCGGTGCCTCCACAGAGATGTTCACCGAATACGCCATTGTTGTTTTCCTGTGTTTTCCAGCGTCACGGTTACAGCACCTTCGAATGAGTTGTCACCCACCCTCAAAATAATTGTTCACCTTATTACATTAGTTACCGATCGAAATGGAGCATTCGTGTGCCGTGTGAATGAATGGTATAAAATATATATCTTCATTGCAAAAGTGTTGCTAAATTATATAGATCCAAAAATCATTTAGCAACACAATGGGGTAAATTATTGTCAAGAAATCGCTTAGGCGTTCTACCTGGTTCTACCTGGTTCTACCGTAGATGGCTCAACAGGCAATTTCTATCATCTTTTCTGTTATATCCAGTTATATCGCAGATAAGGTGTAGGCACGCGGGAAATTTAAATCAACTGGATTTGCGGTAATATATCTAATGTAATTACAAGTCTATTTATTTTTTAATTATAAATTATAAATTTATTCATATTGCCGAAGTGTACCGATCCTAACCGAACGGACCTTTAAATTGGTTGTATATATGTCGTTTCTCTTGAAAAAGTCTTTTTCTTATTTGTAAGTGTCGCCTCTTATTGTATCCCTACTCTTTGGTTACAGTAGGTAAATATTGTATAATACATCTACAGTGAACTCGTACTTAAATTTTAAATTTTACCTCAATTATCATATTAATATTGCGAATGTTACTCGCGGTAATATTTCTATAAATCGTTGCTAAATAAATCCGTTTACTGGAATGAAAGTTGACGCAGTGGACATCTTGGGATAAAAGCAACGATCTCAAGAGGGGGGGTAAGAGACTTAACCTTCCGAATTTAAATGAAACATGGCGCGTCAAAATATTAACACGGATTCCGAAAAGATGCATAACATGATGGGCAGCAAGAACATTGACTTGGACAGTTATAGGAAGTTGATTAAATCGTATATCGAGCTGGTAAGGTTTCACAGTGATCTATTCTATCCAAATTGTTTCGAATCTGACTATATTCGGTTGTTTCGTTTACAGCATTTGTACAGTGCTGCATTGTTTTGGGCAGACAAAGTTGTTTCGTTGAGTAACGAGAACTCTAAGGACATATGCACCTTAGCCCACTGCATGTTTCTAATGAAACAATACCACAGGGCTGCTCATGTTATCAGAAGTCATGGACTCGAGAAGGTACGATTATAACATCTTTTTCGATCGGATCATTCATTGTTACACATTGTAGTTGTGCCTGTTTGCAGACAGACGTGATGTGTCACTACTTGACGGTGAGAAGTCTTCTCGAAGCGAAAGAATACAACGAGGCGCTGCAAGTCATTAACGAATCAGAAATCTGTACGAACATAGCACAGTCGGTTATGAATTTCCCCGATCGCACGCACATTCTGGAGGATGCTCCAAAAAATGTGATTAAGTATAAATAACTTTTTATAGTTCATTCAAAATCGGATCTGTAATCGTTCTTCCTAATAATGTGTATTCCAACAGGTACAAAGTTCAATATTGTATGTGAAAGGGCGTGTATACGAAGCTATGGATAATAGAGCGGTGGCAACCGACTGCTACAAACAGGCTTTACATTGCGATGTCTATTCGTATCAAGCATTCGAAGCTCTGGTTCAAAATCAAATGCTTTCTGCTTCCGAAGGTATAGAAATAAATGGATTCTGGGGAAGAAGTTACAGAAGTAGATTCTCACAATTAGTCTCTGAATGTTTATGCGAAATAAAAAGTTTGTGCATCGATTGCAAGACGCAGGAGCTAAATATAAATTTACATTGTTCATTGATCATTTTAATGTGGTGAAAACAATATATTAATACTCTTAAAGTCTCTTTAAAAGTTCACTGTTTTAAATTGCATAAAATTTGGAGTCTACTCATAATATATATTACTTTAGAGAAGGACCTGTTGGAGTCTCTTCCATTCGCGGAACAATGTACAGAATCCGAAACAGAGCTTCTACGTTTGCTATACGAGAGTAAATTGAAAAAATACCAGGAACCGAATAAGAAACAGACTTTAGCGACTTGCAGCGTAATGGGAGTTCTGGTTAGCGACAGATTACTAGGTAACTTGGATATGGAAGTATCGGAAGCAGAGAGATTGTACTATAATTGTGATTACCACAAATGTTTCTCGCTTACGGAAAGGTATAAATTAATTCCTATCGAATCTCCCATTGTAAACGAGGTTTATATCATTTATTGTATACGTTGCAGGATATTAAAAAAGGATCCGTACCACAATTCGTGCCTACCAGTTCACATAGCCTGTTTAGTAGAATTAAAGAAGACGAACGGTAAATTTAGTATGCTGCATTGAAAGTTGAAGATTCATAATCAACGTGTTCTTTTTCTTTCACTTTTTAGCTTTATTTTATTTGGCACATAAATTGGTTGACTTGTACCCAGACATGGCCTTAGCATGGTTTGCAGTTGGATGTTATTATTACAGTATAGGTAAATGAATGTAACAAAGTAGCTCCTTCGATCGTTGAGAAGAACAGCTTTTATAAAAATAATTCGATTGCAGGTAAAAGCGATCCTGCGAGAAGATACTTAGCAAAAGCGACCGCTTTAGACAGACTATTCGGTCCCGCTTGGCTGGCCTATGGACACTCTTTCGCTGTTGAAAGCGAACACGACCAAGCAATGGCTGCATACTTTAAAGCTTCGCAGTTAATGAAAGGTTGTCATCTGCCGCTTTTATACATTGGACTTGAGTGTGGCTTAACGAATAATCTTAAATTGGCTGACAAGTTTTTCCAGCAAGCTCAGGGAATAGCCCCGAACGATCCGTTTGTTATACACGAGATGGGCGTCATCTCTTTCTACAACTTAGAGTAAGTAACATCGTATTCCTTCTCTTTTGTGATATCCCCCAAAAAGGTTACTCTGATATGCAAAAGAAAAGTTGAACACTTGCTTCCATCCTTCCATGGTTGTTGTTGGAAATACAGCCTAATTTATCAAGAGTTGTTTCATCGAATACAGTTACAAAACTGCGGAACGGCAGTTTAAAGAGGCCATGAAAAGAATTCAAGGAGGTCTGAAGGATGTTATCCTGCCTAGCAAATGGGAGGCGCTCTTGAATAATCTGGGTCACACCTGTAGGAAAATGAAGAAGTACGAGGAAGCTTTGGAGTATCATCAGCAGGTTAAATAATTTCGATGTGAACTTCAAAAGCGATTTGAATAGATTGTTGGGAAAACGTTTTACTGTATTGTCGTAGGCATTGGTACTGAATCCGTTGAATCCGTCAACATACTCAGCGATTGGTTTCATTCACGCCTTGATGGAGAACACACAGGAAGCTGTCGACGCTTTTCATCGAGCCCTGGGTCTTAAAAGAGACGACACTTTTATAACAACCATGCTAACTTACGTTATGCAACAGCTTATAGAGGAGTCGCCTCCGTATCCTGGTATAATGGATATATTCTCTCTCAAAAGAATTTTAACCCTTAGTACTCGAATGGTTACTCTGAGAAATTGCTGTACCGTTATTCAAATATTGTTTACATTATTAAGTATATCGGTATGTAATCAATAGACTGTGGATGTTTATGCAAATTGCAATTTTTGTAGACGAATTTTAAGGAAGTGAAATCAAACGAAATCTTATTTTCAGTGGTAGTAGCCTCTGCAGGTTTGAAATAAATAAAAATCGTATTAAATCTGTCAAATTTTCTACTCTAGCATTGTTTGAAAATGTTCAGAAACTATAAATGCATAAAGATCCGCAGACTAGTAATCAATTACTAAACGTAAAGTAAATAAAATTTTAAAAATCATATGTTATGGAAATATTCTAGGTCGAAAGAAATGTTCAATTTTTGCGTTAAAATATCTCCGAGTGCGAAGGGTTAATGAAACGATCATGCAATACTCGATCGTGACCGTTGCTTTACTTTGCAGACGCAAGCGTTGATATCCCGAAATATAAATTTCCAGAAGTCAGACTCCAAGATACAGAGAGTGCAGAGCCTTTGGATAGGGCGAACTCCTTAACCGAGTCAGGTAATCAAGATATCGATAAATTACGTGTAAATTTATTTTCTGGATGGGGGGAGGAATCGGTCAAAGCAGAAGACAATACCGCTGACAAGGAGGAAAGCAATTCACGAGACGTAGTCGTGAATTATTCTAGCGATATTAGCTCGGAAGTCGAGATGTTAGACTCATCGACGGCACACATAGAATATAAATAAAATGAACAAATTTTTTATGTTCCAAATTCATTTGTCTACATAATAAAGCAATAACTTTGCTTAAAACATACTTCTTTTTCCTCAGCTAATATCCTTGTTATTATCGCATGCGAAACCGTACATTGAACAACACGTTTATACAGATATTTTATTTATTACACTGTACTTTTAGTGTAGCTGTTAGAAGGTACCTCTAATCTTTTCACATAAATTCTTATTGTATATGTATATTGCTCGAGGTAATTTGTTCGATTACGAATAGAATTGTTAGCCGTATCGGACAAATTATTAGAGAATCTGGTCGATTAATAATGGATGGACTGCGGATCTTCATGAATTTATGAAGGAGTTACAGTCGGTGTACAAAGTATTCGTACACCTTTCAAAAACGAATAACTTTTTCATAATTGGACTCAACAGCTTTAGTTTTTTCGAGACTTTAGTAAAAACAACTACAAAATAGAGATGACAATCTTGTAAATGAAGCACGCGAATGACCAAAAAATTCGATGTCTACCATAATACAATCACGAAACGTGTGATTCGTTGATTAATAAGAAATAATTGCGATTGTTTAACGTTACTGTTCAAAATCGGACATTTCATATGCAACGACCCAATATTTTTATTTTGCATTAAAGATCCGCAGTCTAATAATGAATTTTGAAAGGACTATCGGGTAACCGGCAGTATAAAAAATATGAATTGTGTTTCTAATCGCGTATAAATAATTTCGAGTTTGTATTTGTTGCGGGTACACGAAATTCCACAAGGGCGCGTCGCGATCCGCGAGCCGCGCCGGCGTTTGCCGAGGATGAGACTCGGTGTCGAAAAAAGGGAGAGGACGAGAGGAGAGATCTTGAATTCAGTTCGGTGTGTGGAGCAACGTGGAGAAGAATGGGCGTTCCGTCTCCATCGTTGCTGCATCGACGTTAAACAATCGAGGCGACAGAGGAGGAAAGGGAATTTTGATTTTCCGCCATAACCGATTCGATTGATTCTAAATGGCCGATTCTGGGAGTTGAACCGATTCGAAAAACATCCCCCCGGCGAACGGTCGCAATACCCGGCGGGATCGTCGAGCAGTCGAAAGGGAGCCCTTAATGTAACAGGATAGTTCGTTGGTTTGTTTCGAATTCGCGTTAACCCTTTCGTTAGGGGATCATTCGAATTTGTGCGTACGTGCACGTTGACGAACGTGTCGGTGGAACATCGACCGGAACCATCGAAGAATTCGGTATACTTCAACCGAGGATCAACATGCCTATGCCAATGCAATTCGTAAGTTTTCTCTACTTTTTTTCAACAAAAAAATTCCTTGACCTTCCCACACGGTGTTTCATATTTATTTGTAAGAATCTGTCCACGCGTGTCACGAGCGAGTGTCAATTTTCACGTGTAGACAACTGGGCTACTATTTTTCGAGTTCTGGTGCGGTCGATCGGTAACCTACTTTAGAATTTCGTTTGCCATGATGCTGTTTCGAAACGAGGAAATACCGGCTTAAAGTATAATAATACGATGGAATGTCGTGTGTCCTATCGTGTAAAGTGTAAACAAACACGCGAATCGTACGTTAGAACCGCAACGCGTCCACGTGCAAAACACGTTGCGTTTCGTACACCGATAGACCTGCCCTTTATCTATATATTATATGTATACATATCTCTGCTGAACGTACATGTAGGTAATACGTTCGTATGTGTGTACTGCGCCCTCTGAATTCGCCCTTATCCCATTATCGGCCACTCGAAATCGGGCAAGAACGGATTAAGAAATTCGCCGTTTTTCATTTGAATGTTTACAAGAGCCTCTACGACGTTGTACGGTGGCAGAAGAAAATATTCGTACGGTACCGTCTTCTGTTTGCGATCGACGATACGATTTTAAATACATTACGTTTCTTTAAATGATTTTTATGAATGGTGTGAGAACAGTTTTTTGTCTCTTCCTCTCGATTGCAATAAAAAACATTGTAGCGTTCGTAACAGAAATATGAAAATGATAACAGTGGCCACGTTATTACGCGTACCGAACATTGTATTGTTATCATTGCGTAACGTTCTTCTATAGAAAAACGATTTATGGCGTAGTCGTCAGTGTTCGGATCTGTTATCCGGTAGCGTGTTTGCAATTTGAATTTTCTCGAAATCTCTATTGACGTACACATACACGCGCGTGTGTGTACATATACATACGTATACTGTCTCGAGTTCTATGTCGAGGACTTTCGTAAAGGACAATCGATATCGGTGTAACCCACGCGTAATTCGATGACTCAAAGGGTTACACCGAGAAACAAATGTATCAACCTTAATTTTTGGAAAATCGAGGACAATCGAGGACAATCGACGACGACATCACTCTCTTCCCAACCATTTTTATGGGAAATTATTCACGATCAGATTGCAAATTACATGAAATTTTAGAAGTAAAGGGCATTTCAAATGTTCGGCAATTCCGTACATTACCGAGAGGGGGAGAGAGAGAGAAGTCGGTATTAGAAGGAGATGCAACGTTGAGCCATAGAACGTTACAATGTATGTATTTATACGTACTGCCAGTGGGTAAAGTTTAGCAACAAAGTGTTTCAAATATTCGTCGAACATTAGCTGTTAGTAGTACTATTTCTTGTAAAACGAAATTAAATTAGTTTCCCTGTACAATGAATATAAATTTTCGTTCTCCACTATTAAATTACAATTAGACTCCGGATTTGATGCATTTATAACAAAACTTAGGAAGTGCAATTTAGAACACAGTGAAAATATTAAAAGACTTTAAGTATTAATATATTATTTTCACCACATTAAAATTATTCATGAAGAATATAAATTTATAAACATCCGGAATCCAATTATAATATCATTATAACCGCGAAGAAAAATAATACGGGGAGGGATTGATAATTGAAATCTTTTAATTCTTCGGATAGAAATTCGATTTTCACAGTTATTACTTTGCTATTTACTATTTACAATTGGCGATTGAATTTCACCCCGGCACGGGGAGGGAGACGTCCTTAGGCGACGAGCGCGTTCGAATTCGACGGCGTTGAATTCCACGAAGTTTCGAATTCCTGTTGGGTTCCCGGATGCCTTGATATCTTACTTCGACCCTGCAACATTTTTTTTCCGAATTCCACGAACGCGCGCCTGGGAGTGGCGTCCTTCAGTCTCCTGTTTTCGTTGTTCTGTACCGAAAGCTCCCGGCGAGAGCACAGTCTGCTGTTGGGATTGCTCGCAGCGATGTGTTCAAGAAAATTAGCAACGGTAGGTGGCCACCATCGAATTATCATATTCGCGGATCGATCGTGTTTTATCAATTCTCCTGCTACATGTTACGCCGCGTACGGGAACAAGTGCGAGGATTTTCGAATTTTCTCTTTCGCTGTTTACCGGAAACCACGCGAACCGGTTACGTTGCGTGATGGACAACAGCGAACGGTTCGAACAGTTCGACGTTTTCGTGCGGTACATGGCATTCGATTTCGAACAACATTGACGGATCTAACAAACAGAAGCTTCGAGTTTCAATTTATCAACGCGTATCGAATTATCGGCGTCTTCTCCTGCAATTATGACGCAATCGAACTCGTTCCATGTTTGACTGCGAATGTTTGTGGCGTTTCTAGTTCCCGCGTTCCGCTTTCGCGAAGAAAATCACGCTTTGACCCTTATGTACCTAACCAAAATGCGTAAATTATTGACAAGCTTTCGTGTTTAACATGTTTATAGAAATTTAGTTAGTTAGTTAGTTAATATATCAGCGAGCAAAGGATGGACACTCAGGGAAATTTACTATGAATGCATAAATTGCTATGAATGTATAGATTACTTAAAAGCTTTTGTGTTTAACATATTTGCAGAAATTCTCAACTTTAAGACCATAAATTAATATTTATATTAGTGTTGTAATACTTTTAGAGGATCAGTAGCAAGTCGTTGAGAGAAATGCAGCGAATGTTAAACGTCGATTATTAATAGTTAAAAGTTTAGAGGACTGTTTAGCAAATGTTCACGTTATGCAACTTTGTTGGACAAACGCGTCGTACATCGACGATCAAAGGGACAAACCGACCGGGAAAAATAACCATGTATTGTTTTGCGATGGTTATTAATTGATTGCTTCGTTTTCAGCTGGATTCTTACGAATTGGATGGGGTAACGATAAAGGACTTAGCGGGACGAAATAAACAGTCCCCTCATGGACTGAAGGTGCAAACGCCCCGCGATCAGGACCATGTGCAGCAGCAGCAGCAGCAGCAACAACAGCTTCCATCGATCAGCAACTTGTTACTGGACCTGTCACCCCCGGCCAGCTTCCAAGGATATCCGCAGGAGACGAGCAAGAGCAACAACGTCGATGGTAAAGTTTTTCTTCCCACCCTCGATTCGTACAATTTTCCACTCCTCGATCGCCATTGATCTTCGATCTGCTTTCTATATCATATGTAGGGTGTCCATCGCCGTCGAAATAAAGGGAAAATTCCGAGCAATAGCAATTCTTTCTAACCTCGAAAAAAAAAGTGTTTAGTCGAATTTTTAAAACGTAACATTGCACCAGACTGTACGTCTGTATTTACACCCCATTGAATGTACACTACTGTGCAAAAGGAAGAAGCACTTAGTATAATTATAAGATATAATGACGAACAATATCTTTACGTAGAAATTGTATTGTACAATGATTGATTTATTGCATTTAAAGTATTAGATAATCCGCGATAACACATATATATTCTCAGAACTATTCAAATGAACACCTTTTTCAAAACTTACTGTATTCTTATTTCATATTCGACGCTTTTCTATTACATATGGCCGGGTGCTTCTTTCTTTTGCGCGGTAGTGTACGTCGGGAGCAGACTGCGGATCTTTACGCATTTGTAGGAATATTGAGTGGATGAAATTCAAAATTGTTGGAAAATTCGGAAAATTGAGGATACAGTATAATCGCTCGTTTACTGTCAGGGCAACCATCGAATGAATCGAATGTTCAAACTTCTTAATTTTCATTATTTATTTATGGGACTTGCACTAACTTATTTCTGGCATTTTTCATATTAAAATGACACCACACACACAAGGGCAATATAATTCCAATTGTATTTAGTGGTTTAATCGACGGTGAAAGTTTTGGGCGCAAGGAAGGACAGCGACAACGCGGGCCTTTGAACTGTGCCGGCGACGGCGACTGTCTGCGTCTCTTTCTTTTCCATACGCTGTTCTTCGTTGCGTTCGAAACGTTTATCGTCGATTAAACCAGTAAATACAGTTGAAGTTATATCGTGTTAGTGAATATCCCAAAAAAAAAAAAAAAGTAAGTAATGAAAAATAAAGTATTTCATTCTTTCGTTCTCTATGTTCGGCTTTTAGGTTGAAATCTCGGCGTGGTCATAAAAAAATAGTATCTCTGAATGATCACTGTCGGGCAAAATGTAATTTCAATTACAATTACAATTACTAAAATTATAATTGCATGTAATTGTAATTGTAAAAACAATTAATTGCAATTAATTCATGTATTTGATTGATTACTGCCCAACTCTGCTGTCAGTGCAGAACACGACTGTTCGACAGTAAACGCGCGATTACTGTATCAATGTATGATTTCTCTTCTATGAAAATCGTTAAGGGAAGAAATAACATTCGATTTAGTTGCTATTTCGGCGGACACCCGATGGATGATTTGAAATACGTTCTGAACTGTCTCCTGCGTCGCGCGTCGCGCCTCGTCATCAGTTCGAAACTAATGAGCGAGCCCGATCGTCATTTGTCAGCCGACAATCCTCGCAGCCTCGCTCGTCTCATTTTCCCCCTGTGATTTTTCAAAAAACGCTGATATTTTCTTTCGCTTTTTCCGCTACCCGCTACCGCGCCAGCAGACATGTCGATCACGGATCTGTTCGGATTCGGGATGCCGTGGGGCTCGTTCATGAACAGCCAATCGACGACATCCGGATCTCCTGGTTTCCGGAATCATCAGCAGCAGAATCGCAGCCCCGGATCCTATCAACATTACCAGGTGACGTTCTCGTTCATTCCATGTATTTATACCAGGCGCAAGCCTTTTCTCAAATTCCTTTAACGTTCTCATTTAGGTCAACGAGCTTCGTTATTCCCGGTCGCATTTTCCTGGAATCTGTTTCCTTCAGCCCTTCTCTGGAATGCTCTCTCTCTCTCTCACACACACACACACACACAAACGCGAGCGCACGCTATCTTTGTCTCTCTCATCTTCGTTCCATCCCTCGGAGATTCAATATCAATCCTTGTAATGGCAACTAAAATGATAGCGTTAATATTTAACGCTCATCCGTCCCTCGCGTCAATTTGACACAGTTTTCCTGAAAGAAGTTATACTGTTCTGTTATTTATTAATAAATTTGCCAGAAACTTGGTGAATTCTAGTTTTTTAATGCGGAACACATAACCGAGAGCGAGAAAAACCTGGGATGTAAATCGTAAGTCGAAAAATAACTGTTTACCTCGTTATTTCGTCGATCTTTTACCACTGTGTCAATTTAACACAGAGGGGCAGATGAGGGCGAAGGGGGTAGACTCGGTTCCAGGGTTGCAAGCGGTCTTGACTACTGAAAAACCTTGCAACCCTGGAAACGCGAGTCTACCCCCTGAAGATCTGTTGTAAAGAACGGACGTTCAGGGTCCTTGTGTCAAAAGGGAAGAGCGTATCTGTGCACCCGGTTGCCTACACAAGGGTTAGCTCTTCGAGCGCAGAATTTGATTGATATTTCTCCGCTCGGACAGATAATGTTAATGTTTTTGTAACAGCAACTACGGTCACGTGTTAGCCGAGAATCCCGACCGTCGAAGCAGAGGCAGTATTATGAAACGTCTGCCTGCTGCCAATGCAATAACCGGAACAATGATTATCCTCATTGGAGCGACTCCAACTGCTCCTCTCGAGGTTCCTTCTCCAGTCAGCCAGTCGCAGCTAATTTTTTTGTCACAATAGACCACCCGGCTACCGGGTGTATCGATTTTCAATATATTTGTTGCGGCGAGGGCCCAACATCAATTTATGATAGCACATGTAACGATAACGGATCGCGATACGCGCGAGTTCTGCCCTCGATAAGAGCTACTGAAGCTGTCCCCCGACTCTCTCCTATTCTTGCGGCCACGACAGACACGTCTTTACAAATTTTGTCCGGGACAAGCGTAGCGACCGGAAATGTCGAAAATTGTCGGTTCCAACTGAAATGAAACGATTTATATTGCCGACAGTGACCGCGCAATAGTCTATTGGGTTAGAAAGAAAGTTCGTAGCGTTTTCAAATTAAGAATCGATGATAAAGTTAAGGTATTTATTCATACGTTTATTCAATAACACGAGAAGTTACAATTTTAATTTACAAACGCTACGAACTTTCGCATGCCTTCCGCGAGAAACGTTGAAAGTTACTTTCGCCGGTGTATTCGCGTTTTTAAAATGAATGGCGCCGCTCGACTACGATTTTTTTTCAGTAGAATAATCGGCGCTGATTCCCCGCGTGTCACTAGTGGGAGGACAGCATGCGAAAGCCGCGGCTTATCGACCAGACGGTTTAATGGACGTTTTATCAGGCTCTTCTCGACGCCTTTAACGTTATTACCCTCACCATTTGCTGGATGCATCCGTACATAAAGGACCGGCGGTACATCGAAACGCGCGTGTTAGAAGCGACGTGTAATGCGTTCGGCAAAATAAATTACGCATAGCGGACCGCGTTACTGCGACCCGGATTCCAGGATGGCCAAAGAATTTACAAGCTCGAGCCAAACGGCTCTATCACGGCCCCCTCGCTTTTCTCGCTCTCCTCTCATCCCCCTTTTTTCGCTCCGCGCTCCACGGCCTACGACTTCTCTCCGTGAACTTGTAATCGCGCCCCTGTGTTCCTTCCTACTACCCCCCTTTATTTTCTAACATTTTCTTGGACACGGTCCAACTACATTGTTGCGAGTTTCATGGAAAGAAACTCTTCGAAAAGATCCCTGATCCTGTCGTCGAATCAGAGACTTGCAATTGGATGAAACACCGATTCTACTTTTACGATTACTCGCGTAGGCAATCCTAGATGAATGACAATTAAAAATTTTGAATTTGCGTTGATACAGTGTGAGGATAGGAACAGTATCTACTCGAACTCGTCGATGTTGGATGTCCCAAGTTCACCGAGCTCCATCACCACACCTGGCAGCCCCAGCACCACCAGTAGTCTTTATTCGAACCCCTATTCGTATACGTCTACGAATAACAGTAACAATAATCAGACGACAACCTCACCGACAAGTCGAGGACCAATGCAGCACATGGGTTCCCCGACGTCTCCCATTCATTCCCCCTTCTATGGACGACCTATTCGTGGGTCTACACCCTACAGGTACCTTCGACATCTTGAGTTAAGGGGTAGATCCGTCTCTACGATTGCAAAGGTCCGGAACGCGCCTTCTTTCCACAGATCTACAAAACGTGTTTTTTAAAATTTTCAATATAGGCCCACATTCAAAAGTTTTGAAATGTTTTAGTATTTTCTATACAATTTCGAGCAAGCGATCGCTTTAACTTCTCGAAAAAGTCCAAATCGTATAGTCCAATATTTAAAAAATTATCGGTCTTTTGAGAGCGTCCGAATATTAATGGGAGTCACTGCAGCTGTCGCAGATTTAAGCTTCCGAATAATGCAAATTACGCATCATAAACCTAAAAATGGGACTTTTGATGCCTAGATCGCTTTTGATTACTGAAAACCCCCATCTTTGCATTATCGAGAAACGAGAAGGCGCGTCCCGCACCGTTGCAATCCTGAAAACTAGAGTCCAACTCCTTAATTGTAAATTATATACCGGAGTAAATATTAATCATTCCTCTTTTCGATTTCCAGCGACTGTGGCAGCCCTACGTTCGAGTACACTCACGCGATAGGATGCAACGGTTCGAGATCAAATTCACCAGCGGATTCGGAAACCAGTGGCGTAAGCAGCATGGATGGTTCTCTGTCTGACATAATGGTAGTCCCTTGTCAAATCAGACCATCACACGTATCTTACTATTTTGCACCATAGAATCTTACTGGCGAGAGTCTGATTGGAACGAAATAATCTTTCGCAGAACTGCCTGTCATTGAACTCGTCCTCCCAGGGATACTACTCTCAGTCCCTCGGTTCGCTGATGTCGCCGGATGTCGATCTATACGGGAACAACAGGGCGGCCGCGTTACAGCGAATGGCGGTGAAAAAATACTTGTCACCACATCAGAACAATTCGACGTCATCGCACCACCATCATCATTCGCACGGACACAACCGCGGACACAATTGCGGCCCGAATCAAAACGCCGGCTGTCTAAACTCGATCTTGTCCCACGAGAAGAATTGTTGCATCTCTGGGAATCACATGACTGGTGGAGTGAATTCATCTCCAGTCAATATTCTGGACCCGCATTTCTCGTTGGAGCGAGTAGCGCGATTTCATCGAAGCGCTGCTGGTACGTTAAGAAATAGTTGTGTGCGAGACCGGTCGGGACGGGATCTTGAAGCTTTCGGGATTTCTTACTAAAAAACAATATTAAAAGATTCCGTACAGTATCAGAAATCCCGAAGATTCACGGGAAACCCGAACTTTTTCGGAATTCCGTCCCGATCCGATACGCGTCCTAATATCATCGGATTTCAAATAAATAGGGTGTATGTTGATCGTGTTAGAAATGCGTAGGTAATGTTTCAGCACTGTGCGAGCCTACTTGCACTTGGAGAGGCATATTGCCACAGCGCAATCAGAAACACGCGGGCTACTCGTCGAAAGTATTTCTTGGGGGTGTACCATGGGACATCACGGAGTCCCTCTTGATCGGAACTTTCAAACAGTTTGGACAGATACGCGTAGAATGGCCAGGAAAGGATCTATCCGTGGCGCAGCCTAAAGGATACGTATATATAATTTTCGAATCCGAGAAACAGGTAAAGGAAAACGCTCTTAGAGTCTTATGAAATACATCTGTGCATCGATAACGAGAATTGGTTTGTTCGTAGGTGAGAACCCTGTTGCAATGTTGTACACACGATTTTACCAACGGCAGCAGTTGGTATTACAAGGTATCATCGAAACGAATGAAGGCGAAGCAGGTACGTTGCGTCGGTTCCCTTATTATTGATATAGCTCCCTTGTAATACTTGGCGATAGGGGTGTGCGAGAACCCGATGGTCGGGTCGGGTTTCCCGAAAATTTCGAGATTCCCGAAAGAATTCTGTTGGAAAGGATTCCTGGCGGACAACATTCTTTCATCGAAAAGAAGTTTTTGTATAATAATTAAATATTATATATAAAGAATAAATTACTTCGAGAATCTTTTTCGGGAATCCCGAAATTTTGGAGTCCTCGCACACCCCTGCTTGGCGGTCGTTCTTCAATCGATGTATCGTAGGTACAAGTGATACCTTGGGCCCTCGAAGACAGTAACTTTGTGAAATCCACATCGCAGAAGCTTGACCCTCACAAAACAGTATTCGTCGGCGCACTTCACGGCATGTTAACTGCTAGTGGTCTAGCAAAAATTATGGACGATTTGTTCCGTGGAGTTATTTATGCAGGTAACGATTCCACGTGGCTATTTATCTTTACAAGATACTAATATATCTATGCGTTGAACTCGACTATTCATTTTCGCAAGATAATCTAAATCTGTGTGTTGAACTTTAGGTATTGATACTGACAAACACAAGTATCCGATAGGATCCGGACGCGTGACGTTTAACACAAAGCATTCGTACATGAAGGCAGTCTCGACTGCCTTTATCGAGATAAAAACAGCGAGATTTACAAAGAAGGTTGGTACTAGAATATATGTATTGGTAAAAAAATTTGTCGGAATATTTTAATAACGCCTGTCTTCAACAGGTACAAGTTGATCCGTATCTTGAGGATTCCATGTGCTCTGAATGCTCGGTACAGCAAGGACCCTATTTCTGTCGTGACGCGGTATGAATTAACATATTTGCTATTTAGTTCTATTTAAGAGGGAAGACTCGTTTCTAGGATTGCAAAGATGTAATCTTAATAACGCAAAGATCGGGTTTTCCAGTAGTCAAAAACGTAAAAGCTATTTTTACGTTCACGAGGCGTAATTTGCATTATTCATAATAGCGTTTTATCTAGGACTATTGAAAATTCTAGAAACGAGTCTACTCCCTTAATCAGTCTTCTGTTTATTATATGGTACGATGTCTTTGCTTGAACAATCGATTTAAAATTTCAAGATGTGCTTCCGGTACTTCTGTCGTATTTGCTGGCAATGGCAACACTCGATGGAATCAATGTGGCATCACATGCCATTGATGCGCAACTCGAAGACTAATCATGTGGTCGGATTGTCGCCGCATATGAACTCCGGTTCCCGCGGATTGAACCATCACAATTTTTAAGTACAGTCTACCCAAGTTTCTTGTTAGCGACATCATCACACTTCACACACATTCTTTTTCTTTTTTTTGACTATTTGCTTTCGCACGGACGTCGCGCTAGCTGACTCACTGACAGGGTGCAAACTTAGTTTTTATCGCTGGGCTGCAACCAGCTGGTTTGACGATATATACACACACAGCCGAGGAATACCGTAAAATACCAGCTGATCGGCGAGAAGATACAAAACGATTTGTTTATTATTGTTATTATCGTACACGTCCGCGGTACAAAGACTAATTTAAATGATTCCAAGAGAAAAAGGATAGAGAAAGAAAGAAGAAAAGAAAATAAAATCACGTTTCTTGAAAAGTTCCTATTTACGAACAACGCGATCATCGCCCTATTGTTTAAACGAGAACGATACTTTTATTTGGTGCATTTACTTAGAGAACTTGGTGGTCCTCTTGTTGATCGTTTTATTGCGAATAATGAAATCGTGCCATTGAACAGCAACGAACGTCGGCACACGTTTTGCAAACATGTATATGCAGCAGTCAGAGGTGAAAAAAAAAACAAACGAGTGTGCAATTTACATTGAATTCTCAATATATGGGCTCAATTGTGGCTTTTAAAGTGACAATAATTTTTACGCGATACAAACTGGGAAGCCACTCGACTGCTAACAATGAAAGATCGATAGAAAAAGGAACAAGGTGCTAATGTTCGGTGGTGTTCAGAAGAAAAAATTCGTAAAATACAACTTGCCGCTATAACGATACTTCGGCGAAAATGTTACGCTTAACCGTGAATTATGCGAGGATATTAGATTATTGTAGTATTCGAAGCAAACCAGGGGGAATTTAAATCGTTCGATTTGCTATTATTTTTCGCGGTGAACGCGTTTTCATTTTGTAGAACGCAGGTGTGTGCGTACACGGAGGATGACTTTTCATCGAGTTCTAACAAAACCGATATTCCCCCTTGCGAGACGTTATTCTATTCCGGCGTTCGTCGGCGATACTGCCCATCGTTGTAGTTTTATGTTAGATAGTACAATATAAGAAGTATTGCCAAAAAAAGAAGTGGCCACACTGTAATCATACCTTTATATTCTTAGTCGAAGAATGCGTGAAACGTCGCAAAACTTTCGTTTACAGGGACTGTTTAACTGTTGACGAAACGGAGTAGTACATGGTCTACGATTCTGGAGCGGATTGTAGTGAATTGATTCTGTTTTTATTTTTTGTTACGCTATTAAGTTATGTATTTTCTTTCAACAAGATTTTCGTGGTCTTCTCATCGCGTTTCTGATGTTTTGATATCATTTTGTTGAGTGAATTAAAAGTCACATTTTTTTGCAGATAGACTTGTATTGTCGTTTCTCCCTTTATTTTCTTCTCTGTTCTCATGGTTTCGTTCCTTTTTTAATGTTCGGAAGAATGATTGTTTCTCCAGACGAACCTTCCAACCCTCGATTTCAAACCTCTCCTAGCCTTACTCTGAACGTGTGCCTGTGCAAAATACTAATCATTCAATGTAATTTACATCCTGACAAATTGATAGGTGCACGATATAATATCACTAACTCGAATCATTTGGTGCTCGTGAGTTATCGCTGATTTTTCAGGTCTCGACTATAATATATGTAGTTTCATTGTCTGTGTAGATCCATGGAAATTTTAGTACTTCGTTTTTTCCAAAGTAATAATTCATTACATGTATTAGAATAGGGCCTCCCTATTTTACCATAATCAAATAGCTATTAGAGTATATAAGTTAATTGCTACTGGTAAATGTTCCAAAGGAGAAATTATTGTTATATAGAATTAAGGTTTACGATTGAGGATGCATATAATCAACTGCAGACATTCATCTGCTACAACTGGGTCTCGTCGAATTATAAAAGACGGAGAATGAACTTATCATGTTTCTGAGACATTAAAATTTAGCTTGATTCGAGAAAGTGGAACAAACAAATAATATATCGCGTTACATCAAATGCAATGAACAAGTAATACGGTTATTATATGTATAAGAAACAAATACTAACATCAAGTGCTTTAATACCAAACATACAAAATACCAACACACGTATATATATTATATATACATATAATAATATATTATATATATATAAATATATTCTATGAAGGCTTGAAATGTATCCATAATGTTTTTAGTCAACGAAAGGGAAACGAAATCGGTTTGCTATATGCCTGAGAATGATTCTAAAATAGAAAAGAAAGGACGACAACTCTCTTAGACTAAAATGAACAAAAAAAAACAAATTGAACGAATCAATACGACGGCGAATAATGAATCGACCGAAATTTTAAAAAAATGCTCTTTTATCGGAACTGTCTTGTTTACAAACTTTTAATGAGTCGTGCCTTTTAATGTAATCTCCATAGATTTTATTCGAATGTGGTAAACACAAATTATTTTTAAAATCATTGATAAACCATGCGATACAGGGTGATCTACTATTAAAGTGAAACAAGACTGCTACTGGGTACGCATAACGTCAAGCTTTCTTAAAACTTTTAAGAGATTTAACCGATCGCGAGGCAATGATCACATCGCCGCCATAGGTAGCAAAGATATTTTTTTTATGTTAATACGGAAGTGCCTCCTATTCTTTCACTTTTTATTGAATAATAAAACCTAAGTCTATCATTTACAAATAATAAACACTAATAACGAAGAAGGAAGACGTAATATATATGTAATAATTCGAATATTAGTATATGTATATCCGATAAACACGTATCAGGCGTGAGATCGAGTAGGCTTGACCCTCGTAACAATAATTTATATTGCTTTAGCTTTCCTCCTATTACATATATCCTTGTTGAAGCATACTTTGTAACACGAAACTAAATATATGGAAAATAATAAATTGTTCTTTATTATGTTAACAAGACTGTATTGCTTTTGGAATGTATAAAATTATATATATATATACTTTACAGTGTACGAAATACGAAGACTGATGATTTTCTTCCAATTTTCACAATATATTTCCTCCTTTACAATTATTGTACAACATCCGTGTAAAAATGGAAGAGACCGTATTTACAAAATATTAATAAGAATTGCTTCTAGCTTGCAGTATTTTTAGAAACAATACTTTTATTACGAATATTTTCGCCTGTCTGCTAGTTTGCTCAGAGCTTGATAGAGGCCGATTAACGAGGACAAACTTCCAAGTGCTCCGACTTGCCAAGTTTTGAACCGACCTCCCCAAAGTACACCAGCTGGCAGATAATTCACTGCGTAACTGATATCTAGCATCAGTCGAAAGCTGGTTAATAATTCATTGTTTCTTTGCTTCGCGACGACATGGAATACTTTTCTATCGTTTAGCTTCTTCAATTTTCTTGCGGATCTGTAACAAGAGCAAATTTTAGAAAGTACAGTAATGATTGATTCTCCGAATTCTTTTAAACGTACTTTATCAACGACAAATGTAGAGAAATGATCCAAAACCATGTGGAAGCATTATCCCATTTCTCAGTATCGATATTATTAATTAGTTTGTGCTCGGCTGCCCAAGAAATGTGCTCCACCGGGCCAAATAAGATATCCACTGCGATTTGCAACAACTCTGCCCATCTCAACAACCAATCTGGCTCCTGTTACATACGAAATTTACATGCCTCTAGAAAAACAGTACGAATCTGTACATACTGTTAATGATAGTGAAACAAAACATCCTTATAAATATCAAGCGTACCTTCCTTCCCCAGCCGTAGGTCATAGCATAATAAAGTGTTGGTATATCATCGAGTAATCTTAACGTTACTCTGCAACCACTTAATTGGCTGCTAAGCGTTTTAAACTTCTTCTCGGTTTCCTTCGACGTTGTACCTAACGTGGCCAACTTAGCCATGTAAGAAAATGTCCTTAGCAACTTGTCCCTGCCAGGGTAAGTCTCCAAATACTGTGCCAGCAGTTCCATATCCATTTCGAACTTTGAAATGATTATTTATCTACTGCAATATACAAAATTCATGTATTGTATGACAACGATAAAATTCGAGGTCTTTAAAACAGAAAGCTACTTACCACAGAATAAAAAAATTATTAATATAATCGTGTAGACATATATGCACGTCATCTACGTGTGTTTTATGTCATTTAAATGTGTCATGATGTCGTCTGTCAAATAGAAAAACTGGGCCAGGAACTAATTTTCTGAAAGACGTACTCCGTGCAGAAAGCGGGAACAAAATTACGGAATTCTCTTGGAAGAGTTTTTATTGCATGACATTTTAGTTTACAAGTTTACGTATAGCACACACAAACAAATAAAATTCTATTTTTCTATTTTACATTCTGCAGAAAAATTGGTAAAAGCATGACTGCGCCATCTAGTGGAGAAATTGGATACCAATTGGCTAGTAGCTTGGGCCTTTCGCCACAGATGGCGTCACTTCCAAATTCGATCATAGAAAATGATAATTTGTAAAAAGTTAAATTTGTAGGTGTTGATAATATGAAATCCGTATTTATTTTTCATCACAACTTACTTTATTTAAAGGAAAAGAATAGTAAGAACAATATAAATGTATATATAAAATACTTGCCTGTGGAAAGATTATTTGTATCACGGTTTTGTCGTTCCTTATTATTCTTTAGGTATAACGAGTTTGCACCATTTTTTCCAAATGTATACGAAATAATGCATAAATGTACTTGTATATCTAACTTTTATTTTGTGACGTGACTCGTAGGCACCAGATACTTTATTGGTATCTTGGAATACTGCGTCCTATGCATATCTTATATTTTATATCTATATGCCGGATCTATAAAAATATATGGTCTAAGGTCGCGAGATCCATGATCCATGTGGCTGGTAAACTGTCTACGTAAATATCAGTAAATATATATGTATTAAACATTCCACGTGTGATATTTTCGCAATGAACGTTGTCGTAGAATCGTCGTAGAATTGTCGTGAATCTCGTACGTAGAATCCAAATCGTACAGAGAAAATATTTCTGTGGCATGAAAATGTGACGTCGAGGCGCAGAATTCGTAGGAAGGTCTATCAAACGGTAATAGAAGTACATATTGCGTTGGCACGAAAGTAATTTCGGTATTTTATGATGAAATAGAGAGAGTCCAATTTTTTATTCAAGCAATGAAATTTATTCTGTTTGGCAAAAGGTCTTCGAACAAAAGGGAAAATATCTTATTCATTAAAGTTCATCGCTTGAATAAAGAAATTCGGAAAAACGAAATTACTTTATTGCCAACCCAGTATTTATGAGAATCGTTTTTATTATTACCTGAAAGTCATTGTTCCCTGTAGGGATCATAAAACATTCCCGGAACACCGGTGTTCGAGCATGTAAACATTGTAAACTGATGTAAACAATTTTCGGGTTCCCGTATCGGAGTGGTTGTTTCCCCTCTATAGACATTGCGCAGGTCCGCGACGCATCTCGCGGAAGTGGTGGGGGAGCTGGCTCTTCTCTGGCGTCGTATTCGCTCACTGTTGTGTGTCGCTTTCGAGCAACGTGATCAGTGGTTCGTGGACGTGATGACGTCAGACTTGGAGGCACAGGCACAAGCCGTGAGCGCGTTTAAAGCAGCCGAGTAGGGCGTGAAAGTGTGTGATTCGTGCCGCTCCGTGTTTCCCTCCGTGTGGTTCTCTTAACCAAAAAAATCCCTCATCCCCTTCAGGAATATGTGCAAATAGCAGCGTCTCTCGTGTCCTTCGTGCCGTGATATACGGGATAATTATGTTCGGTGCTGTTCCAACGTGATTGATAGTGAAAAGGGATACCATGTTCCGCTGCATTCCGATGTTTAAAGGGTGTAACAGGCAGGTGGAATACATTGACAAGCGTCACTGTTCACTCACGAGCATCCCCGATGATATTCTACGATACTCGAGGACCTTGGAGGAGCTCCTGTTGGACGCGAATCACATCTGCGATCTGCCCGAGGTAAACGAATACCGCTACATGCCAACTTTCTGTCTTAGTGTATTCTCTTCTTTCGTTCTTTCTTTCTTTCTTGCTTTCGTTTTACCTTCTCTCCTTCCCCTCCCATGGATGCATATACACCGTGTCTCTTTCTTCCACTCCCTCGGTCTTCCTCGCTCACCTCCTCTTTCTATTGTAACCATGACGTATCATCGGCTATAACGCGATGAACTGAGGTACGCGCACAGCATACTCGATAGGGTTGCTTATACGCTAATAATCGCCGTCTCCTATTAGCCCTCGAACCGAACGCCTTTTCGACAACCGTATCACGACGCCCGACGCGTCCCGTTGATCGTCAATTTTTCTCCATGATATCCAGCAACGCATCTCTCCGAGAGACGCGTCTACAAACAAATGCCAACCCACCCGTCAACGTCCCAGTCATGCTACTTTTGCGTTTAAAAAAATATATTCTATTCATCGAATCTATTAATACCCAGCGTGTCCTGTTTTTGACGAACTATGGGAATTTGTACACCCATAGCGTCCCCTAACCTATAACGCGAACGCGCCGTTTCAAAAATTGGGCATCACGAATTTCTGATACGCCGGAAGTCAGCTTCCCTTCGTTGAAATCGGTGTCCGTCGATGACGTTTGCATTGTTGTTTTTTCGGGATACGGTCGCGGGTACTATGAAAGAGGTGAGGGGTTTCATTGAAACTAGACACCGAGGTTAATAGGTTAACACTGAACCTAGCTCTATAAATGGCTATGTGGCCTTGTAAAAATCACATCACAGGATTTAGATTTTCTGGGATTTTTATTATAACGTGTTCTTGAAAGCGTCGTTATAATTTCAACAATTGGAGATTCAAAAATCGGAAACCGGTCGTGTGATCGACGGAGTTGATAGGTTCACATTGAACCTAACGAGTTCTAAAAATGGCTGGCACACTGCCACATATATAAAAATGACATTATTAATATTTATGTTAGACATTATTAATTTTATATTGAGACAAAAATATTTATTAACGCTAACAGTACCACGATCGGTCTAATGACCGGTTTACAATTTTTATTTTATAATTATATTGAAATTATTCAATAAATTTCTTTATTCAAGCACGTATTGTTGTAAAAATTGCGAGAAATTAAATAGAAATTCGGTCTTGTAGTTTTTGTGAAACAATCTATACTAGTACATTAGCGTTAATAGACAGCGGATGTGGCTGATTTGCAACAAACTGGAGTGAATTTCTTTCTTAATATGTTTAACAGGTTGAAAATTATAAAAGAGTATTATTCAATTCTTCTAATGGTTTTACTTTACCGAATTACACCTTGTATTGTATGTTTAATAGGTTGAAAATTATATAACAGCATTTTTCAATTCTTCTAATGGTTTTACCGTTTTAAATTACACCTACTCATGTTTGTCATAAATGCATAAAATCCGCTGTCTAATAATCACCAATCTATCAAGAGCTAAATAAGATAAGTCACAATTAAATAATCATGTCCAGTCCGTCATTATAATTCCAATAATTGTAAAATAAAAGAAACCGGTCATTTGACCGGCGTGGCAGGGGGTAGTTTCATTAAGTCTCACCGGAAGTTGAGGAATCGGCGAGAGTGTGCTAAGAATTTCCATTGTTCCCAGAACTTTTTCCGGCTGCAGAGGCTACGGAAGCTTGGCTTGAGCGACAACGAGATCCGAGTGTTGCCGCCGCACATCCAGAACTTCGAGAGCCTCGTGGAGCTGGACGTGTCCAGAAACAGTGAGTGCGCGGTTTTTTTCTCTTCCATTCCATTCGACCGCTCTTCGAAGCGCGCGGTTTTCGTGGTCACCGACCGCAACAGAAAACCAGACCCGACCGTTCCCATCGTTCCAACGTGGACAAGGAACGTTTCGTTCCGATCTTTCCTACGTCGACTTCCGGCCGACGGTCTTTCTTTTTCGGGCGCAGACCTAAACCACCAGCTCCCCTTGAATTTCCATGAAATTCTTTCGCGGTGAACTCTTCCGTAGCAGGAGACAAGGTTACCGTGCGCCTTGTCTTGCGATGAATCAGCATGTAGAGTACGTATTACATATAGTTTTACGATGGGCTGTAGCAATCGTTGCAGAAATTGTCTTGTTCAATGCTGTACAGTAAACCCTCTTATATCGCGATTAATTCGACGTACTTGCTGCCTTGTAAAAATTACGAGATTTGTTTTATTCAGACTCTGCGCGGTTCTTATTGTCGTATGTGCTCTGATAGATGTTTGGTTAAAACGTTTCTTACGAAAGAATCTTTGTGATTCCAATAATTGGAGAATTAAAATCTAGAATCTAGAACCTAAATTTTAGAATCCAGGATCAAGAATCAAAAATCTAGACAAAAACCAGAATTGAATTTAATTTGTAGAACCTAGAGGCTAGAACCAAAAATCTAGAATTCAATTAAATCTCTAAAACCTAGAATCTAGAACCAAAATCTACAAAAATCTAGAATTCAATTAAATAAAATTCTATTTAATTTCTAGATCCTAGAATCTATAGAATTTAATTTAATTTAATTTCTAGAACCTAGAATCTGGAACCAGAAATTTAGAAAAATGTAGAATTGAATTAAATATAATGTAATTTAATTTTTTTTTCTAGAAACAAAAATGAAATTAGATCAAATTTCTAAAACCTAGAATCTATAGAACCAAAATCTAGAAAATTTAGAATTGAATGGAATTTAATTTCTAGAACCTATAATCCAAAAATTTTTATAAAAATGTAGATAATTGAATTAAATTTAATCTAATTTCTCTAGAGCCAAAAATCTATATAAAATGGAATTTGATTAAATTAGATTGAATCAAATTTTGCATAAATCGGAATTTTTGCTCCATGTTACATATAGGGAAACAGCGAGAGTACCGGTTAGAGGAGGGTTTACTGTACCAACGTGTTGATTCATTGAAACGATTTTGAAGTATACAGATCGCCGTCGGTCACGGCCTCGAACGGTAGAAGCACGTGCACGCGTGTTTCAGACGAAGTCAATGAGAAAGCTCGAGCGTAATAACGCCCGTACAAAAGCCGTCGGGTATAAAGAACAGGCCGTTGTTAAACGAGGCGGACCTTTAACGCGAGGACCCCAGGTTGGACGTGTTCGGCTCAACTCAGAATACTCGGATAGAGCCGAGGACAGAGTCGGGCTTAGCGTACAGAGTCGGGCCTAGCGTACCAAGTATTAATAAAAAGACGCGCGTCTTCTTGTGGCCGCGTTACCGTTAACGCTACACCTTTTTCAATGCGTACGGCCGGCTGTACCGAGCAGCATATCAACCGCGATGATCTAACTAACAGGTAGACAGTATTTATCCTGTCGAGGTTTCGAGTGTCGACCCATTTCAGTGTTCACGTAATCATCGATTACGGCCGTTCTCGCGGTTCGATTTCGTTTTCTGCTGCAACGACATAGTTGTAGATCGAGATCGAGAACCGATACAGCTAAATTATCCGGAAAGTCTTCAGCAGTCTGACATTATAACTGACAAGAATGGCCGATCGTTTTTGAAAATACTCGTCATTTATCAAGATGATTACAGAGTTGGGCAAAAATTATATTTAAATAAAAATTTCGAATAAAGTGGGGTTTTTCCAAGTGGATTTTAAACCCACTATATCCAAAATTTTTATTTAAAAATTTTTTCCCAGTGGGTTTTAAACCCCCTTTGTTCGAAATCTTTATTTAAATAAAATTTTTGCCCAACTCTGAATGATTAACATCTAATTTTATGATATCTAGAAAATTCATTGATATACGTGTTCTTATGATTAATAATTTTTTTTATTTCTATGGGTTGTTATTTTTGTTCTTTTTAGTTTCAATTTTAAGTTTTAAAATCTCTTTTTTCGGTGTTTCTCTTTTCTTTAAAAATGTTTTTATTTCCTTTCTTCTAACCTTGTGTATTTATTTATTGATGATATTGATGATATTTATTGCTTCACAAAAACAATTGAAATAAATATTTTCGGCAGTATGAACATTTTATGAATGCTAATGAACACATCTGGTTACGTTGGAAAAAATAGATCTGTCAGATATCATTTCTGTTACGTACTAAGAACACTGAAATCCGATAAAGCCCGGAAAAGTTGAGATATGATTCAGAAATGAAGTATATAAAAATATTTTCTGGATGTGTCGTGAAATTCAATCTCAATTATCTTTATAAATAATTATTATAGATCCTCTGTGAATTCGCCAGAAAATTAAAAAAAAATGCTGTAATACGAAATTCGATAGAATTTAGTACGATTTTTATTTGTGTTCGATCTACAAAAGCGCCGTTCCCATGAATAATAAGATTTTATTTAATTCCACTTTGATAAAATGTTTTTACAAAAATTGGAAATTGCATAAACATCCGCAGTCTAGTAATTAATGTTCCAAAAGCCGTACGTGGGAGTGCTAGAGGATGAGATAGATAATGGTTGGGACACTTTTTGACGATAGGTTCTCCACCGTGTCGCCTCGCAAGACACGTAACGTTCCTAACCACGAGGGAAGCCTTTTTCTTTCTCGCTGGATTTACTTAACGTTCCACTTGGCCGTTTTTATGTTTACCTTGCGCTCGTACCTCGCCACCCGCCCGTGTATATACACAGTGAACTTTGTTACTTCGCATGCAGCACGGCCAATGAAAAAGGAATGCAACCATAGTCGCGTATGGCGTATAGGATGCCTCGTTTTGCCATGAGACTCGCTCCGTTCCCTGCCTCTTCTCCCCTCTTCTTCGGTCCTCCTCCACCATTCTCTATGGAATGCCTCTTGGCCGCAAAATACCCGGCAACGCTCGCGACTAATGTTGGATGCGGTTCAACCGAACCGCTCTCTTTTTAGCTCTTCGGGTTCGACATCGTCCCGTCAACCTTTCGAAAACGGGACGTTGTCGAATTCGTCTCGAAACGCTTCTCCTCCGGGCACGTGTGCGCGTCAGCTGGAAAATGCGCCGTCAGTCGCGAGAGGTTAGTCTCGAAACGTCTTACGTAACGGATGTAAATTATTGTTTTCCGTGCAATAGGTAAAAGTTGTAAAATACTGTGGACTGCCGGATCTATGTATTTAGAGCACCTGCAAGCTTTTATTTGTACCGGAAGTGGCCCTCTAGCGATTTTCTAGGAGATATAATATTCAAGGGTATCTTGAAGAAGCGAGATAATTTAACCACAAGTGAAACAGGCTTACGCGAAAATTATAAAATATTGTAGACTGTTGGATCTATTTATTTAGAGCATCTGAAAATTTTTATTTATACCTTCAAGAAGTTGGACAATTTAACCAGAAATGAAACAGGCTTGGATAAAAGTTATAGAATATTATGGACTGTTGGATCTATGCCTTTAGACCACCTGAAAATTTTTATTTATATTGTACTTTGAACAAGCAAGACGGTTTAACTGGAAATGAAACAGGCTTAGGTAAAGTTACTGGCATAAAATATTGTAGACTGCCAGATCTCTGCAGACTTTTACTTACACCGGAAGAGTCCCTTGAGGAATTTTCCAGGACACAATATTCAAGTGTACCTTGAAGAAGCTAAAAGCTATAAAATATTGTAGCCTACTCGATCTACGCATCTGAAGATTCTGCAAGCTTTTACTTGCACCGGAAGTGTCTCTCTAGGGATTTTCTATGAAACATAATATTCAAGAACCTTGAAGTAGCGAGGCAATTTAACCACAAATGAGATAGGCTTTAAAATGATTAGTGTATAGGATGCTGTAGGCTGTTGGATCTTTGCAAACTTGTATTTACACTGGAAGTCACGAGTAATATTCGAAGACACGTGGCTCGAAGAAAATCTAAATATACTTCCAAGCTGGAACAGAACGACGCAAAGAATTACGTCAATTGTAGATAATAAATTTGAAAAAGTAATTGGGTTAGGAGGTTCGCTAGGACGTAATTTCCTCGGACGAAGGTTCACAGATGAAGCTGGCTGAGAAAGAACGCTGGTCTCGCCCGGGCGTGGGTCTTTGTGAAAGGTGCTACGAAAATACGAGCTATAAATATTTCCCGCTCGTAATTACTGCTTCCTGATGCTCGCCTGCTCGTTATCAATAAACGCTCCGCTCGCATTCTTTCTCGTGCATGGCCGTGCGACACATGTTCCACCGAGTAATTGGTTTCGGAACGTGGTCGGTACGTGTGCGTGCACGCTGCGCCCGTGCCTACGTTTTATCTACGATCGCTCGTGCGAAATAAACAATTTTTCCCCATTCATCGTCGGGGCCTCCCGCGGCGCGCTATTGTTCACTAGTCGGCCGCGGAAAATTCCCTATTTCGACCGCGGCACGCTCGCTTCGCAATCTACTCGCGTTTCGCCAATTTCAATTCATTGTTCACTACGCGATCCTCTATTCTACGACATTCATAGCAAATTCATAGAAAATCTCGGCACAATACCTAAATATTTAGTAATTAATTAGAAACCTACATATTTAATAATCTAAACAATATTTTCAATAATGATACAGCAATTTTTAGTGACACCTCAGAGTCGCCATTCGAGTACTAAGGGCACAGACGATATATAGGAATAGACCTGACACCTTATGGGACTTGGTGTCCATAGGAATCTGTAGTACCGACACCTTAAAATGCCAGTGATAGAAATAATTTTCTTTAAATTATATCCATAATTTGCTATTAAACTGTCTATAAATATTGTGCCCCTAGAAATAATAATGATAATACATCTTTTTATTTCTATAGAGGTGTTGACACTGAATGGTAATGGAACTCAATGGGAGTCATTCTGGGGCGTTAGCGTACCAATACCGACGGTCACCAAAATACATTGGGTGTCAGGTTAATACTGTAAACCAGACCTATTCAACTTGCGGCTCGCGAGCGAGATTCGGTAGATTCCCCCGCTTCTTCATTCCGCGGAGGTGGGCGGTGAAGTTCCCCCACTATTTTACACGGTGGACGATCGTATCGCCAGTAGTGGGGGCACGGACTGATCGTGGGGACAAGAACAAGTGGTACAGGCCTGTAGTCCACGCTCTTCTAACCTGATTAAAAAGCATATATGCATTTTATATATGAGCGAATGCACAAAAAATTATTTGAAGAAACCGTACATTTGCTTCCACGGAGTCTCTGTAAACAATTTTCCGATTGTATAAGAGTTTGCAGAATGCACAATCGTCGATATGACAGACAGCTCTATGCCGAGGAATCTATATTATCGATTCAGGATAATTTTCCATTGTTTGCATAGCGGCGTAAACGATTCGAAAATGGCCGTTAAACGGCGGGAATCGCGGACGACCGGAGGCGTCGCTTAAAAACAAATGTTTTTCCGAACAATGCTGAAGTGTATAATAAGCGGCGGTATTGTACACGCTGGAAATGAATTCTTTTGTTCGGAACGAAGTCGAGAGCCGGCGTGTTCCGGCCGACCAAAGCGCTCTCGCTCATTTTGCGCGCTCCAGACGCGTCACTTTTTCGGGAAAACGGAATCGCGCGACTATCCTCACCGCACAGTCGGACAGTTGGCCCGGAAAGTCGGGAAAAAGTCGAGTTCAAAATTTTGCGTAAGTCGTACAATTTTAGTATTATTATTATTATATACGGTCCGAGGTCCTTTTATACGAAAGTTTACAGAAAGTTTACAAAAATACAAAAAAATGTCTTAACCTAAAATTTACATAAGGAACAAGCGCAAAACTAAACAAATACAGGTACGATATTAACAAATAATCTCGCGTAATTTTGTTTTGAATACCTGTAACGTGCCGTTAAAAAAATAAAATTTAATTACATGTGATATAATTATTAGTATATAGTCGTATTATTTAAAAGGTTTGTGATCGTAGTACAAAAGAAATTAGTCTCAGATTTTTACAGATTGAAGATTTATAACTGGTTTAAGTGGAAATGAACATATACAGGGTGTTCCACGTAACACTTTTCACGATTTTTCAAGTACTTGCGATAAAAAATATTTTAAATAAAAATTGATCAGTTTTCGATTGGTTATACGTTGCAATAAAAAATGTTTTAATTTTTTTTGGTATTTTGAAGGCCATCTTCATTTTTTAAAATGGCAATTGGTATTTTTGTTCATACGACCTGAATTCAACGACCTCCGGATGACCTTGAAGTACCATTTTTAAAAAATTGAAGATGGCCTTGGCGATAATTAAAAAGAAAATTTTCGAACTTTTTTTTATCGCAATGTGTAGCAAAACGAAAACTGATCGACTTTTGTTTAAAATATTTTTTTGTCAGATTATTGCAAGCGCTAAATCAAAAGTATTAAGTGGAACACACTGTATATTTAAAATAATGAATTAAATCATTTCAACTCGGTTTACGTGCAACAATCATTTTTTCCAGCTTTTCGCTGGAAGAGCACTCTGCCCATAAATAACGCTAAAATAGTTTTTCCCGATTTTTCGGTCCGAATTCTCCACTGTGCATTTTTTAAATGTTCTCCATTAATCGTTCTTTTTCACCGAGATTGAATGGGTTTCCTCGCGTGAGAACGATCGCGATCAACAATTCGAGAGATGAAAATCCAATTGGAAAGTTTGATTACTGGAACTGGAAATATTGATCCCCTGGGGAACGAAGTTTTCCCGGCGGAAGCCGGGTCGCGGAGTCTTCTCGATGAAGAGATCACGTTTTCAAAGACGATTGCTGATCGCGATGGTATTTATAGCGGGGAACGGTAATTAAATCGGTGAGGAGGTTTAATCTTTGCAAGACTCGAGTCTCGAAACGCAGAAAGAAATAAGTAATTACTTCTGTTTATGGACTGGGAATTCAAAAGGTCACGGAACAAATGCCAAGCTACGAGTCTCCGTGCCTGGGATTACGATCCTCGCTGGAGAGAGCGAGACAGCTAGAAAGAGGGAATGATAGAGAGATATGCGTTGCAATTCATGGAAGATTAGCGATCGTGAAGCTCGCTGTACACGGTCCAATATTTGAATGTTCCGTTTTCACCCACGCGCTCGTGAAAATAGCTCGTCGTTTCGTCTATTTATGACGGCCATAAAAATGCTCGATAATCCTCAGGGTCTCCGTACGAAGCAAGGGGGAAACGTTTCCGAAGGGTGTCACACACGGAGGATAAGAGGAAATCGATGCCCGTCGAAATTTTCGCCGAGTATCGACCCCTGTGCGTCACTCAATTGTTTCCGAGTGACTATCATTCTGACAGTGATAACGGGGCCGTTCCATCGATAACACATCGGGCCACTAACACGGACGTATTCTGCCGCGAACAGGTGTCGTGTCTAATTTCTGGAGCCGGGAAAATTTAAAGATAGGATCGGTTAGGACATTTGCTTGAATCGAGGCGAAACCGTCCACTGGCCCCGCCCAGTTAGCACCGCCCACTTTCCACTTCCATTAAGCGCCGTTAGGGTGGGGCAACGAAGACATAAGACATTAGCGAACGCTACGAAGGTGTGCGCGGCACGGAAGAAGAGTTGGTGGTGGAAGCAAGCCTTTGAGGGGGAAGAAACGTTGGTGAGGGAAGCAATTGAACTCAACTCAGATTGCAGGCACCTGTCTCTTTAAAAAGAAAGGTGGGGGAGGCAGCGTGGTGGGGAAAGCAAGCGTTTGAGGGGGAAGAAACGTTGGTGGGAGAAGCAAGCATTTGAGGAGGAAGAAACGTTGGTGGGGGAAGCAACGGAAGTCAAATTGCAGGGACCTGTCTGTTTAAAAGAAAAAGGTGGGGAGGCAATGTGGTGGGGGAGGCAATGTGGTGGGGGAGGCAATGTGGTGGGGGAGGCAATGTGGTGGGGGAGGCTCCAACCGTGCACATGGTTATAATGTGGGCGAAAAAGATCTCCAATCCCCTCCGTCAAAATTCATCCACCCTTTGTCCACCACAATTTGTGCCAACAATGTTGGACACACGGCAATCGTTCTCGGTGTAAAATAAGTTTGTCGCATCGATTCCCAGCAACGTTTTCCACGGTTATCCTTCCGATCTGTTTCCGTTCGAGCGGCCGATCGATGCCACTCCTCGAAACTCGGAAGTTGTCGCTTCTGTTGGTCTAAGAACAATAAAGGAACAGCGCGCGCGAGTAGACAATCCTCCGCCAGTCTCCTTTATTCACGGGAAACTAGGCTCCGATCCTTATCAAACGTTATTACGATTGTCCCTTTCGAAGGACGATCTTTTGTCACGCCGGACCACAATGGAGTTTCCGTTGGATCCGCGGCCATAGTCTTCCGATCCGCCGTTCCCGCAGCTGTTAATTCGACTTGGGGAAGGATCTAATCGGCGCGATTATGTGGGTTAGTCGAACACTTTTCAATGGAACAATTTTTCTGTTTGGAAAATTACACATTCTCAAAATTTCCGTCAATGCATCACTGTTTAATTATATTGATTGTGTTAATTACATCGAAGATGCAGGCTCGTTTGTGTCTAATACACATCGCGAATTAAAATTAATTTAAACAAAAAGCTTTTATCTAAAAATCCCTAGGACTTTATTCCTAGTATATTTGTACTAGGACTTTGTACCTAGTACATTTACGTTCTTGAAAATGAAGATTGATGTATCGCGATTTAATTATTGAAGCTTCAACGCACACGTATTAACACATGGGAACATTTTGCCTCATTAAAAAATGCCACTAAAAAATGTCCTACGTCATTAAAAAATGTCCTACGTCATTAAAAAATGTCCTACGTCATTAAAAAATGTCCTACGCCATTAAAAAATGTCCTACGCCATTAAAAAATGTCCTACGCCATTAAAAAATGTCCTACGCCATTAAAAAATGTCCTACGCCATTTCTCGGACAAATCGATTTTTTCTCCGCGGTTTCTGTCGCATCGTKTGAGGAACGACCACATCCTGCGGGTCTTTCCTGAAGGATTCCGTGGACGTACGCCGACTTGTCACGACATCGGCCGCTTCCTGGTTCCAGTTAGTTTATCGTACCGGTACCCTGCCAGCTCTAACGACGCCGATGATGACAGTGTACCGTAATACGCTTATTAAAAACGTCCGTTGAAATCACGGCCGCGCTGGCGAATGTCTCGCTTTTTGCTCGCGTTTCCTCGGTTTTCACGAACGAATCACGTTCCTTCGACGACGCCTCTCTTCCTCGTTCGACAGAACCGATATCGCCGATTTATTTTTCATCCCGTGATCCTCTCTTCAATCATTTCCGCCTTCGCACCGGTTCGCGACGTGGCATGAGCCTGGATCTTATCGTCGTCCTACCTGCGACGTCGTGTCTTATCTCGTTCGAACGCGTCGAGTGCCAGACCATGCGAATTCCACCGAGTTTGGTTGAACCCTTCTTCTTCTCCTCGCGAAATTGGGTTACGAAACTGCGAAATTTTGCGACACGGTGGGCCGCTTTTACTAGATAGAATTAATTTTTCATCGGACTGGTATTTATCTGCTGCTACAAAATAGGCGAATTAATTCAAAAATTAATTTTTTATGGCACGGGCATTTATCGGTTTCCGCAAAATAGTAGAATTAATTCAGAAATTAATTGCTTATCGCACAAACATTTATCGGTTTCTGCAAAGTAGCGGAATTAATTCAGAAATTAATTGCTTACCGCACCGGAATTTATCAGTTTCTACAAAATAGGTGAATTAATTCAGCAATTAATTCTTTATGGCACGAAATAGTAGAATTAATTCAGAAATTAATTTCTTATCGTACATTCATTCATCTGTTTCTATAAAATAATGGAATTAATTCAGAAAAATTAATTTTTCATCGCACAAGCATTTATCAAATAAATTTCTTCATCCAAACACATATTGGTATAAAAATTCCGAGAGACGTAAATAAATTGAAACTTGTATGAAATATGTATATCAGTTACGTCGTATAATATTCCATCGTGCATTGTTAATTAGATTTTCGCCGTGGTTCTCCAGTTTCGAACCAACTCGTTCATCCAGTAACCCCGAAGAGATCATATATCAAGGTTTTGCTCCGTCTCGTGCATCTCCGATTCTATTTTTCATAAAATCTTCAATATTTCGTACGTGTCAGCCGAGTATCTTGTCGCGAGGCCCGAGACAATCGTATCGCCTGTATGTAGGTGAAGTGTCGAGGTGTCCGTGAAACAGATTCCCGAGGAAACGAGCTCGAATTGATTCGGACAAAACCGCCGATGATGCCGAGAGAAAAGAGACGGAAGAAAAGTTGGAAACGAAATTCAACCCGGTGAACGTAATAACGACAGCGCGACCTTTGCTCTTTCTCTCTTTCTCGGCCGGCGTTCAGGCACATAAATTAGTTGCGGAACGGAAAATCGTGCCGAGACGGCAGAATAATGATGGTTGCTGGCGCCCCGGCAATTCGAGCCACATAAATTGGATTGAAAATGCAATTGTACCCGAAGACTCGCGATCGAGATAACACCGTCGCGTCTTCTTTCCTCGGGACCGGCCACAGAAGTTTCGTCCCGCGCGAACGAATTGATCGGTCCCTTGCGTTAACGCGGCCACCGTGAAATGGAATTTCATGTCGGATCGCCGTGCTTAATTGCCGCTTAATGGCCGCGCACGTTAACTTTGAATTTCACGCGCAAGCCGCGTTGGATTTCGCAATTTGTCGACGCGGCGATGCGAATGCGGAGGTCGATTTCGTTATCGCAGCGGCCGATTCGAAAGCTGCGATCGATTCACTGGGAGAAGTAACTGCGCCTCGTAAGAAACGATGACGGTTTCGATAGGAAGTCTGCGGTGAGAGGTTTCCGCGAGCTAGCGTGATCGCGCATCGGCGGCTGATTAAAAATTCCTTTTCCTGGAAGCGACGCGTCACGTTCGGATTAACGCGTGACGACACGGGTGAGCGATAAATCTCGTTCGCGCGCCGCCCCGTCACGGTGACGAACGCTTGCCGTCACGTTCGGCTTGCCGAAATCGGCGAAAGTGTTCCATCGGGGCGCATATTTCAACCCCTAAATTGATAAATGGACGCTTAAAATCAGAGTTTAATTAAAATAGAGTTGACCGGGCGGAAGTGTGGGGGAAGAGTTGGGACAGAAGTATCAATCTGGCGACTCTGCTCGCGAGAAGTAGAATGGGCCAGCCATGACCAGACGCTGAATTTTCGAACTCTCTTCTCTCAACGAAGCCTCAACCAATAGTACAATATTATTTCTCTTTTAATATTCATTTTCTCCCATTTACAATGAAACGGTGAGACCACCTCGGCTCTGTCGAATTCATTCACAGCACTTTCGCAATTTTCTTCTCATCAGACAACAAAGTGAGAGAGCAATTTAGAAGGCGGCCTTCATTACACAAGTTTCAAGGAACATTTACACATTTTTCTTTCCAGTCTTCTTCAGAAATTACCATAACTACACTCTTCTTAACGCAACACCGATACGATCGACTCCAGTGTTGGGCAAATTTTATTTTAAGTAATAAATAAACGTGCGATTTTAATTGCAAATAATATAACTAAAATTTTTATTTAAATAAAAGTAATTCAAATAATTCCAAAAGTGTGATCTATTTATTATTTCTTATTTGCAAATAGAAGATTATTTATTATTTGGATCGAAGCGGAAATCGAATAAATAGTTTCTGGTCTTCTCTTATTTCCGGTGTTGTCGATACAGATAATAATTAAAATTGTATTTGCAAATAACAATTAACTTTATTATTTTAAATAATTCATTTAGACTTGCTCGAATAATAAATAATTATTTTTGCTTTTTATTTGAATATCCAAATAACAAATAACTTGTACTTTAAGTTTTTTATTTATTTAAGTAAATTTATTTATTGCCCAACACTGATCGACTCTAATAGAGCCAATATTATTCCTTTTTTAATGTTCATTTTTTATATTTATAATGAAACGGTGGGACCACCTCGGCTCTGTCGAATTCATTCACAGCACTTTCGCAATTTTCCTCTCATCCGACAACAAAGTGAGAGAGCAATTTAGGACGCGGCCTTCATTACACGAGTTTCAAGGAACATTTACACATTTGTCTTTCCCGTCTTCTTCAGAAAATATTTAAACTACACTCTTCTTAACGCAACACGAATACGATCGATCCTCCATCCACGATAGAGGCCACATTTCGAATGTTCCTCTCGAAAATCGCACGACAAGGTTAAACCTGACTACATCACGTACCAGGAAACATTTTTGCAAGTACCAACAGCGACTAAACAATCGGCCAACCGTGTCGCGGCTCTCGCAGCTAGTGTTACCGATTTCTCAAAATTTTTCATTTCTCGAGAAATGAGCAATAAGACTATATTTCTCGAGGATTCTAAAAAAATGTTTTTCTACCGCGTCTCCCTATCTTTCAATAGATATAATAATACAGGCACGTTTTAAATAATAATGACTTTATCACAAAAGAATACTAGCGAGAAAAAAATGTTGGCGCTTCCGCTGGTATAATCACAAGTAACACAGATATTTAAATGCCTACATTAAAATGTAGCATGTTTTGATCGATGGTAGGACATACGCGTATATTTGTTCATTTCCGAGGATATGTGTTACAAAATAAACGGAGATTCATAAGAATTTTCCTAAATTTGAATTTCTCGAGAAATGAGAAGTAACCAATTATGAAATTTCTCGAGAAGGAACACTAGTCGCAGCAAGCTTTCCGCGCGCCTTCGGCCGAGATTTGATAAAATGAGTATCGATCGGCGTAACTCGCCTCGATTACGAGTGATTGAGATGGACGTCGAGATTGCATCACCGGCCGTGTATCACGAGGGCTTGTCGCGATCAATTTTAGTCACGCGATCGCGGCTCGATATCCGAGGATTCCTGCGATTTTTCATTCACCGGCCTACTGCGAGACATTACATTCTCTCACCTGTTGCCAAACGCTCCGTTGGAAGATGAACCAAGAGAGAGAGAGAGAAGGGGCGTGGGGAAGAGAGACGATATCGAGATCTATCCGGTTTATTGTTGAAGCGGAGGTCTGGCATGCCATTTCGAATTGGCACGCTGTTTAAACGGCACCCACGTAGTCACCGGCGAGGGTATTTGTCGGTGAAGGTCCGCGAAAGAGGAACGAACAGCTAGAACAGCTTCTTCTTGGCCGACAGCTTGAATGGACCGTCGCGTATATCATCGCGGAAGAGCCGACCCACTAATTTATTTGTCTTTCGGCCGGAAAATGCCGTGCCAGAGACACGCGCGTGTATCCTCTTCTATTTTGCCGCGGTTACATCCCCTGTCATCGGCGAGGAGACGCTCACGATTCGATTCTGCATGCGCGAGTACGTCGACGAGCCGAAAATCCGGCACTGTGTTCGGCGAGTCGATGGTTTTATTAATGCTCTTTTCATTTTCTGCGTTGCAATATTGGTGTGACAGGAATTAACTATTCCACGATCGCTCTGGAATGTTCTATTTATCTTTTCTCGGTGAAGTAGTGCTGCTAGGAATCAACCATTCGACGATTATCAATGTTCTCTTATTTTTCTCTGCGTTAAATGTCGCTGCTAGGAATTCCAGATTTTCCGATTATTCTGTAATGTCCTTCTTTATTTTTCTCTGCGTTAAATATTGCTGCTAGGAATTCCATTTCGACAATTATTTTGCAATACTCTTTTTATTTTTCTTGCATTAAGTATTGCTGCTGGGAATTCTTGATTTTCCGATTATTCTGTAATGTTCTTTTATTTTTCTCTGCGTTAAATATTACTGCTAGGAATTCTATTTGGACAATTATTCTATAATGCTCTTTTTATTTTTCTTGCATTAAGTATTGCTCCTAGGAATTCCTGATTTTCCGATTATTCTGTAATGTTCTTTTACTTCTCTTGCATGAAGTATTGCTGCCAGGAATTCCCGATTTCCCGATTATCCTGTAACGTTCTTATTATTCTATTTGCGTTAAACATCGCTGTGCAAGGAATGAACGATTCGACGAGAGGCGTCGCGGCGCTCGAATCACGTCTTCTCTCCTCGCTGTGCAGATTTCGGTGAGTTCTCGATAAATTCTCTCCGTTCCGCGGGAATTTTCAGTAATTGATTCGTCGAGAGCCGATTTCCTCGAATTGGCTTCCACCTTTCGCTTCCGGGTCGGTGGAAACCGTGAACGGTTCGATCGAACGAGCGAGACTACAAGGAACATACGAAACGACGAGCACAGGCTCTTCGCTCTCGATAAATAAACGTGGGAGATCGAATTCGTGAAACAGGCTTCCGAATTAGGAGGCCAGCTCACGTGTTCGCGCGGCTAACCGAATTCGAATCAACGAGGATGCGAAGAACACGTTCGAACACATTCCCTCGGGTGACTCACGGTCGCTGACTAATGCTGTTCGTCTTTCCGATCTCGAGTCATTTTTTCCGTCTTTTACTTCGTCGTCGCGGCGCTCTCGGAAACTGGAAACTGTACTATACGTCGGGCACGGTCGCGTGTGCGAGTAGGTTGTGCAATAATCGCGTTAGAAAATGATACGGCAGCCCCGGGAGGATTAGCCGACCAAATTGGTGCAAGCCGTGGATCCCTGTCGGCATCGTTTACTCGCGATGACACGATTCCCCGTTGTGATCGTCGAACTGCCCGTGGGCAAACAGCATTTTATAGAAATAATTGCCACCGGTTCGTTTATACCCTCCGACAACGGACGATTTTTATAGCTACAGCGAGGGAAACTCGTTTAAACGCACATACAAAAGTAACGATTTCGGGGCTAAAGGTTCAAAATTTTCATAAGAAACGTTTAACGATAACTGAGGATTATAAATATATTTATATAATATAATATTTGTAGATATACACTGACGACTGCATAACTGATTCAACACACTTTAAATCAGAATAACTTTTTCATGAATGGACCAAACGACTTTAATTTCTCTGTAAGGCTAGAAGAATTAGTTTAGCAAATGGCGTCTAAAATAATTTAAAAGATGTGTTCGGTCAACTCGTACAAATTAATAATAACAACTCGTATCAACGCTCTGAAAATTTCATTGAAATTGGTTAGAATTGAACTATTTACTAATTAGAAACAACATATAAAACTGAAACACCATATAAAAGCGAAAGGATTGAGTTTACTTAAACTTTCCACGATTTTCATGAGAATATGTATTTACATAAAGAAGCGAATTCAGTATAATTAATATTAATATTAATAAAAAGCGTTTTTATAATTTCAATTTACTATGAAACAGAAAACCGATCAATTTATCGTGGCAGGTTTAGTGCTAAACATGACTACGACTTCAATTTTTTTTATTTTTGAAGGATTCTCAAATTTCCTCGTATGGAATAATATTTCTCCGATATTTTCCAGACCCGAAAGAAATTCTCGGCCCGACGTTTTCGGGTTCTCGCACACCTCTACTGTCGTTGCAGGCGATTTTATCCAGCGAATTATAGTAAAATTCTGTGGGACGACGCTCGAATAATCGCGAAATGGAGCAGTTTGCGATTGATTGTTTCTCAGACTCGCTCTCGTTGGAAACTGGTCTCTCGAACGAGGTCGGCCGCGACAGGAAACGTGTGCACGTGTGAAATTCGTAGCGGGTCCATCGCAAATGTGTCCGCTTGTTCTAATGTTCATCTAGTTAGCGAACCGTTCGAACTTCGCTTCCATCGAGTTACGAAGTTGCCCGTCTCGCTTGCTCCGCGAATCATTATTCCCTCGTGGAGCCGAGCGTCTCTCGCGGCATCGCGAACCGTGTTGCAACTGGAAAAACTTGCTCGCGACGAAATCAATCCGTTTTCAAAGTTCGCGCCTTGCTCGAGACTCGTCCATGGATCCGAGGAGTATTTCTTTATTTCATTCGGACACCGACGAGGTGTTCCAAGCAGTTTTCGATTCCACTTTTCATCGTTTCTGTTGCGATCATTGTTTTAAAAAAATTATTGAGCCTGTTCTATTAGACATTTAAATCCCTATGTGGATCATTCCCAAGAAATTTTTCTTGAGTTGAACGTTGAAAGTTTCATTTAACTTGCACAATTTTCTTTTTTGTAATTACGTGATCGAACCGTTGAGCCGAGAACACTATCACATCATTTGTCTAACAATCATACGATCGATAATAGGAAGAAAATTATGTTTTGTTTCGGAATTCTTTTATCGTATCATTGTAACCTCATTCAGTGACCATTCCTTTTGAACTGTATATCATCGAAAAGCTCTGAATTTTGCGATTAATTTGACATGAAATA
>CM052317.1:6002865-6102580 GCA_028455605.1 Lasioglossum malachurum
CCTACAACTTATTCTACCCCTCCCAGCTTTCCAAGCTTAATATTGTCGAGCAATCTTTACTGCAACTGATAAACTTATCAAAAAACTTGAAGCCTTATCTCGCGATAAAGCGCCCCGGCGAACCGGAAGTCGATGACTCTCGCGTTGTCCTTGCACCGATACTGTTACACACCCAAAATCGACGGGGAATGATCTAAATGATGACTAATCGTATTTATTGCAGACATAGAAGACATTCCCGAGAACATCAAGAATCTACGGGCGTTGCAGGTCGCGGACTTCAGTAGCAATCCGATTTTAAGGTGCGTTCATTTTTCTCCATCGACGTTTCACCACGGAATAAAATAATACATGCACGATCATCCTTGCAGGCTCCCAGCAGGCTTCGTGCAGTTGAGGAATTTAACCGTTCTGGGGCTCAATGACATGTCCCTAACAAATCTACCGCCCGATATCGGATGGTAACGATCCTTTATAATTATGTTGTATTTCTCACTGAATTCTGTTGTAAACTCGACTATGTATGTACCTTGCTCTTCTTGTTTGCCCGTAGTCTGGAGGCATTGCAGTCGCTGGAGCTGAGGGAGAACTATCTCAAATCGTTGCCGGAATCGCTGTCGCAACTTCATAAATTGGAGCGGCTGGATCTTGGCTACAACGAGATCGACGAACTGGTACAGCGAGCTCGAACACTAGAACCACCGGTGGAGTCTCGGAACGACCCACTTCGCAGACTTTGCAATTATTCTCCATAGTCCACCGCTGAGGGACTTTGTTCACGCTAAGAGCTACTCAAACGACCGGTTCTACTTCTTATCGAAGTTGGGAAAACCGTTTCATGGAAGATGATCGAACAAATTTCTCTCAAAACCACCCACTTCGGACTTAGAAGTTAGAAAAATCGTTTCATGGAAGACGATCGTGAAAATTTCTTCATTTAACCGCAACTTCAATAAAAATCGCGTATTCAGACACGTGGCCATTTTCGTGAAATATCTTACAAACAACACTCTGAGTTTAACCTGATAATTACACCGCAAGAGGCTGCAATTCCAGTGGAAGGATTTCCGTCTTTCAGGCCACCCGGTGGTTCTAACGTTGAGGAAATCGTTGCTGGAACATTCCAAAAGAGAAACCCACGGGTTCCTGACCGTCTTCCTGTTTCCATTTCAGTCGCCGCACATAGGCAGCTTGCCGGCGTTGCAGGAATTATGGTTGGATCATAACGGGTTGCAACACTTGCCGCCGGAGATCGGCGAGTTGAAGACGCTCGCGTGCTTGGACGTCTCCGAGAACCGTCTGGAAGACTTGCCCGAGGAGATCGGCGGTCTGGAGTCGTTAACGGACCTGTATTTATCGCAGAACATCATCGAGAAGTTACCTGACGGCCTGGGGCAGCTTAAAAAGCTCACCATTCTCAAGGTCGATCAGAATAGGCTATCTACTTTAAATTCGAACATAGGCAGGTGAGAAGAGATCGCGTTTGCACCTCTCCTTAAAGCGCACAGTGGTTTGGAAACCTGTTTTTCGTGGGTAAAATTTAATTGTTCAATTTTCCACGACTGCGGATATTTGATGCGTTCGTCCAGCCCACTGTGCATCGCTTCGAAACAACAGATTACAGTGGTACCTTTTCTGTCCACCAGGTGCGAGAATCTGCAGGAGTTAATTCTTACTATAAATTATCTATTAGAACTGCCTGTAACTATAGGAAGACTTCATAATTTAAATAATTTGAACGTGGACGAGAACAAGCTGAAGTCGTTGCCGCTCGAGATCGGTAAGGGAGTCTCATGGATCCGAGAGAAATGGTGTTCCAGTACGGCAGTGTTTCCCGAAGTTTCGACTGTGTACCCCTTCTGTAACTGTCGTAATCCCCCGTTAGCACTAAACCTACCGAGCACTAAAAGCGATTAAAACATTGTAGAATACAAAAATGACAAGGCTCTATTTAGATTTCGCGCAGTTCCATTATATGTGCTTGGATAAAGAAATTTATCGAATCAAGTTCCATATATGGTAAGCAACTTCATAATTTCAATAATTGTAAGATGAAAAATATAAAACCGGTTATTTGACCGGCAGTGGTAGGTTTAGTGTTAAGAACAATCGGTATTAAGGCGTGTACATCCTTTGTATACAGCAGTAGACTCCCGCTGCACCAGGATTGTTCCACTAGAATCAGTGCGTACCCCCTCCAAACTCTTCCTGTAGCCCCAGGGGTACGCGTACCACACTTTGGGAGACACTGCAGTCCGGCATAATAATAGCACCGTTCGTTTGTTTTCAGGGAACTTGAAGAAGTTGGGCGTACTATTTTTAAGGAACAATAAACTGCAGTATCTTCCGCCCGAGATTGGACAGTGCACGGCCCTGCACGTCCTCGACGTATCCGGTAACAAGTACGCGACATTTCTTTCTCTAGTAATCGCGCTCTGGTTTCTCTGGCGTCGGGATTAACGGCGTGTTTCTGTCCCGCAGATTACAATACTTGCCATACTCGTTGATTAATCTGAACCTGAAGGCGGTGTGGCTGAGCGAGAACCAAGCTCAGCCGATGCTCACGTTTCAAACCGACATCGACGAGGAAACGGAACAGGAAGTGTTAACCTGTTTCCTGTTGCCGCAATTAGAAGTCCATCCTGATGGTTAGTGCGTCGATATTATTCCGACTCTTGTCGCTTTCGCCGTGTGTCTGACATGTATTTAAATTTCCGCGTTTGTTCAGCCATCGAGGCCGGCGATTTTCGAAGCAGCGATGACGAGGGCTGGCAAGAAAAGGAAGCGTCGCGAACTCATTCCGTCAAGTTCACGGACGAAGCTCCGGAAACCGATAAGGAGGTGAGCAAGCTGCTAATAAGCGCTCCTAGATTCATTAGGTCCAAGTTTCGGACGCTACTGTGGTACCTGACGTGCTGTTGGAGGCGTTCTTACTTGTACGACTCGCTGTATGATAATTACACCAACTAAGAAACGAAACGATAGTGTCTTATTCACGCACCCAAGAAAACCACGTGTCAACCTCTCTCGCTCTGTCGCTCTCTGCCGCTGACACGCTCACGCAACGTCCTTTGCCGTTACATTTCAGACGCCGTTCGTGCGACAGAACACGCCGCACCCGAAAGAACTGAAAGCCAAAGCTCACAAACTGTTCAGTAAAGGGAAGAGCGACAGCCGGTCCGCATCTACCGACGAGCAGGTAACTTCTTCATGGAACTCGATGCTGCAAACTGTCTGTCTATTTGTCTAAGAGCACTCTGAGAACGCGGTGTTGTTCTTTCAGGACGTGTCTCAGACGTTCGGCCTGGACAAGGCCGAGAACGATATATTTGGACAAGGCAACGACTTGGATTTGGACGCCTCGGAGCAGGAGCCAGCGAAACCTGAGTCCGTTGAGAACGAGGAAACGCAGAACGTACCTGGAGCGGACGGTAGCGGGGACGTTCAATCGAGCGCCGAGCCAGAAGTGATTTCTAATCAATATGCTACAGATACGTACGCGGTATGTGGTTGCATCGGTGATAGATCGATTTATTTATTTATTTGTTTGTTTACAATTGGCGTTGTTCTCTGTATCTCGGCAGAACGCGAGGACCGACGTGTCGGAGTCGAAGGACAGAAACGATAAGGAGGATGACGAGTCGGAAAGCGAAGAGGGACAGAGACACGTTGAATTTTCGATAGCCGAAGGAGCCGACTACGAATCTGCCGGCGACGCTAACAGACCCAACAGGCTTCATCGTAGAGACACTCCGCATCATTTGAAAAATAAACGCATACACGCGTCCGTGGACAAGGAGAAGGTGGCTTCCATCATCGCGCAGGTAGCGCTTCCTTATCTAAAACAGAAATTTTCACCGATTGAAGACGTAGCAGTACAGCTCGGTGCACTTATGCTTCTTTTATTTGTGACACAGGCACTTATGAAGAAGAACGATGACGCTCCTGCGCCCACGCCCGCAGTCACAGAATCTACTGAAGTTTACGACACGCATAGTCAAGGTAAAGCGATCAGATTCGACGCGTGACACTATACTAATCTCGTAGCACAATCTTTTCCCGAATGTTATTCACGGTCGTTGCAATCGGTGAATTCGTTGCGTGTTCCGACACTGCGTCGAATGATGAACGCTCGCGAACTGACGCGCCATCGCCTCTTAATCACCGAGAGCAAACAGAAATACCACGATAAGATACACTCGCGTTCTTTTCCCTCTTATCCGATACCTTATCTCCAGTCCAATTACCAATCTACTTCGTAGTTGTGGCGAATCTACTCGGCCGAGCAGAATATTACCCGACGAGTGTGCTTAAAAAAAAAAAGGGAACATCTCGGCGATAGGCGACACTGTTTACGTTGATAGGAATTTTCGAAAAAAAGAAATATGCCCAGAAGATACAAATGTTACATACGGAAGAAGAAAAGTTACGGTTCAATCGACAACGCGAGATTGATGATTATTTATTACGCGTATGGTATATACGGGATATCGAGATAAATTTAATCTTTGTACAGGTGCGACATCTGACGCTGAGCCGACGATAGAAGTCCGGGAGGAACAATATGAGATTCACATAGAGAGAACAACTGGCGGTCTTGGATTGTCAATAGCCGGTGGTATCGGTTCAACCCCTTTCAAGGGTGACGACGAAGGCATTTTTATTTCCAGAGTTACCGAAGGTAAATCCGTTCGGCCCACAAAGCCCGAATACAAAATGCGAGTGAATTTGCGGAACGGCTATCTACCGATTTCGATTAATTTTATGTTTGTACTTCTAATCGTGTCGCTTTCATAGAAAGAAAAAAATTGTTGATAACGGAAGGGTAGATAGCTGTTCTCCAGGTTCACCGAAAAGTCGTCGATTCCAATTGCTATTCTAACACGAACACGGTTCTACTTTTTCAGGTGGACCCGCAGATTTAGCAGGTTTGGAAGTAGACGATAAAGTGTTATCTGTAAATGGAGTTTCAGTAGTGAACGTAGGCCACTATGACGCTGTAGAAGTTCTAAAAGCATGCGGAAATGTTCTTGTACTAGTAGTTCAGAGAGAAGTGACGAGGATAGTACCGCCGTACGAACAGGTACTATATTTACGAATATACAGTACCCGTTGTATATTTAACGCTCTGTCTCTATGATGATTCCGCAGACATCGTCGAGGAAGGACTCGGTGTGCTCTAGTCTGAGCACAAGTAGAGCTCCAAGCGCGACCTCCCACGTATCATCCACCGGTTTACCGCATAATTTAGAAAATGGCGACGCTTCTTTACCCCACGATGGAATTAAGGTATGCACAACGCTTTGGCCAACGCGTTCGCAAACCTGATCGTTAAAACAGATATTTATTTGAACTTCATTCGTTCTTTTCATCAGTCCAAGAAAATTCCGGAACCCATATCCACGGTCAAAGCAAGTAGCGAACCAATGGTGTCGGTTCTTGTTCATACAACCTTAATTCGGGACCAAAATGGACTTGGATTTAGTATCGCTGGAGGAGAAGGTTCCCCACCGTTGAAGGATAATAGCGATGTAAGACGAATCATTTGTTATTTGCTCTGACAATTAGGCATGGGATCAAGTTCAACGACTCAGAGTCAATTTCAATAACCAAGCTTCAAAAGCAATAATGTTTCAATGATTGTATTTGAAAGGTATTCATTTTATACAAACTGATATCGAAGTTTCGAAAAGATACTTGTAAGTACTTCGATGTTCGAAGTTCGAACCTGTTTCCGAGGTACTTGATCACATTCCTACTGGCAATAAGTTTGGAAGTTTGTTTTCAGACTCATTGCCACGGGTAGTACGTATCTTTTTCTGTATTCGCTTTCTAAAACGCTCGTACAATTTTTAGGCGATATACATCTCGAGAATAACCGACGGAGGTGTAGCGCAGAAGGACGGTAAACTGATGGTTGGAGATAAAGTGATATCTGTGAGTGGACTCTCTGTTTAATTCGCAGAATCGATCGACTTTGTCAGTTCCTCGTGTCTCACGGAAGACTCTTTCTCTCTTCCAGATAAACGGAGTGGAGATGAAAGGTGCGAAGCACGAGCAGGCGGTGGCTTTGTTGACGGGTTTGGAGAGATTCGTTCGTCTGGTGGTAGAGCGTGAAATACCGGTTTCGCAGGCGAACGCGTCGATAGTGGTAACACCTTCGGAGAAATCACCGCGCGTGATTGGTGCGCCGAAACCGTACACCGGGTTGTACAATGCCAATAGTTATATAGCGAATAGACCAGGTTACACAATAAGGCGTTCGATCGACGCCGACAGAGCTTTGTCGCCGAGTCCGACAGCGAAAACGCCACCGCCTATGAAAATCGAGAGCGCCGATGTGCCGAAAATGAACGGCGTTACAGAGTCCGGGAATATTAAGCACGCCTCCTCGATATCGCCAAGTCCGACAAATAGCCAACCTCATCCGCAACCTGCCCCGAGACATAGCATTTCACAGCCGACGATTACCATGAGCACGACCGCGAGCACCACGCCCACGCCCACCACAGAGCCTAGATCGACCTCGCCCCAGGAGGACATACAGGTACCGAAGCCAATCACCAACGAAGAATTTCAGGCTATGATTCCCGCTCATTTCCTACGTCCCCCCACATCCTCGCCATCGCCAGATTTCCATCAAGGCCCTATCGTGACGGTGACGATAAAGCAGCCTGATAATTTACCCGGAGACGTTAACTTCCCTCCGGCTCCCACCACACTTGGTAAAGTTACTGAGACCATCACAAAGAGCACTCTCACCGAGACCGTCGTGACTAGAGTGACCGACAACCAGTTGGTACAACCGGTGATCATCGAGGTATGTGCCTGGTAGTTAGACGCATGACGTTCTTCTTTCTTACTATTTTTTGTTGGGGGGGGGGATTATTTTTATGTTTTCTCTCTTTTCGAATGAGTAAATTCACAGATATATTCGCAGAGACATTTTCCGATGTAACTTGCTGAAAGATTGTTCGAGATACTCGTCAGAGTTATTCTCTTTTGTCTTTGATATGGGAGAGTCGAGCACATCTTCGAGTCAAACTTCCATACTAACATGTGCAGTTCGATATAACTTATTTCCATGCTTGGATGATAAACACGATAGAAATGTTGTTGTCACGTTCGAAACTCAGTCACGACGACAGTAATCCCTCCGAAGAACATCTCGTTGCCTGTCCCGGATAATTGAAAACGTTGGTGGTAATGCGGTCTGCATTTTTTATTGCATGCATGAAGCAAGAAAATTATACTTTCATGATCTGGTTCAGAAGTGTGAAATAAGATCCATCCGGTGGAACGTCTTATTAAAATTTTAATCGACCGAGAAGCTTGGTCGGGAAACATCGAACATCGTTACGAAAATGATTTTCATTAATTTATACTTATTGCATGCTGAATCGATTGGTATAATTTCGATGTGTTGAAAAGATTTGTTGAACAATTTGGTTTGTTACATGGGTTGTTGTGTTTGTTTGACACTGGTTGCTTATCCTCTGGCATGGAAATAGGTAAGTAGTATAAACCAAGAATATTCTTCTCTTCTACCTTTCACAGGCTGAACCAATCGCGCATGTAAATACAGTTTACAAAAATTGTATATTATTACAATCCTTTTTTCTCTCTTTCTCTATCTATCTCCATTCATTCTACGATTCTATAAAGTTCTTCAAACTAATCCATTCTACTCGTCACGTCTTTACTTGTCACACTTCGTTTAAAACATTCAGAAAATATATTCCACCGTCGAGACGATCCGTTCAAGTAACTCATGTACCGAAACTTTAATTATTCAGGATGTAGTCCTTGTCAAAGAAGGATCTCTAGGATTCAGTATCATTGGGGGTACGGATCACTCTTGCACGCCATTCGGTGCGAAGGAACCTGGAATTTTTATATCTCACGTAAGCACACCGAACTTTTCTTAACACTAGGTTTACAGAGCACGAAAAATGACTATTTCGTAAAAACAACAAGATATGTCTATACAAATTTCCAACCATTAAGAGGGTGGATTCTCATTTCTCAAAAATGGGGTTTTTTGGTAGTAAAAATCGCTAGATAGAAGATCAATCTGTTATTCGAGGTTCATATAATGAGATTATATCGAAGCATAAAGCTGCGACAGCTACATGCTGACGAATAATGCAAATTACGCCTCGCTAACGTAAAAATAGGACTTTTATCTTTAATCTAGCACTTTTGACTACTGAAAACCCCCATTTAGAAATGAGTCTAGCCGCTGAAATACTATAATACCCGAAGAAATAATTCTGTTAGTCATTAGAGTCCCGCAAACCTATTTAGTGTTAATAATTTCATAAACGACGCACGTCAATTGGTACTAATTTTTCTTTTCTCTAGGTCGTTCCTGGTGGCATAGCTGCGAAGTCAGGAAAGTTGCGAATGGGTGATAGAATATTGAAAGTGAACGGTACAGACGTAACAAAAGCGACACACCAAGAGGCTGTGATGGAACTTCTACGGCCGGGGGATCAAATTGTGCTCACTGTTCAACACGATCCATTGCCAGACAATTATCAGGTAATTGTTATTTCGAATACATTCGCTTAAAGCGCTTGCTAACATCGCACAACAATTCTGCTTTTTAACTATGAGACAGCTTCTATAGTTCGAACACGCTTCAGAGTGCAATTCTACAGACCACGAATTCACAAGGAATGCGCGTGCTGTATCACAGCTTCACTCGGATATCGAATACGTCAAGTTGAATAGCAATCTCGCGTTCTATCCGAAGAAAAGTAGGCTGTATAGACAGTCAGATGAAACGAGTATAAAAGTCTATCGATTTCTCTCGTGCACTTCACGTTTGTCGGACCGATCGGAAATCTTTTTATGCTTACCGATCGGAAATCTTTTTATGCTTACCGATCGGTTTTTATTGTCTGCGAGAACATTCTGGCACTCGGTGCTTCACTCTCATCGATTCTCACACTTAATGCCATTGTCTATAATTTGTTCCACAAGCTGGTCGAAATAGAGTACATCCCTGTGACAGTAAGTACTCAATCTACTTGACCTACAATCGTTTTCATTTCTCGGTGTGTTGCTCCTCATCCCTTCCGATCCGCTTCTGCAAGCAAGCTCGCCACTGAATCACTAACAATCGCTTTCATGCTTAGCCTGGGATCGCATAGAACTCTCTAATTGCCATTTAAATCTTAATTGTAACATAAACTGGATCATCCTGTAAGTCGCGTGTCATTTATCAATAGGCAGCGGATTTTATGCAATTACAACAAAAATGGGTAGATGTATTATATTATTTTCAACCCGTTAAACGTATTAAGAGAGAAAATAAATTTCTATGTCACTCCAGTTGGCTGACAATCAGGTGGAACATTTTTATTTTACATAAAGATCCGCTGTCTAGTCGTCAACGCAAATTTATTTATTTGGATGTATATTACTTTTAAAAATGTGTTAAAATAGTGTACTTGAGATATGGTAAGAAATAACGTGACTTATGGGACGACCTAACTACAACTTGTTCGTAAAAAATGAATAGTCGGTGTGTACAAGCTGTTCAATTATGTGCAGTAGAATCGATGCTGATTGTTTTCAACGTTTTAGGAATTGGTCATCACGAAAGAGCCAGGCGAGAAGCTGGGCATGCACATCAAGGGTGGTCTGAGAGGACAGAAAGGAAATCCCATGGATCACACGGACGAGGGTGTTTTTATATCGAAAATTAATTCCGGCGGCGCAGCTAAAAGAGACGGAAGACTGAAGGTACTTTCCGACTGCCGCAATGTACAGTAAGGTCGCGATCTAGATCAGAGATCGTGTAGGGAAGCTATTTTTTTATGACTGCGTCGACCGCGCCGAAAGTACAAGAGAAGGGGTAGGCGAAGAAAGACAGTAATCGTGGAGATCCTAAGGGAGCTAGATCGCGACTTTACTGTATTCGCTTGTACGGTCCACGAAGTTTCTATAGTTTCAGTGAATAAAGAGTATTGCATGTCGTGAAATTAAAATCACATTGTCGGAATTGTAGGTGGGCATGAGACTATTGGAGGTGAACGGTACGTCGTTGCTGGGCGCGACTCATCAGGAGGCAGTGAACATACTTCGGTGTTCTGGGAACACGATCACGCTGGTTGTTTGTAAAGGATACGATAAGAGCGATGTCGAGCCTCTTTTTCCAGTGGCAGACGGAAGAGAGTCGAAAGAGTCGAAGACATCGAAAGATTCGAAGGATCCCTCGGCGGATGGCAACAAGTCCTTGTCGCAGAGCGTCTCTAGTTTGGATCGGGACGACGAGGAGGCTGCGACGCTCAGACAGGAGCAGGAGATGAAGGCAGAACTCGTTGCGTGGGAACAAGAGGAAAGGGAGCGTGCTCTGATCGAGCACAGAGAAAAATCTACACCGGAAAAAGTATAAACTTACTTTCTCCCTCATATATTTGTAGAGGTGGAAGATGATATTAATCATTCGATTACACGCGCAGGTATTAGACGTAGTAAGAGCAGCTGAATCATTAGTCAGCAAATCAAACAGTCCCGTGGACATGGTGCCACCGAAATCACCGGGTGGCACCAAGGATCTCAAAACGACTACGATCGTGATGAGCAAACACACCTTAGCACCGCAAAATACAAATGTGAGTATCCCTGTTGTTTCGTATTGAGATGTACGTGTACGCATGGTATTGTGATAGCATCGATTAATATATTCAGGCAGTGGTTAATTTTACTAACAAGTCTTCTTGGTTTCTGTATGGATATAGCATTCGGTTGAACGGAACGTTCGTGCGTCTCTGCTCGAAGTAAATTCAGAAAATGATTTATTTAATCAACGACATAATTTCCATTAGTCTCTATTAATATTAGTCTTTTAAAATACACAATTAAGTTTAGGAAAACAAAAGAATAATTACAATCTACATCCATTAAAAAACGCACGAACTGTCCGTGTTTTATTTTGTAATTTTGTATCTAGAGTACGTTAGATGGTTTCGATATAATTTGATTTCCTGTTAAGCCAGTATTTATGATGTACGAGACGTTGATATACATAGATTACTAAATTTTCATTTTGCGGAACCGTTTTGCCCTCTTCTTTTGTAATATCCTACATTTTACTGGTGCAACAACGTAGATCGATGTTGCATTTTATTTGAAGCTTGATTTCTAGAAAAAGCGCATGGTCTTTACATTTGATTAACAGTTAATAATCATACATCGATCTCCTCATACTGTGTACGCTGCGAATACACGTATATGTATAATTTATTAACAGAAAATGATTACACTCTTTATTAATGGCATTAGAACAAAAGGAGGGACGTACCAAAATATTTCATTTCACGAAGGCGAACCTTACAAAATGATTATAGTACAACGACACCGATTGAAATCACAGCTCCTATCTAACAGCTCGTAGAATCGAATATTCCATCCCATACCATCGGACTGTACATTACGCATCTGTCGCATCTTTATACGTGTTCGCATAAAAGCATGAACAACCGTAGTAGTTCTCATTTAAATGTATTTCACTAGTTCTCATTGAAAAAACAAATCGACCGATCTGTATTCGCAATACATCGGATAAAACGATAACGATAGAGGAAGGATAAAAAGAGAGTATGAGCCCAGTGACCTCAAAAAGACACACCGAGATGTATTAGTTCTTCGACACTTTGAATTCACGCTCGCAATAAATGTTGGATTGAGTTTCCCCCGATTCTTCGTCGCTAGTACACCGAATCATTGTATTATTTGCCCCTGTTTCATCGTGTACGCCGGACACGAGACTCTCATTACTTATTTGTTCATACATATGTGACGCATGAAAGTGTACAATTTTGTCAGTGTTCTTTAGCGTCGCATGCTCTCCTGAGCAGCAAAAAACAAGAGATATTTCACCTGTTTACAGACAGTGGAAGGTGATAGCGCTACTTTGGCTGCCCTCTAACAGGAGTGAGTCGTTCGACCCTCTACTCATTTCCCCTGTGTCTACGTCCATACCTCTGAATCCGCAGGACTGTGCTATAATGAATTATTCTAAGGAATAGTCATATCGTTAAGAGGTCTTTCTACCGTTTCAGGTGTGAACAACTCGGAACTAAGTCGCCATTCTACAGCAACGCGCTGAATCGTCAATGGTCTTGGCTATATCTGTCCTTTGAAAATTGTTTGTTCTCTGTGAAAATTAGGCTTATCACTCGTTAACGTCCCAGAGAGCAGTGTCGATCGAATTCGAGCTACAAACGCGCTCGAAGCGAATCCAAATCTGTCTGTAAAATGGGAGTTGCAGGTTCTAGACTGATTATTCTCGAGCTTGAAGTAGGAAGACCCCTTAATCTCTCGCATATAATCATTGTTTATTGCGTTCCATGAGCATCAGACTATTATACAATTTTAACTATCGTTACTCCGTTTGTTACTGAAACTGCCATTATAATGTTAAGTGTATTATTGCGAACACGCTGACTGGCTGGATTGGTTCTGTGATTGGTTTCTTGCTTTTGGCCCGAGACGAGGGATGATAAGAATTATAATCGTCACAGAGAATGTGATATATCTTCCTTAGCTACAGACTCTCGTGTACATATAAGTATGTATATCGTCGCCTCCTTCGTTTGTGGATATATAAATAATATATATATATATATATATATACATATATTATACAGGCCGATTCAGCTGAGTGTGCCACCGAAATTACTTGTCGATGATTTGGTATGTGAAACATCTGTTCACATACCAAACGGTTTATAAGTATTTCAAGTGGCAGACTTGGCTGAATCAGCCTGTACATACCGGTTGAGAGATGAAGAACATGAGAGAAAATATTTCTGTGATAGGTAGACAGAAGTCGAATAGACAAAAAACGTTCCCGCGTGTTTAACGGATATTTTTTAGCTATATTTGTACATTGATTCTTAGAATTGTTTTGCAGTCTATCTGATGAAAAATGTTAGAGAAATGTATGTACGACGGGTGATTGTTGTAAAATGTATTGAGCTTAAGAGAATATTGTGTGAACTTCTACTGGGTACCACGACGAAAGTTACAAAAGAAAGAGGAACTGTGATGACAGTGGAGAATTGGTACTGTCAGTCACCGAACCGAGGCTACGCTCGATCAACTAAACCAGGGGTCGGCAAATTTCTTTTGAAAAGGGCCAGAACGTAACATTTTTAGGGTAGGGGGCCGGGTAGCAAGCTCTTAGATATTTACATGGGTAGCTAATTCTACTCTTAGAGCAACGAGAAAAACCAAGTTCAAAATTTCTTTATTAGATATTTTTACATAAATGTTTTTTATTTTACGTAATTTGATTTATTTTTTCGTGTTCATTAACCTCGCGGGCCTGATTAAAAACCGGCGGCGGGCTGTAGTTTGTCGACCCCTGAACTAAAGCAACTCGCGGACTGCAGTGGGCCAAGAATGGAAACATCAGACTACGCGCGGCCCGCAAGCGGCAACGAACGCAATATTGAATACTTTGTTGCGTCGCCAGCTCCAATTTCAGTATTTCAGTCTGTGTTTACGCTACGGTCTCCTAGTGTAGAATACATACTAGAAACAAGTGAAACAACAGCCGGGAAGTAACAATTGAAAATCGCAGGCACTGCAGGCAGTAAGCAGTATGCTACCTATTGCTACCGGGCCGCGGCTCGTTCATCACTGAACTAAACAATTGATTATTCGGTATTCTGTTCGCACATACACACATGTATGTATAGTCGCTTCCGTGAGTGACGATACCCGTGAATGCGTGAGTGTCAAGTTGAAGTGTATTAATTTACTTTTAAGTCGTTGCTACATCCAATATACCGGAGACTTGCATTCCACGCAGGAGATAATTGCCACTGTCATTAACGTGTTTCCTTTTGTGATACATGACATGGCAACAAGACAGATCAATAGACTAGATTTTTATTGAAAGAGAAACTTTGTTTCGAAATGTTGTCTTTTATATTACAGAAGCGTAAAGATTATTTTATAGCTGTACAAAACGATTTGAAGCGTAAAGTAGACGATCGATGCATGTATCACTAACTAGAAAAGTGTACCCAAGAATATCTGGTTTTAATTACTATTACCTTATTATAGAACGTTGTACAGTTGAAGCAAGGAAGGTGGACGACACGTCCGCAACGGACGTGAGAAAATTATTGTTTGATAAGGTGTCTATACGTCTAGCATACTTTCCGAGTTACAAATGCTAGCACTCATTGGATGGTCACTGGCTGCAGTAAACTCATATCATTATTGAAATATAAATCAGTGTACTATTGTATTCTACAAATTTTCTATAAATGTTACATGTTGACATTAAATCTAATGGACCAGATGTTTATATATTATTACGAAGTATCAGAGTAAGATAGTATTTATCTAACTTACAAAAAAGAAGAAAAAATATAAATAAAAAAAAAGAAATGCTACGGAAGAAAAACAAAGAAAGAGAAAAATATTAAACGATGTTAATGTTGAAGTTCCAGTTGACCGACGTGTAATAAAACGAAAGATACATGCAGTGCTTTATTAATCGGATGTGTCAATGCGCCAGGTTCTTCTGAAAAAAAAAAAAAATAGTTCTACATACATATATACATATATATTATTACCTTTATCATATTAAGATTATAGACCGCGGGAGAAGTACGTTTTTTCATGTTCATATTCGTAGCGACACGGAAAAGAGATCACAACACACAAACACACACACACACAGTTCCTGTTAATCGGGCGGAGTTTGTTCGGGAGAAAGAACAATTAACTGATAATAGTAGCGTCGTTTCAGAATTTCTTGAGATGCATTGATACAAAGAGAGTTGCGGAGGGATGAAAGAGAATAGGGTACAAATGCGAAGTAACTTTATAAAAGAACAAAACGGAAGGGTATAACGAGAACAAGATTATGCGCGAAGCTGCATGAATTGTTGCAATAATAGTACAATTGATATATAATACTGAATGTATAGATGGTAAAAAAGGCAAGAGAAAAGGAACGTGAAAAAATGCAAAAGAAAAATATCACGACGGTTGCATAAATAAGTTCGAAACCGATTCATTTTTCATTTTCTGATATAGATTTTGTATGAGATGTAGTACTGAAAATAAATCTGTTTTTAAAGTATAATAATCCGCTAGTCCCTCCACAGTTGGAGATGTACCAACGTGTAGAATTTGCCTAGCGTAGACATTCAAGTATAGCTTCTCCGAGTATAATAGCAGCTTCAAACCGCCAAATTTTTCTTGTACGATTAGCTCTGTGCGTGAGGCGTCGCCGACTTGATAATACTAATACAATTCTTGGTGTTATTTACTCAGTCACTAAGGAAAGAAAGAGCTGGGACACCAGTGGACTATCCGTCGAGCAAGTCTCAAGTCTCTGCCACTACCTTGCCCTCGCCAAGGAAAAAAAGTTCTATACCAAAGCGTAGCATTACCTTTGCTGATCTTCCTCCTCTCTCGAAAGAGTCGACCGACCATAGTCCTCCCATCAACAAAGAGAAACTCATGTCCGAACCTATTCCTCCGCCAACTGGAGTCTCTTCTCACAAAAGGGTCTCTTATCAGATCCCCGCAGAGACTCGCACGCGTTTCAAACTTCCTCCAACGCCTCTGACTGCTCCCGAACCCGCGAGGCATCTTGGCACTTCGACCTCCTTTAGCAAACCGCAGAACGCACGCTCTGTTGGTGGGAATAATCAGGTTGAGGTGGGTTCAACAAGCATGTTTAACTAGCTCTAACTATGCGGTTTTACTTGAGTTACTCAGCACTTGAGAATGCTGGTACGTTTTCTTACTTGACTCGTAGACTCTCTTTCTCGTTTGTACCGACCACGGTAAGAGCCACCGATGGAATTGTCTCTCTACGATGAAGTTTGCATGGCGCATTAGAAATCGAGATAATTCCACTGGTATCTCTCTCATAGCAATATTACATAAAGTGCATTACACACCGGATACACTTTGGGAATTGTCCATGCATTAGCAAGCATGTAAAACAGTAACAGGTGGAAGTATGGGGTGAAACATTGCCAGTTGTATTAACAATAGGATGAAGACACACTCTAACGAATAATATTACTGCATGCACTTCCGTTCGAAGTTTGTTATATTATTTTGACGAATGATATTATATGATTTTGTTGGTAATATGAAGTTTTAAAATACAGCTTTCGCCAACTACGTCACCAACCCCACCGTTAGTGAAGATGTCGGTTAGCGATAAGAAGAAATTGTTTGAAAGTGCCATGGAGGAACATTTGAAACCTTCCCCTAAAACAGGTTTGGTATTAATCGAAGCATTGAATTAACTGAGCTCTCGTGATATTGGAAAACTGAATTGTCTTCTTCTGTATTTTAGACAAAGTATTCAGTTTCCTCAGTCAGGATGAGGTAGAGAAAATGAAACAAGAAGAAGGTGAATATTCTTTCTCCATTATATTCTTCGACATGCAAATCGTTAATGATTACATATTATTATTGTTATTGTATTCAGAGAAGAAAATCGCAACGTTAACACGGGATGAATTAAAATCCTGGGCGCAGCTCGATGAAAACGAAGGTCTAGAAGATTTGGAGGAATCGCTCGAAGATCGGGATAATCGACGGCCTAAGTAAGCTAAGTTGTACTCATTCTGCATTTGACAGTGTGGTGATTAAAATTCTTTTTACCCTATTATTTCTTTCTTTGTTTGGATCTCTTCACATATCTGCATACCATTCAGTGATACGAATGAGAAGGGAATAGAAAAGAATGCGACAATTCCAAACTGTATACAGAAACAAAATTCACATCTTGAACTCCGTTAGAGATGAAATACATTCATCGTCTTAAAAGAATATTCATAATTTCCATTCATTTGTAAGATGTGTACTATTGTTTGAAACTTGTTATCGTAGCGAGCTGGATCTCAATAGATCTTAAATAGATCTCGATCACTTGTGACAAAAAGTATAAAGAGACATAATTTAGGTTAGTGTATTCACACGAGTATCACAGCACTTCTCTACTTAATTCACGTTATAGTAGCTTGTCACGTACCTTTGTACATAGAAGCGTAAAACGATGTAATTATACAAGCTACACTTTCCATTTGTAAGGTGTTTGATCTCGACTTTGTTTGTTTCTTTTATTACGTATAAGTATTTCTCAAGGCAGCTGTTTTCTTCTTTTTTTTTTAGTTAAATACATAAATGAAGATTGTAAAATTGATTATCGATCGAAATGGTTCAGAACGTAATGCAGATGATATATTATTTTTATATAGCCAAGCTTATACATGAAAAGAGAAATGCAATGGCATATACAGAGTGTGTCTGAACACCGTGTACATATCAGTATTTTTTTATATCTGCGACAATCTTAAATTCCTATATGTATATACACATTATATATTATATATCTTGTAAACGGGTGCTTATTGTTTTGACTATTGTTTGATTACATTATGCATGCTTCATTAGATCCAGCGTACAAGTAATTTTGATATGTGTTAGCGATTGCTTTATTTTTTTAATCGAATAACGTATACTTGTACATAGACTGACGAGATTCACGTTGTACCTTGCAGTTAAGGTTGTGGTTATGCTTACAATTGCATAATAAAATTGCATATCTCACTTGATTAAGACAAGGTGATAGGTTTACGAGGATTATGCGTATTGAAATTTTATACTTTTTTTTCCACCCGCACAACAACAAAAAGAGAGAACGTATGCTTCAGCACATGATCATCACACGCACTGCAAGCAAGCGCACCTAAAAAAACCATTATAAATATTATTAATTATAACTCGACCGCGGATCTCTATGCAAATTGACATTCTCCCACGTGAGAAGAAAAGCTTCCGGCTCACGCTAGAACGATATATCTGTGAACGCATACGCATCCGTGGTCAGCATCGTTATTTATTTAACACTAACATCTATTCTATCAATGGTATTATTTTTAGAACAAAAGCGCATCCGCTGAACAAGGCAAAATTGTCGCGCGCACATTAGAATTACTTCTTAGAGTCCTCCTAGCACCTACCTATTATTACACACGCTCTGTTACATAGATTTTAGGTGTTGTGTAGTGTAGTCTGATTTTTTTCTGTAATTTTTATCGTTTGTATATAAATCATGTAATATCCTACCTTTTCTTTTTAGTTTCTCTTCCGCCTTTGTACACACCTGAACGTCGCTTTTTTTGTACCTCGTTTTTATTTCTCTTCAAACGAATAAACATTCAAACATTTGGCACATGTATATGATTTGTCAGTGTGCATGCTCGTTACCTTGCAGTAGCCGACTGAGCTCGCGAAGTTCGATCCCCATTCTGCAGAACCTTCCGAGCAGTGTACGGACAGCGAAAGCAGAACGTCGCTTGAAGGAGAGATTGGTACAGGAGGTATTGATTTTATATTGAATCTTTTTAATCATTTGTATTTCGTTAACGATGTACATGTATATAAAGAAATGATCATGTGTACTACGTCTATTGCAAACACCGTGCTCCGAACAGAATTGGACACAAGTCGTAGCATTGTTTAAGTGTGCGAGACTCGCTTTCTAAGTAAATCTTCTCGACAAGGCTATCTAAACGATACACTGCGATATATATATATGGTATTTAGTGATCGATTGAAATGATTCAATGCGAATAAGAAGAAATAGAGACACAGAGAGATACATATATATTTACTTTGACCGGTGAACAGTAAAGAAATCTCCACTGCAAAAGTAACATTAGCTTTCTAACGATTTTCTTGATTTGTAGGGCATCGTATCGGATGAGGATGAAGAGGATCATTTGAGTCCTGCTGAGCAAAGAGCACTCAGAGCAGAGAAACGAGCGGCGTGGAGACAGGCGCGTTTAAAGTCCCTCGAACAAGTACAGTATACGTTCTCTTCTTCCTTCTTTCGTTTCATCTAATCCTTCATGCTAGACCTACCGAGCACTACGACCACCTAACTTGTAATTTTAACACGTTACCTAGCTATTGCTGTTGAAAGTTCTTTTATAAAATTCTTAGCCACAAACCAGGGACTCTAATAAATCATGAAATGATCGCTGGTAGGTTAGGTTAGCTTTCTATTGCGTCTTTGTCCCATCTTACTACATTTTTCTTCACTTGTTCTTCCTCCCGGAACTTTCCTCCCTCTGCTGTTACGTCTACTTCTAGCAGTAAGTGGTCGGATTCTGTCCTACTTCCCACCACTAGCTTTTCTATCCTGTCCAAGCCTTTTAGATTGTCTCCTTTCTTATTTCCATTTAGAATATGTAACCCATTTTCCTCTGTCAGTCTCAACATTTTTTCTCCTTGACCGTTTCTCACCTTGTCCTTCGACTTCCTCTTTTCCTGTCCTTCTCCCCCCTCTCCGTCATATAGGCTTCCCTGCTCTCCTATCCTCGCATTGAAGTCCCCACCTATAATTACCACTTCGCCCGCTGTTTGATTCACCCGCTTTTCCAGTGCTTTTGTTATTCTATCCATCTCCTGATTACTGTATACCGTCCATACATTCCATGTTTCTTCTCCAACCCCTATTTTTCTTCCTAACAGACCTTCTACTTTGTCATTTACCTCCAATGACTTCCAGCACTCTCTTACTCCTGTTATAATCCCACCCCTCGGCCTCCCCTTTCTTTTACTCCTTGATCGCCGCTTGACAGCTCCATACATATCCTTTATCGCTGGTAGGTAATGTGTTAATAAAAGCGTAAAACATTTCTGAGACCAGTAGCTTGACCAGTGATGGTGGGTTTAGCGTTGATCCCCGCTATTTAAATAATCTTGATGCTAGAATAGAAATGCTTTATTTTTTTAACTCCCACATCCTTCCGCACATCCTCGTACCAACTTTGCTTTGAGATATCTTTTTCCTGTCTTCCTCTTTACTCTTTTCTTCTCTTTTTCTCCCTAGCTTCCTGAGCCATTCTAACTCTGACCTCTCACGCTCCATATTTACTATTAATTTTATTATTATATGTTCGCATAACCATATCCCTTCCATATTTCTAGTGACCCCTTGCTCGCGCTAGTCATCTTTCCATTCTCTTCTCAGGTATTCTGGTAACTCTAATGTTCTTAAGTGATTTTCGTACTAATTGTAAACTTTGTTTGTAGGATGCGCTCCAGGCGCAGATTGTAATAAAGAAAATGAGCGAGATGATGGACACCACGCAGAATAAAACAGACACAGCAGCGGATTCGACGGACGATGTCAGTCCTGTCCCGGAACCAGAAAAGCCAGCCGACGTAAGCATACGCGGGGATCATGCTCTCGCATCCACTGAGATCTATTATACGATCAGTCGATTAACTACTTGAATCCTCTAACTAAGTTATGCGTGTCTGAGAAACGAATTAACCAGCATCACTGATACAAACCGCGATACCCGGTCGATTTAACCAGATATTTATTTACTAATTACTTCTTTGCTCTCGTCTTGTGGCTCCTAACATTTTAGTGTTCGTTCTGTCGATTACCTTGATGTTAATGTAACTACAACACCACCTTCTTTGTCTTGCCTTACCAATATAGTTCGCTACTACGTTACGGCCGTCTAGCGCAGATTTCCCCAAACTTGCTGTACGCAGCAAGGTGGGTCCCCCTAAAGAGATACGCGAATCGGAAAAAGTAGTGGACGAGAAGGTCACTCGACGTACCGAAGAGTATGTGGATGAGGTGACGGGTGAACGTCGCGTGCGAACAGTCGAGTACGTCGAGAAGCTCATTGAGCGACAGGTACTATAGATTCCTAAAATTGTTGCACAGAATACATAAGCACCAGGCATATCTCCTCTCTGATATATTATATTTATATACAGGGTGTCTCGTAACTGGTGGTACAACCGAGCAGGGGGTGATACTACATGAAAAAATAAGTCAAAAGAAAGGAATAACATTTTTTCGTTCGGCAACTCGTTTTCGAGAGAATCGAGTTTGAAAATGCAACGAATACACGTGCTATTGCATAGGAATCGTCTGACGCGTCTGACCATGATCAACCAATTCTATTTTCTGCATATACTAAAGCACGTACCCGGCGAAAATTCAAAGTCGATTTACTCGAAAACAAAGCCCTCCATGAAAAAATTTTACTCTATATTTTTTCATGTAGTATCACCACCTGCTCGGTTGTACCACCAGTTACGGGACACCCTGTATATACATCACGTATTCACCAATTAGAAGCGGTTTGAGTGAGCGGCACACAAATGATGGTCTGATGGCTATAGCCATCCGAGTATCCTCTTTTTTTCACCGTAGCTGAAACTTTCGAGCCCCTCGGGTACAATTGAAATTGAACCGAAGCGATCGCACACACACACACACACACACACAATCTGTAGCCAAAAATACTTTGTACAAACATTTTTCCAGATTTGAACTCACATACTTTTTTGTTTGTTCTGTGTTATCGTGGTTGCATATGTCTGGCGAGTCACTTTTGCGTGTATGTTTGCTGCGTATGGGTGTTTACGTGCGTGTGTGCATGCCGCTGTTAAACAAACATTGTTTTTTTTTTTTGACTTGCTTCGACACGCACACGATACAACGGAAGATTATTCAATTAGTTCACAATGGTTACGTTTGTTGTTCCAAGAATCCAACATTGACCATGGAAGTGCAAGCTGCACCACCTTGAGCAATTGATTTCATTTCCACTGATCACTAACAAACTCTACTCACACTATTGGTAAATGCTACTACTACTATTGGTTTTTCTTATCTAATAGTTTCCTCTAAGCATGTGTAAGTACATATATATATATATCTATTCTTTTCGAGTGATATACTTTATTGTAGTTGGGTAAATGGTATATACTGGGTGAGTCACCTAATGTTGCCACCTCAAATATTTTTGTTGTTTTTAAAGATACGTCAAATGTCTGAAGTTGAATGGTAAAATGGGGCTCTTATGTAATTTTTTTTAGAGATATGAAGGTCACCTTTATTTTTTTTTTTTTTTAATGGAATGAGGTATTTTTTATAACGCATGTCCAGCTAAATCGATTGATGTATTAAAATATACCTCATTCCATTTAAAAAAATGAAGGTGACCTTCATATTTCTAGAAAAAATTACATACAAACAAAAATTTGTTTGGTATCGTATGAGCCCCATTTTACCATTCAACTTTGTTCTCCAGACATTTTAAAAACAACAAAGATATTTGAGGTGGCAACGTTAGGTAACTCACTCTGTATATACAGGGTGTTTCGTTTATCTGATAACGGAAATATCTTGTGACGAAAAATAAATTTGTGATCCAAAGAAGGAAGAAAATTGTTTCAATAATATCCCGTTAACTACTAGGACACATGAAGGTCAACACTATTATACTCAGAATTTGATACTCTATCGATCTATGGTATAAAAAACAGAAAATTCCATTTAAAAAACTCAATTTGACTTTGAAATCTCCCCTCCTGACCATTCTGGTTCTCAAAAAAATTAGACTATGTGATTGTACCCTTCATACCGAACAATTTCTGTAAACAAAGTTTTTTCGTAACCTCAGTGCGTCACAAGATATTTCCGTTATCAAATAAACGAAACGCCCTGTATATACAATTAATTATTGCGGTGACACTACTTGTAAAATTTCACGGTTGAACTTCACGTTATATATTCATTCGATGTACAACGACTTGGCAATTATGTAAATGTAAAATATTTTACTTGAACGTGGTACGCGTGGTAGGTATGTGTAATTGACAAGACGTTCGTTTGTGCAACCAGGTTGAAACTCTGCGAGAAAAGATTATTTCACTGGAATTAAGTAACGCGGAAGATGAGATAGAAAGCATAACTGGGACAGGAGCCAGCGAATGCGAGAGCGAGAGCGAAGAGATTACCGAAAAGTCTTCTGCCGTGAGTACCCCGCAAGAGAAAACCGAAACGATTCTAACTACAAGTGCCACTGAAGGTGCCGCTCCTAAAATCAGTGCAAACACTATCGTCACGTCCAAGAAAAAGAAAAGGAAACGTTCAAAGAAAGGTCGCCACTGACCAAAGGTATAATATCGGTGCAGAAATTAAAAGACAGGTACAAGGGAAAAAAATTAGTGGAGAATCTCCTTCCGATAACGACCGTCGCGAAAGCGTATTCCAATTCTATTAACAAATCCACTTCACACTCGGAAACCTTATTGTATTGGTGCATGTAGTATTACAGATCCTTCGTCGTGCATTGTCCGAATCACGGCGCACTTATGCGCGTTACGCTACGTAAGATACAGTTTTTCTTTTCTACCTATCGTTTTATGCAGCTAATTACTAGACAGCGGATCTTTATGCAAAACAAACATTTTCTACCTGAATCGCAACAATCTGGAGTGAAACAGACATTTATCTTCTTTCGCAATATGTTTGTCAAGTTAAAAATAGTATAACGGTATTTTAAAATTCTTCTAATGGTTTTACTGTTTGAAATTGCACCCACTCATTATTGTCATAAATGCGTAAAATCTGCTGTCTACTGATTACAATTTAGGTGCAGTCGAAAGTACATTTATTTTTCATCACGACCCGTGCTATAATTTTTGGTATTATAACGTACGTACTGTTCTTATTAATATTAGTATATCGTATTATCTGTGGACTGGTGCAGTATAATAATCGATAATCAGATTTTTCTTTTTTCGTATTTCATATTTTATAGAATCACTAATTTTACAGTAACTTGAGTCGCGCGATTTTTCGAACTGTATAGAATGATCTTGGAGATGATGAGATATCACTGGTGAAAACAAGTATATGTAACGTCGAGAATTTAGTATTTTTACTGTCATTTTAGTACCATTTGTGTATTTCGTGAAATACATTGAGAGAGAGAGAGAGAGAGAGAGAGAGAGAGAGAGAGAGAGAGAATATCATCCGATTCAACATTACATTAATCTACGTGAAACGATGCACATTCCCTTTTATAATTTTTTGTTGTGTTATATTGAACAACAACGATATCAATATTTCTAATCTTGAATTGGTACTAATTTAGACCGTCCCCTTGTATTTAATAAATACAAGCGGTACCAATGAGAAGAACGTATATAGGCGAAATACAGGAGAACAATATTTTCTTAAAACTTCAATGAAATTGTACAATTGGCAATTCAGACATGTGTAACATACTTTATATTTAGTTAGCATCAAAATTAAATTAATAACGTGAACCACGTATATAGCTGTGGTTTGTAAAGTATTTTATTTATTTTTCTTTAGAGAACTAAGTAAATTAATATATGTGTTATATATATATAATAATAATGATGATAATAATAATAATACTGTTTTAATTCACACTGAGACTCATTTTAAAAGCACATTATGTATTTAATCTCATTGTTGAGTACCAACAGTTCTTAATTATTCATGTTTTAGGAAGAAATATTATTAATTTAAATGATTCGGTTTAATGTGAACGTTGCCACCGTTTGTAATAAATACGACTATTGATCTTACAAAATGTTTTATATACAGGGTGAGTCACCTAACGTTGCCACCTCAAATATCTTTGTTGTTTTTAAAGACATGTCAAATGTCCGAAGGACGAAGTTGAATGGTAAAATGGGGCTCATACGATACCAAAACATGCCTCATTCTATCTAAAAAAATGAAGTTGACCTTCATATCTCTAAAAAAAATTACATAAAAACAGAAATTTTGTTGAATTCGTATGAGCCTCATTTTACCATTCAACTTTGTCCTTCAGACATTTGACATATCTTTAAAAACAACAAAGATATTTGAGGTGGCAACGTTAGGTGACTCACCCTGCATGGGTACTATACTATTCAAGATTTTATTTTATGATTTTTACTCGTTTTATATTATTTATGCTAACGCTTGTTATATTTTCTCATTGGCATATTTTATCTTACGATGCATGAATGAATAGGAATGAATTTAAACGATTGAATAATTTATGTATTCACTTTGGCATAATCGTGTACGTTAAATAATGGCATGTCTCATGTCATCAAGTAGCAGTATTTATAATCTCATGCCTGCCTGAAAATCAATTGTCGAATTCGAAAATGCAATATATATATATATATAAATTAAAAGAAATTTTTGTTTTTAAGAACACGAGATCGTATTTTGTTAAAAGTCCTTAAAATTAATACATAATAGCGTGTAACCGATATTAACAGAAACAAGCACACTAATTAATTACGGTGTAAAGTGCGATTAAGGGAGCGGGACCAATCACTACATTATTTGTAATGTTATATTAAAGTAAAAAGGAAAGCAATCTACACTTCTTTATATATATGTCCGTTAAATCTAAGTTCGTGTACGGTGTCCATGTTACACTAATTAGCGATGAATCTAATGTTAACGTTGTCAAATGGTAAAGTGCCAATATTATATAATTATATCTCTGTAGAATATAAAAAGGAAAAAGACTTATTTACAAAATGAGTTCTAGGAAACCTATATATACAGCAAACAAGTCGTCGTCACGTATACGAAATAAACGTCGCCATTATTATAATTGTGGAATATACAATTCCGAATGTAATAGAAAACTTTGTAACAGTTACAGTGTTAAGAATTTTCGAATCTGATAGAATTTCGTTGGAGCATTTCGTTCTCGTTGTCTAAATTTTTAACACTATAACGACGTGCTATAGAATCATGTTTTATACTGCTTTATTATCAGCTGATCGTTACGTTTCTCATTCATAAACGAATCTTAACATACAATGGTACTCTACATCAACATTGAATGTGGTAATGATAATAATTATTACATACTTTTACAGCTTCGCATTCTTTCTTAACGAAACAATAACAGATTGCTGAACGTTGGTGATAAATAAACCGCGATATGTTAAAGCGAAGAATACTGGTACTCTCTATAGGATGAAAAATAATATATATGTTTATATAAATATATATATATATATATATATATATCTGTTTTCTATTAAGCAATATTTATACTTTTGACAATGTTACACACATGAATTTGTAAACAGAATTACGTAATACGTAAGTGCAAATTTACCTTGAACAATGTACAACTGCGGGAAACCTTACAATTGATTTCGATGCTTTAAATAAGTATGAAAGTGGATATAACTTTCGACAATTTTTTATACCGATCCTCGTATTGTATTAAAGTAAATAAAATGTAGAAATGTATTTATATAGATTAACGTGTGTATTCTTATCTTCTGTTGCAGCTTAACTTTATCTCTTAGGTGCAATGATACCTTCTAGCTGAGTCTGAAAAAAGAGTAATTCATCGAGAAGTAGACTAACAATATCTACATCATATCTAAGATTGTTAGTATTAAGGTTAAGATTAATACCTTAAGTTGCTGATTCGTCTTTTTAAGGAATTGTATTTCTTCAGTATGTTTCTTCTCCTCAGCTTCTCTCAATTCGGTCGACCTCTTCTGAGCCTGATCATATTTCTGCTTCAATTCCGCCACAGTTTTCTCCAATTCTGATTTCTGCACCCTCAATTCGTCAGCGTTAGCTATTAAATCTTCTTTCCCTTGCTCAGCCTACAAGAGTTCTTTCCATAGAATCGTTTCTCATTTTATAGACGCCTACAAACTCTCACCTGTAACGCCTTACGCATACCAAAAGCGATACTGCTTTGGTACAATATCTGGTAAGCAGCCAATGTCATTTTCAATTCGTCTCGTACCCTAAGTAACAGTATACCACGTTCAGCGCAATTCACAGTCACCTGACGTATTATCTCGTCTAGAAAGTGATATATTCGCTGTTCGAATTGATGCGGAGGATTGAAAATGGCAACAGAGAAACTATATTACCGAAACACTGGGTGTAAAGCTCCCTGCGAACAGGACACAGGCCAGTTTCTCTTGCCTGTCTTTGCTGCAATTTCATGTCAAGTTGCTCCTGCAGATTAATAACATCCAATCTTGTTGCAGGTGTACTTGAAACCTATGCATGAGCAAACATATAATTGCTAACTGCATCGAGACACTTTTACCAATCGAATTACTTGTTGAGTCCATGTCTGGCCATCCTCTTCCCATTTCTTCGGTGGTAAAATCCTGTTCAAGATGTCTGTAGTCTCGTGTCGTGCCTCAACAATTGGTGCAGTGGTTTGTACTTTGCAGACTGTTGATCCAATTTTTAATCCTGTCTCCTTACTCGCCTGATGCAATCATCATCAACACAAAGTTAAGTTATTTCTCTCTCGGTCTCTTCAGGGGGAAGACTCTCGTTTCCAGCAAATCAATTTCTCATTTCTCTAATTGTTCTAGCTTCCCAAAGAAGTCCAAATCGTATGGTCCGATATTAAAAAAGTTGTCGTCTTTTTAAGAGTGCCCGAATATTAGTGGGACTATATCACTATACATGCTACCGAATAATGCAAATTACGCCTCGTAAACGTAAAAATAGGACTTCGGAGGGCAATCGCGACCTAGATTGATCTTTTATCTACTGAAAAATCCGAGTCTACCCCTTTAATTACAGCACGGAAAGAAATCTAATCATCGAACCTTCTCCGGACGAGTTGCGTCCAACACTGGATTGTCATATTTCACCAAAGTATCCAAGGTAGGTATAGTTCTATCCTTTATCGCTGTTGCCATTACTTCTGTCTCACAGTTCAATTGCGCGATACGAAATTTATTTGAATTCTCGCACACGGTTTAACGTTACCGAGTAACAATTGAACCTATTGTGTACCGTGAAGTGAAGTTTGAAACTGTAACAATCTAGGAATCGTCATAGCAACATTGATGCATCAAGCGTTACCAAGTGTGTAGGACAGTGAACAAATACGAGAGTATTGTACAAGGAAACATTTATTATAACAAACATGATAAAATTTATAAACGTCTCAAACTCGTTTTAAATAGCATGTAAATATAATTATAAAATAATGTACTTTTTAAAACATCTATCGGAAATATTCTTTATAAAATTTATTCGATCTATATATATATATTGCACATTAAAGTTCGGTATGTTTTTGCAGGATTTTCGTTTCAAGATCCATGTGAAGCTTTTGAACTGTTCTAGCATGCTTCTTGATGTGTTGCTCTTTGGTGGAATTATCTCCGCTGTTAGGCTTCTTTTGTCGTGTGATTTCCAGTGCAGCTTCCGTGTGTAGGTGGCGCAATTTCAGTAATCTTCCCTCGTAATGGAGTAGCTCTTCCTATAGAGAACAATGAAACCATATATAAGTATCCTCGTATCGTATATATACAATAAGAGTTTCACTAATCATAAACAAAAATTCAGCGAGTTACCTTCAACGAAGCACGTTCTTCTGGAGAAAATTGTCCTTCTAACACCATCCTCCACAGCCCTTGTACTTTAGGCTCCACAAAGTCTTTGTGGTTCGGACCTTCACCGGTCAATTTATCCAATCTATCGAATCCGCTTTGGATTTCCTGGTGCCTGTCCCTACAGACAAAGTGATTAGCAAGTTACATATAAAATGCAAACAAATGACTAATTGTTATAGTAATATTTACCTAAGTAGTCTTGCTTTTTCAACGTGATCCAATTTCTTTCCAGGCAATTCATTAGTCATTTCTTCTTGTTCTTCTAAGAGATTCCATTTTTCTGGCTTATGATGTAAACTGTCTATGTACATAATATGTAAATTAATATATGAATTAATTATTTATTCTGTATAGAGCTAAAAGTTACCAACTTTCATGTTTGTCTGGGTCCCCAGCTTTCACGTCTTTCAAAAGACTCATATATTCGTCAACTTTATCTTGATGATGTTGGAATTCTTCTTTCAAAGTCGTTAATTCTTCGGCTGAGATCAAAAAGAAGATTGTGTAATTACACGACTTACTTCTAATTAGAAGGTTTACGAAGATTACAAAATGGACTATAATTGCTCACAAGTAAAACCAGCTAGCTCTGCTTTATTCCACAGATTATTCAACCTTCTATCTTTGAACATGTCTCTGGTAACGTAATTATTGCCATCGTTTAATGCTTTATGTTTCTTTAATAACGCAGGATCCTCTGTGTCGTTAAAATGATCCAGTATCCCATATGTGCTCATAATTCCTTCAGAAACAGAAAGAGAAAGAAAGAATGTCTTCATGTCATGAAAATAATCTGAATCATCTATGTATATAATTGTCAGTTCTTCAGTAACGGTAAGAAAATCTCGAAGCACAAAAGTTATAGAAAGCTGAAACTTGGTTTACAGGTAGCCGTTAGCCCAAAGGGAAGGACGAATATGTTATGATCCTGGAAATCCTTCAGGATCAAGTGCTAAAATGAGTTTAGTGTTATTTCTCTGTCCTTTGTAACAGTAAAAAATCTTGAAGCCCAAAGGGATGCTCCAGCATGTTTTTATTCCAGAAATTCATCAGGATTAATTGCTAAAAATAAATTAGTGGCATACCTCCAAATAAGTCAGCCGTTGATTTTTCAATGGGAATTATGCTAGTCTACATATAATTACCTATAAGCTTTTTCCTTAAACGTGCTTCCTCTTCGCCATTTGCATCGTTACCATCGCCTTTGAAATGTTTATACGCAATTTCTTCCTTGTCTTGGATTTTCAAATCACTGAAGATTGACCGGAGCTTGGCATCAGTCAAACGCTGTTAAATAATTCGTTACAACTGAGTCCCTTTAAACGAATAGGAATTGTTCATACGCGAAAACAAAACGGTACTCACGTTTTTCGCTTTAACCCATAATACATTTAATTTTGCCATCCGAAATGGCTTGTCCAAGTCGCGAAGTGATGTCAGGATTTCCAAAGGATCCTCTTCATGTTTTGGTTCATTCGCCGCCGCGGAATATTTATTCTCAGCGCCGCTTGTATGGAATAATAAAATACATAAACTTACCGGCAAAAATATATTAACTAGAAGGGCCATAACTAATTTAATAATCGTTTAAAATAAAATCTATGTGTGAGCGAATGCACTCAGACGATATATTCGTCTCAAACTTGGAATAATACGTCACTGATCAACTACATACAATGGAATGGAGCGACACGTTCTGTCACGTGACAGATTCACAGGACATAAACATTAATTCTTTATATGTCAAGCACTTCTATCTCTACAAATAATTTTCAATTAGAGTTTGCGTTATTTAATTATTTATTCATAATTTTCTGTGAAGCGTTGTTAATTTTTTTATATTCACGCAAATGATTCTTGCCGTATTTGCCATAAGGTACAGTACAAATTCCGGCACGAATTATTTGCTCTTCCTAAACGTCCGTACAGCGCCATCGCGTGCAGCGGCAAAACGCTCAAACTGTTAGCCAAATTTAGTTCCGAAGCTACCGCAAGATGGCGCTGAMARTACCTGCCAGKGGTGTCGCTCACAMTGGWWCCATKGTGAGCGACACCACYGGCAGGTAYTKTCAGCGCCATCTTGCGGTAGCTTCGGAACTAAATTTGGCTAACAGTTTGAGCGTTTTGCCGCTGCACGCRATGGCGCTGTACGGACGTTTAGGAAGAGCAAATAATTCGTGCCGGAATTTGTACTGTATCTTATGGCAAATACGGCAAGAATCATTTGCTACTATAATGAATATCAAATACACTTCATTTTGCATAAATAAATTATCTTGTATTATTGTATTTATTGTATTGTTATATATGTATGTGTGTATGTTATACGAGCCTTCGTTATACGCCTGTATAATACTTTATGTATATGAATTTACAATGAATAAATAAAGACTATGTAATAAAAAGTATATCTGCGTATATATTTATTGAACCACCAATCTTTCCTGTACGTCCAACTTGTCAAAGAATTATACTACTGATTTACGTAAAAACGTAAGCCTGTCTAACTTGTCAATGACTTGCTATACACTATACACATTTGAAATTGCAAAATAAGAGAAACTTTGAAAAACAAAAATTTTCGAGCGTCTGACTTGTCGTTGAGTTGTACTACTGAATTTAGTGCCACCTCCTTCGATATCATGTTCTCCTGATACCAAAGTCAATTTTCAAGATTTTCGAAAATTTTCGCCAATTTTCGACCGTCTGACTTGTCGTTGAGTTGTACTACTGAATTTTCGAAAATTTTCCGAGCGTCTGACTTGTCGTTGAGTTGTGCTACTGAAATTCGAATACCTCCTTSSAYATCATGTTCTCCTGATACTTTCTCAATTTTTCGAGGAAATTTTTCGAAAACCTCGAAAATTGAGATTTGTATTAGGAGAACATGATATGCAAGGAGGTATCCGAATTTCAGTAGTACAAGTCAACGACAAGTCAGACGGCCGAAAATTTTCAAAAATCTCGAAAATTGAGTTTTGTATTAGGAGCACATGACATCGTAGGAGGTGGCACCAAATTTTTATGCGAAGTTTTCGAAGATGTTAATCTAATTCTAATATCGCTTATTTTATACAGGGTGGGTACAAAAGAACACATTAACTGCTGTAACTAATATTCTTTATTTTTCACCAAACAAATTACACAATATTATGCGTTGAATATATATTTGGATTATATAAAACAGTCGATTCCCTCTAACATTCCCATGTGTCCATTGGTATTGAGTCCAATACCTCGTCTGTGATATCATCACGTTATCATGTGGGATGTGGACACCGCAGTTACCGACGCCCAGTAATCGACCGTAGACGACGTTTGGCTAGTAGTTTGAGCGTTTTGCCGCTGCAATGGAGTAGAAAATTCATGCCGGAATGTGTATGGAACTTTATGGGAAGTGCGGCATGTATCATTTGCACATAGTCCAACGCTGTTTTTTGGGGGTGATCATCAGGGGTGATGTAAGAATACTAGGGGTTTTATTCTAGTTACAACGCGTATCATCTGCAGGATATTTCGCACTATAATGTTTGCGACGTGAATATAGAGGAATAACTCTGTGTCATGAGTTGATGTATTGTTTTGAAGTGTATAAATAAGATTGTAGAAAATGGAAAGTTGTTGCCTCAAACAAGCTATTTAGAAGCTCTAATTAATTCTTACAATATACAGGCTGTGGAGGAGACTAGGAACTGTTACAGAAATGATATTAAAAGACATTCGCTCTTTCTTTAAGAGGTAGCCCTACAGAAATGACTCCTAAGCGAAAGGTACATAAACGTTAGATAGGTTATACACAGAAACACTTTGCAGTTTCGTCTGTTTTAAGTCGTATTTAACAAACATTTAATTAACTATTCTTACGACAAATTAGACAACCAGTTCGGAATCTACTTCGACGACCAGTTCGGGTTCTTCGTCCAGCAGTTCCTCCAGTTCTGGAAGCGAGTCTAGCTCGTCCGATTCGGAGAACTCGAGCAGCTCTGCCAACAGTCAAAAAGCTTCCGATGCGGAGAGAACAAAAAAGAAACCCACCTTTCCCGCTAATCGACATGGCAAGTCTAAGGCTGAGACAGTATCTGTCCCGTCGTCCGAAGCGAAAAGCAAGGAGAGAGTGCCTCCGAAAAGTAGGTCTGTTGTATATTCGTCGGAGTCGGAAGACTCGCCTTCCAAAGTTAAATCGGCCAAGAGGAAACCACCAGCCAAACCCAAGGCTACAGCAACGGTAGCTCCCGTTGTTAAACAGCAGAGACCGCCTGCCAAGTCAGCAGCTGCTACTGTTCAACAGAAAAATGCATCTAACCCTAAACCAGCTGGCAATAAGCCTAATAAACCTGCTGGTAAATGTTCGATTGATGCATGGTTGTTAGGGACGGGATCAATTCAATATGTACTCACGAATCCGAGTCAATTTCAATAACCAAGTTTCGATTCCTACTTAAAAGCAATAATGTTTCAATGATTATTAGACTGCGGATTTTATGCATTTATAACAAAAATGTATACGTACATTTTAAAGCAGTGTGGAGATGTTAAAAATATTTAAGAACGTCAAAGGATTAGTGTTTCAGTGTAATAGGATAATTAAAAGAAGAATACAATTTTTATTTGACTCCTGTGTCCTGCAGTCGATACAAACATTTTTTATAAAAAAGATCCGCAGTTTACTAATGACTGTAGCAAAGACATTATTACTTGTTTACCAGTGAACGTGTACTAATTTGCAGCATCCACAAGCGCGAATGGAAAAGCGATAGACAAATCGACGAAGGCGACGTCCGAGCCTGTACAAAAGAAGTTGAAGAAGAAGAGTATCTTCAGCCCGGAGAACAGCAGCGAAAGTGACAGTGGTATTCCCACAAAAGCTACCGTGACCAAGTCGACCAATAACTCTGCCAAGTACACGAAAACTCAGCAGCCTAAGGCAAAGCCGAATGACGTGAAACAGAAAGCAGCAGCTCCAAGTAGATCTAGTCGGTAGCCCTTGATTAACATCGCGATCGTATCGAGGTTCTCCGACCTAACAGCATGGTTCCCTTAGGTCTGTTAACAAAAGCTGTACAGCCTCAGAAGTCCGACAGTTCCGCGAGTTCGAAAAGCTGTTCCGCGGGATCGGGTTCCTCTGGTTCGTCGGACAGCAGCACGGACTCTGAGTCCTCCGAGAGTATAGCGAGCCCTCAGCCTCCGGTAAAGAAGAAAGATGCTCAGCCGAGCGCGACGGTGACCGCCGCAACCAGCGTTTTACCAAAGCGGCCATCCGCAACGGTTGCTCCCGTGAAACCGCAGAAGTGTACAAAACGACAAAGTAATTCATTTTGTTGAGGGGGAGGCTCGTTTCCGGGATTGCAAGGGTGCGGGAGGCACCGTCTAGTTTCTCCATAATGGGGTTTTTCAGTCAGAAGTGCTAGATAAAAGATCGATCTAGGTCGCGATATCCCTCAAAAGTCCCATTTTTACGTTTATTACTGAAAAACCACAGCGAGAAGGCGCATCCCGCATCCCTTGGAAGCCTGAAAACGAGTCCACCCCCTTAATGTGACTCGAAATACTTCGTTCGCGGAATATTGGTGCATACATCGTTTCTGAAAACTTTGCAGACACGGTGAAAAGCGAAGATGAAGCCGACGCGTCCGCTAGTGAGAAAGAAATGGACGAGCACGGGGAAACCGCCGCTTCGAAGGCGACAACGAAAGGCAAACGAAAACTGCAAACCCGTAAAGGCAGCAAATTGATACAACTTCAAGCGAAAGCTGCCAGCGACTCGGAATCTGACGCAGGTACGAACGTATCGCTAATGCCCCCCGCTTCTAGATCCTTCCTTTTGGAGATTTCGTTTCTTTCTCTTTGTGTATGGTATTTTAATATTTTAGTTATCCACCCATGATAATTTCTTCTCATTTTCAATTGATTTCTTCTACACTGTACGAGAGAGAGGGTGAGATTGTTTTGGAGATTAGTTCTTTTCCAATGAGTTCAGTCCCTCCTGCCGACCCTTCGCTGAAACAAAGGAGCTACCTATTAGTCTAGATACTATAGGTAAAAAGTCTAGTGCCACCGTTTCAATCATAGCGTTCGTGTACGTTTGTTTAGCGAGCAAAACGCAGGATGTTCGAATAATCGTGATGCAGCCTGAACGAAGACGATTCCCTGTGAAAAAGAAACAAGTCGAAACTGTGTAATACGAGTTTTCCGGTACAAGGCTTCGGTGAAATTCGAATAAGTCAAATACAAACACTCAATTTCTCCGGAAACTAGGTCTTGTACGGACGACTATCGCAGTTTTCCCGCTTGCTTTCGCACGAGGAACCAAGCTTCATGTTCGGTCGCGTCGCCAATTACCGAGACATCCTGTAGAAGGCTGCGAAACAGAGAGGCGGTTAGAGAGAGACTTACATTTCTGCAGGCGGTGGATTTAGGACTCTATGCTGCCTCCTTAACACAAAAAAGCAGTATTTGCGGTTCTGGATGGATGGATTGGACATATAACATTACATACATATATTATGTGGCCTGTAGGGGATGCAGTGGTCGATGGGACAAACGATATATCCTATAGAAAAAAAAACAAAAGAATAACAAAAAAAGAAACAAAAAACAGAAAGCATGTGTCCAAGGTGTCCTAAGATGCAGATACAGTCTTTTTGCTTACGGCGGCAGTATGGTTCTCAGGTACGGAAACGGTAGCGTGTAAGCGTATCCTGCAAATTCCGCTGATCCGGTGTGATTTATCGGGAGTAGCCGAGAGCAAGAGGAGCACCAGCAAATCGCCGGTTAAACGCGCTGGGCCTAGCACCCAAGCCAGGCAAGCTTCCGGTACGAATCGTCCGCCGCAAAACACCGCCGTCTCCAACAATGCTACCGGCGGAAGATCCGGCCAAGGGAATTACGCTCGTGCGCGCGCCACGAAGGAGAGGGAATGCCCGTTGGCGCCGGCATGCGACTCCAGAGGCCACCTCTCCGGGAAGCTCGATTCGCACTTCACCCTGGAGGCTTGCCCCTTGTACCATAACACCACGCCGCAAGCTTGCGTGTAAGTAGTAGAGATCCCTATTTCACGCGTGGGACGTGAACCGTGTAGTAAGAATTTAAGGAACCGTTTGAGTCCGACAACTGATGCGTTATTGTTTCTGAATCGAACGTGCCGAACGGATTCGTATTCACGGATCCTTAAATTTGTAAATACTACACGCTTCGCGTGCCACGTGTACCCGTGTATTTTAGTACACGTCCAAAACCGCGATCTCTAGCAAGTAGCCTGGGTTTCTCTTTAAATCGGGCATGGGCAGCGAGTGTCGAGCAGGGTTACCAGATGTAAATGAGACCTTTTTCTTTAGCTGAGAGGAGGAGTAGTGTGGGACTCAACACAACTTGGAAAAAGAGCCGCGTAATACTCACTAAACTCCTCCTCTCTGGGTCTTCAAACCCACTCTCACCTTCTCCTTCCAGGGAAGCGTAAAGACTTGATCTGGCAACTCTGTTCCAAGTTGAGCGCCCTGTGGGCCACTGTCATCTCGACAGATGGTGGGGATAGGTGGGCGGTGCTCTACGGAGAGGCGTGGCTTCGTTGCTCTCAGGTGCTCCACAAGGCAAAGAAATGGTATATCGTTAACGAGACACCGAATCTTGCAGGGAATTTTTCAAAGACCGAAAGAAGCGCGAAGAGGAACGGAAGAAGGCCGTCTCCTGTTTGGCGAAGAAGTCACCGAAGGGTGTGCACCAGACAACGGAGCAGCGCAACTATCAGCTGAAAGTCCGGGAGCAGAGGAACAAATGGAAGGGCGGCTCGGGCGACGGGAACGAGACGGACAACGAAAGCGAGCTGCAGGGAAACGAGAAAGACCGACAGCCGCGTTTGGCGAACCTCACGCCGGACTACGACTTGAAGTTGTTCATGGAAGCGCAGGCGATCGCCAGCGAGAAGATCGTAGGTTTCCTTTTTTCACGTTTGTCGATCGATTGATGTCGAGGATTAACAAATCTCAAACTTTTGATTGTAGGAGAAGGAACTGAAAGAGCTGGACTACGACGGCGAGGGTAGGAACGTGGGTGGCACGCGGGTAATCGAAATGGGTAAATGGGAGATGGAGGTGTGGTACCAGAGCCCCTATCCGGAGGAGTTCAGCCGCGCCCCGAAGCTCTACCTGTGCGAGTACTGTTTGCGCTACGCGAAGAGTCGTCAGGTGTTGAGGCGGCACAGAGAGAAATGCTTGTGGAGGCATCCTCCTGGCCATGAGGTGTACAGGTTAGCGTCCGATCACCGACTGTCCATTTCTAGTGGGACATCGTTTGCGATTGAGATTATAACCCGACCATTTTGCCGTGCAGGAAAGACAAGATAGGCGTGTGGGAGGTCGACGGGAAACGCTACAAGCAATACTGCCAGAATCTCTGTTTGCTGGCCAAGTTCTTTCTGGATCACAAGACGCTGTACTACGACGTGGAGCCTTTCCTTTTCTACGTGATGACGATCGGAGACGCGGAGGGGTGCCACACGGTCGGCTACTTCAGCAAGGTGAGCCTTATCCCCTCCTTTTTCGGGACGAAATCGGAGACGCGCGCGCGTACCGTGTGGCCCTGAACAGAACGATATCCTTTTTTACTCCGGTTCATCGCGCCGATCGCCTTCGCCGTATCCTTCGGGGTTGCTCTGTACGAACTCGGGGCCGTGACAGAGCCACGAGGAAGAGACGACCGCCGGTTGAAAAATAAAATTGAGATATCTAAAGAAAGTGTTCCGTCTCTCTCTCTCCCTCTCGAGGCGGTCGCTTCTTGTTGGCTCCAGGCCTCGTTGCGACAATCCACTAGCGGAGATATTAATGCGAGACACGCGCGAGTACGTGCGCGGCTGCGTCGCTCACGATACGATCCCGTGTGTGCTCGCTTGCGTCGGCCGGCACTTGCGTAAACGACGGGGCCCACGTTCGCATGGTAGGTGTCTCGCAAACAACACCCGAGGATAATATTAAAACCGCTCGGAACCGTACCGCGGAACGAGACCGGCCTCAACGTCGCACAATTATTCCTATTCGAGATGCTCGCACGACAGCATCTCGGCACGACCTCAATGATCGACGAACAAAAGTCTCTGGTGGCTCTTCGAAGCCTGCCGCTTGCTATTCGTAACTTGGACATACAAGAGTATACAAGAATATACTGGGATATACAAGGATATACAAGAATATACTGGGATATACAAGGATATACAAGAATATACTGGGATATACGGCCGGGTCCCTTCTGACCCAGCACCCAGATGACATTAAATCGAAAGTTGTGCGATTGAGTGCGACAAGAAGTCCAGTGGATCTAGATCAAGTACTTAGCGACTGCCTATCGAGAAATTCTAGAAGATATGGCTACGAATTAATGCGTATACCTAATACTTTTAATGGTACTCTTGCATTTCAAAGGTATCACCTGGCTATTCCCTAGCACCTGGTGATGGCTAGACTGCGGATCTTCATGTAAAATAAAAATTGCTTGCACCAATTGCAAGTGCATGGAGACATAGAAATGGTTTATAAAATTCAATGGTTAAATTTTAAAGAATACAGCTTTATTAATCAATTATATAGGGTATCCCATTTAAGCTGAAATTTGTAAAAAATCTCGAAGATGTGTGATTTAAAAAAAAAACAAACTGACACATGTCCTTTAGTGTTTCGAGTGAAGAGTCAGATGGCACCACTAGTTTTTTAATGCGTGGGCGTTTTCAAGGTTATTTCAAGGTGATTTTGCTTTTGTTTTATCATAAAGCCATATTTTTTATTTCGGAATCACATTCTACGTAAAAAATGCACAACTTTTTGCGAATGTGATTCCGAAATAAAAAAATATGGGTTTACTCCACTCGAAACGACTAAACGACATGTGTCAGTTTGTTTTATTTTTTAATCACATGTCTTCGAGATTTTTTACAATCTCAACACTTAAATGGGACTAATTGTAGAACAATTAAAAAATCAGATTCCACAATTCTACAATTCTACAATTACAAAAAAATGTGACTAGTTACCAGTACGGTTTGCGACATCTGTGAAAATCGGGAACGAAGTGATGCAATCATCTAATACAAAAGGCATACACATTAATTCGTAGTCCTATTCTCTAGAATTTCTCGAAGGACACTTTCTACCTACTTGTTACGGCCACGAATCAATTTGTACACCCAATATATTAGTCCTTGTAATATTTTTAGAGGAACATTAGCAAATTGCTGAAAGACATGCAGTATACAGTATACTGTAATAACTTGACCACCTGAATATCTTTGTTGGTTTTAAAGATACGTCAAATGTCCGCAGGACAAAGTTGAACGGTAAAATGGGGCTCATACGATACCAACAAAATTTTTGTCTTTATGTAATTGTTTTGTTACTGTACGAGCCCCATTTTACCATTCAACTTTGTCCTTCAGACATTTGTCGTATCTTTAAAAAACAACAAAGATATCCACGGTGAAATACCCGGTATAAGTATTCATGTACCCGGTTGGCTACACGAGGGTTAAAAATGAAATGATGAACAACTGTCTGCACGAGATGCAAGGTTGCAATCCGTACAATCATCGACACTGTGTCCGGCTTCCGAGTATGCAACACTAGGGGTCTGGGTTAAAGGCGAATCCGCAGCCGTCGTTACCGGATGACCTAATATATTCGCGGGGGATTGGTGCAAGGGCGATTTTTGCTCCTATTTTGCGGTTTACGGCGGCCGGTAATCGGCTCCGCGCCGCGTGCCGTGCACGGATTACACATCCGTGGGCGTGCGTTTCGTTCGGAGGGGGATGGGTGTCTTGCATCTCGGAGCCCTAGGAGAGCCCTCGCAGAGCCGGTGCGCACGGTGGGAGAAACGCGGCAGAGCCCTCCACGCACGCCTATTTACCGCGGAACAGCATCGCCGGAGTTGAAATCTTTACCGACGTTCAACGACCTCTGACCCTGGCGCAAGACGCGGCAAATCCTCACCCCCCGCACCGAGACGGAAAAGGGGCGGTAGGGGTGGCAAGCCGAGGGATGAGGGTCGACGAAAATTTCCGTCGGTTTCGAGCAAACGTTTACCCCCGTTCGCTTTTGTCCTCCCCCTAGCCCCTCCACCCTCGTCCTCCAAGAAAACGTTCTTCTTCCCCGTGGTGGAAGGGGTGCGACGTAGCTGGTTATCTCTTTGTCGGCGGGGTGGTTCGGGGGGTGGCGTGTAATCCGACTAGCGCCTCGAACGCTTGACGTCTACGAGAAATGTCGTCGAGCCTGTTCTCACAGGATCTCTGGGAATAAAGATGGAGGAACGAGCCGGCGATCGACCGGTGTCTCTATTTCGAGAGCGCGAGAGGAGATTGCGCGATTCATCCGGCAGGATCCCCGAAATAATTCGCAGCCAGAACCCCGAGGGGGTTGGGTTCATCGTCCCCGATCCCGGCGGCAGCGCTGCGATCGCAAAATCCCGGAGAGCTTGATAATTTCGATATCGATCCCCCCCCTCGGTTCTGAATTCGCAAGAAGGCCAGCAGCCGGTGTGGAGGCCGACTACTGGCTGCCGGTTCTTAGGGAACGCGTCGCGCACCTTGCAGAAGGAAGGAAGGAAGGAAGGAAGCGAGGAAGAGGGCGTACCCCTCGTAGGGCGACGCTGGCTGCATCCGCAGTGGCGTCGGCTTCAGCGGTAACGCGGAGTCGAAATCTTTATAGACGTTCAATGACCCCGACCCTGGCCAGACGGTCGTGGGATGACTGTGGTGCTGCCTAGTGGCGGTGATGGTGACGGTGGTGGTGGTGGTGGTGGTGCGGTGGCGATGGCGACGCGGAGATAGAGCAAGGGAGAGGGAGGAACGAGGGGGTTTAGGGTGGTTCTGGCGTACGCACGCTATGCGCCGACTACGTGCAGCGCCAGGTGGGTGGCTAGACTGAGTGGGGGATGCCGACGGCGATGGTGGTGGTGGTGGTGGTGGTGGCTGCTGCAGGGGATGGTGGTTGCAGAGGACCGCTAGGAGGGGATAGCAGGCCGACAGGGGAGAGAGGGCGTCGCCTGGCATCGGGTCGTCAACCTTTCTGCGGCACTGCGACGTCGGGGTCGTTATTATTTCCTCCTACTCCTCTTCCTCCGCCTCTGGCGCGCGTCGTATCTTTTTCTCGGCGTCGTCGTCGGCGTTTCCTTCGCTAGATCTCCGCTCCTTCATCTCCCGGCGTCCCTTCACCCCCGGACTCGTCCGCAATGTCCGAGTTCCTCCGAATCTTTTATGTCCCGTCTTCCCTAGTTCTTGGCTGGCTACCGCTGCTGGCCTTTTATCCCCCGCGACGCGCGGTCGCTCGCGTTAGCGATGCCCACCCCCTTCACCCCCTGCGATCCTCGCGCGTCCACTTCAGGGTGTAGACCCGTTTTTCCAGGACTGCCAGGGTGCCCGATCTTCTCATTTCTCGATAATGCTAAGATGAGGCTTTGAGATCGACCTCGAATGTCCTTTTTCTACGTTCTCCAGGCATAATTTGCAGTACTCGTGTAGCTGTTGCTGCTTTGTGAAAGTAGCTACGTACGCAGGTTAAAGGTCGACGCACACTAGACTTGACTTTCTTCTATGTACTTCACAGTTGTATGCTTTACGTCACCCATGGGCAAATTCTTGCACGATCGGAGACATTTTCAAGAAATAGACATATAGAGATAGACTGCGCCACAATGGCGGCGCACGGTACAAAGAGTGAGAGAGAGAGCATTAGCCGGGATCCATAGCGCTCTCTTTCTAATTGACGTGTTCTTTTTTTGTTTTTATTTTTCTGCGCCGCCATTGTGGGCTTCAGCGCTTCGTACAGGCCGCGCAGTCTATCTCTATATGTCCATGGGGTGATGTAAAACGTACAACTATGAACTACATAGGAGAAAGTCAAAACAGCGGAGGCGGTCAGGCGGCGGGGCGTTCTAGTGTGCGACGACCTTTTTATGCTTCCGAATATTGCAAATTACGTCTGGTGAACACGAAAATAGGACTTCCGAGGGCGATTGCGGCCTAGATTGATCTTTCATCTAGCGCTTTTGACTACCGAAAGCCCCCATCTTTGCATTATCGAGAAATGAGAAGGCTTTGAATAACGAGCCCACCCCCTGTCTCTGCAGTCCTTGCCCCCACGGTGTTCGAAGCATAGCTGCACTCCGGTAACCCGGAGTTAGCTTCCGCGGGGGTGTTAACGATGTCGCAGAGAGAGAGAGAGAGAGTCACTCCCGTCGTTTTTTTTTCATAGCCGTCGAACGATCTTTCTTGGACGCGTTCTTCGCGGAAGAGGAGAGAAGCGGAGGGGATGACGACGACGACGACGCCGCATAGCGAAACCGATCGATCGACGCGTGCACGGACGCTTCCTCGCGCGTCTTGCGGTCTCCTCCGCTTGACCTCGAATAATCCGGACGTTGGCCTTGAGCCTCGAGGCCATTGACCCGGCGTGGCGGCCGTTGACCTTGAGTAATCCGGCCGTTGACCTTGAGTAATCCGGCCGTTGAACCCGCACGCTCACCCCGCGTCTCGTTATATTAACGCGGGGGTGAGAAAGAGATGTCTGCGAACGGTGACCTTGAACGATCCTAGCCGCGACCTTGAACGATTCGACGCCCATGGTCGAGGGGACGGTCGCCGTTTCGAGAAAGACTCTCGAAGGGGTGAAACCGATGCTGGAATCCCGAAATTTGCACCCTCGACGACTGTTTTCTCTGTACGTCGACTAGCTCTTCTCTTTTCATAGAATTTTTAGCAATTTTATTCGATGCGGATCTTGTAGTAGATCGCTAGCTGCCAGAGGATGGTCGCCAAAAACTGCGACGACCTGCAATTCCAAAGGCGAAGCTACGAAACGGAAAAACTCTACTGATCCTTGTCCTTGGGTGGCACTCCTGGTCAGGAGGATCTTGTAGTCGATCGCTAGCTGCCAGAGGATGGTCGCTAAGAACTGCGAAGATCTACAATTCCAAAGCGAAGCTACGAAACGGAAGAACTGTACTGATCCTCGTCCCAGGGTGACACTCCTGGCTATGAGGATCTTGTAGGCGATCGCTAGCTGCCAGAGGAAGGTCGCTAGCTGCCAGAGGAAGGTCGCTAGCTGCCAGAGGAAGGTCGCTAGCTGCCAGAGGAAGGTCGCTAAGAACTGCAACAACCTACAATTCCAAAGACGAAGCTACGAAACGGAAAAACTCTACTGATCCTTGTCCCTGGGTGGCACTCCTGGTCAGGAGGACCTTGTAGTCGATCGCTAGCTGTCAGAGGACGGTCGCTAAAAACTGCGACGACCTACAATTCCAAAGGCGAACCTACGAAACGGGTCCTCGTCCCTGGCTGGCACTCCTGACCAGGAGAGGATCTTCTAGTCTAGTCGATCGCTAGCTGCGAGAGGATGGTCAATAATAATCCCGACACGGGTAATCATAACGCGACACCGCTGGCCCGCGGTTCTCCGTGCGTTGGAAGCTGGCTGGGGATCTGCCCCGAAAAAGGAGAAAGAGCGAGGTTTGTCGCGTGAAATCCGGCCGGAACCGGTTCTCGGGGCCATCGGGTCCGAGATACGGGCAACAACGGTGCCCTGCTCCTGAAATCCTTGCCCCCTGCGCCTTTTGCCAGGACGAGAGGAGGCCTCTAGCGAAACCAGAATTTTGATAGCCTCCTTTGAGTCTCTCCGGTCATGGTCTCTGCCTCGCAGCGTCCCCCTCTCGTATAATCGTGAGGATCGACCGAATCCTTCGAGAGGAGGATCTGCGACACCATGGCTCTCGGTTGCGTCATCCGGATTAATCGATCGCCCGAGACAATCTAGCTTCGTGTCTCGTCGCCTGTTCTCTCCAGACTGGATGGTCCAAAGTTTCGGGCGGCGAGGAGGAGGATCCGAGTCAAATTCTGCGACACACGGAAGAGAGAGAGAGAGAGAGGATCGGGTGCGTACACCTGGAAACTCGAGACACGGTAGGGAAGCCTGGCAATTAGCTCGTCGAAGGTGCAGGAGTCTCGGAGGTTGCCAGCTCGCGACCGGCCTCGTCTTTCGATCGGTGGCAACGGGAGGACTTGTCCGTCCGCTAGCTGCGGCGTGTCCCGAGCAAACGAGAGGACAACGTATCCTCTTACGCGGGTATTCCAGACAGGATCCCGCTTGAATAGGACACACGCGGAGAAAGAGAGAGAGAGAGAGGAAAAAGAGCCGAGGAACACGACACGCATGTCGAACACCGGCACCTACACCACCGACGCCCTGTCTTTTCCCACTGCCGCGATACGGATGAAAGAGTATCCTTTATCCTGTTAACCGGGTAGAACGAGTTCACGCGTCGGTTTTTATCCACCTGCGCGCGTCCTCCCGCCGATTTTTAGCCATCGAGTCTGTTTCACCGGACGAGGAAGATGCGGTGATTCAAACAATTGATCGAGTGTTCGAAAGAAAAGAAAATTAATCGGTCCGCGCTTCCTCTTGTACGGTGTTTTGTACTGTACTGGTGATATACAGGGTGTCCCAAAATGCCCTCACCACCACCCGGAGAAATGGGAGGTTCCTGAGATCATTTGAAGCGACATTTTCCTTTGCAAAAATGTTATCCGCGGCTTTGTTTAGGAGTTATTAACGAAAAACACGGACCAATCAGAGCGCGACTTAGACGGGAGTTGGCACAGTCGGCCCGGCGCGCCAACGTTTGCTCTATTGGCCGGCGTAAAATTGAACATTTTCGACACTGGAAATTACGAAAATCCATAAATTCTGCTACGTGCTTTCACATATTAATGTATCCGCCATATGCCAATGAAATCATAATCAGCAACGCTGATTGCGACGCCTTCGAAAGGATTGTATCGTATTTAAGTTCGTACACAGGGTGTCACAGCTAACTCGACCCCACCTCAAATATCTTTGTCGTTTAAAAATAAAGATTTTCGAACTTGTTTTATTGCAACGTATAGCCAATCGAAAACTGATGGACTTTTGTTAAAAAATTTTTCGTGAGATTATTACGAGTAATCGAAAAGGCCACCTTCACTTTTTAAAATGGTACTTCAAGGTCATCCGAAGGTCACGGTATAAACCAGGTCGTTGAATTCGTCTTGATACGGGCTATAATACCGCTAAGTCGAAAATACCAAGTGCCATTCGAAAACATGAAGCAGGACGAAAACCGAAAACAAAGCGATTGATCATACGATCAATACGCAACGGCAGCACGGATAATGCTACCGCACCGGGCAAGGGGAAGTGCAGTGCGATTTATTTTCTTTTCGTCCGAGCATCTGATGAATTGTTTCAGTCACTGTAACTCGAGAAGAAGGAGAAGAAGAACGATGATGATGATGAGCAGGAGGAGGGGCAGGATGATTCGATCGGAGGAGGCCGTTGGAAAGAGAAAATACCTAGAAAGTGTGAGAAATATCAAGAGTGTCTAATAGCTAACAGATTCCGCTTAGTTACTTTTAAATAAAGTATATGTACCGTGCATACTAGCACGACCACGTGTAACAAATCGGAATATATTCAATTATTTCATACAATCAATTACTCGATTCACAGTAACTCGAGAAGAAGAAGAAAAAGAAGAATAAAAACGAGGATCAGGATGATGATGAGAAGGAGGAGTTGCAGGATGATTCGATCGTAGGAGTCCGTTGGAAATCAGCAGACGGTGTATCCGTGGAGACGCGACGATCCACGGGCACTCGGGCCTGCTCGTTTGACTAACTTCCGGTGGTGCGCCAGTTAGCCCGTCACGAACCGTTCCACTGTATACGGTCCTGAATAATGCATGCAGAAATGGAGCGAGCGTACCTTCTAGGAACGAAGCGGCTCGCTCGAGAGGAGCGAGAGAGAGAGAGAGCGACCTTGCGGCTAGAGGGAGATCGCGTTTTATAAAAAAAAAGAAGAAAATGGAAAGAAATCGCGAAAGGGTAAACGAGGAAAGGATCAACGGGGAAGCGTATCTGCCGGGTGTAGAGGACCCCTGAGGAACGATGGTCCGATACGCGTAACCTAACAAATAGGCAGGAACGTTTATACGTCTCCGAGAGAGGATCCTCGGCGAAGCGTGGCCCAATGGCGGATAAAAGGGAAGAATGGCTTCGTCGATGGAGAGGATCGTCGGAGGAGATCCCCGTCGAGAGAGAGAGGAATTCCGGTTCCGCAAAATTCTATGCCCGTTTATCCCCGGTTTCTCGAGTTTATTCCCGAAAACTCGAGAGAAAGAGGACTGAATGAAATGAGGTCTTTGGATAAACGAATTCGAAGAGAGAGAGAGAGAGAGAGTGGGACGCGGAGAGGCCCGAGAGATCGCGCGCTTACAGAGGCGGCCCACGGTAATTCGAAGCTGAAAGACGTAAATTTAGCGAGACAGAATTGGCTCGGCCCTTTCAAAGAACGCTAGGGCCGCGGTGTGCGTAACGCGTAAATAGTTAGACCCCGAGGCGTTTATACCCTCCCCTCCGACCACGCAAAGACGGAATGGATCGCGCTTGCGACGAGGGTGCAGCGGCGAGAGGACGGGGGAGGATCTCTTTGAGCCGAGAGAAATCTGATTTCGGGGATGAATTTATTTATTGTCGAATTCCTACGGGAGAATCGTGAACCCGATACACGGGTACAGAGAAACGACGTCGACGCCGAAGACAAAGGCCACGCGGAAACAAAGAAAAGTTCACGGAAAATCGTCCCGGCCCGGGGTGCCGATCTTCCGGTTGGATCTGTCTCAAGTACTTTGAGAAATCGAACTCGGAGGACGATTTGTTTATCAACGAATTCCTCCGGGGCGTCGACCGACTCGTTATTCTCTCGCTGAAATTATTTCAGCGTTATTAAGTCAAGAGAGTGTACGGTAAAATTTAAGGAATCGAGGTGATCTATATTTTTTATGGAGAAGAAATAACGCGTGAATTTAGAAGTTGCAGGTACTTGTGTTTGAAATGTTTGAGCGGACGAAGTCCGAGTTGTTTTAAATCAGAGTTGTGCTAATTCAATTACACCATTCAATTACATTGTGATTTAATTACGAAGTATTTTATAATTCTACTCCAATTGCATTTACGAATTACGTTGTAAATTAATTGAACGAAGATCTGAATTATAAGTTACATGATGACTGATTTACAGTATACTTCAATTACTTTGTAATTATAATTCCTGGAGTGATTCAATTGTAATTGTGCACAACTCTGTTCTAATTAATTACACTGTAAAATTCACCGACACAATCGAATCACATTGTAATTTAATTACAAAGTATTTTATAATTGTCCTCCAATTGCATTTACGAATTACATTGTAAATTAATTGAACGAAGATCTGAATTATAAATTACATGATGACTGGATTACAGTATACTTCAACTACTTTGTAATTATAATTCCTCGAGTGATTCAATTGTAATTGTGCACAACTCAGAATTTACACACACAACTTACGAACTAATTCGCTAATTAGTACACGCCTATTAAAATATACAACATCGTTTGTTATTTCTGTACAATCGGTTCCTAGAATTTTGGAAACGATGTCCCGCGCCCATAATTACCTAAAATGGCGAATCTTTCAGATTTCGAAGTTTCCAAGGATTATCGATCACTGTGTACAAAATCAATGGAAAATATCAAACCCAAAAAGAGGGTTTCCATCCCCGTGCGACGCAGCGAAAAAGAGAGAAAGGAAGACAGGCGTGGCGGACAAAGAGAGGAGACTGGGAGGCAAGAAAGGCAGTCAGAGGGTCGGTCAATTTTCCTTAAAAATATCCCGTAGACGGGGCTGGGTGGGGACGGGGGTCGGCGCGAAAGGGATTGCGAGGGTGGAAGAGAGCAGGAGTTGGAGACTTCGGCGTCGGGGAGAGAGAGCTTTGGGGGGTAGAAAAGGAAAGGGATGACGTAGAGTAACGCGGAGTACGAGGACGAGTACGAGTAGTAGTAGTAGTCGTAGTAGTAGTAATAGTAGTAGTAGTAGAGGTCGTCGATACGATACGCGGCGGCCTCTTGGAGAAGAGGTTGGGGTAGGCTCGCCCAACCCTGGTCTCTGCTCCTCCGCAGTCGTACCCGCGCCGGTACCCGCACCCAGAGCCGTCGACCCGTTCCAACTTCCCCTGGGCCCCTCCCCGGTACTCCCCGTTCCTCCCCGTTCCACCCTGGAAAAGCTCGACGCGGCGAGACCGGGCGAGAGCGAGCGATCGATGCCAGACAGTCCTGTTCACACGAGCAAATCCCGCCGAATACACAGGCTCTCTCTCCCTAGAAGTTGGGGTAGGGTATCGTCTAGCCCTAGCATCGCGGCCCTACGTTCGCCGCGGGTTTTACTCGAGCGCGTCTCTCCTCTCTCTCTTTTGGGTTTCTATTCGATCAGTACCTTTATAGGTACGTGCACATCCGAGAGTAAAACTGTCGAGAGATTTTCTTGTTACGAAAAAATATGATCTTGTAGCGAAATAAAACACAGAGAAGCAAATTGAGCAAATCGTCCCGAAGAGACGATAGATTTTTCAATGATTGTATCGAATGGAAGCTTAAAAATGTTTCACACGACAATATTTAACACGAAATGGTTAGGTTACGTCATCGGGTGTGAGATCAGCGTTGAAATTACTGTTGGAGGATCTCTGAAAAGTATCATGGACCAGATTACAAAAATTGTGGATTAATTACAAAATCAAAATTGTACGGTAGAAAATGGAAGCTTACGATACCAAAAAGATTTGTGTTTTGTATGTAATGTTTTTTTAGAGATATGAATGTCACCTTCATTTTTTTTTAATGGAATGTCCTATTTTTATTTTGTATATTTTATTATTTATTTACAAACCTAATAGTTAACGAGATATTCTCGAAACAATTTTCTTTCTTCTTTGGATAATATCTCGTTAACTAATTAGGTTTAGGACATACGAAGGTCAACACTTTTATACTCAGAATTTGATACTCTATCGATCTGTGGTATCCATTGTGGTTCCAATTAAAAAAATGAAGGTGACCTTCATATCTCTAAAAAAAAATTACATTTTAAAATAACAAATTCCTTTAAAAACAACAAATACATTTAAGGTGGGCAAGTTAGGTGAAATACCCGGTATGCGCACCACCGAAGAGAACTCGGTTCGGATCCGTTCCACGTCTCTCCGCGTAGCCGCGGCGCGTTGGTTTCCAGTTTCCCTTCTCGCACACCTTCCGCTCTCCGTGGACGAGGAGAACGCATCGTCCCCCTCGCGATTCCTCACGGCCACGAAAAATCCACGTGGCTGCTAAGCTTCCTGCCTGGTCGCGGAGCGAGGAGGAGTTTTCTATACATACATAGAGCGTGCGGTAGCCCGAGCGAACGACGAGAGAGAAAGAGAGAGATAGAGAGTTCGACGCCCTTCCGCCACCGGGAGACGGAATAGACGCTGCTCGATGCACGGCGACGCACAGTGGGCGAGAAAGCGATCTTTTCGGACAAAAATCTGCCGACGACTCAGTTTTTCATCGATTCGATTGGAATATTTTTTTAAATGTTCGTGAAGGACTATACTTTGACGACCGGCTGCGCGAAAATCGTTGTCAAGAATCCTTATCTACAAAGCCCAATCACTCCGACACTTCATCCGGCCATACCATAAATTTGCATGTCCCAGCTGAGTTGCCGACACTTCTTAACCCTAAACCGCAAAATTTTAAACTGTAAGTCTGGCCCTGAGAATTACCAATTGAATAGAATTACATTCCACACTTATGAGACTTACCATTAATTCATTGATCCAACAGCAGCGTTTTCGCTTCTTTAGAAAGAACTTCCTTGTGCTTGCCATCCTTTATTCTTAGAGAGCTTATAAGTTGGTCGGATAATATACAGGGTGTCCCAGCTTGAATATCTTTGTTGTTTTTAAAGATACGTCAAATGTCTGAAGGACAAAGTTGAACGGTAACATGGGGCTCGTACGATACGAAAAAAATTTTTGTTCTTGTGTAATTTTTTTTAGAGATATGAAGGTCACCTTCATTTTTTTAAATGGAATGAGGTATTTTTTAATACATCAATCGATGCAGCTGGACAATGTATAAATTATAAAAAAGTATGCATGACGAAAAGTTAGTAGTTCAGGAGATATTTCAATTTAAATAGCTCTAAAATACCATTATGTACTGTCGTACTTCTGTGTACGGTCGTCAAAGTATAGTCCTTCGCGAACATTTAAAAAAATATTCCAATTGAATCGATGGAAAACTGAGTTGTCGGCAGATTTTTGTCGGGAAAGATCGCTTTCTCGACGCAGGACGCTCAACGCTCGGGGAATAGACGGCCGAGAGGGCTGCTCGATTCCTTTCGCGCGGACCTTGACCTCTCTTCTCTTTCTCTGTGGCGCGGCGCGCGGTGCTCCGGCTCCCCGAGATCGCTGTAAGGGGTGAAACGAGAGGTGTGCGCGTCCGGGGCTGCCGATCGTAAAACTCGATTTCGTTATTAATTCGCCGCAGCCCTCTCGACCGCTTGTCCTGTCCTCTCTCTGTGTCTCTCTCTCTCTCTCGCCCCTCGACTACGAGAGACTACTACACAGCGCGCGGGGAACGTAGCTATGGTAACCTCTGTGTTCTAGCACAGCGCGGATGGGATTAAAACGCGAACCCATCGATCGCGTTTTGTCTACGACACGGAATTAACGGACACACGACGCGCGACGCCTGGCCGCCGCCGCCGCCGCCGCCGGTCACCGGTCCCGGTTACCATCGATCCGATGTATCGACTCTCTCGCCGGCCAGAGAGAGGTTTCCCTTCGACCACGACGCCAACAGACGAGACGCGAATGCACAAAAGCCTATTGTTCACCGGCATCGCGAAATCCTACGGTAGGAGTGTCCAGGATTCGCGTGGGAAGACCGCGACAGGGCTTCCCCGGTCATTCCCAGCCTCCTTCCCGGAAGAACGTCTCCGACCAGCGGGTACACCATCGTCCCGGAAGACGACCCACGATCCTCTGCGACTGCAGGCTCTTCGCGGTCTCGCTACACCTCTGGTCGGATGGTCGTTCTTTAAACGTTTAACCCTTCCATTCATTTTTATAAGACGTCTTTTATCCAGTCCCAAAGTTTATTAATTTCCTTCTGGATGATGATAGCCAGAGTGCGGATCTTCATGCAAAATAATACATTGAATGTTATGTCTTCCCTCAATGACTTTGAAAGAGGAGAAATTGTGTATTGACATCTTCAATTTTGTCAATTTTCCAACAATTTTGAATTTCATTTACTCAATCTTGAATTTCATCCACTCAATTTTGCTATAAGTGCATAAGATCCGGAGTCTAATGATAACCATCTCACAATCTGTAGCGATTAGACCTATTTGATACTTCTCATACAGTGGACCACCTTTTAATTCGCACACTTTCAAAAGGACGAGATAACTTTTTTAAATTCAAGATCGCGAATAGAGTCGTGGATATTTTTTTAGAAGTCAGGGCAATTAGTTTACCAGGAGACAGGAAACGAAATTTTTGAAGAAATTGTAATTCGTCGGAGTTATAGAGAAAATACTAGAAAATTTTGAAAAATACATTTTGTGCGTAGATCTGTATCAATTATATTATAGATATTCTGAAAATTTCATCAGAATCGGTCAACGTTGCGAGATAAGCTGCGATAAGCTAGTATGAGGTATTATATCAACTCCATATTCAGCATCATGTAAAATAATCAGTCATATAAAATGAGTAAAATCATATAAAATGAGTAAAATCATATAAAATGAATAAAATCATATAAAATGAACAAAATCGTACACAATGAATAAAATCATATAGAATTAATAAAGTTATATAAAATGAACAAAATCATATACAATGAACAAAATCAAAGAAAATTAGCAACATCAAAGAAAATTAACCAACCCTTATTTTCATCTGCTTACAGTGAAAACATAAGAGTATCTACTAAAAATATTATCATATTAATGGGCCAGCTACGTTAATTTCAAGAAAGAAAATTATAAACATACCTGTGAGAGATATCAAAAATATCTAAACGCTATCAAATTACGGTATATTAATTCCGAAAAGTGAATAATACAGTATATGTACCGTGTCTACTAACACGACCGCGTGTAACCAATTTTTAAATGTTCATCAGTATCGAGTACCGATGTCCGCGAAGGGTTAAGCTGGGTTTACGTTAATCCAGTTGCGGATCCAGCAATCACAGTGGTTCGACTGGACATCGAATGAAGTCTGCATTTATACGGTGCAACGAGCGATACACCGCGTTTCAGTTAGGTGTCTGCTGTAGGGCCGAAATATCGAGGACCGCCTCTGTGGTAACTATATACGAGCCTCGGGCAGTATCGGGCCCCTCGAGGAATTTCTTCTATTCTGCAGGGACCCCTAGAATGCGGATCTACAGGGGGTCTTCGAACCACGGACGCTTCTCTCGCTCGTCTCGATCCTCTTCGAGAGGAATGGAGGAGGACAATTAACACTGTATCAACCGGAAGTTTAATAAAACCCTCGAACCTCAGTGCGCTGTACCAACTCTGAGGAATATTCCAAACAATCTAAATCTTGAAAAGAATATTTCAACGTCTGTTTTCTTTCGATAAAAGACGATTTTGACATTGTTCTTGAGTGGGGCTGAGAGGTTATGGGTTCCATAATGCTGTCAGGCAGATATTAAAGTCTACAATATGACATACCTTCTCGTTCTGACAGTAAATCGTGTCGAGCGGGCAACTTCAAAGAAGAAGAGGGCATAGAGATTTTCTTGTTGTGAAAAATATCGTCTTATATCGAAATAACAGACAGAGAAGCAACTTGTTGAAGCAAGTTGATAGATTTTTCAATGATTGTACCAAATGAAAGCTCAAAAATCTTTCACACAAAAATTGTGGATTAATTACAAAATAAAAATTGTACTGTACCAGATAGAAGCATAAAAATCTTTGACACGACAATCCCAAACGAGATGGTTGGATTACGTCATCGAGGGTGAGATTATGGTTGTAGTTGCTGTTGAAACATCTCTTAGAAGATCTTCATGGGCATCACTGCAAAAATTGTGAGAATTAATTACAAAATATAAATTGTACCGTAGAAAATGGATGCTTAGAAATCTTTCACACGACAATCCTAAACGAAATTATTAATTTACGTAATCGAGGGTGAGATTAAGGGTTGAAGTTGCTCTTGGAGGATGTCTGAAAATATTCTCATGGGCCACGTCCCAAAAATGATGGATCAATAACCAAAAATAAATTGTGTGGATCATTTCTGACAATTTCCTTTCGCCTTGAATGCTCTTAATAAATTGAAAATAATATACCGCCGTGCTCAGACTGTTTCAAATTGCACCGACTCGTTCGTCGCGATAAACGTATAAAATCCGTCAGGGACGGAACCGATCAGGGGACCGTGACAATTTCTCTTTGGACTGGGGATAATCTGCGCGGCGGCCCTGTTCGACCCTCGAGTCCTCGAGTACCCGCCATTGATAAATTTACAGCGTCCCCCGAGACGCGCCCTTCGTCTGGACTCGCAGCCAGGAATTCCGAGGGACGAGAGTTCTTTCGTTTTCCTATTTCGTTCCCGGAGCCGATCTGTATCGCTTGTTGGCACAGTCTCTCCGATCGGTCCCGAATATCGCAGACGGTTCCACACAGACGCGCGGATGCAAGTCACCCGCATAGAATCACAATTGGACTGCTCTGGGAATTATAATTACAAAGTAGTGTTCGATTGGAGTACACTTACTTCGTAATTCGGAGCTCCGATTTAATTCGACCATAATCGAGTTATGTGTCAGAGAATTCGAGTGCAGCGTAATTAAATTAGATATCATTCAATTAGCGCAACAGCGCCCTTTATTGGTCGGGCATTGGTCCCACGCGTTGACCGAGCAGACTTGGGCATCAGCCGAATAACGAGCGAAATATTATTTCGTCCATTTGTGTCGGCCACATAACCGGTTTTTGGGTTTTCATTAGTGGACTGCCATTATCCAAAAATTAACAAGATCATATAACATGAACAAAATCGTATGCAATGAACAAAATTATATAAAATGAACAAAATTATATAAAATGAACAAAATTATATAAAATGAACAAAATTATATAAAATGAACAAAATCATATAAAAATGTACAAGATCATATAGAACGAACAACATTATGTACAATGAAGAAAATCATATACAACGAACAAAATGATATACAACGAACAAAATCTTCATTTTATGATTTTCTTCATTATGAATATGAAATTGTGAGATAATACCTCAATACAATACTTAAATGTGTAATAATTGATTAGATAGCAACATCATATGAAATGTACAAAATCATATAAAATGAACAAAATTATGTAAAATGAAGAAAATCACATATAAAATTAACAAAACCAAATACAATGAACAAAACCACTTAAAATTGAGAAAATCATATATGTGTAATGAACAAAATCATATACAATGTACAATATCATATATTATAAAATGAACGAAATCGTACAAAATGAACAAAATCGTATAAAATGAACGAAATCGTATAAAATGAACGAAATCGTACAAAATGAACAAAATCGTTCACAATGAACAAAATCATGTACAACGATCAAAATCATGTACAACGATCAAAATCATGTACAACGATCAAAATCATATACAATGAACAAAATCATGTACAAAATTGATCCCTCTAATAATTCTGCATAAAATCTTCGTTTAGTTCCATTTGGTCCCATTAGACTCGGCAGTCCCAGCGTACACGGCGAGAGCGTTCCATGCCCGATGGGGCGTGTTCCCGTGGTAGATCGATCGCGTGGATCGTAAAAGGTTTGGTGCGATCGGTCGGCATCCTTTTCCGCGTATCGTCGCGCGACGATAGCAGCATCGGAACGAGTCCGAGAGAGCGAGCGGGTATTCTTCGCCAGGCATCCATCGTATACATATCCGCTGGGTTCCTCGAGCGCTCATAAACACGTCGACCGGTCGTCGGGACGTCGGTGTGCAAGATTCTGGCGTAGGTGAAGGAACGTCTGCACGGCTGCGCGAATAAAATAATTGTCCGCGGCTGTGTCTCGTTCCTCTCGTCATTGATCCGTCGTTAGAATTTCAGCTCGCCTCGGTGCCGCTCGGTCCCGTTCCACGGGAATCGAACAAAGGCGTCGAAAAACCGAGTCGAATTTTCGAGGACCGTTGGTATCTACGTTCGGGGGAGGGCACAAAGAGGAGGGTTGTGTCCCGGGTTCAGTGTCAAGGCGAGCGCACTGAAACTTCGGTGTTGGGTGCCCGGCCGGCGACACTGGCAGCCATTGTGCTCGGAAAGTTCGAAAGTATGCGGATAACCGTAATCGAACCGTTTGACATTGTCCGCGGAGCGAGCGTTAACCAGGGCCGTCGTTGGATATCGAGTTCCAGCGTGCATACGGATATGTTCGAGATCGACTTTGTCTCGAGGAATCGAGCAGACCGTCGAGGATCGACTCGAGGAATGTCGAGCGACCGGATCGGCCGATTCGAGGCACGCTCGGCTCGCGAGATTCCTGGATGAACCGCGACGGTGTGAGCGTCGCTTAAAGGTTATACAGCTCCTCGCGACGGTCACTTCTATATTTAGATGCACCGAGTTTCCTCCTCCACTTTCTTTATACCGAACAAAGCGTTCCTCTTGACATACAGGGTGTCCGCAGAGTTTCCTACGGCCCTGCTGCCCGCTCGACCCGCCCGTCTATCGAGTGGGACTTCGAGTAGTCTCTCATCGAGGGTGTACCGTACTCAGTAGGTTGCCCAGCATATATGAACCGAACTGGAGATTGGGGACTAGACTGCTAGCCTCAATTAACACGTTCACCGCTACCTCTATGGATGACGCAATTTTTAGGGTAGCTTTGAAAATTGATTTTATTATTCATTTATTGTGTTCTTGTATTTTATTATACAATATTTCGTACTTATTCATGCAAGATTGTCCCCTTTCCGGTTGTACTCATTGACCACACTGTATATAGAATTTAGAGCTATTCTCACTTGAAAATTGAACATTCCTTTCGACCTAGAATAATTCCATTGTACATATATGATTTTGTTTATTTTATGACTTTGGTCATTTTGTATGAATTTGTTAATTATATATGATAACTCCGCGCTAACCCCATTATCGAGCAAAACAGATTTATTTCAAGACGTTCACTGTGTAATAAAAGCAGTACTTGTGAGAAAGGTCATCATGGAGAAGCGTTTACCGTGGGAGCTCTGTCCAGGCTCCGCGAAGAGTGCTGAAGCCACGCCTACCTAGCTCGGAGCACGCCCACGATGCTCCACCGGGCCCACGCAAAGTTGCTGCGTACTTCAAAGATACAGAGTATCGTGACAGAGAGGTTGCTCCGTGGGGCAATCCTTCGGCTCTGTCGAAATCGAGAGTCGATCGATGCGTTTGTCGCGCGACTCGGTTGCCGGTGGCTACGGCGATCGTTAAACCACGGCCGAAAGGAGACGAGAACAGCGTGGAGAGAGGCCAGGTATCGATTCCTCGCGACTATATCTGCGGAAACGTGCTTGTCGCTGGACGTCGATGGCCGTTTTCCGAATTCCTCGGCGATGTTGAATATCCTAGGACGATTTTATATCCTTAAACTCCTAGGACGATTTTATACCCTTGAACTCCTAGGACGATTTTATATCCTTAAACTCCTAGGACGATTTTATATCCTTAAACTCGTAGGACGATTTTATACCCTTAAACTCCTAGGACGATTTTATATCCTTAAACTCTTAGGACGTCGACGAAAGAAACAAAGAAAGAAAGGAAGAAGGAGGAGGATCATCAGCAAGGACACGTTGAATATCCTAGAACTCTATCCTTAAACTCCTAGGACATCAAAGAAAGAAAGAAAGAAAGAAAGAAAGAAAGAAAGAAAGAAAGGAGGAGGTTTCTCGACAGCGGATACGTTGAATATCCTAGGACGATTTTATATCCTTAGACTTCAAGGACGTCATGAAAGAAAGAAGGATGAGGATCTGTGACAAAAAGCTATGCGCATGATGGCCGTTTTTCGAATTCCTCGACGGAGGACACATCCTAGAACTCAATCCTTAAACTCCTAGGACATCGAAGAAAGAAAGAAGGAGGAGAATGAGCGAGGAAAAGCGACGCGCGAGGGCCTTTCTTGGTGATCGCGCCAGGTGGGGACGTCGAGACGTCCCTGAACGGAGCGGAGACTAGTGGCCCAAGGACGTCGCGGGGCCCAGATTCTCCTCTCCTCTTCTGTTCTCGCTCTGACCGGCTCGTCGGGCCCGTCGCCTCGTTCCTCTCCCTCGGTTCCGCTCGAGAAGACTATCCTTCGTCGCCGAACGGTTGCTACAAAAATCGCGGGGCGAGGGACAAATTTCTTTCGCGCGTCCGAGATCCTCGGTGCTCCAGACTTTTCCTCGAGCCGGCTCTCCGGCCGTGGATTTAAGCGATCGGTTCCTTTTGCTTCCAACAACCAGCGCAGAAACGCACATGCACGCGCGAACACGCTCGAGAGGACTCTTGCTTGTGTGTCCTTCGAACCGTTGCTGCCCCACTCGCCAGTTAGCAACAAGCTCGCCGCCCGTGGCCGGAAATACCGGGTGTCCGAGTTGTACCGGGCCCGTCCCTGCCCAGGCCCGAGGAAACGGGACTCAGATTGGGTTTGCTGGTTTCGATCTGCCTCGAGGAGATCCGTTGAATCGGATATCGAGATCGTTGACTGTACCGCAACTGGTCAAATGACGGTTTCATATTGTTTGTTTTTTAATTATTGTTATTATAAAAGATGCTTCCATTAGAGATTTCTTTATTCGTGGCAGAGAACTACAACAAACAAGGGCCAAGTAATAATTTCTTTCATTCTTTAATAATGTTCATAAGCTGCAACTAATACATTGATGTTCTTAAATTTTTCAAAATTCGTCCATTGTTATAAATTGCACCCAATTTTTGTCATAAGTGCATTAAATCCGCAGTCTAATTATATTACAATCTTCATAACTTCAATAAGAACAATAACAGCCACATAAACAGATTATTCCCACTTTAATAATTTTAACAAGCTGGGAAAAATAGATTAGCACTCTTAAATCATTGTATCCTTTCTACTGTTTTTAATTTCGCCCACTCATTTTTGCCGTAAGTACATAAAATCCGCAGTCTAGTCATTACGAATCGTAAAAAGAAAAAATTCAAGAGGCTCCGGTCGCGATCCGTTTCACTCCCCTGGCGATATCGCGTGCTCCGATATAATTTCCGAAAGGCGACTCGCAATTTGCTCGCGGATCGGCTTAATAACCACGAAGAACCGCTCCGGCCCTCGCGCGATTAATAACTCCATTTACGCTCCTCGCATGAAGCCGCTTCCACCGAAAGCAGATCGCGCGTGGTCGTATTAATTCGTCGTTCAATTTCTTTATACGCTGCCGTGAGTTTCTTTCGGGAGATCGATATCAACAACTCTACCGAGAGCCTACCTTACTGTTAAGGTCATGTCAAGGTCATGGTATACTAGGCCGTTGAACTTGTCTTGACATAAGCAATCGTATTATGCACGTAAAAAAAAAGAAAAAAGAAGTTTCACTTCAATATGCAGTGACATTTAAAAAGATGAAGGTCATCTCCAGTTTTCACGAACAAATTTCTTTTTCGAATTTTTTCTATGTCAATTTTGTAGCCGACTAAGAACTAATTAATTTTGCTCTAAACATTTTTGTATCTGGCTACCGGAAGTGACACTCTGTACGTGTCATCAAGTCTGAATGTGTTAAAATAGGTTTTTTAAAATTAAAATAAATATAAATGAAAAATAAAATAAAAATTGATTTCCAGTTGTGTTGGAGGATCTATTAAAAAATCTTCAGCTTGTACTTTAAAAGATTATTCAGTCGAGAATGTCGATATATTTTCGACTAGTACCATTTAAAAAGATGAAGGTGACCTTCAGTTTTCATAAACAAATTTCTTTTTCGAATCGTTTCTATTGCATTTTGCAGTCGACTAAGAAGTAATTAATTTTGTTCCAAACATTTTTTTATCTGGCTACCCGAAGTGACGCAGTACATACATACGTCATCGATTTTTAATAATTGTGCTGTACCGAAAGGGAGCTTAGAAATCGTGTTTTATGATCCCAAACAAGATTATTAAATAGCAATGGAGCTGTTGCTGCTGTTACGGAGGATCTATTAAAAAATTTTCTTTCATTGTACTTTTAAAAATTATGGAGCACCGGGAGCTAACGTGTTAATTACCGTGGATGCCTGTCCACGCAGAGACACGTAGACCATTTTAGGATGGGCGGACGAGAGCGATAAAACGTAGCGGTCTGGATCCCGAAAAACTGCTCGGGCCCAGGGATGCGATGTAATTTCACGCGAAATTTATCTAATCTCACGGGCGCGATACGCTTAGGTGTACGCCCACCATGCGACGCGCAACGCGTCACTCCGAGAACCACGCTCCCGGGAAGAAATTGACGCGCGCGGACCCGTCACGGTGACGGCACTCTATATTTAACCGATCGAGCGACAACGCCTCGCTCTAGAGACCCGATCGAAAGTCACGCTTCTTTCGCTCCAGCCCATTTATCCAACCTCCGTACGGTCGCTCCCTCCCGAAAAGTGACCTTCGATCGGACGAGAGATTGACCCGCGCAGGGTCACCGAGGACTTACGATCGGCTCTTCATCTTGGAACGATGTTATTAGAATGAGTCTGCGGATTTTATGCGTTTGTGAGAAATATGAGTGCGTACAATTTGAAACAGTGGATACAGAGTGGTTCACGCAACCTGCACACCTATAAATTAAAATATAATTAAATATGAAAATAAATAGAATAGTAAATAGTTTTTTTTAAAGCATTTAGGAATATAATTGTATGTCTTGACCGAAACGCTTCATAAATGAACTAACATTCTGCATGATCAAAATGAGTAAATGACGACGTGTTTAATGACGTCTTTCATTCGAAAAAGAAGAGACATGAATCGAGAACAGGAAATTTTACAGAACCATTTAAAAATTACCTGACATTGCCAATTTTCCTTATTGTATATCGTCAACTTAGAAATATGTAAAATAATTCGTTGCTATTTAGACATTGGGTTAATTGTTCTGTACATTAATTATAAATAGACTGCGGATCTTTATGCACTTGTGGCTCATTTATATAGAATGATTTTTATAGAATTTATATAAAAGAGTAATTTTTTTATTAATTTTGAATCTACAATTGCTATTACCCCAATTAAAGTAGAATTTCATTTGACAACGCCTTTTTAAAATTCGTCCACAAAAATTGAAAATTGCACGAACCTCCGCAGTCTAGTTATAAAAAGTACACCACAATTAATCTATTTATTCATCTACTATTTTTAATAATTTATTTTGAGGCACACAGTCCGTCGTGGTTATTGTACCAGGACAATTTAAAGCAGCGGCCATATGAAAAACAATTAAAAACATCGAATATTACTAGAAAGAATATTTAAAAGACAATGTTTTATTATGAACAAAGATATTTCACACGAAACAACCTAATTTCACCAACTCCAATAAGAGGACGAACATTGACCTTGATGAAGGGGGTGCATAAACCAAAGTCGTCGGAAGAGCTAGTCGCACGAGGGTGAATCGATACGAAACAAACGACGGGAACTCCGGTTTTCCGCGCCACCGTGTATGCTGCGCGATCGTCGACGTCGACGACGACGTCCGCGACGCGCCTTGAAACTCCGACGAAAAGAACCGTCGAAGGTCAGGTGCACGGAGAGCGCAGCGCTGAATCGAGCCTCGTTCGAGAACTTTCCATACGCTCTACCGCCGTTCCCCCAAAACACGATCTCGAGAAACTGTTCGGCCGTTTTATCAGCGACGACGACGTTCCAGACAGATAACTCAGAACCCGACCTCCTTTTCTGTTCCAGGAAAAGAACTCTTTCCTCAATTACAACGTGTCCTGCATTCTGACGCTTCCGCCTTATCAGCGACAGGGGTACGGCCGCCTCCTGATCGATTTCAGTGAGTAGACATGTCCCTGATGAATTTACTGTGAACCGTACTGATGTCCGGACACTTTTAAATAGACGATCATTTTTTTTTAAAGCTTCGCAGTCGGAGCTACTTTATCTTGATTATCAAACATGACTTTCGATCTGGAATAATAAAAATCACTTTATTATCTTGTTCATTTTGTATGATTTTGTTCATTGTACATGATTTTGTTCATTGTATATGATTTTGTTCAATGTATATGATTTTTTTCACTGTATATGATTTTGTTCATTGTGTACGATTTTGTTCATTTCATAATATACGATTTTGTTAATTTCATAATATAAGATTTTGTTCATTTCATAATATATGATTTTGTTCATTGTATATGATTTTGTTCACTGTGTATGATTTTGTTCATTGTGTACGATTTTGTTCATTTTATATGATTTTCTTCATTGTATATGATTTTGTTCATTGTATATGATTGTATATGACACAATTAATAAATATATACAATTAATAAAATCGTATACAATGAACAAAATCATATAAAATTAACAAAGTCATATAAAATGAACAAAATCATATACAATGAACAAAGTCATATAAAATTAACAAAATCGTACACAATGAACAAAATCATACACAGTGAACAAAATCATACACAATTAACAAAATCATACACAATGAACAAAATCATACACAATGAACAAAATCATACACAATGAACAAAATCATACACAATTAACAAAATCATACACAATGAACAAAATCATACACAATGAACAAAATCATACACAATGAACAAAATCATATACAATAAACAAAATCATGTACAATGAAATTATTCTAGATCGGAAGAAATGTATAATTTTGCACTTAAAATAGCTCCGCCTGCAAATGATTAAAAAGGTCATTGTTCTTTAAAAACTATCCGAACATTACTGTGGTTTACTGTCTTCTCCGAAATTCCCCTGTATCGGCTATCATACTCGATATCGAGGGAGATGTGTTTTGCAATGAAATCTTAGATAGATCGTAAAAGAATTGTCATATTTTTCCATCGTTTAATTCCTCCGGCGATCGGTGCGTGTCCTTGGACACAGGATGACGACATCCTGCCGACGAAACCGAAAGGACGACCGAATTAGGAACCGGACGAGTGGGAACCGCCCCCGCGCGTCTCGACGCGTTGCGAATTTTTGCGCGATTCAACCTAATCGGAGACCTTGAACGTTCCCGTGCCTAGCACTAGAACTACCAAGCACAGGCACAGATAAAACATTTCAGAATCGTGACCTTCGCTTTTTCCTTCGCGATTTCGACCAATAACAATTTTTTTAAAACTACACATTAGCAGAGTTGGGAATTAATCGATGAAAATTTTATTCAAGATTGATTGATTAATGTGTACGATTTAAGAAAGTGATCATTGAAAAATCGATTGATGAAGTTAATCCGTCAATCGTTGATTGAAATATCGGAGACTGATTTAATCGATCGAAAGAGAAATAGAGAACGGAGATGGAGAGTTGACAGACATATATCTCAGCAAAAACTCAGTTCACATTTCTCTCAGTATGCATACAGCTTTAATTCAGTATTTCATCTCGAAATTTCAGCAGTTAGTCATTAATCAATTAGTCGATTGACGATTGCAATTGAGAAGAATGTAATCGTTAACCGCAATTAACGAGTAAAGTAGGAGCTTAATTGTTAATTGCGATTAACGATTGAGGTAGAAATTTGTTCGTCAACCGTTGATTAATTTTTTTCCCAATTCTGTCTCAAGAAAACTAAAGCTGTTGGATCGAAATTTGGAAAAGTTCTTCGTTTTTACTTTGTACAGAGACTGTACGTTTCGCCCGCTCGAAAGTTCAGAGATTCGCGCGATCTAGTCCGCTAGAAAAGCCAGTTCGCGATCGCGAGCGACACGGTGAAAGTCGATCGCAGAAGACACGTGTCCCGGCTACAATTAAACGGGAATCCCGCGGTCCGAGCGTCGACGAAAGTACAGTCGAACTTATCCGTCAACGGGGCACACCGGACTCGCCTATGCTCGCTGAATGGCACCGTGACGCGTGTACGAATTACGACTTCCGGTTGCGATCCGCGCTGACTCACACATTTGCTCGGCAGCCGTCGCGATCGCTCGTCGAGATTGCTACTGAATGCCGATATGTAATTCGCTAATTCTTCAAACTCGATCTTCCAGCGCTGTAGTTGTTCGTAGAACGAGATCGCATTGATCCACAATCAATTTAAAATCGAAATTAACCCTTTGCAGTCGAGGGGTGATTGGACCGTTAAAAATTGCTGTACCATTATTCACAATATTGTTCACATTATTAAATATGTTGGTGTCTAATCAATTACTACACATTTAAGTATTGTGTGAAGTACGGGGTATTATATCAATTTCATATTTATAAATTTTCATATTCAAAATTATGTAAAATAAACAGAATCATATAAAATTAACAAAATCATATAAAATTAACAAAATCATATAAAATTAACAAAATCATATAAAATGAACAAAATCATATAAAATGAACAAAATCATATAAAATGAACAAAATCACATAATATAAAAAAATCTGAATGTACAATGGAAATATTCTTGGTCGAAAGAAATGTTTTACTTTCAAGTGAAAATAGCTTCGACTGCAAAGGGTTAAATATCTAAGTAAAACCTGGGGACCATGAAGACACTTTGAAAATCTATAATTAATAAAATAAATCTTTCAATTCAATTAGTAATCGGCGGATCTTTATGCATTGATGAAGAAAATGACTGCACGCAATACAAAACTGTTCAGACATTACAAAATTTCAAGAATGTTGATATATTATTTTCGACTAATTAAAATTATTATTTCAATGAACGTACTCCTTACGATCAACGTGGACAATTTATATTTAGCATCAAGATCCGCAGTCCAGCTATCAGATAGCAATCGTCTGACGAATAATCATCCCTAGCCCGTCCGTACACGTTATTCGACCGCGCCCTGTATAATAAATCCGCAGACTATGATATATTTCTAGATCAAAATCATTACATACTAAACCCGAGCATTCCACACACGCACCACCCTAATAATTATAAGTGGACTGCGGATTTTACGCAATTATAACAAAAATGAATAGATACAAAATTTGAATCACTAATAAAATTTTAAAAAATTGAAGATAATTATGAAAGTGGTGTGTCTAATTGTAAGTCATATATCTCTTGTTTCCAGATATTTATATTAAATATAAATGTCGAAATAACGAGCGCTGTCTAACGATTCATTTTTGAGACAATGTCGTAAAAATTATATTGAATTAATTTAGTTTAGAAACAACTGATAAACTCATTTTTTTTTTAAATTTTCACTTAGACCGCTTACATAATTATTATCACAATTAATAAGAGAAACAATATTTACCTATGGCGCCTTTTCGAACGATCATTCCATCCAGAGAGATCATTTCTCACGTATTCCTGCAAAAATGGTCAACAACAGATACGAGGTCAATTACCGGTGCCTTACCTTACGACCTTCCCGAAGCCCGTACAAAAATTGGCAACCCCGAAGAGGTGCGGAAGGGGCTGAGCGAAAAGTACCGCAACGGAGAGAAAAGAAACCGAAAAAGCCGCGGGGAGGATCGATTGCGCATTCGGAGGTGTTGGCCGGTTCCACGCGGCGGAAACCGGGATCCAACGACCGGGATGCTCTCATTGTCCCCTATTTACGCGTCTGGGAACGCGTCGTTGCGGAAAGAAACGAGGGGAAAACGTACGACAGCGAAAGAGAGAATCTCCTTCCTCGATCGTGCACCCTCTCGCTCTCTCCCACCCGCGGGAAGCGCGTGTACACCGCGAAAGAGAGCGTAGCGTTGATAATTAAACGCGAGCTTTTTGCCGTGACGTCATTTTCATTGATGCCGACGAGGCGGAGGAGGAAGCGGGTGAGGGGGTTGGAAAGTGTGGGTCGCGGGCGATCGTAGGGGTGGCACGTCGTCGACGAGCAACCCCCTAGGTGGCTGGGGTTGTGGGTCGACGTACTATGCGGACGAAGTCGTCGGGAATCGTAGTGCTGTTGTGCGGGACGCGGTATGCGGGGGTGGTTGCGGCGGCTTTTCCGCAGGGGTTCAAAGAGAGAGAGAGAGAGAGAGAGAGTACCTGGGGGTGGGTGGTTGAAGAAGATAGATCGAGAGAGAGAGAGAGGGTATGTGGTGGCGCCGGTGGTGGTGGAAACGAACGATCACTGTGCGCTGGTGTTGGTGACGGATAGTGGAGTGTAGGTCGGAGTGGAATGGTTAGCGGAAAGTGCGACGCCCGGCGTCTCGCCGCATCGATCGACCCCCACGACGTTCTCTCTACCTGCTGTTGGCTTGCACACCGACGAGCACACTATCGCCCGCGCGTAACACACGCGCCTATAGCACACAGACACACGCGAGCGCGTCGGGATTCGTCTCGTCTCGTCTGGTCTCGTCTGGCGCACACGGGGTGTGTCCGATGCACCCTGTCCCGCGGAGGAATTCCTGGCGCAGAGCCGCAGCCGGAAATTCGAGCGCACCGGCGATTAGGGCAACGATCGGAGAGCATTCGCGCGGACCACGTGTCCGTTCGACGCGTGTCGTCGCACTGCGCGACGCCCGCCGAGTTTCCCCGTGTTTCCAGGTACGGTAAAAATCCTCTATAGACGCGACAGCCTCGGGGGAATTTGGTCGCATCTATCGTGTAGGGTAGCTATTTTTTATCTCCGAGCCGAACGTAGAGGGCAGCGCGTGTAAACAGAGACCACGCGAAAGAAACCAAGGTACAGTAAAAGCTCCTTCGTTGTCCAAAGGCCGGGGGTTTGAGCGGACAACGACCGTGCCCGGACACTATTTTTGATTTGCGACTGCGTCTTTAGTGAAACGGCTAGTTAAATGACAAAGAAAAGCATTCCCAGTCGAAAGCAGTCAACTGTCTGGCTTTAGAAAACTCCTTTTTTTCTTGCCATATTCCTTTCCTATTGTTGTCCGTTCTGCGCGGGGTCTGGACAGGCTTGGGACACATCTGGCGACCAGATCCACGCAGGCCTAATTCTCTCGTTGACAGGCAGTGGAGTGGGTAGGCACTGGACAACGATCGTGCAGGAGCGATTACTGTACAGTAAATCCTCTACAGACGCGACAGCCTCGGGGGGATTTGGTCGCGTCTATCTATCATAGCGGTCGGTGGCCGAGCGGGTTGAGCGAATGTCTACCACGAGATTGGTCGGAGTTCGCGTCCCGTGTCCGGCATTTTTTTTTTTAATATTTTTTTCACTTTATTTTTATTTTTCTACGCGTTACATATTATCTCTGATATAATAAATGACGAGTAATCTAGTTTAGCTCAAACCGCTCGGCCACCGACCGCTGTGACAAGAGAGGCTTTCACTCACGGAATATAACTCACATGTCGCATTTCAATATCGATTATCTCGAAAACGGGTTCGCGTTGGCGGCTAAAACCAATTGGATAGTTCACGAGGGTGTCTAAGCTACGTCCACACAAAAATTCGTTGCGATCCGGACGTAGCGATACGCGGGGTCTCCTTGTAAGTTGGGGGGATATTATTCTTGGTCGCATGTATCGTATAGAAATTGTTGCGCCTATAGAGGATTTACTGTATAACAGATTAGAAAGAGGCTCGAGGACGGGGGTAGGTTAAACCTCGAGGGTAGTTGGTTTAGCCTGGATTTTGCCTCAATTTTGCCGCGATTATCAACGGTTACATTCCAGTTTCCCACATGTGTCTCGAGGATAACAATGCCCCCCACAAAACCCGTTCGCGACGCCTCGCTCTACCGGCAATGATAATATTACCGTTTCGGCGAGCGAGACGGCGGCGAGCGGGGTCGACTGGGATTTTTTCGCAGTTGGGTTAACGGGTTAAGGAACTGGCGGGCGTTCGCGTCGGACACACCCTGCGCGAGCGCGTCCCTTCGAGCCCTCGCAGTTCTCGGCAAGTCTAGCACCGTTTCCACCTGGTTCGATTCGAGCGCGGCGTAGGGCTCCCGCGATCGCATGACCTCCGGTGACCTCGCCCCTCGTAGGGCGTAGAATTGCCAGGGCACATCGCCGCCCTTTTCCTCCGTGCGTAGACCAGCCATCCAACCAGCCAGCCAGCTCTCTCGCTTAGGTTCCCCAGCGAGAGGGACAGAGGAGTCCGCGAGCCTTCCCCTGGTGGACTGCTGTCACACCGATCCGTCCGTACAACCCAACCCTCCCCCTCCCCCCTCCTCTTCCCGATTCCTCTTCAACCCTCGTCGCCGTTGTTCTCTCGTCCTTCCCAGTCACCGGCACTTTCCTCCTTCCCCGATCTCCTCTCTCCAGCCCCCTACCAGTTACGCCAGCAGCAGCACTACCGTCGCGCTGGCATCATCCCCTACCACCTAGACGCCCCCGAAACTCTGCAAACTGAACGGACGCGTAATGAATGCGCTCTTGCCGAAGCTGTTGGCCCTGCTGGTAGGGAGGACGCGGAAAAGAGAATCGTGCCACGCCGTAGAAAGAGCCGACGGAAAAGAATTGGCAGAGGGTGGTAGGCGGAGATGGCGTTGGCGGCTGCGGAGATAGAGGGTAGAGAGACTCGGTCCTTTCGCTCCTGGTCCAGAGAAGGAGCACCTCAGCCGAGGAGGCGGAGAAGCTCCAGCGGCTGGAGGAGAAAGAGGAGGAAAAGGATGGTCATTGAACCCCCCAGACTCCAGGACGTCCTGGAATAAGCTCGACACAGGACCGGTCCTCGCGGCACTGCCTTGGTCACACTCTGCGAAAATCGTCTACCGTTCTTTTCCCACCCCCTTCGCACCGGTACAACGTTCGCCACCGACACCTGGGACCAACGAGTCTCTCTCTCTCTCTCTCTCTATCTGTCGTTGTCTCACCTCTCTTCTTTGGTCTCTCCACCGTTGGCCCCTTTCTTTTTCCCTTTGTCGTCCCAACGGACACGCGGAAACCTCCGCCTATCGTCTCGATCTCGATTATTCGGGTAATGAGAATTCCGCGGTTATTTCGGGCGCGCTGCGACGCTTCCGCGGGGATCCCCCGGCACCACACGCTGGTCGTTGAACCGCGAGCCCCGCTTCCGGTTCTGGAAAACGGGCTTCGACGTAACCGAGATTCGACATCCTTCCTCGTCCTGCTGGGAAATCGCGAGGTTAACCCTCATCCGTCCTTTGATTCGCGAAGTGAATCTGTTACTCGGTGTCAAATCGACACAGTGGTAAAAGATTTACATTTTCTGGTCGTGTGTTTTCGCGTTAATGGAATTGTGGAAGATTAGCAGGTTGATTGCGACACTGGTTTTGTTAGTTCACGATATTTCAATTCAGACAATGAAAGCGTGTGTCACATGGGCGATAGCGATTGTGCAGAAGAGAGGTTATGATAGATGAGATGGTACATAAGTGAGATAATAGGTGGCGCAAGGTGTGCGACATTAAGGCAGGTTTCCAATAGAAATGAAACATATTTGTGACTTTTAAAATTGTGATGTATTTGATATGTAACCCAGTAGATTTGTCCCCGGGGCGGCTGCAGATCGAAGTTTCGAACCTCTAGAATCAATAGTTGAGGAGTTATGGTCGCTTAAAGTTGAGCATATTTCCAGTTTCTTAACAGGTAAGGGCGCCGCCATATTGGTTTGTAGTGTTGCGCGCCGCTTACCGAGCAAAGCCGCTAGGTTGTATGGTTGGTGATTAGGTCGGGGGGGCGGCAAGGTAAGCGGCTCGCGGTCGTCAATACAAACCAATATGGCGGCGCCCTTAGCTGTCGAAAACACTGCAGACTGCTCAACTTCAAGCAAGCATAACTCCTGAACCATTGATCCTACAGGATTGAAAAAAAGCGGCGCCTCGTCTCCTGGCTCGCGTCTCTCGTTGCTCTACTATTCTCGGGCTTATGCCAAACGGATAGAGGTTTATCGCCAGCACGAACCTCCAGCGAAAAAGTCGAACGGCTCGAATGCATACGTTCGGATCGATGCTCTCTCTCTCTCTCTCCGCTTCTCCGACAGACACTCTCGCGAGTCTTTTCAAGCGCGGCCGCATACCGGCGCGGTATCAATACGGTCTGGTTCCCGCGAACATAACGGATGACCCATAAACGGAGAAATCGGTTTAGACCCGCGACGTCCGCGTCGGCGGATCGATTCATCTAATTAGTCGATCGGTCCGACTCGGACCGGGAAACCTCTCCGCGATAAATCAGACTTGCCTGGAAAACTGCAATCCCGGAAATAATTGGAGTTGAACGAAAGGAAAACACTTGTGCTCCAAGGCTATCCGTTCATGTCCTGAAGAGGGCCCCGTATGTTCAAAGTTGTTCGAAAAGACAATTGAAAAGTAAATTTTTGACCATATTTTTCGAGGTACGTCTTGTAGATTCATTCTGATTAAGAAAATACTCGAAATTCACTCGTTTTCTTGGAGAATGTTTTTAAAAAATTCTGGAAAATCACTCGTTCTCTTGGAGAACATTTTTTTTTAATTCTAAATTCTTTAAAAATTTTTTAAGAATTTTTATTTTTTAATGTTTTAAGTATATCTTTGAATTTTAAGTATACATATCTTTGAAGTTCAATGTTTTAAGTACATCTTTGAAGGCTTAGCTTCTAAATCCATGTGCTGTGGGTCAAAATAGACCCAGGCACCGCTATCAGAGTCCGCATCGTAGCTCGAGATAGACGCCCAGTCTAAATCCGAACGATCGATAGTCGTACGCGGGGATTACTTCGTGTGCAAATGGGTTAGTCGATCGCGAGGCTGATGTATCGTTTTAAGCTTGAGAGGCGTGGAACGTCGGCCGCGTCGTTTTGGTGCCAAATCGGTGCGAATCGGCTGCGGCGATCGAGATAAATGCAAATGGCAGCGGGGCTAGAAGGGCGCGGGCTTCGGAGGTTGGAAATTATTTTCGATACGGTACTGACGTCGCGGCGTTTCATCCTTCGTCGGTCACTGACACCAGAAACGGCTTATACCGGTGGCGTCGATTCTGGCCGGCGACGTGCGCCTGTGTGCACGCGTGTGCGTGTTCGCATGCGTGCACAGCCGGTGTGGCTCTCCGTACCTATGCGGCTTCGATGTCTCGCGTGCAATTGGAATTTCATAGTCCGCTTAGCAATCCCCCGGCCCAAGGACGTTCACTATGCAGTTTTGTCTCCCATAGTGTTACAACCTCGGGGATATGGAGGCTCAGAAAGCGTAGAGCTACAGACTTCCCTCGCATAGTGTTATTGCATCGGTGATATGGAGGCCCAGAAAGCGTAGGGGTACTATTATACATACGTTCTTTGACGTTTGCCGAACATATGTATATAGACAAGACATGTATATTAAAAATCTTACCACAATTTTCTGGTTCCGGATTTTCTAAAAAATTGATTTTTTAACCAAAAATTCTGAAATAATTCACCGTCGTGTGTGCCACTAAGTAAAACGTTCATGAATTTTTTCGTAATTTTTCGTTCTTCAGGACAGAAGAAATAGAGCATAATTCGAGTGTACCCCATCCCAGATAGTGAGGTTGGGGACCCTACCACAATTTTCTGCTTCCGGAATTTCTAAAAGATTGATTTTGCACCCAAAAATTCTGGAATAATTCACTGTCGTGTGTGCCACTCGGTAAAACGTTCATGAATTTTTTCGTAATTTTTCATTGAGCAGAACAGAAGAAATAGATCATAATTCGTTCACCAATCCATCAATAAAGGTTCCGTAATGAAATAACAAATATCTAAAAGTAGCTCACCGATATCCGGCCTCGGATCGTGTTACATTATCGCGTTACTACTATCCGTAGAGACGAAAGTGACACTATGCGAGGGAAGACAGTAGTTCCTAAACGGAGCTTCGATGGCGGTGTCGATAACCATTACCATCCCGCTTCTCGAGGATTCACGGGCGTGAACAACGGCGTATGTACTTCTGCGCAGGTTACTTATTGACCAGGGTCGAGAAAAAGATTGGCTCGCCGGAGAAACCTTTATCGGATCTAGGCCTGATCTCGTATCGCAGCTATTGGAAGGACGTTCTGCTGCAGTACCTCTGCAACTTCGGGGGCAAAGAACTCTCCGTCAAAGGTAACGCAAAAGCCCAGACCTCCCACCCTCCAACGGTACTGCTGTTTCTACAGGAAGGAGGAACGAGGAGAGCCGTTCGTTTGCCAAACCGATCCGCGAAATACTACAGTAAAATTGTTCTCTCGATTCTTCTGATCCGAGAGCCCAAAGAGAAATTGATTTGGTCCGCGAACGGCTCGACCGAATCAGTGTCGCCAGAATCGACCAAAACATCCCACAATAAGTCCATAGACTGGTCATCACAGGGGGGGTAAACTGTATTCCCCTCAATTTCCTCGATCTGGCGACACTGGACCGAATACTGAATACAGAAAGGTTCATTCTGAAGGACGTTTGCCCCGAATAGGCGTGGCTTCGCTCCTTCGAACTGCAACGGAGCCGGAGTGACGCCCCACGGGGCAATCTGTCCCCGTTCCGCCGCGATAACGGATACAAGAGAACATTGTCTTGCAGATATCAGCAAGGAGATGGCGATCGACTCGTACGACATCGTCAGCACCTTGCAGGCCCTCGGGATGATGAAGTACTGGAAGGGGAAGCATATCATTCTCAAGAAACAGGTAAGTTTCCCCTCAGTCGCTCTGATTTGTCCACTAATTTGTACTGTACGTGTCGCACCCCAGCAAGACCGATGACGCAACTCAGAAATTAACGATTTTGAAATTGGAACAGTGATGAATGCGTTTAGTTGGCCTCTACGTGCTTGAAAAACGTCATGTTTTTAATTCCTAATTGAACCGATCGAGGGGAGTTACGTCAGGTTTTCTTTTTGTGCTAGTTCATATCTGTAGTGGCAGGAAGATGGAGGCTGTACTCCCTCGAATTAAATTCGTAGTCTACAGTTTTTTAAGAAATTAAAAATGAGAAAAGCTTTAATATTGGGAATTAGCGGAGATCGCTGTAAATCAAAGAGGCTTTGATTGCTCAATTAATGAAATTATAAAGATGCTTTCGAGTGGTAAATGATTAAATAAATATATTTAATAGCTCGGATATTATAATATAAACCGCACAAAGTTCCAATAAATTTAATCTTGTTATTTTTAAAGTGCAACATGTACCGGTTACTTTTAAAGCTTGGTAATTTTAGTGTTCAAAATGTCTGTACCATGTCGATGGAAATTCTATAATTTTCTTAAAAACGTTATCGTGAGAATACTGCACATTTTTTAGTTATGTCACTATTCTTACCGGAGTGCGATACATTCTGCATACATCTCGTGAACAATAACGCTCAACAACCGCAACTTGTTTCAATGCTATCCAGTTACACGTTTCTTGATTTACATTTTCACCGGATATGACAGAATGTTATTGTCAATTACTTTTCCACTGATATAAAAAGAGTGCACGACAATCGCATTGTGTTCGAAGTTGTAATTGCAATTTATCTTGAAGTATAATTATATATTTCCATCAAAACTGAAGACAGGACCTTAAGGGTCCGCTTTGTAGCTCGGTATACAATAAACGTGTAATAATGTTTCTTAATCAGAACGCTTTGCAACATTTGCATCGGACATTTCATTTAACGATAACTCAAGACATACAGTGTAAATACAAAGTACAAATACTTTGTACACCTTTCATGTACAAATTCGTACCAACAAAACATTTATCGATATCTCGATAAAATATCGATAACAAAAATTATGAAAATTAATGATACGATGATTATGAGAACGAATGATATTAATGTTGCCAATCAATAAATTTTAGAATGAGATTTATTAAATTTTCGGCCATAAACATTTTTATTGGTTATCTGCTTTATTTTTTTTGTTCTGTTTATACATTTCCATTGAGTAGGACAGTTCCATTTAACTGTTTTCTTATTGTAATTATAGTCCACTTTCGCACATGTAATTGAAAATGTAATTAAATACTCATGTAATTATTCATTGCCCAACTCTGCATCTGGGAAATAATTCCGGGAACCATATCTTATTTAATTTCCGCGTAGCACAAATGTCGTCTCGATTGACCGTGGGAGATTAAATTTATAAACACAAACGAGAGCTGAAAGAATATCCTACATTTATACTGAGAACGAAGCTTGCCCGACAGAATTCTGAACAAATAAAAATTGTACATGTATACTATAAAATATAGTTTTTATCGATATCTTATCAGCAATCATATCGTTAAATGTTTGTTAAATGTTAAATGACAAAATAAACAAACGCATCGAGGGATGGTCTCCCGGATAGATTTTCCGGGAGGCCATGTCTCGGTCGAAAAAGGAAAAGGACCGTTGGGAGAACCGTTGAAATGATTTCCAGGACGTGATCGACGACTACAAGGAGAGGGTGAAGAGACGGGGGCCCGTCTACAGGGAGATCGATCCGGAGTGTCTGAAATGGAACCCCTTCCAGCAACCCAAGACGCCCTCCGCCTCGAACTAAGGTCTGCGACGAGGAGCACAGCAGCGGCCAGAATCACGCCGACGTCGGCCTGCCCCTTCCACCTTGGCTGAGCCCCCGACCAGCGGACGATCTCTTTCTTCTTCTTCTCCGCAGACTTCGTCTTTCTCCCTCTCCTTTTTTTCTGCCCGTTTCCACGCGAGAGATTCTCCTTTTCTCGCTCGACGAGGACCATTCGTTCGTCTCTCGCGCGAGCTACGATCTGCAAAGCCCGTGGAAATCCTCGGTGGAACGTCTCTCCCGCTAGGAACGAATGCCGATGGTTCCAACGAGGGATCCACGGGGATTTCGAGTAGACGATCCAGGGATCGCAAGCTCCCCGGAGAACAGGGGTCGACGGACTCTAGATCGTCCTGGAATTCTGGAGCATGGACACCGATTGCCTCGGGGGGCACAGGCCCAGCTGCTTCATTGTCCGGAGCGAGGAAGCTCCGCCCCCTGTGCGCAGAGAGGGGGAGATAGTTCCTCCCAGGAACGAATGCAGAGGGATCCGCGGGGATTTCGAGTAGACGATCCAGGGATCGCAAGCTCCCCGGAGAACAGGGGTCGACGGACTCTAGATCGTCCTGGAATTCTGGAGCAGGCACGGACACCGGTGACACGGGCCCAGCTGCTTTATTGTCCGGAGCGACGAAGCTCCGCCCCCTGTGCGCAGAGAGGGGGACATAGTTCGCCCCTAAGAACGAATACGGATGATTCCAACGAGGGATCCACGGAGATTTAGTGTAGAAGGGATCTCAGGTTCCCGGAGAACAGGGGTCGACGGACTCTAGATCATCCTGGAATTCTGGAGCAGGCATGGACACCGATTGCCCCGGGGGGCACGGATCCAGCTCCATTATTGTTCGGAGCGACGAAGCTCCGCCCCTTGGAGGCGACCCGAGACGCTCCGGGGGCGAAGAGCGCTGTGCCCACGCCTGCTCTTGATTGGCTTAACCTCCTCGACGATCCCAATCGTATCTCGTCATCTCGCGAATCGTATCGATTCTTGCCCGGTAACCTTCAGTGTAAGATAATCATTGTTTTATACGACACGCTCCCATCAACCCCTGCTCTAAGGTTCCGTTTCAGCGTTGATCGGAGCTTTCTCACCCTTCGCGCTCCTTTGTCGAGTGTGACTCGACATTTTAAAATAGTAGGGAGTCGTTGGCAACTGAATTGAAAAGTAATTCGGAGTGCGAGGGGTTAATCCTCCGGAATCCGACGTTGTTGTTGATCGAGTACAGTAAACCCTCCTGTAAGGCGAGGCAGAAATTGCGGTTTGGTTTTGTAAATTAAATTTGATATAGTTCGTACCGAGTTTCTCGTGACACGGTACGAATTAACCCTTGTGTAGTCAACCGGGTATACCCATTTACTGTATTTGTTTCAACATTTTTTCAATGTTCCTCTAAAATACGTTACAAAATTTCTCTAAATTCTTTATTCGCTAATATATTAATTTATAGTCTTGTAGTGAGAGAATTTGTGCAAACGTGTTAACGCATTACCCATTGGTGGTTATTGCACAATTTTGAGAAATCTGAACACTTTTTAATGGAACTTTCAATGGCAACAGCAATTTTTATTGTAAACTAACAATTCACCCTCAATAACGTCATGTAATAGTTTCATTTAAGATTGCAATGTGGAAGAAAATTTCTATACTTCCTCTTGGTACAGCACAATTATTCAAAATCCTATTACATAATTCTTTCGGTAGGTAAAGTGTTAAGAATGTCTCTTTTTCGTTAATAATTTAAGCAAAATGCTTCATGACTAGACTGTGGGCTAGACTGTGGGCTAGACTGTGGGCTAGACTGTGGACTAGACTATGGACTAGACTTTATTCAAAATCAAAATCGACTGCACCCGTTGCTGCCAAGATACTGTCCAGAGCACCTAGAGAAAACTAGCGGGAGGGGAATGGGGCAAGGGGAACGCAAAGGGAATCTGAATGGTCAGGCTTCTTTCCCCCTTCCCGCTAGTTTTCTCTCGTGCTTCGCACAGTACAGGAGCTAAATGTCATTCTTCCCTTAATAATTTGGACGAAACGCTTCTTCATAACTAAGTACACTGTGGACCTTTATGCCAAATACAATTTATTGATTGTGTTAAATGCAGAAAGCGGAAAGATTTTAAACAATCTACACATTTACATAAGGGTTGGCATAAGGGACTACATAAGGGTTGATCGCGGTGCAGGAGGGTCGACTGCGATTTCTTTTCGACGAAGGGCCGGAAGGGCCCGTCCTTGAGGAGGTTGACGCGAGTTCCATCGTCGAGGCAGCTTGGGAACGTTCCGCCGAGAGGATGTCTCGCGATCTTGGTTCCCGAGGAATTGATCGGCACGCGTCTCTCGGCGTGGTCGTTGCACGAAACGTGGCAACCGACAAGAGAGTTTATTGATCGGGCCTAGCGAGGTGCACGGCTCGCTGCAAAACAGAGAAATTCAGCGGCGAACACGTCGAGAGAGAGAGAGAGAGAGAGAGAGAGAGAGAGAGAGAGAGAGAGAAGAGAGACGCCGGTGAACGAAACGAAACGAAACAAAACCGGCGTCCTCGGTCGAGCCGTTTTCGACCGCAACGCGCCGTTCAAAATAACTCGAAAGCTATCGAGTCAAGGTTGAACACCGGACCCATTTAAAACGCACACGCACACGCACACGCCGTTCGACCGTCGAGAACGTTTAAAAGCGGCGGCCACGAAACCGCTCGAGGATTTCTGCGAACGATCCATTTCTGCGCGTGTGTCCGGTGCGTGCGCGGCGTTAAGCCCCGTTCCCACGTGCGCACGCGTTCGCATTCCCGCCGCGAGTGTGAACGATTTTAACGAGAATTTGTTTTTTTTATAGCCGTCAGAGAAACATACTTTCCTTCTTGTTCGGTCGAGAGAACGGGTCAGAGGAAACGAAAGAGCTCGCGCCAGAGATGTACAACGTTCGCGTGGGAACGCGGCTTAAGGACCGACGCGACGGAAGAATTTCCTGTGTACGACCGCCGTCGCCGCCGCTCGCGATTGTAATATAGCCCCGGATAGTATCGATTCCACCGACTGGAATTCTTTTTCATCCTTTTTTAGTACTGCGACTTTCTACGTGCATAGGGTTGAATAAAGAAATTTGAAACGTTGATCGACGTGTCGGTTGTCTCTTTATTTCTCAATTGTCCGACCATACACACCAGTGCGCTCCGGAGAATCGCACGAACCAGCGCAGCTTACTTCTAGCGCACAGTTGTTCAGCGTCTGCGATTTTCTTGCCCCGGGCATACCAGTGCTGGATTAAGCCAGCGCGGGGCCCGTAGCAAATGTTATCACGAGGCCCTAGGCCAGGCCTGGGCATTTCTGTCTCAATTGGGACAAGACCATCCCCACCGTAGCGCCCAGTGTCCCCCACCAGCATCCGCCGTTACTATGAAGGAAGGACGCACTTCGTCCGTCGCAAGCAGCGCGCAGGCCTCGTGCATCGAAGCCACGAGAAGCGGCGCCACTGAAAAGAATCTTGGTGGGGGAAGCAGGCGTTTGAGGGGCCCCACCCGTGCCCACGCCTGCCCTAGGCTTTGTATCAGGGCCGCTTTCGTGCAAATGTAGCGCACCTTTTTAAACAGGCACAATGAATGACCCTTTTTTTTAGCAAAAATATCGTTCGTGTTTCGGCGCCTCTTCGATAAACGCCCGTGTGCGGGGCCCCTTTTTGTACTTCCGCTACGGGACTTCATCCGGCCCTGGAGCATACGCAGAACGGCGGGAGAATTAAGTCACGCCTCTACGGGCGGTGTGATAGAATAAGCATCGGACGATCGGCGTACGTATAGTGATATAATTCGTGCCTACCCTCGCTCCTCTAACTCAGGGGTCGGCAAACTTCTTTTGAAAAGGGCCAGAACGTAAAATTTTTAGGCTAGGGGGCCGGGTAGCAAGCTCTTGGATATTTACATGGATACCTAATTCTACTCTTAGAGCAACGAAAAAAACCAGGTTCAACATTTCTTTATTAGGAAGTGATATTTTTACATAGCGTTTTTTATTTTACGTAATTTGATTCATTTTTTCGTGTTCATTAACCTCGCGGGCCTGATCAAAAACAGTTTGCCGACCCCTGCTCTAACCAAGTCAGCGCTCGGATTTACTTACTCGCGACGGCCGAGTTTCGAAGGCTACGCCCCTTTTTCTTTTTTTTTGTTAAGGGAGCCACCTGCAAGTAAGCCACTTGCCCGTTAACACTAAACCTACCGAGCACTAAAAGCGATTAAAATGTTTCAGCTTACAAAAATGACAAGGAGATGACAAGGATTTATTTAGATTTTGTGCAATATTTATCACAATACAGTAAAGTCGCGTTTACTGTCCGCCACCGGGTACGCGATCACTGTCCAGTGCCTACCCACTCCACTGTCATGCTGTCCTTTTCTACTAACACTGATTTCAGCGCATTGGTTCGAATCTAATGCTACTACTCAAGCAATTTTGCAAATTACCACAAAATTTTCAACGTGTGAAAAAACCCACTCTTTATCCCAAATTTTTATTTACATAAAATTTTTATTATTATTATTATTATATACGGACCGAGGTCCTTTTATACAAATGTTTACAGTCGTTTATAATAGAACTGATAAAAACAAATAAAAAGGGACAAGCGCAAAACTAAACAAATACAGGTACGATATTAACAATTTTTGCCCAACTCTGGTGTTAATTCTACAGTTTCGATTACAACGATTAAAATAACGCGATTTTTGCATGCCAAGATCGCTTGGCAGTGAACGTGTCAACACTAAACCTACCACTTATTGAAATTATGAAGTTGTATGGAAATTAATTCATAAAAATTCCTTTATCCAAGCACATGTTGTAATAAAAATTGCACAAAGTCTAAATAGATAGAGCCTCGTCATTTTTGTAAGCTAGGACAGTGTAATCGCTTTTAGTGCTCGGTAGGATTAGCGTTAACAATGCTTAACGAAGGAGTCGGGACAGGTTGAGAGATCCTGGCTCGTAGAAAGCGGTGGACTCCGTGAGCCATAAAATATTTTATTCGAGTCGAAAGATAACTTCCGTTATCGCGTTCTCCTTCTCGATCAGTGCGGCGTTTTCCTAAAATTTCTGTTCGCTGTGATACAGATCGCGAGTCTGAACAACGACTAAGGATGGGATCAAGTTTAAATATGTACTCACGAATCGGAGTCAATTCATTTTATACAAACTGACATCGAACCTGGGAATGAGTGCTTGCAAGCTTTGAAAAGATAGTTATAAGTACTTCGATGTTGAAAGGAATCGAATCTTTCACAAGTACATAGTACTTGAATCTTGGAAATCAGAAGTGCATAGTGAGTTTTAACACTAGAACTACTGAATGAGTCAAAATGATTTGTTCCTGATTTTTTTCTTTCAGAAATATTAAACTTATAAATATATTTTTCTGAGAAATTTTTTTAGTGGACTTCTCTACTGAAGCACATATTTAAACAAAATTGAAACGAAATCTAAACAAATTCAATTTTGTCATTAATGTAAGGCAATGTATGCCAATTGTGTTTAGAGCTCCGTGTTAAGCACTTCACTTATTAGATTCGTAACTAATTAATAGACTGCGAATGTTTATGCATTTTTCAATTTTTATCGACAAATTTTAAGTGGAATTAAATAAAATCCTATTTTTAATGGGAACAGCCTTTGTAGATCCAAAACAAATAATAATTCTATCAAATTTTATATTCTAGCCTTTTTTTTACATTTCCATAAGTCATAAGTGCATAAGGATCCGCAGTCTACTAATTAAGAACAGTACATATTTCATTTACAATTCTTTTCTTTTCTACATGTGTCCACGTGAAAATCCGATTATTATGCATTAAAGGATTTTAGCACAATTGATTTTAAAAGTAAAAAAAACAATGATTAGAAAAATCAGAAAATTTCCAGTACGATATTCATCAAAGTTTAGAATCAGTTCGACCAAGATTCGAATATACTTGCAAGTATGTATTACTTCCGTTTATACCAAAGTACATACTTGTAAAAGGTTCGAAACCATCTGCCATACGTTCAAGTATCAGATGACTGCATAAGATCATGCCCGATTTGAAAATAAAATTCAATGGTTAAATTTTAAAGATTTGGTTAAATTAAAATTAAAAAATGGTCAAATTTTCTACAATTAGAAAAGAATGATTAAAAAAAACAGTTGGATGATTAAAAGATTAATAAAGTTGTATTCTTTAAAGTTTAACCATTGAATTATATTTTTTCAAATCGTGCATGAACTTATGCAATCATCTAATATACACTTGGGAGTACTATTTAGTACTTCTAGGGAGTTCGAATTCAATCAATCAAAGTTCAACCTGTTCGCGAGGTATTGATCACATCCCTATAACAACGGAACGTGGATCGATCGCCTTCCACAAGAAGCCATCGACCGTCTTCCAAACGAGAGAAATCGATTCGGAAATTTCGCGAGCTTCTTTCCGCTGGAAAGCTGGTTGAGAACCCGTCGCTTATCGTTACACGAGAACAACTGCTAGAGTTTCTCGCGTGTACACGTTACATCGACGCGATCCGAGGCTCGTCCGGTTATCGATGGCAAGTATTCTGCGAGCGTAACGTTCCGCGAGTACGCTCACGGTCGCAAAACCTCTACATACACCCTGTATTTATAGATACGCGATTTCTCTTTATTTCCGAGCACGCAAATATCTATCTTCTTCTTTCTCATGCCGGCAATCGGAATCGCGAATACATATTCGAGACGACCGTGCGTTGATTTCCCGCGAGTAATCGAAAACACGCGCGAGCGGGATCGATCCGACAGCGAGAACTCCGTGCCTTCGATTCCGCTCCGTTATCGCGCAGAAATTATGCTGCGTTCGCAATCTATTCTAGCATGCTCGACCAAAATGGACCCTGACCTGATCTTCAACTCTTTCGCTCCAGATCATCTTTTGATTTATTCAACCGTTTGCAGTGATCCAGTAGATTTGTACTCGGTGAACCTGCAGATCGAAGTTTCGATCCTCTAGGATCAATGGTTCAGGAGTTATGCTTGCTTAAAGTTGACCATTTTTCAGTGTTTTTGACAGATAAAGACGCCGCCATATTGGTTTGTAAGTTGAGCAGAGCCGCTAGGTGGTTGTTGGTTGGTGATTAGGTCGGGGGAAGGCAAGGTAAGCGGCTCGCGATCGTCACTACAAACCAATATGGGGGCGCCCTCAGCTGTCAAAAACACTGCAGATTGCTAAAGTTCAAGCAAGCATAACTCCTGAACCATTGATGCTACAGGATCGAAACTTGGTCTGCATCCGCGCCGGGTACAAATATACTGGATTACATACCAAATGCATCATAAAGTAAAGTTTACCCGACGTCTATTTTAAGCAAATCGATTCGCCGCTGGCCGATTCATTAAACACGGCTTTATGCAAGTTTAATGTATCAATGGCTTTGAGGAATTTCCCCGGAGTCCACCGGCTTCGGATTGTCCGAGAGAAACGTACCTCGGTCTCGATGCGAGTCGATTAAGTCGCGCTTAGACGCTAAACGCAAGCAATAAAAACACTTTTACGGACACGTCGCCGTTTCGTTGAACATCATAACCTGTCCCTCTCCGTCGTTTTACGGTCTCGTCGATACAGTTCGTACGTGCACGGTCCATTGACTCGTAATGCCCCCGTTCCGTTTCTTTTATCATCTGTTCTGGAGTGTCGCTGTTCTCCCGTTTCTTTCACCGGCACGCTTTGCTACGCGGAGCACGCTGAGCTATGTCCACACATCTGTTACCGCACCTCGTTAGCGTCGCTCGTAATCTCATCGGGTGGTAACGAGGCCATTTTTCATCTAGCTTACTGCCGCCCGTACGCTTGCACCACTGCTATTTTTCCACTGGCCTGCGCTTTCTTAGTATTTAGCCGAACCGTGGACCGACAGCCGCGGACTCGAACTTAAGCCGTTCACAGACTGTAATTCGTAGCCCTTTGCAAAGTCATTTATTATTTTCTACAGGGTGGCCCACGCAACTTGCACACCTATAATGGGTATTTTAATATCTTTGTTGTTTTTAAAGATACGTCAAATGTCTGAAGGACAAAGTTGAATGGTAAAATGGGGCTCATACGATACCAAGAAACTGTTGTTTTCATGTAAGTTTTTTTAGAGGTATGAAGGTCACCTTCATTTTTTAAAATGGAATGTCCTATTTTTTATACGGTAGATCGATAGAGTATCAAATTCTGAGTATAAAAGTGTTGACCTTCATATGTCTTAAACCTAATAGTTAACGAGATATTATCGAAACGTGCTTAATTTTGAGAAAGTTATTCGTTTTTAAAAGGTGTACGAATACTTTGCACACCTACTGTATATTAATTTGCAGTTTCAGAATGAGAATTTGTGCAAGTATGTTAAGTACAAAAGGATATAAATAATCAATAGATTTTGGGGTTGGCTATATAATGGTTAATTGATCGCAAGGTTCACGAAAAATAAAATAAAATTTTTATACATCAATTGCACAATCTGCAGGACCCAAGTAAAAATTAATTTTGTTCATTAATAATTTTGATATGATCAAAATAGTATTTCGAAAAAAGTCTTTAAATCCTTTTAATGTTTTGAATTACACCCACTCATTTCTGTCATAAATGCATAAAATCCGCAGTCTAGTTTTGGCATTTCGTATATCCTGAAGAACCACCAAGGTCCACCGACGTTTTTATCCCGGCCTGAATACTGAAGAGATGCGAATCGTTTCATGATCGAAGGCGCAGGCCACAGCGGAAAGAGCAACAGCGAAACCGCAGCGGACAGTTTTCGTCGGACTATTATATATCGGAATCGAGCAAAGAGGCGAATAATTGCGTTACCCGGCTATCTCCTCTGCCTTTCCCTTTCCCTTTCAGCTGGTACCGCCACGCGACCCCACTGTAACACCATTATCCCATTAGTTCGCGACATCACAACGACGTTCCTCCTCTCTCGCTCTCTCTCTCTCCTGGTCCAGCCAACCGGAGAGAAACGATAGGACTGACATCGGCATCCAGGCCGGTCGACTAACAACAGGGTGCCGGTTTAACTTTGTTTGCCGATTAAACGAGGAACGACGCTGAAAATTCAATCCCGTCGTTCACCGACGCCGTCCATTAATCGCATTACAAAGGCAGCGACCGCTTCGTTTCGACCGAGTTCTCCGAAAACCGTCGCTGTCGCGAGGGATCATGCTCTCGTGGGTCCCATGATGAATTCGAATCAACGTCCAAGGACAGAGCAGCGATTGTTTGCGAATATTAAAGGCGATCTTCGTTCACCGACACGTGCGAAGAAGCCGTCTACGGAAGAACTGACACTGGACCTTCAAGGTCAGCTTCTGATAATAAATCAATCTTCGGTATACAATCGTATTTCAAACGCTTTATGACTAGACAGTGGATCTTAATGCAAAATAAAAATTGTCTGAACTCACTGCCAGATTCAGCTGCCACTTCACAATGTTCTTCTACCCTTAATGATTTAGGTAAATCGCTTCACAAGACTGGACTATGGATCTTTATGGAATGTTTGTTGCCATTGTTTGTTTGTTGTTATGAATGTTGGAGCCATTTAGGAATGTTTTTCTTCCGTTAATAAATTGAGCAAAAATCTTCATGACTATACATAGACTGTGAATCTTTATGCAAATTCAAGATTGTTTGTATTTATTGCAAGATACAGGAGCCATTTAGGAGAATGTCTCTCTTCCCTTAATAATTTGAACAAAACGTTTCAAGACTAAACTGTGGATCTTTACGAAAAATCAAAATTGTCTGCCCTCATTGCAAGATACACGAGCCACTAAAGAGTGTCTTCCTTCCCTTAATCATTTGACCAGATTGGAGGTAACATGTGGCCACTGATTTTTACAGGTACAAATTACAGGTACCCATTACTGTCACAAGTGCGGTCTATTCCCAACACCTGCGTTTCGAAACGACTTCATGTGCAACAGTTTAACGCGTCCCACATTTTTGTTTCGCGTCCACGCCAACGTTTCTGCGAACGCGACAGATAAACGCGCAAGGTGAGACCATAGAGTAGGCGACGAGAGCGAACTCTGATCGACCCGACGACGTCCTCGGTAGCAGATCTACGTTTCGGTTCGTCGCGATGTAATAAGGCAGCAGGGCACAGTCATATGAATTGCGCTCCAACAGGTGCCGGGTATCGAGTTCACCAGAGCACCTGATGAAGTACAATTAACATGCAGCCTCCACAGTTGTTCTCTCTCTCTCTGTGTCCGTTCCTCTACAATCTCTCTCTCTCTCTCTCTCTCTCTCTCTCTCACACACACAGATTCTCTTTTCTCTCTCGCACAGACACTCTCTCTTTCTTTCTCTGTTGATGGCGCGGTCCTCCCGCGCAACACCGCAACCAGACCTCGTGCCGGAGAAAAACGATGTACCGGTTTCGCCGCAGTGCGCGCTACTTCAGGTACCTGACTGACTCGAAATTGGCACAGCCTGAAGTACCCGAGTAACGCGTGTCGCAAACGACACATAGTCACACGTAGCTGGTGTCCGTGATCGATCCGGACAAGCTCGACAAGCCCAGGTGGTCCCCCGTGCGTCGATCCTCGCCGATCCATCGATCCCCGTCTCGTCTCTGCATCTTCGGAAGACGCCTTCCATCCTGCTCCGAAATCGACCAGCACTCTAGCCGCCTTCGAAACCTTAAACGCAACGGGACAGCACAGCTGTGTTCCTCGCGCAACACGATTTATCGCTCCGCCTATATTTGTTCGACGACGCGTCGTTCCGGTCTCGCACGTGGCAACATGAAAGAAACCGATCGATGCAACGTCGTTAACATTCGCTCTCGTCGACGCGACGTTGCACTCGCCAGCCTCCCGTCGTCTACTCCCCGTGCCTCGTAAGTAGACTACGGATTTTATGCATTTATGGCAACAAATCGGTAGGTGCAATTTGAAACAGCAAAAATATACGGAATATTTAAAGATACTGTTACATTGTTCTCAATCTACTAACCAGATTATTCTTATTAATTGTTCATATTATATTATTATTATTATTAATCAAATTATTATTGAGAAATTAAATAAATTTCCGTTTCACTCAAATTTGGTATAACTCGCGTAAAAAAATTCTATTCAGTCTGCTCGTAGGACTACTAATAAGTCTACTGATTACTGAGAAGTTAAATAAATTTTTGTTTCACTAAAATTTGGTATAACTCGCGTAAAAAATTTCCATTTTCCATAAAGATCCGCTGCCTACTCATGAGTAGACAAAGTAGACTGCGGATGTTTACGCAATTTTCAAGTTTTCTAGGCAAACTTTAAGAATTTGTGACCAGGTAAAATCCTATTTTGTAACCCACCATATAAAAACTGTATATATAAGTCTAACTTACATTAAAAAAAAAAAATAAAAATCGACTTCTGTAAAATCTTATACTCCAGCATTACTTGAACACTTTTAAAAGCCATAAATGCATAAAGATCCGCAGTCTACTCATCGGGCATCCCTCAGCCAATGATTTAGCTCTGACGTCACACACTCCAGCCAATAATTATTCGGCTGGGACAAATTCTGGTGGAATGGAATCGGACGGTTCGCTGCCGCATTTCTTTCTAATGCCTGCCAGACTTCTTGCGAGGCACGGAGAGTGCTGCGATCGCGATTCGACGGGCAATTTTCCAGCGAGCAAGCGAAATCAAAGAGATTTGATAGCGCGAGGTCGCCCGGAGTTTGCGAATCGCCTTCGCAGAGCCTTCGCGTCGTTGACATTGAAACCTCTGCCACTCTCGTCGACGGAGGTAAAGGAAAGTCTACGTCCCTCTCCGCGGTCTCGTCCCACTGCCTGTTTCGCCGTTGTTCGTCAACGAGCGACGATAATAGGCCGGGAACCCGTCGAGGGCCGCGGGGGCGAGAACCGAGATCCCGATGAATCAAAGCGAACAAGCCAGACAGCGGGGTTGGCGGGTGGAGAGAAAGAAGAGAGAGGAGAGTATCGTTCGGATCGAGATAAGGGGAAAGGATCGAATGAATCGTCCGAGGTGGGGATAAAAGTCGCAGCGCGTCTGGTGGGGGCAAGGTTGCGAGGAACTGACGGCGACGACCGAGAGAGACGTCTCCTCTCGGCGCAAGATACAGCCGAGCTTTGCTTTGCTTTGCTTGCTTTGCTTTGCTTGCTTTGCCTGGGGACTTTTCCCTAGACTGCTCCATTAGGAATCGACTTACAGCTTCGAGGTTTCGTTCGCGAGAACTCGATCGAAATACGAACCTGCTCGGACGTGGCACGTTTCTCTCCGAGCCACTGCAGGCAGAGCTGGGCAGTATTTAAATACTTCTGTACCACTTGGAATGTACAGACTGGCTTGAATTGGGAAAACAGAGCCTCGGCTCTACAACGCCATTAAATTAATAAAATTGTTTAAATACCGATTGAAATAAAAGATACATAACTTTCATTCGTTATTCGAATACATTGTCGTTAAATTGTATTTAAATACATTGTCCTTAAATTGTATTTAAATTTATTGTCTTGAAATTGTATTTAAATACATTGTCCTTAAATTGTATTTAAATACATTGTCCTTAAATTGTATTTAAATATATTGTCTTTAAATTTTATTTAAATACATTGTCTTTAAATTGTATCTTTTATTCGTTATTCGAAATTTGTATTTAAATACAATCTAAAGAGACAATGTATTTAAATACAATTTAAAGACAATGTATTTAAAGACAATTTAAAGACAATGTATCTAAATACAATTTAAAGACAATGTATCTAAATACAATTTAAAGACAATGTATCTAAATACAATTTAAAGATAATGTATCTAAATACAATTTAAAAACAATGTATCTAAATACAATTTAAAGACAATGTATTTAAATACAATTTAAAGACAATGTATATAAATACAATTTTTGTCCAACTCTGACTGCAGAGAAGCTGCAACATCGCGCCGAAATAAAGGGAAATGCAAGACAACAGAGTCGAGGAGAAGTCCGTGGGTGGTTTTTAAAAATAACTCGACGTGCCTCGTGTCACCACAATGCGCATCGATTCGCTCGTCGATTCAATGGAATTCCGCGCGACCGTCCCAGGAAACTTTTCCGCGAACCGTTTTCTCTGGACATTGTTAACAACGCGGCCGATCGATCGATCACAATCTCGAGTGCCTTTCCAGATGCTTCGAAGTCGATACGGAAACGAGGGAAGATAGCGGGGCGGCGTTCTTCCACCCGCGTGAGCACGCTCGGTCAAAGTACGCGAGGCCGGCCCGAATCGGAACCGATAATTATTAATCGTGGTTTTCGCGGAGTCTACCGTCGTTGCACAACCTCCCGCTATCTTTAGGAAAATTCTCCGCGCAAACAGACGGTGCATGCGTATCGTGGAAGAGCAATTTGAATTTTCTTGGAAGTTCTATTGACATTCCAGAAGAGAGGAGTCGGTACCGTTCCGCTTGGAACAGCTTTTCGAGAAAGAGGAACGAGTGTCAACCGAACAGCAGATCGGACAGAGCACAATTAACTTGTGTAGTCAGCTGGGTACCCATTTACTGTATTTCTTTCAACAATTTGTTAATGGTTCTCTGAAAAATATTGCAGAATTTCTCTGAATGTCTTTACTTGCTAATATGTATATTAATTTATAGTCTTATAAGGAGAATTTGTGCAAACGCATTAAATGCAGAAAGGCTTTACATAATCTACACAGTTTGGTTGACTACACAAGGGTTAAATTCACTGAGTGAATTTCTCTGAATTTTCTTGAAAGTGCGATTGACATTCCAGAAGAAAGGAATCGGTACCGTTCAGCTTGAAACAGCTTTTCGCGAAAGAGGAACGAGTTCCTCTCTCTTCTTCCAACAATTTGTTAATGTTCCTCTAAAAAAACATTACAGAATTCCTCTGAACGTCCATTCTTCAATTGCTAATATATTAATTTGTAGTCTTATAAGGAGAATTTGTGCAAACACGTTAAACACAGACAGGTTTTAACTAATCTATACACGTTGGTTGACTATACAAGGGTTAATTAAATTCACTGGGTGAATTTCTCTGAATTTCCTTGAAAGTTCGATCGACAGTCCAGAAGAAAGGACCGTCTCCTACCGCCCACCTCGGAGCAGCTTCTCGCGAAAGAGGAACGAATCCCGACAGCAGATCGGACGTCGATGTCCACCGGAAGAGTCGTATGCACTCGGCCAGCCGACGACCGCGTGCTTGTCGCGTAACGACCGTTAAGAAACTTCCGTTGCGAAGCGCCAGTGCGGATGAGTCAAGATTACTCGGAAGAAAAGACCGGCTGCCGACGCGCACGTACTGTCTCACCAAGAAAGTCGAAGCGTTCGACGAGGCTCGTCCAAGCGTGAGTCATTTCACGGGAATGCGCACCTTCTCGCGAGTCGTTTTTCACGTGGCTCTCGCGTGAGGCTTTCGACGAACGAGTATCTCTGGGGACCTCCGGAGAACTTCGGGAAATACCCATTCGGCCAGACATTTTTCGAAGGCACGAAACCGGTCGTCGGGATGACTAAGCGGCGAGGAATGAGAACGTTCGCGGGTAGGTATACCGAGTCTCTCTGCTGGTCGTCTCGCAGATTCGTCTGGCTCCGAGAAACGCTATACGGATCGATTTCAGACGGCATTGCTGCTGCAATCCGAGAGTCGTACAATGGAAACACGTCGCGGACAACCTTTCTAGACGGCCGACAAGTTCCGTTGATATCCGCGAGGATCACGACCGATGTGGAGGATTCGAATGTACATATAGGAAATTCGATGATGGACACTGTTGAGCCTCCTATTGCGTGATTAATTCGTATCCCGTTAGATGAACCTCAAGTTCGATTCAGATCGAATGAAATTTGGTAAAAATCGCAATTGTCGCTCCGCGTTAGGAAAGTACTCCGTTATAGAATTTACCACGACCGATGTGAAGGCTTCGAAGTATAGAAAATATATAGCCGGACACAGTGAAACCTCCTGTAACGTAATGAATTCGCACCGCGTTAAAAGAAACTCAAGTACAGATCAAATGAAATTCGGTAAAAACCAAACGGCAATTTTCGCTCCGCGTTAGAAGAGTACGTCAATATAAGCAGGCTTTACCATGACCGATGTTTTCGTGGAGAATTCGAAGTATATAAAATTCGTAGCCGGACACAGTCGATCCTCCTTTAACGTAATTAATTCGTACCGCATTAGATGAAACTACAGGACAAATTGGTAAAAATCGAAGTTTTTGCTGCGCGTTAGTAGAGTACTCCGTTTTAGAAGATTTTAACGCGACCGATGTGGAAGATTCAAAGTCCAAGAAATTCGTAGCCGAACACAGTTGATCTTCCTTTAACGTAATTAATTCGTACCGCGATAAAAGAAGCTCAAGTGCAGAGCACATTAAATGAAATTTGATTTGGTAAAAATCAAACCGCAATTTTTGCACCGCGTTATGAGAGTACGTCGGTATAGCTGATGTTTTCGTGGAGGAATCAAAGTACAGAAAATTCGTAGCCGGACAAAGTCGATCCTCCCGTAACGTGATTAATTCGTACCGCGTTAAATTTGGCAACTTCTGCTCCGTGTTACGAGTGACCCGTTATAGGAGGTTTCACAGTAATCGAATACGAAAGATTTGCGTCACCGCTCAAGTAGAAGCGGTCGTCGGTGAACGGACGCGTTCGGACCGGTCCCACGCGGGTCCGCGCAAAGCTACGCCGACGCGGTATCGCCGAATCGAGTGATTCACCGATAAATCGTTTAAACAATCAAAATGGCGAGGCTCGACGAAGAAAGATAAGATTGCGATAAGATGCCCGAGCATTATCCACTCGAAATTCAAGCTTTCATCAGCGGGGGAAAGCGAGCCAGTCAGTCTCTCGCGAAAACGTTGGAATTCGATCGTCCCGAGTAAGAAGACTTTGGCTCGAGGTCTCGCGGTCGATACACGCTGCTATTTCGATGGTCGAGGCGCGGCCGTATTTCCAGAACCCGCAGAAAAACAGAGAGAAAAGAAAGGCTCCGACGGAATGGCAAAAATAGCCGTTCTGCTCCCGGTTGTCCGTTCCTCTCTCTCTCTCTCTCTCTCTCCCTCTTCCTAGCTGCTCTCGATTCACGGAATCTCTTCAAATATGGCGGCGGGGATCGCTCGATCGCGGTGCAATCGTCGAATGTACAGTTCGTCGAACACTGTTACTTAGTACAGAAGTTAGAATTGCTAATTCGCAACGCGCCGGACGAATTTGTTACAGATACCGGGTATCGGCCGACAACGTGTTTCACGCCGACGGGAAAATGAGATGCGAGCGACGTTGAGTAAGCGTGCAACGGAATTTGCCAGGAATATATTCGTACGAATATCAGAGCGATCGTGCGCCGCACAAAAACGTTCGGCGGAGAAACAAGAAGCTGTTTTCATGAAAGACGTGGCCGTCGAGTGGTTTTATCGTTGCCCCGCCCTCTCCCCCCCCCTCTCTCTCTCTCTCTCTCTTCGTCTGCCATTTCTCTGGTTCGACGAGGTACGGCGCGTCCGCCCGCATTCTTCGGGAATTACGGCCGATGAAAAATTACCGAGGAACCGTAATATACCGGGCGACGCGACGGAGACGGCTGTGCACGCACCGGGTACGTGGGAACGGAGCTTTAGGGTACACGCGCGTCACTGCAAATTGGACGATACGCGAGCGCGATAACTGTGTCTGCCTCTGTACTTACTCGAGCAGATTGAGTCGATGACCCCGGCGCACAGATAAGAACAAGTCCGCGCACTGTTCGACACTGTTCGATCCGCGCCACACTGGATCCCGGCGAAGACCGGCGAGAACCGGCGGAGATTCACGCGGAGATTCGTCGTTCGCGATTGTACACTTGCCTCGGGAATTCGAGCGAGAGCATCGGTCGGGTCCCCGAGAGTCGTTGCTACGCCACTGGGAATCGCCGTGGACAGCTTCTAACGAGGTTGATCCGTTGTCCTGGTGGTGGGCGAAGACGTCGGGAGGCCGGCGGAAGTGGAGACGCCTCGCACCGGTCAGACACCGCTCGCGTGCAAGTCCCAAATTCAATGTCGCGCGGAGGTCGGCCGAGCAGGACGGCGCGCGCAGTTTGAAATTTCACGGGAAGGAACGGGGAACGTGGAACGAGAGAGAGAGAATCAGAGAATGAGAAAAAGAGAGGGAGCGCGAGAGCGGAGGGGTCCCCGGCGCGGTGTCTGCCCTTGAAACTTTTCGTCTACGCGGCTGACCCTCTTTTGCGCGGCACTGAACACCGAACTGTGTCCTTGACGGGCCGGAACGGTTCGACGATAGTCGGCAGGAGCGGACAGGAACGAACTACACCGGGCGTGGAGGCCTCGAGCCGAAACCTGCTCCCGACGTATGGTGGGGTCCTTAACGAACCGTGGAGGACGATGGTGGGGCAAAGATGGAGACCAGTCGGCGCCACTGTGGACCATCCTGCACGGACGGACGCCCGTACCCGATTGTTCTCCGATCTCTCACGAATTTCAAGGCCGTCTACGCGAAACCGGCTGCGCGAAAAAGGAGATCCAGGAATCTTCCTTCCTCCCTTTCTTTCTCCTTTATCCCCCGGTGTGTCCTTCTCCCCTCCTGCTCGGCCCCAGAGTTCCGCGCCGTTCCGTCCCGTTCCGTGCTCCTCCGTCTTCTGTCTTCTCTCCTCGTTGCGCCCCTCTTCTCCTCTCTGCTCTGCTCCTCCCTCCCTCTCCTTCCTCCTCTCGTCTTGTCTCGTCCCGTCTCGTCTCGTCCCGTCGTATACACACACGGTATACGTTTCTTTTTCTTTCACGGCGACGGCTGACGTCATCGGGATTCGCATGCCATTTCCGTTCCCTTTGTCCACTGGCCTGCGCCAGCCCGGAGACTATCGTCGAGGCTGCCGAACAGAAAAAAAGACTACATCTTTTCGATTTTCCGCCTTCGCGTTTCTTACAAACACTGGTATAAAAGGTGGGATCTCCTAAATGCGTCTAGACGCGGCGTTTTGCGCTCCACTATATCTGAACATTCTAAACGAAAACTTATACGCGCAGCAGGAAGCTACGACGAGTGGAGTGCGGATCGCAAAACGCTGCGTCCAGACGCGCTTAGGAGTCGCCACCTTAAATGAGAAATTTCAGCTGCAGCGGGTAAGGAATGCGCATAGATATTCCATCGACAAGACCGGTACGAACCGACCGAGCCCAGAATCCGCTCGCCGCCGCCGACGAGATTCCAATTAGATGTTCGCTCGGAACTCGTTCCCCGTCGTCGTCGGCTACGCGCATCCTGAACGCATCGGTCCGAGCCCGAGCCTAGCGAAAACGTTTCTCGAGCACGGACACGGACACGTGCACGCCCGCAGAATGCGATCCGAGGAAAGCAGGCGACGAGCGTTATTCTGGCGTCGGGCGCCGCATTCTTCGCAAACTTCCTCCCCTCCTAACAACCCGAGAAACTCGTCTAGCCGATACACTATCGGTTGCGGATAGATCTTCCGGTCGGAGACACAATTGTCGACAGATAGCGCCAGCCGGCTTTCGCAGTGTTCGAGCAATTTGAATAGGTGGCGCTTGCCGTATCCTGGGAAATCTTCGCTGGGTATCGGGACACTTGGGGGGGGGGCCGATCTGAAAATCGAGGAATTATTATCTTTCCGGAAGGCAGACTTTGGAAGACTTAGATTAATTTTCTTGGAGAGATTGCTCCTCGGAAGGGCACGGTGGGCCACCCTGCGCGAGGGGTTAACACTAAACCTATTTTAGAGCTTGAACTTTTAAAATTACTTGTATACAGCATAAAGGTGTCGACCATTCTAGAAAATATTTAATTAAATGTTGAAGTTATGTGCGTTGGAATTATATTTATTGAATCATTTGCCACGAAAGCAACTTTATAATTCCAATAATTGTGAAGCAAAAAATCTGGAACCGGTCATTTGACCGGTGGTGGTAGGTTCAGTGTTACGGGAATCCACCGGGGCAGCCGGCTTTCGCAATGTCGAGTAATTTAACACTGAACCTACCGAGCACTGAAAGCGATTCGAATGTTTCAGCTTACAAAAATGACGAGGCTCTATTTATTTAGATTTTCTGCAATTTTTGTCACAATATGTGCTTGGCTTCAGAAAATTTATGAAATTAATATCCACGTAAGCAACTTCGTAATTTCACTAATTGCAAAATAAAAAACATAGAACCGAAATTGGCATGTTTTGCCTTATAATAATGACAGAATTGCATTTATCTAGATTTCGTACCAGTGTTGTTCAAATACGTACTTCAATAGAGAAGTTCTCTAAGACAATTTTTCAGAAAAACATATTTATAATTCTAATATTTCTAAAAGAAAAAATCAGGAACAAGTCATTTTGACGCCCTTGGTAGATCTAGTGTTGACTAGGAACACCAAGAAAAATTGCTGAGAAACTACACCAGTAAAAATTGCCACACCATAACTCAAAACAGTTTTAACATCATGAAATTCGTCTGTATTCTACAAACTGTAAGGTTAACAGGTTAAATCTGATGCACACAATGTAAAAAAAATAATACACAATGAAAATGATCTGGGTTCAAAGAAATGTCTTGATTTTCGAATTAAACCAGCTGCGAGTTAAATACGTGGCGCTTGCCACATCCTGAGAAATCTTTATAGGGTATCGGGGCACTTGTCAAGGGGGGCCCGATCGGAAAATGGAGGAATCACGACTTTGGAACCCCTAGGTGAATTTCCTCGGCGAGATTGCACCTCGAAAGGTGGAGCACCCTGTGCCGAGAGGGGTTAAGGGGAATCAACCGGCAGCCGGCCAACCAGACAGCCGAGGAGGGGAGTAGAGGAAGATTTCGCGATGACCGCGACACGTCGGTGTATCCGGTAATGGACGGAACGTGGAGAAGAGGCACGATGCGTATTCGCGTGGAGAACGATCGCGAGGATCCGAAAGAGCGAGAGAGAGATAGATGGATAGACAGATGGAAGGAGGAAGAAAACGAGTATACGCGGTTGGAGAGGAAGAGAGCCGGCGATGTTCGGGACACGGCTGGATGGAGGGAGGTGCAGACAGGGGCGGGGCACGTCGCGGAGGGCCCCGCGCTCGATGGAAGGAGACAGGAGGCAGGAGGTAGGGGGAGAAGGGTGCCTAGCAACAGGCCTGCCGGCAGCCGGGCAGAGCAGCGTGATTAAATAAAACCAGCGTCGGGCACGGCGACCCACCAGGCGTTGACATCAGCGCACATGTACGGGAGAGCCTTTTTGAGTGAGTGAGCGAAAAAGAGAAACACTCGAAGAGAGAGACTCACGCATATACGCACAGACACATCGGCCAGCGGTCGGTATACGTACCACGAGACCGTCCCGGTACCGAACGAACGTTACGACCGGCGAATTCCCTCAGCCCACATGACTGACTGACTACCACTCGTCCCTGCCCTCTTCTAGCTTTCAATTCCAACCAGAGACTGCTCCCTTTGCCGTGTCTACGATTCATTTCTCTGGTTGTCAGGAGAAACGACGCAAAAAACTTGAGTCTATGCATTAATTGAACTTTATAGGATTTACTACGTATTTAAAGGTCATGAAAACAAATTCTAAAGCATTAGTGATCAGAACTTTAAACGGCAATATCCTTCCCAATATAACTACTCCAGTAAAACCTTAGACATGTCACAATTTTGAAGAATTCGAGTTCATGCATTAATCGAGCTTCATAGGTTAGGATCTACATATTTACCAGAAAAAAGTCGTGAAAACAAATTTGAAAGCCTCCGATAAATAATGCAATTTAACCGATGTCCTACGTCAAAGCATTAGCGATCAATAGATTTCGGATCTTCATGCGAAATAAAAATATTCCACTTCAATTGCAATAAACTGGAGTGAAGTAGAAATTTATTTTCTTCCTTAAAATATATTTGACAGGTCGACAATAATGTAATAATATTATTAAATTCTTCTAATGTTTTCAATGTTTGAGATTACACCTCTCCAGTCTTGTCATAAATGCATCAAATCCGCAGTCTAGTGATCGAAACTTTACACGAAAGTGAAATTATGTGACACGCGACGTTCTTCCTGACAACCACAGATATACTTATAGACCCGGCATAGGAATAGTATGTGTATAGGGGAAAGACAAGAATCCAGTGAAGGAAAGATCAGTGAAAATGTGACGTCACAAGATAATTTCAAAATGGCTGACACGGCAGACCGACGCTTAAAATGTTGTAAATGTGATCGATTCATATGTAGAAAACATTCTTTAACCTGCATTATATGCGAAAGTTGTTAATCTTCTAAAATAGTTAATACATAATACGATTATTACTTGGTACTTCATCGTAATACCTTCATAAAATATATAGAATGAACATTTGTACCTGAAATATACTTTATATATTGATTACTCTTCATGATGAAATGCTGAATTCTTTGAAATTATCCTGTCCATTCTTTCCGCGTACTGTGTAAGCGTAAGCCAATGGTCCATCTTTGAAAAATATGACGTCACAAACTCAATTAATCTTTTCTTCAAGGAAAATTATCTGTCTAAGAGTGCAACCGTTTCAAACTGGAAACGACCGTTACGAGGATATGCGGGTACACCGGGAACTCTCGAGGCCAACGAGAATCAAAAATTCAAAGATTCCATCGATAATTGCAGGATCTTATTCGCGCGTCGGTCGATAAGTACGGGTGCCGGGATGCCTTGCGACAGGACACGTAGATGTCACCGTAAACCGCCGTGGAAGTTCTTCGATAATTGTTGAAATGTCAAGTTTTAAAGAAAAACGAGAAATGAACAGGTTAATGGTTCGATACAGAAACGGTGTAGAAGTCTGACGCACTCGCCTACTTAACCTTATACAGGTTCACACCTCTCCGCGCAGGAGTGCGACGTCAAACGTGTCGACACGGGGATAATTATTTAGATATCGCCTGAACCGATTACGTGTATAATAACTCGACATATGTTTCTCGCCGGCGAGCGAGTATCGGTAATTGTGACAGACGTGCAACACGTGTCGAAAATGTGATCCCAAGTTTCTTCTATGTCTAGAAAATATTTAATTTCGCCTGCAGCCGTTCCCATAACGGTCGCGGCACGATTAAAGAATATTCCAGAAATCGGGACTCTAAAAAAAGAATATGGGTGTCGGGGTAAAAGCGATCAACGTCCGGGACGAATAAACATTTTCCCGTCACGAATAAAATTCAGCTTCGCGATCTCCATGTTAAATATTTTCAAAGAGACTCCATAGCGTTCGACATAGCATGCACGGTTGCACTGCGAGTAGAAATTCTGTCTTTTTTAACGAAATTTCAAAAGTTACGTAAAATCGGCGATAAGCGTACGGTGATAAACTTTTCGGCAGAGTGCAAACGGGAGTAGAGACAAAGCTGTGTCGAGCATGATCGTTTAGCAAAATAATATCCGGCGAACGTGTTTCAATGTTTTTCCTACCGTAATCTTCTACTGTTGCCGCAAGCTAGTTCGTGGTTATCATTGCAATTACGGAACCGATAAAATCGTCCGATTACTCATGAATATTCCTGATTACCTGTTAATTGCGTCGAGTATACTCGTCATGGCAGTTTTTGGTTTAATGACAAGTACACTCGACAGAAACAGTTTACAAGTTAATTTTCACGGGAAATTGTAAATCGGACGATTCGATCTCTCCGTAATTGCAGGAATAACCATGAACTAGCTAGCGACAGAGAGGGGGCTCGCGTTCTCCGCGAGTAGATCGCCATTTTTCGAATTCGCGATAATTAATAGACAGCGGATTTTATCACAAGAATGAGTAGATATAATTTAACTCGGTAAATATATTAGAATAATTTAATTATATGTATTAAACACATTAAAAAGCAAAATGAATTTATATTGCATTATATTGCATAAAGGTCCGCTGTCTGATAATTCGACAGCGAATGTTTATGCAATCTTTAAATTTTGTAGACAAATTTTAAGAAAGCGATATCAAATAAAATCTTATTTCGGGTGGAAATGGCCTTTGTAGACACAAAACTAATAAAAATCGTACAACATTCTATTGAATATCGTATTCTAATATTTTTTCAAAATTTGTTACGTCATAAATGCATAAAGATCCGCCGTCTACTAATAATTAAACACACAAGTGCGTCTTTAACATTAAACCTGCTAGACTTTGCGCAGCCCCTATTGTAATATGTGTGCTCCACGAAAGATATCTATACTATATCAATGTAATCGTAAAATAAAAAATCTGGAACCGGTCATTTTGACCGGTGGTGATAGGTTCAGTGTTAAAATTCAGCAAAACAGTGAATGTGTTCATCACGATCATTTTGCACGAAGCTGCTTCCGCGACGAGAAAAAACGCGTGTACAAAAAAAATTCACGCACCACTGTACACAGATCTGGATACAGTTTTTGTTGCATAGAATTTCGTAAACAATGACGTACTCACGACCCAGTCAATGGAGAGCGTATTTCCCCGACACGATGTTTTCCGATGTCTTATGAAAGAAATGAGAGAAGCGAAAGAAAGATAGAAAGAAAAAAAAAAGAAACAGAGGGTATAATTTACCTGTGTTTGTCCGTGGCGCACGTGGTTTACGTCTTCCGGTGAATAGCGAAAACGAGGTTAGCCGGTGGCGCAGGCACTATTACGTGACGTTTTCCCTTCGGTTTGGTTAGAATCGCCACATCGATCGATCCGCGGTTGTCCTCCGCGAGATAATCGTCCGATGTCGTCGAAAGAAAGCGAGAATAAAGTAGAAGAAGCAAAAACAAGGGAAACGGAGTCGAGCAGTTTCCGATGATCACTTGAGTGCGAATTAAAAATGGTTTCGTCCCGTTCCGTTCCGTCTGGTTTCGTAAGCCGAACCGGAATGCGGCATAAGCCGGTACGAATGTACGCGTGACAGTAGCCGCGTCTCGAAATTATTTTCGAACGGACTTTTACCCCCGCGTGCTTGCTGCGAGGCCGGCGGCGGCTGCTGCTCTCCGTTTTTCATTCTCTCTCTCTCTCTCTCTCTCTCTCTCTCTCTCTCTCTCTCTCTCTCTTTCACACAGACACAGACACACTCGCTCTCGTCCATACAGCTCACCAACTACGCCGGGGCTTCACCATCTGCTGACTCGCGAAAAACTTTAACCGGAAAATCAAAATTTCCTCGGCCCCTTCTTTCAATGCACCTACTCACAATCGAATTCCGTTGTAGATTGAACGAGGAGATTCGATCGAGACAACTCTGAAGAAGTGGCACGTAGAGCTCGATCTTTCTCCACGGTGCGAACGATCACGACTAAAGTGACTCGACGAATCGCGATCTACTAATACGATCGGAACGTCGCGGAACGTACCCGGTCCGGCCTCGATAACGGCCTCTATCGGCGGCGGATTCGCGGAATTCGGAGCATTCGCCGAGAATACCAACGAAAAGAGATTACGATATCTCTTTTCTTTTTACTGCTGTTAGTCTGACTCGATCTGTTCTTTCCCTCTCTCTTTCTCTCATTCTCACTCTCTGATACACACTCGCAGACACACTCTCTCTGTATCTCGCTCGAGACCGGTGGAAATGGCCGCGTATTTAACACGTCACCAAACACACTCGGGCAATTTCGCTCGGAGATGCGAACATACGTGGCAGCCGGTTGCGAACGGGCATGGATACGGCTACAAATACGATGAGCAGAGCACTTACAAATTCCAGGGCCGGGTTGGGATGTTTCTAGCGAGAGAAGGAGAACACCGGTCGGTGACCGAGGTCGAAACACGTTGCGGAGGGGACGAAAGAATAAGATCGGATTCGGGTGAGAGACAATTAAATGTCGCGGATGTTACCGACAGAGGTAGATCGAGCGAAAGAGAGAGAGAGGAGGAACGCGATTGGGGATGAGAGCGAGAGACAAAAGGGCACGAGGAAGATGAACGGACCGAGACCCGAGTACAACGAAATGGCTAAAGACTGTACGAGATATCGATGCGAGAGAGCAGAAGGTCCTCCGATTCGAGAGCGAGCGCAAGAACGATGTGCGAAAATACCTCTTTCACGAACAGCCGGCGACGAACTGGCCGATTGGCCGTTGCACGGAGCGCAAAACTGCCGGTCTCCTCGCGGCGCGCCTGCTACTACCCGTCCTGCACGATGTAGACCCCACCGGCCGGCCCGATCCTAGACGAGCAAGCACGAGCCCGATCGGAGCTAGCCGAATTCGACCGGAAGCCCTCCCGTACCGAGAACCGCCGAAGCGCGTCGAACCTTTGTACTTTCCGCCCATCTCATCGGGAATTCCTGTCCGGAATCGCCACGGTCGATCCTTTATCCGTGCGCGCGGCAACCATACCGACGCGAAACGACGAGAACGCGACGTCGACCAACGTCTCGCTAGGCCTTGCCAAACCCGCACCGCTCCTCCGCCATTTATTCCTTCAATTTACAATTAATCCAGCCTTCTTCGACCTCCTCGACGACCTGCCCTGCCCGCTTCCGTCCCGAATCTCCCCGCTCATTACTTCCCCGACGAATCTTCAATACTGTGTGTACCGAGCATAAAAGTAACTCGTATTTACATGTTCTCTTGTAAAAAGACAAGATTCTTTTTGTTTAGACTTCTTGCATCGTATACGATAGGGTAGTAGTACACAATGATTGTATATATAGCCTAATACAATAATTTAGTAATATGTATATACAATGATTTTATTACGATACAATTATTTAGTATAGTATACAATGATTGTATTAGGACACAATCATTTAGTAGTATACAAGGACTGCGTCTTGATACAATCATTTAGTAGCGTACAATGATTGTATTATGATACAATTATTTAGTAGTATACAATGATTGTATTATGATACAATTATTTAGTAGTATACAATCATTGTATTATGATACAATTATTTAGTAGTACACAATGATTGTATACTAGGATACACAAACACTTCTTAACGAAATCATTATGTATCATTTCAATAATCGTGAAATAAAAAGTTTGGAATTGGTCATTTTGACCGGTGGCGCTATAAACCTAGTATTAAATTTTCCCTGCAAAACTTCATACGCTTCGATCCCAGAATTTTTAATGATTTCCTAGATGCCAGAAGAACTTCTCTTGGATATTCAAGGAAGAAAGAAAGACGCGTCAAGTCATACGGTGACCCCTGCCGTATGCAACGCGCGAACCCCTTGCGTAAGCAACTGGGTATACACGTACCCATTTTTACCACGTTTTTATTAGCTCGCTTTTTTGTCTGCCTGTTTGTCTGTCTGTTCGGTACAAATTTTGCAATTGATTTTAAACTAACTTCCCGATGAGCTAGAGACTTGAAATTTTAAACATAGCTCAGAAGTGAATGACAATGCAATATTTACAAAAAATTTTTTTAAAAAGCCTATGGGTTTAGGAGATATATATTATTAATAAATTTTACCGTTACACCCCCTCCCCCGCGTGACGTAGTACGTCATCTACTACATCATCTATTCCCACTCTGCCTCATCCCCACTCCACGACCCGCTTCGCACCGAAGGAGCTCATGTGCGTTCGAGCTCCGTGCGGTGTTTACAAAGTTACTACGTATTATAATACTATAATGTTTGTTTACTAAGCGAAAGAACAGTTACACTGAGATTCTCCGTCGACCTTTATCTTCGAAATTTGACCACGGCGTTTGTTTTCAATTTGACGCGGTCGCAATACCGTCTGAAATTTATTACATGTCTCTGTTATAATCTCATCAAAATATTTAAAATCGATTGAAAAATTTCACACACACAAGAATAAAAAGCAGAAAATAATTACACATGATTAACAAAATGGAAATATTATTTTCAATTTATTATTTTTATTTATTTATAATTGTTATTTATTCAAAGTTCAAGTAATGTCAATGTTTTAGTCAAATTTTTTTCTTTACATTTTGCACTGAAAACATGCATAGGTTATAATTTCACTCCAATACAGGGTTAACATTAGAATATATCGCACCCCC
>CM052317.1:6102680-6125626 GCA_028455605.1 Lasioglossum malachurum
ATATGGGCAGGCCTCGCCGCCCCGACGATCAGCGGAGATGGGCACAATCGCGATTGAAATAGCGTTGCGGAAAAAAAAACACGGGTATTGCATTAGTCAATTGTGAACAGAGATCGAAGTTAGTGTTGCGGAAATATTCGCGATTTCCGTACATTTCAATATAGATTTTAGCGTTGCGAATGAAATAGTCGCGATTCCAATTACATTTCATTTTCATTGTGGCTTGAAGAAATATTTAAGATATAACAATTTCGTAAAAGTTCGATTCTCTCTATTCGTTGAATTACCGTTGCGCTGCGAAAGGATCGCGTTTGCATTCGAGTCCTTTCGACATTTCAGGCGCCCATGCTCCAGCTGCAACGGACCACTGAACAAGTGGTCGCAGTCGAAATGGCTGCCGGGTGTGGTGTAGGTACACGCGATTTTGATCAGAGATTCTGCGTTAAGAATTAGCGTTGCGAGAAGTATCAACGCGTTGTTTTAAGGAGGGATTAAAGTACACACGCATATTGGAAAAAGTTTCACTAAAACTTCCTTAACAGTTCAGATTTAATGATAAGAATCGCGACCTCTAAAAGAGTAGAGGACAGACATTACAGGACCAGTCGAACTCGTACCATGGAACATTTTTCAGAGACATTTTATGGATATCCAAATGTGTTTGGATACCACATTTTTAAAATGGACTAAAAAGTATAAAATAAAAATCATATTAAAAATTCACAATTTGTATGGGGTTAGGAACCTGTATGGGGCTAGGAAAAATTTATATATTTTTATAAATTTATATATTTTTATTATATTATATTTTTATATATAAAAATTTATATATTTAGTCCGTTTTTAAAAATTTATTTTTATTTAAATTATTTTATACTTTTTAGTCCGTTTTTAAACATTTATTTTTATTTTTTTGAATTATATATATTTTATATATACTTTTTAGTCCGTTTTTAAAAATTTATTTTTATTTAAATTATTTTATACTTTTTAGTCCGTTTTAAAAACGTGGTATTTTTTAAAAATTCATTTTTTACTTGCTACACTGCGAATTTTTCCGCAAAATAAAGGCTCTATGGATCGGAGATGACTTTGATCCTCGCGAAGAATCGAAGATGGTTCTTCTCAGAACGATTTAGTTTATCGTTCAGCGTAGAATTGTTGTTTCGGATTTGCTCGATGATTAGCTTTGTTAGTGGACGATTTTAGTCAACTTCAGAGCAGGGAGTCCCGGTCAGAGGAAGGTCCACAGGCAGGACGCTGGAGAACCTCTCATCCAAGACGTTGAAGAGGCATTTTTGTTAAGTTCGTAGGGTCGATCGTTCCCGGAGATGCTCGTTTCCATTCATCCCGGACTTCTCAGCGGAAGCTCGGTCGTTTCTTGCGTGGCTTCCTTTCACGAGTGAAGGTATCAGGAACAGTGGGTTCGGGACAACGTCGTTGTTCTTTCGGGAAGGCAACACCGCCAGGGCCGGCCACGACAGGGCGAAATTAGTTTTACGCGAACCTGTGCAATTCCGCGGCGTGCCACGGGGAGATCTTTGTACTTATTGCCAAACCTATCGATCAAGGAAATTGTTGCGATGCAACGCGCATACTCGGAGACTTTGTTTCGCGTCTCACACTCGAGCACGCGCCGAGGACTCCGCAGTGCACCTACAGGAACATGCACCGAGGGCTTTCGTCTCGTTTATTACGCGATCTTGTGCAACTGCGAGCGACCAGCTTCGTCACGGTCACCTGTCCTAGCGGTTGTCGAAGGCCGAAGAATCGAAAGAGGCAGCTCCGTCTCCCAGCAAGATAAAAAAGAAACGAGTACAATGCCTTAATTAGCGGATGAAACGGCGAAGACGGTGTAGCGTGCAAGGGCGAGGCTCTCGAGCGCCGTTAATAAACGATATGCAAAGGATTGCGTGTCCAATTATTCGCGAGATTTTAAAGTGGCCCCGAGACCCGACGTAAATGGAAAGTATAAACGATGAGCGAATAATATAAAGCTCCTTTGGGCACAAAGGAGGCACGCCGGTCTAAAGGGCCGCGGAGCCGCGAGAGGGATCAAAACGGTTTTCACCGAGTGTCAGTTAATAAACCAGCCAATAAAGTCGTCGAGATTTTTAGTTTACATCTCCGAAACGATTGCACAAAGGAGCTCTTTGTTCCCGTTACGATCGCGGGGATTAACGAGCGAGGAGATGCCGCGCTCTATCTTTCTCCCTCTCTCTCTCTCTCTTTGCCTTCCCATGCACCCCCGCGACTGAATTCATTTGCCGATGAAACGCGGCGATCGCGCGGCACGATAATTGCCGATCCCGTCCAGCCGTCAACGGCAAAGTAAGACGCTCGAGGAAGTTTGACGAGAAAATCCGATGATCATAACCGCGAATTTACATTGTTCCAGATTCGAAAGGTGGGATATTTTGCAGCGGTGCCGAGGATTTTATCGCGGCCGAGTGGAGCGACCTTATTCTTTGGAAAGATCAGGGGAATTGACAAGAATTAAGGCAATCATTCAGTAGTGTACAATGATTGTAATACAATAAATTCGATCATTCAGTAGTATACAATGATTGTGGTACAATCAATTCAATCATTCAGTAGTATACAATGATTGTAGTACAATCAATTCAATCATTTCGTAGTATACAATGATTGTAATACAATCAATACAATCATTTAGTAGTATAGGATGATTGCAATACAATAAATACAATAATTTAGTAGTGTGACACGGCAAGGGGTGAAGACTATGAATTAATATATTAGCAGAGTAAACTTTACTTTACCGGACTCAAAATTAGTACCGTTCTTCTACGAATTACGATGTATTTGGTATGTGATCCAGTAGATTTGTACCCGGCGCGGATGCAGATCGAAGTTTCGATCCTCTAGGATCAATGGTTCGGTAGTTATGCTTGCTTAAACTTGTGCATTTTTCAGTATTTTGGACAGGTACGGGCGCCGCCATATTGGTTTGTAGTGACGACCGCAATTCGCTTACCTTGCCGCTCCCCCGAACCTAATCCTAAGCAACTCAGTAAGCGGCGTGCGACCGTCACTACAAACCAATATGGCGGCGCCGTTACCTGTCAAAAACACTGAAAAATGCAGAACTTTAAGCGACCATAACTCCTGAACCATTGATCCCAGAGGTTCGAAACTTCGATCTGCATCCGCGCCGGCTACAGATCTACTAGATCACATACCAAATACGTCATAATTCGTCGGAGAAAGGCACAAATTTTGAGTCCGGTAAAGTAAAGAGCAGCCTATTAACAAAGAATAGACATTCAGAGAAATTTAGTAACGTTTTTAGGACAGCATTAACAATTTGCTGAAACAAATGCAACGAGTAGATACCCAATCGGCTTCACGAGGGTTACTCCGGCGATTATATCCTGCAATTCGTGGACGTGTATCAACTCGAAGGTCTCGGATCGGCATTCCTTTCAGGAGTCCGTTAATTGAACCGTTTCGCTTCCGCAGCAGCGTGGGGGGTTGACGGATGATCGCCGCGTATTTTCTGGTGCCGCGAATTATGGGAAGAGCGGGGGGTAGGGTGGTGGGTCTCGCGAAGTAGCATCGCCAGTGCGTCTCGGTGAGAAAACGGATAACGAGCGGCAGTGGCGCAGCCAGGATTTAATCTTGGGGGGGACCAAGTTGAACCCAGTCCTAGGTTTTGCGCGGTGACCTTTTCTTCAGCCAAAATATCTGTCAACGGTACCCAGGGCTATTCCGCGATTTTAATTTTGGAAGCTGAACATTTTTTTCTTGGGGGGGAGACTTGGCCCCCTGGCTCCCGCCTGGGCGCGCCACTGACGAGCGGGCCCGTGGTCCGAGGCGGCGGGTCTTGCGGTAATTTCATTTGGCGGACGTCGAGCAATTCGAGGAACCAGGAGGTAGATCGTCTGATGCGTATGGGCTGCGGGGCGGTAGAATGCAGCGCGACGGTGGATAGCTGATAGCGGACAGGGGAGCCGTGGAGGGCGAGAAAGAAAAAAGGGAGAGAGAGGAGCAAGGGGCGAGGATCACTGGAGGCAGATAGGTGACAAGGGGATGGGTCTGCGGCGGGAACGGATGGAGCATGATCTAGAGAGAAAGCGAGAAAGACCGAGGAGGAGGAGGACGGGAGACCGGAACGGGGAACCGGAGCGAACCGAACGGAGAAGAAAGAGAACGATGATCGCCCGGTGGAAGGGGCACGTGGGAGAGAACCGCGGAGAGTAAGAAAGAGGGAAGAGGGAGAGACTGACTGGGTCTTTCACCCGAGGAACGAACCGAACGAATAGCTCCTCGCCGCGCTGCGCAGCGGTGGCTGCTGCTGTTGCCGGTTGCGTTTTGCTGGGCCGCTGGACCGCCGGTCTGCGATTATTATCGTACTGATCTGGCACAATGCGCCGGGCATCGCACGCAACGTCCGTATGCACTGCCGTTAGCCGGGTTTGCGCGCGACACAGTGCCGCATTCCCGATTAACCCTCTCGCCCGGAGGATCGCGACAACCAAAGCTCCCTCTATCTCTACTTTTCTACACCGAGATCTTTTCCCAGGAGGCGCCAATGGAAACACCGAAGTGCCCACGTGCGGACGTTCGCGGACTGCTGTTTGTTCGCAGTTCCCAGGAAAAACGCGCCGGTCTCGCTGGATGAAAATACGGAATGAGGCCCGACCCGGGACAGGTTCTCTATTCCGAGAAGCCGTCGGGCTACGCGCGAACGATCGCCGGTGCGACGCGGTAAAGCTGTCGCGCGGAAGAGATACCGCCGAGGCGAGTCCCGAGCGGGCAATACCGTTCCCGTGTCGTCGTCGTCGTCGTCGTCGTCTGCGTTCGCTATCGCAGCGGACCTCCCTCTCGCGAGGACAACGCTCGCGCCGCGAGGATACGTCTCCCGACGATAACGAGGACGCGCGTGCATCGGGCCGCCGCGTATCGACACGAGTATCCGACGAATACGCGCGGTGTCGACGACCCTGGTCGCGCTGAAAGCGGCCCTTTAAACGCGAACGCGACGAATGCGTCTCGCGACAGCCTCCATTAACCATCGCGCGGTATCGCGAGAACCTCGCAGGCTCCATCGCGGCGCGGACCGCAGCGTTCTTCGATGATTCACGCGCCTATCGCGCGAATTGAATCATCGGCCGTCGCGTCAACCGGATTCTGATCGGTCGCGTTTGTTCCGCAAATTCCTGGCATTCGCTGCGCGACCGGATTTTCCTCGTTCTCCCTTTTGAAAAATGAGGGAAAAGACGACCGCGTGGCACCGGGACGGTTAATTAAAACGTGGCCAAAAATCAAATCTTTCTTTGATTTATACGAAACAATCGCGAAAAGGTAAAACGGAGATTGAACCTATGAAAACTGTCAGAATGGGACAGAACATGGTACGGTAATGGTGAAATAATACAGTTTTGGAGTAAATCGTTCGCGACCACGTGCCGCGACTTTCGATGACCGGGAAGCAAAAGCGGAGCTCGCGCATCGTCGGCTGATCAAACGTAGGCCGTGTCTACTTGGTTCGGCGCGGCCGCGGACTCCTCTCTCTTTGCTCTTTGATCGCCGGCTCCGGGTCGACTTTCCGGTAAATACGCCGCGAAAAGGAGCTCCGGCCAATCTCGTTGATTGGTTAATGGCGATCAAAGCTGAAATTTGTACATCGGGCAATTATTTGCCCTGCAGTCTGGCTATTACTTGGTGCGCCAGATTGCGGTGCGGCGCGGCGCCGCACGGCGCAGAACGCCGCGCCGTACACGTCGACCGATCTATATCTGTCTGTCGATTCATCCGCGAGCAAACGCGGGCGCGCGTACGCTCGGAAACGTCCGCAACTGAAATTGTCAATTAATTTCCGCGATGCGAGAGCGACGGCCGATCCTCCGCGGGTCGTTTCGAAAACTATCCCCCGCACCCTCGCCCCCTGGTTAAACAGACTTCGCCGAGGGCAAATTACTCGCCGGATCGGGCGATTTTGTTGCTCGTCCTCTCCGCCGCCGGCACACCTTTGCCGTTTTTGGAACTTTACGCGCGACCCCGGTGTCCACGAGCGCGACTATTCTCGCCTCCTCTCTCTCTTGCCTCGTTACTCTTTATTCTTCTCGCGTTTTATCTCTGCTTCTCGACTCTGCTTGTCCCGACCTCCATGCTTCGCCTTCATCTCTCTCTCTCTCTCTCTCTTTCTCCTCATCGCTCTCTTCAGCCACGGCAAATTCGCATCGGCCATCAGCCGGTGCCAATAACGTACCAAGGCAGATGGGAGATGTGGCGAGGGTTTGGTGGTTGGCCCGACGTCCGCGGGGCGCAGGGATGCTTCACTGTCTGCAGGCCTGTGCCACTCGAACCCAGCACCCTACTCCTCCAGACTCTCTCGTTTCAAATTCGGATTTCGCTCGTTCAACTGAAACTCACGGGCCACGCGAACTATCCTACTCCGATTTTAACGAGCTGCAGAAAGCTACGAGACGAGCCTCGAATGCTGAAACATTAGGCGTGGTTACTTGGTGGTTTATATATATATATATATATATATATATATAATTATAATTACCTGATGCGAGTACCAGCTTCTGTTTTACAAGATGGTGCGAGTTTCTGCATTGTAAGCTATTTTTTTTAAATGTTTCCCACGGGATTCAATCTTGGGAGTTCCAATGATGCTTGTGTGATGGGAGCCTGTGGTCAAAATACATTTGCAGGTGCGAAGCATCAATTGTTTATATCTTTAAAATTATCAAGCAACTACGGCTGATATTTGAGACCTGTGTCCTAACTCTACCTTCCCCTTCTACTTCTACGACTCCTGCTCCCTCCCCTCCTCTGGCGACTCTGGTGGCGGGAAATGAGATTATATTACTTCCAAAAATATTTTTCTGCACGGTCAAAGAAGTTTTATAATTATTATAATCTTCTTAAAATCGTTATTGTACTGCATTTTTCAGCTATGTCACGTGACGCGTTGCATCTTTGTTGTGCATGTGTCCAGTACCGGCAGAGAGGGGGTAACCTTTCCCCCTCGATTCCTGCTTCCTCCCCTCATCCAGCGACTTTGGTGTAAAGAACAGCGTCATTCGGAATTGATGAAGGCTTCCATGAAATTATTTTGCTTCCAAAAATATTTTTCTGCAAGATTAAATCAATTTTATAATTTTAATAATCTTCTTAAAATGTTTATTGTGAGAGTACTGCATTTTTCAGCTGTCACGTGACGCGTTCCGCCTCTGTCGTGCATGTCCCCAGTACTGGCAGAGAGGGGGTAACTTTTTCTCCTTGATTCCTGCTCCCCTCCCCTCATCTGGCGACTCGTGTTGCAAGAATAGTATCGTTCAGAGATTCCGTGCAATTTTTATCACATTCATTCTTGGCTAAAGAAATTTATCGAATCGATCTCCATGCAGGCAACTTTATAATTTCGCGCGATAATTGTGAGATGAAAAATATAAAACCGGTCACTTTAAGGAAAAGATAAAGTATAAAATATCGTATAATAAACTGCTTCTAGACGTTTCTCTCCCTTACCTCATTTAATAATGAAAAAAAAAAATTATAATCAATCTAAATTCAAACACAAAAAGTAAAATAAAAATAATTGAATTCTCTTAAAAAAAAAAAAACATATAATTAAATTTGTTAATAAAATTATGAGAGTATTTTTAAACACAATAAATTATTTTTCTCCTTTAGAAATGAAACAATTGATCTACAAGTTCATAAAGCTACAATCACCCTATCATAAAAGAATAAATTCTTACTCTAAAATTTATAGTAATTATACAGTGGTCGATTCAGCGTTATAAAATCGTTATTGCGAGAATACTGAATTTTTTAGCGATACGTACCGCTATTCTTGGCGGGGTGGGATATCTACCAACGGAACATCTGGCTCGGTTGCGGCGAAGTTCGAGGATCGTCGCCGCGATCGGCAAATAATGCCGCAACGCGGGCAACCGTGGAGCACGCGGCGAATTAGCGGCGGAGGTTTATCGGGGCGATCGATCGTTTCGCGTCAATGGCCCGGAAAATATTCAGAGGTGTAGTTTTCGGGTGGCGTTCTGTTCTCGGTGGAACAATACGCGGAAACTGTCACCGCGGCGAGACCGGGACACGGCCGAGAAAAACGACGATCTCCGTCTCGTTCGAGCGGATAATTTAAAGTCAAGTGCACGCACCGCGTGTCCCTCCCCCGCGGTTAATTTGTCGCGCGTCGCGTCGCGTCTTGTCGTCGTCTCGGCGCAGCGTCTTCCGAAGCGTCTTCTTTCTCCCGTGCGTGCAACTTTGTGCGGGCGTTGCCAGCCGACCGTGCTGAAAACATGTGCGCATCTGCCCGAGAGGCAAACGATGCGCTTTATCGTCGTACTTTTCCTCTCGGGGCCGCGTGATTTCACTTGTCGCGACGATATTGCCAATTGTTTAACACGTTGGCCACCAGCCGTTGTTTCGTTGCTCCCGTTCGTAAAGCGTTTCAATGCGATGCACCTCCTTTGGACAATATTCCTTTCATTTTACGGATGGAGGGTAGTTTCCCCCCGATTCGTGCTCCCTCCCCTCATCTGGTGACTCCGGTGGCAAGAACAGCGACACTTTAGACTTTAGAGAGAGAGAGCCAAATAGTATTTACTTCGAAAAATAATTTTCTACAAGTCAGTTTTTATTATTTCCGATTTTTTTTCGACAGAATAAAAATTTTTATTCGAAATAAATGTTTGCTAGCTTAATCGACATATTCGTTCATGCCTGAAACACTAAACTTAAAGTTTCCGGATTGTGCAATAAATGCGAGCGATTAACCCTTTGCGCTCGGATTTATTTTAACTCGAAAATTAAACATTTCTTCCGACCTAGAATATTTCTATTCCCCATGAATTTCGAAATTTTATGGATATGAAATTGGTATAATATCTCATACAATACCTAAATGTTTAGTAATCGATTAGATACCGACACATTTTGTAATGTGAACAATATTTCGAATAATGGTACAGCAATTATTACCAAAGTTAAGCAAACTGCGGGGTCGTGATGGTCATTTATCCGTGACTGCGGCAGCGAATGAAACAATAGAGGCTCTCGAAGAGGCTCGCGAGTATTCGTATTTTCGTCCCGGAGGATCGAGGAGAGAAAGGATATCGCGCGAATTCGAGAGCGATTCGAGTCGAGAGAGGTGTTCGTCGACGCAGGAGCCGGTGAAAGTAATTTCGAACTTGGTTGTTGCACTAAAAATACTACGGCCAGCTCGGCGAGAGGCAGTAGCGTACGAATACATTTTTCTCCCGCTAGCGCAAGCTTCATCGCGTGGAGGACGAGGAGGGGGAGGGAAGGGGCGGGCGGCATGTTAATTTCCCCGCGTCTGGAGGCCTTGAGCGTCTATAATTAACGCCCGGCAAAAATGAGCGAAATTCTTCGCGAGTCGGTCTCATTGTTCGTCCGTTGGGTAGCATTTGTTCGCGTTACCGAGATCTGCTGCGGACATTCCGCGGTGGCAGTCCTCGAAGGACGACCGATGTTTTCGCGACAGGTAGAAAGGAAAGTCCCGAAGGAACGTGGAGAGAAGGGAAATGTAGAAAGTATGCGCGCAGGGGGGCAGGTTCGAGCGGTGGCTAGCCGTTCCCAGAGCCGAAAGTTCCCCGCTGCGACGACGTCTGGCCCGATAATTTTTATTATTCCTCGCCCACACGGACGACGCGCCGACATCACGCGCTCTTTAGTAGGGATGTGATCAAGTACCTCGCAAACAGGCTCGAATCCGATTGATCGAATTGAAGAGTACTGCGAAAATTAGAAATGGTACTCCTAAGTGTGCTCCAACTTGTTGCAGATAGCTTCGAACCTCTTACACGTACTCTGGTAAACGGAAGCGCATACTTGCAAGTATTAGGGGCACGGTGCATTATACAGGTGTGCCTGGGGTCGCCAGATCTTCTACAAGGGTGTCCCAGCTACCTTGACCCCACCTCGAATATCTTTGTTGTTTAAAAATAAAAATTTTCGAACTTTTTTTTATTGCAATGTATAGCCAATCGAAAACTGATCGACTTTTGTTAAAAAAAATTTTTTGTCAGATTATTACAAGTAACTGAAAAGGTTCATTTTTTAAAATGGTACTTCAAGGTCATCCGAAGGTCACGGTATACCAGGTCGTTGAATTCGCCTTGATACGGGCTATAATACCTTTAAGTCCAAAATACCAAGTGCCATTTGAAAACATGAAGGTGACCTTGATATCTTTAAAAAAATTTACATAAAAACAAAAATTTCTTTGGTATCATGCGAGCCCACTGAACCATTCAACTTTGTCAATATGAGATATATTGTTAATTGATCGAAACGGTAGCGGCGAAAGCATCTTCAAATTTGATAATTTCAATAATGATGGAGACCCATAAATCGAGATTTGATTATTAAAATTGATTATTGAAATTGACTCGGATTCGTGAGTAAATATTAAACTTGATCCCGTTCCTACTGTTAAGCCTCTCTTCCGCGAACCGATTGACCGTCTCCACCTACGGTTGTCCCTCTGTACGCTCCCCAATTAGGGTAGGACTCTTCTTTGTCTCGAAATGGTCTCGCCCGTTAGGGGCAACTGCAACCGCATCGGAAACGCATCGAAACGAGCATCGGTGCACGCGTCTCACGGAAATCGCATCCGGCACGACCGCAGCCTCGGCTCGTTCCAGGTGTAATCCGGAGACTCGGCAAAACCGCAGGATTCTCGTCTTTATTGGTTGGCTGGATCGTCGGGGAGACGGACGGGGAGTGATTCCTGCGGGCATTCACGGCCGCGACGCGCAACGCTAATTATTCGTGTAAAAGTTTAAGCGACTCCCGCTGCTGGTTATTACGCCTGGGGCAATTAGCCGGTCTCTCTGTGGTTCGGTCTTTCGTTTTTTTTTTTATCTCGTCGTTCCGGAAGAATGCTGAAACGCTGGCCAGCCCCCAAAGACGATAGCGAGCGACGTACTTATCTTATTAACGCCGCTTCTTTCAGGCTCGAGTGCAACGCGAAACGATCGTCACGGTGCTCGCTCTTCGGAACGACCCTGACAAAGTCCGACCGGCCAGACAACCGCGAGACGGCCGAGTAAGCGTTTCGCGAACACTCGAGACGCTTCGTGCGTGTTTGCTTGCTTGCGGCCAGACGCGACACGCTGAAGAATACCCAGCTGTGGGATCGGTGCGCTCGAGCTCCCGCCGCGCAGATCCGCGAGGACTCGTGTGTTCCTCGTCTAGGGACAACGGGGATCGTTTTCTCAATCGAGCCGGTTCGAGTGCTGCCGAGCAAAGCCTGTCTAAAGACAGGATAAAGCAAGAAAGGTCAGACAGGGAACTCTGACAACAGGAGTCGTCTAAAAGGGCTTCCAATGAGAGCGATAGAACTTTGAATTGAAATGAAACGAAAGACGCGGAAGATAATTTAGTGCTCACTATGCTTCAAGTACATTAAAGTACAATGTACATGGCGTTATACATGAATTACAATACCACATGAATGACACCACGATTGCCTTTGGTGGAGTGAATACGACAAACTCGGTTTTACCTACCGGAAGCCTATTAATAGAATTTTTAGAAATTTTCTTTTAATTTTAATTTTCTTTGCATTTCTCAAATTTCAAATTAGGTTTGTAGTGTTCATTCTACCAAACGCAATCGTGGTGAGGTAAAACCCAATTTATTTAATCAAGCAACGAACCTTAATCAATCAAACTGTCTTATTTATTCTTTTTGGCAAAAGAGATCATTGTTTATTGCTCGAATAAAAGAATCGGGCTCTATTTCACCTTAATTACTTTCTTGCCGACCCGATATAATGCCATTTCGAATGCACTTTAAAATAAAGCAGTGAATACTAGATAGTCTTCCGTATTTTTCGTCTTGTTTCAATCCACAGTTCTTGAAGGACCCTTTATAAATAAGGATTCGTGCCAGCTGTATTTTCCTGCTGGCCGCAACAATGAAAATTCCCTTCGGAACGGACACCGTCGTGGCACCGGTAAGTGCGGAAATCTCGAAATGGCTGCTAGCGTTGACGAGCAGGAGCGGTGTCCATGTTCTGAACTTCTGAAGAAAGAGATTAGACAGAGAATCGTTGAAAGAACCGTGGAACGAGAAGAGAAGGGGGGACAAGGGTTCGATGTTGGAACGGGGAGAAGGGCAAGAGAGAGGGGAGGGTAGGGGAAGATTGGCAATGCAGTGATACGCAGCGCGGCAGCAGTGGCGCCGAAAATGCAATGCGGTGCGCCGGGACGACGGTGTCGGCGTCGGGCGTGGCGGAGAACTGACCTCGACTCGACTCGTCTAGCTCTCGACCGCCCCCGACGCCTCTCGGCGGACTTTCCTCTGTCCCTTCGATGCAGCATCGTGCCAGCGATCCCCCACTGTAACGACGCCGACGCCGACGCCAGGAACACCCGCAACTTTTCTGCTCTAGCCGCCGTGCCGCGACGATCGTTCCACCCCTCTCCATCCAGCGAGCTTTCGTTCTCGTCCTACGGTCAAATGGTCTGGGTTACCCCTCCAACGACGACCTTACTCCCTCTACACCTGGCTTACACCAGGTCCTCGATCCCTCTTTCTCTCCCTCTCTCTCTCTCTCTCTCTCGCTCTCTCTCTCTCTCTGGCTATATCTTCCCGCTTTCTTGCTCCGGCAAGTTCGTCGGTCCGCGTTGCTCCAATTGTCCTATCTGTCTGACGGCGGTCGTCTACTCTTCTGGCTAGGGATGTGATCAAGTATCTCGCAAACAGGTTCAAACTTCGACTGATCGAACTCGAACTCTCTACGCGTACTTGGAAAAATAGAAATAGTACTCCTAAGCTTTATGCATTTATGGGAAAATTGAGTAGATGAAATTTTCAAAATTGTAGGCGATTTTTGAAAATTAAACATGTCGATATATGATCTCTAGTTGGTTTCCATTTGTTGCAATCGACGCGGACAATTTTTATTTTGCGTAAAGGTCCGTAGTTTGGTTATAATTAAAAAGGAAAAAAGGCATAGAATAACAAGTATTTTGTCGACTAACATCGTATTGGTTACGAATAAGGATTATAAGTAACGAAGATGCACGAACTTTTTATTTTACATTTATTATCTTTACGAAACTTCTAAGTACCTATTCATTCCGAGGTTCGATATCGGTAGACTGCGGGATCTTCACGCATTTATAGAAAAATTGAGTAGATGAATTTCAAAATCCGCCGTCTAGATATCAGTTTGTATAAAATGGATACTTTCGAAATACAATCATTGAAACATCATTGGCATTATTGAAACCCATAAATCGAACCCATAAATTGGTTATTGAAATTGACTCGGATTCCTGAGTACATATTTAACTTGATCCCATCCCTACTTCTGGCCTCGTCTGATCCGTTGCCTCGGTCTGGTCTAGTCTCGACTCGACTCTACTCGTCTCGTCTCGTCTCCTGGCGGCCTTCCGCGCCCCTGGCAGATCGGCAGACAGCAGTCTGACTGTCTGGTTGCCGGGCAACGCGCCGCTGCCCGTCGCCGTCGATCAGAGGGGGTGAACTCAGCGATAGTTACGTGCCGCATCATGCACGAGCAAATGCCCGCATCCGCGGGACACCGTGCACCCTCGGAGGAGCCGGTGCAAGCCGCCCCAACACCCTCCCGGTATTTCGAAAATTATTATTTCCTATCGTCATGGTCCCAGAGACCTCTTCGCTACGGGTACTTCCGAACACGCGAGCCAAGTCGCGGTCGAGGAGGGTGAAACGTCGCGGTCGAGGAGGGTTGATGGAACACACATGCGGGTCCGCACTTGCACGAGCAGGTGGGACCGTGTCTCGCTTTATCGATGCCCCACTTTACTTTTTTCCTCAGCAAATAATTAGCAATTACGGCGGCTTCCTCTGCGACGATAGGGGTTGTTGCGTGCCCCCGAATTAGCAATCCCCGCGCGGGAAGAAAACTACGACTCCCCTGTTCAGGGATTGCGATACCGGTATTCGGTATTTTTTAAAACGTTGCACCGGTATACCGGTATTAATACCGGTATTACGAATTTTCATGAAGGTACAAGGATACAGTTGTTTAATAGAAAATGAAAAAACATTTAACTAATTTATTGACTTCATATTTTTGAAATGTGATTGTATATAAAACATAACGCGTCTATTGAACTGTCATCAAGCCTTGAACGTATTTTTCTGCACAAATTACCTGCGGTTGAAAATGCTCTTTCCGCATCATCCGCGCTGGTTGGTGGTACTGTTAATAATGAGCGATATACTCTCTCTAAATATTTGCCTCGATGTCCTTCGTCTTCTAACAACTCGGTCTCTCCGTCTAGATAAATCTATTTTCTGTGTTATTGTTCGCGGCAATTTTTTTATTTATTGCTAATTGTAATTTCTTCCCGAGAGACAATTCTTTTCCGATATTAACATCAACACCATCTTCGGCGAATTCTTCTGGATAGGTTTGCGTTTGGTTTTCATAAATGTTTTTGTGGAAATTGACGACGAACTTAATTAAATTTGACCTTGTCAGCTTCTTTCCTTCCTTTCCGTTTTATTTTTTAAAGTCGTTACAATTATATAAATATCTTAAAATATTTTCTAGTTCGCTATGCCTTTCCTGTATACGAATCTTCAGTGCACTGTATAATTCCTCAGAGACGGTGGCGTGTCCTGATATTTAAGTGATCGCAGCATTTTATTGCCGCACTCGCCGTTAATAAGTTGGAATGACACCATAATGCTTCCACAGCCAGCTTTTTTGTCATCATCATTAAATCGAATTCACTATCGGAAAAATTAATTCGTAAATTTAAGTCAATAAATGCTTTCTGAATTGGATTCTTTAATTGCAAGCACACACACACACACACACATCGTCAGCGGTGAACGTATTTCAAATAAGAGTAGATGCCCCAAAAAAATATTTATTATTTATAGCTAATACCGAAAACACCGGTATTTTACCTTAGCAAATACCGATTTCACGAAATTGCAAAATAGCACTAAATACCGGTATATCGGTATTGCAATCCCTACCCCTGTTCCTCCGAGAACAAGCTTGCTCGGCGGACGTTCCCATCGCCCGCTACCTCTGCACGACCAAAGCCGTTCGTGTGGGTGTTAAAGGTTAAAGTCGTATGCAGCCGAGACAATTCCGAGACGCGCCAGTAGCATAGAAATCCGCGGGGTTAAATTTAGGTGACTCCGTTCCCCGGAATACAGACTGGCGGTTACACTCCGGCCTCTCTCTCTCTCTCTGTCCGGCGCGATCGATCGACGCTTCCGATTCCAGAAACGGGAGCCGATAAAAGGGAAGACTGTGCAGAGGAACGCACGAAATTCCCGGTCGCCACTTAGCACCGCATCGACACCAACCGTAACCCTAACAGCACGCAGCGTCGATGCTCCTCTTTTTAATGGGAATACGCTGATGTTGGTTGGTGTCGTGGGTACGGACGCATTACCGTCGCGTCACGCGATATTCTCAGAGCGTGAGCAACGTGTATGCATTATTATTTCCAGCGTATGCGACAAAATAGTAATGCGTCTTCGAGTGCGCGACACCGTTGAATCGCGAAGGTGTCGAACGCGGGTCCCATGGAAATTATCGACACTGATCTGACCGACAATAACCTTGCCCGAGACAACGATTTTAAACGACAAGGACATTAGTCGACGACGCTGTTATCCAATAGTAACATAATGGTAACGTAATAATTATATTTTTGTAGATAAGTAATAATATTGATATTGTTTAGAAAGGGGTTCAAACGCATTGATCGATACATTGAAGCATATTGATAGAAATTTTGAAATCTTTTTTGTTTGCGCAATCGCCGTATTGATAGCTAAACTGTCGAGATTATGTTGACGCGTATTGGCGGGAGCTGACAATATTATTGAACGTCTAGGGACCGCCTAAGAAATGGAGTATAGAAGCAAGCACACAAGTTTGTTCAAGCGTTGTTAAGTTCGTCGACGGTCAAAATCATTGTCGATGAACCTGTGTCGGTGATGTTCACGGTCCTTCACCATCGCGTCACCACGTGATATTCTCAGAGTGCGAGCCTGGTGCGGAGGCCATTATTATTCCCGGTGTACGCGATAAAAGGCGATGGTAATGCGTCTTCGAGTGTTTGCGACATCGATGAATCGCTAATGTCTCGATGCGCCCGACGAAATCTCGGGCTTTCGGTTAGGTAGTTCCCGTTGGCTTCGTTCTCACGAGGAATCGTTTTGCCAGCGAGGTGCAATGCCCCCTGAATGAATCGCACCGTTGCCATACGGTAGCGCGTCGCGTGAATATTGCAACGCTAATTGCTCGGAGACGCGCGGCGGTCGGGCTCTCTCGATCGACGACAACGCCGGGCGACGGATAATAATACGAAAGTTATTAATGGTTCGAGTCAATGGTCGGCCGATGTGAGATCATTCTATCGGCAGTCGGCGCACGTGGGTGTATTAATGGCGAGGATGGCCGTGTAGCGAAATAACGACGGCGCTGCGACGGACGCGCTACCGCGACGTGGCCTGTCGCGCGATCAATGCGTTTGATGCATCGACACCTTCGAAAAATGCATAGCGGCCGGAATGGCATCGCGCATGGGATAGCGTGGCACGGCACGGCGACGACCGTCGAGGAGCGTCAATATTTAGAAGAACCCGGCATTGTACGGCGAGATCGGACGCGCGGCACGAAAATACATCGACCGGCTCGCGTTTACACGGCTACGCGTTACAACAACATTCCTTTGTTAGAAACCAATTCCTTGGCCAATAAGGTTCGACTGTGTGTGACTCATAACGCAACCGTTCAGTGACTCAGAGCCTCGGAGATTGTTAGCAATGTCTCCCGGGAAGACGTGGCATCGGAACCTGAATCATGAGAATATCGCCGCGACCGTCGGTTACCGATATACCTGCTCCTCGATGCTCGCCCTACAACCAAAACGAAATACATATGTACCAGGGTTGAAGACCAGAGCTGGCGAAAATAGTATTTGAAATAGTGGATAATCCCGTTTATTTTACAGTGTCTGTACAACTTGAAAAATAAAATATTTTATTTGATGCAGTCATTTTTGGAAATAGTATTTGAAAATAGTACCTCGGTAGACACATGCTGTGAACTGAAGTGGATATACGCAGTAATAGCAGCAATCAAACCACCTCTGTTGAAGACTAAAATTTTTTCAAAAAATTCTATTGCTGGCTGGAGCAACGTTGGACATGAAATTTCCTTATTCGAATCCTGCTCTCCTGTAAAATTTGCAGTTTGTATCGTCCAACGTTGTTCCAGCCAACAGTTCAATAATTAACCCTTAACCTTTCTGTATGTAACATGTTTGCACAAATTCTCATTATAAGACTATAAATTATTATATTAACGAGTAAAGAATGGACATTCAAGGAAATATTCTAATATTTTTTAGAGGAAGATTAACAAATTATGGAAGAAAACACGGTTGACTACACAAGAGTTAAATTGTTAGCTGGAACAACTTTGGGGGATATAAAGTATTAAGAGGAAATGGTTGCATTCGAACGCCAATGCAATCAAACAAGGCTGAAAGTCCTCTAACGATCAGTTATAAATAGACTGCGGATCTTTATGCAAAATATAAAAATTGTCTGCATCGACTACAAGCCACAGAAACCAAATGACAAATTCTCTCTTCTTTTAATCATCTTATTAAGCTGGAACTAATACAACGGAGTCCTCAAATCTTTTTGATATGTCCACTGCTTTAAATTATACGTGCTCATTTGTGTCATAAATGCATAAAATCCGCAGTCGAGTTATAAGTATTGAGTGAGTCACAAGACGATCTTCCCGGGATTATTCCCGGGAAAATTGCGGTCGGTGCCGGTCGAAAAAGACGCGGCGAGACTTGTACGATTCGGGCGAACCTGCGTCGAAATGTATAATGATATTAAAATATTGCAATTTATTCGGAATAATATGTACATGATGGTCACGCAGCGAGGAGACGCGATTAAGATTAAAAACTGAAAATCCGGCACCTGCTGGCTTCTCAACGACCCAAATATTTCCGGATTCACCTTGTACCCGAATGTTCCGTACGGTTGGGTCGCTTAACGATTCTTCGTACAGCTGTTCGCGACGATCTTTTCTTTCTCGTAGGCGCAGAGTCGGTTTCCTGTAAGAAACGCCCTTTATCGCACGAAACGATCGATGACCGTCGTAAAGCGACCGTTAGGCCTCTGTCCCGGCGGTTCTTACCTGCAGAACGTGCGCCGAGAATTATACTAGCGACCCCCGAGCTCGTTTAGATTTCTGCCGGGATTCTAAACGCTTTGGTAAACGGGTCCCATGAAAATCACCGACACAGTTTTCAGCAATATTTCACCGACAACGATTTTGACCGACAACGACTTTGCAGTGTAATAATAATTAGACTGCAGATGTGTTTATGCATTTTCCAATTTGCGTCGACAAATTTTAAGAAAGAGAAATTAAATAAAATCATATCTGTAATGGAAACAGCCTTTGTAGATCCAAAACAAGTGGAAATTGTACAAGATACTATCGAATTTTATATTCTAACCTGTTTTGAACATTTTTATAAGCCGCAAATGTGCATAAAGACCCGCAGTCTAGTGATAATTATATTTTACCACGTTTTTATTAGCTCGCTTTCTTGTCGGTCTGTCTGTTTGTCTGTCTGTTTGTCTTGATTTTTTTATACAAAATGTCAGCACCATCTTCAGAAATTGTCGGCTGTTGAAAACAGTGTCGGCGATTTTCGTGGAAGCCTTGCCAAACGTAAACATAAACGTAAAAATAGTATACACTGTTCGGACGATGAAAGGTTCGGTGGTACGTTTTAAGTAAAAAATATCGTTTTATTCGAAATACGTAAATTTGTCGTTATAAAGCAAAACATTAGCGTAAATGCTAAAATTAATGCTACTCGTCGAAGTATTCGTACAGTTTAATCATTCTCAACCTTACAGTTAAAATCCTTACCAATCGTAATGCTTACTCTCAATTGTCAATACATCATCTGTACACAAACGCACTGTAAAACATTACACGCTCTCTCATACGTATACTATTTGTACAATAAAAGTTCGCTATCGTGTAAAATGAGCGTGTGTTTGTATCGTTTATTCGGTTAATATACCGTGTCCCAATGAATTTTTTGTTTCGGTGAACTCTCGTCTTCCCGTGGCTACGTCGGAGTCCCCTAATGGTACGCTCGAACCGTTAACGTTTACGTTTATGTATATGTATTACTATGATATAGCTCCGTTGTCGAAATATTGTTCCGACATCCGAGCATGAGTCAACTTACGACTTAACGACATTTAGGTCTGTCAAGTAGTTCGCTTTTTCGAGTATGCAATTCATATAGCAGAAACACGACACACGTGTATAGTCTGTCTCGCGATATAAACGTAACGTATCACATCCCTGTAAACTGTAACACCTCAAGCATGATCCGGATCGTTATAAAATTATTTCATAATTCCAGCAAGCCACACGAAGGAGGTACACAAGTGCGAACAAGCTTTATATTTCATGTCAATTCGTACAGATCCGCACGTCCGGCGTTCAACGTGTTTACATAAATCGTTTGCACATTCGGTTGTAGGTATTCTGGTTATAAAATCAAATTGCGACAGGACAGTTGGAGTCGTAAAAGCTTAATTCTTGCGGATATCTCGGTGCGCCTTATTCGAAGACGACGACCGAATCGAATTAACGTTCTCACGGTCGTTTCGCCGAAAACAATTGCATAATACATACTCCGTTCAAATCAAACGAAAAGCATTAAAAAAAAGTGGTATAATCGGTTCCGATTTCCCAATGTTTACTACCTGCACGTTATCTGCAAAGTATTAACTATCCTCAAGAGGTTGACTAGACGTATACCTAACGCAGTAGGTAATCCAGCTATCACTTTCTATGCATGGGTATCGTATGTACAGTGGCTCCCACAAATATTCGGACACTGTTAAAAAGCCGATAACTTTTTAAATATTGTACTATTCGACTTGAAATTCCTTGGGAAGCTGGAGCAATTAGTTTACTACAGGATGTGAAAAAAAAATTTTCCGAAAATTGCAATTGATCGGAATTATAGAAAAAGTTCAAATCAAATAATACAACATTAAAAAAGTTATCGGCTTTTTAAGAGTGTCCGAATATATTGTGGGAGTCACTGTATGTTAGCGACTATGTGGGAACAGAGCCGCGACGAAGCTATACATGAAACTTAATACAGTTCGTCCAAAGGTATGCAGATCCTCGTACAAAAAAAATTATTCTGTATATATATATATATGGTAAAAAGAAAAAGTTCACAATAAAAAATCGAACGTTTTTTTATTGTGAATTCGATTTATTTTATTTTACATTTTATAAGAAGAAAAATAAGCTTATCTCTTTATTATTGTTTGTTTTGTTTTTACATACTTTGCAAAGGAATGTGTAGATAGTAAACAAGTAAAAGGTATTTAAAATTTCTGTTAAATATACGTTTTATACAGCATGAACTCACCGTTCCACAATAATCTTGTTTTATTAAACATCTTTCAAGCGTGTTGCCTAAATCAAGGATCCTGGAAGATCTTCGCTGTTCTCTTAATTTCAATGTTCTTCGTCAGATTTACGCTAGAATATATCAACGATATAAACGTGCAAAATTTCGTAAGGCCACATTCACGGATTTTGCTGTTTCCGCCCTGCGAAATAACATCGACATTTAATCTATCTGTGTATATGTATTTATTTTGTGTACACGTTCGTACACCAGAATTTGTTACTGTACCTTGTAACCGTACTATGAAAATCAAATAGTTGCTCCGGTTGAGCCGTGGGAGAACCACCCGCGTTTTGCGCCGGCATCGTCTTGATGGCTTCTTCTAGACACTTCGACAGCAACTATAAACAGGAAAAATAATCCTCGTTAAAGAAGAGGTCACTGGCGCAAGTTCTATTCGAATTCTATCATCGACTTACCTCTCTATTAGATAGGGACAATTCAACGAAGACGTCTGCTACGTCGGACAGCATGTAGGAAGACAACGAGAACACCGACGCGTGCAACAGTCTCATAACCAAAGTTTGTCCTTTTTCTCGCAATATACGTTGCACCAATTCTCTTCGCATCGAATAGTCGCTTCGATTCTGAAATAGAACAATGAGAAAATCGATGTTTATACAATGACAAAATTCAACAGCGCTGATCTCTCGAAACATTACCTCGTTGTTACGGCCGCAATGGAAAAGGTCGTAAAAGAATTTCATCACCGAAACATTTGCGTCCCTGTGGTCTAAACTGCAGGCCATTAAGGCACAGTCGATTATACTACCTATTATAGCCGAGTGTAGAAAGGGAATGGGAGCCCTTTGTAAGAACCTGTTGACGAGAAATCGTATTTATTCAAGGACAAGGCCCCGAAGGACTATTACTATTTTCTAGGGGTGTGCGCGTACCCGAAATTTCGGGCTCGGGTCGGGTCGGGTCGGGAAATTTGTTCAGGTTCGGGTCGGGAAATTTGTTCAGGTTCGGGTTCCCGACTCGACCCGATCATTGCCCGACTTGACCCGAGGCTCGGGTACCCGCACAGCCCACTATTTTCCTAATCTGGTGTAGAACAATACAGCGGGTTTCCTACCTGGCGCATAATCTAAAAAGATCGTCCACCGTGTCCGGATGATTTTTCAATCCGTCCTGTTGTTGGAGGAGATTAAAGGTAGGCCCGATAAATGCTTCTAGCATCGCTAGCAAACCGGAAACGCATTCCGGATCGATGGCGTATTCGTCGACTAATATTGAACCGAGGTATAAAAAACAGCTGTGTTGATGCGCCGAGTATAATTGCACGATCTGAAAGTTGATACAGCCCGTTGAAGTGGAGAACTGCGTTAGAATGATTATTAGACTGCGAATTTTTATACGAAGAAATTGGCTAGGTGAAGTATAAAACAGTGAAAAATTAGAACATTTTACACATAATGTTATGTTTTCAGGTGTAAAAAACTATTAAGAGATGAATTGAATTTGTATTTAACACCTGCTGCCCACAATCGCTGCTGAACATTTTTATTTCGCATAAAGAGATCCGCAGTCTGATTTGAAAATAAAATTCAATTTCTACAATTAGAGAAGAATGCAGCACAATTATGCTATCATCTAATATTACGGATACGGACCTGTTTGACGAGCGGTTCGAGAAGATGGGCGGAATGTTTTCCTACGCAACGCACTGCGAATCTCAAACAACGACAGCATCTTTCGATCACCTTCGCATCCTGTTGATATGTTGTACATACATTCGACAGTATCGGCCACATCTGTCATCGAGAAAACATATAAACAATGAGGAACATTCGGATCCCTCGTTAGCGGGCGTTATTAATTTGTTAATGTTACGTTTCCAAGACCTACTTCGGTAACGGCGCTCTGACAAGGATGAGGTTCGTTAGGGTCATCGATTCGAAGGTCAGTATGCCTAAATATAACAGCTAATCTATCTAGCCATATCAAAGGATCAGTCTTTGTTCCTATTTCAATTGGAATTCTACGTTCCATGATTTCGCAGAGCGGCCTAGCTTGGAACCAACATAATTCTTTCATTGCTTGAGTAATTTCGTCGCGCGGTAAGCTAGACATGATTATTGCTACGCCTATTGCAGAATAAAATGCATCAAAAAATGTTCCTCTCGGTAATTTCCTTTTGTCGAAATATCGTGTATAGTCTTACCCTTCAGTAAACCGATGGCTGCGTCGTTGCTGATTGCGAAACTGTCAAGGGAACGTGCGATTTGCAACAATCCTGGAAAATGCGAGGCCATGTGCATAGGACAAGCTGTACATATACTCAATAATGCACCGCAGGCCGCGCTTCCTAAACCTTTTTGACTTAGGCAGGTCAGGAGGAAATTTAAAACAGGTTCTAGAACGATTTAAAAGATTGTTAGTGTTGCATCGATCGTTACGACA
>CM052317.1:6125726-6184280 GCA_028455605.1 Lasioglossum malachurum
TGCATAAACATCCGCAGTCTAATTGTACGTTTATACAAAAGTAAAAGTGTCAGCGCAGAATAGTTAAAGGATAAAATGTCCACTATCTTTAGAAACGATGTTACTATCGGATAATACTGTTGTTAGTTAAATTCATTATCGTCCAAAGTTATTGTCAGTCAAATCTGGAATCGGTGAAGCCTATATCGGCGATTTTCATGGGACCCCGTGTGTTATAGTTCTGGATAGGACAGTCTAATACCTAAGAGATCTTGAATTAACTTCTTCCGGTAATACTGTCATTACTTCGAGCAATGGCCATAAATTACTAGTCGATCCTCCGAATCTGTTGATTAAATCTACAACTGGTTTCTGCCACGAGGACATTTGTAGAGCTAGATCAGCCAGTGCCAAACATAACTGTAATTATAATCGTAATTACACGACAGAACAGAGACGTTACAACATAAAACATTGATAAGAAATCTATAAACCTGCGTGACAATGGCCAGATTCGTGTTTTCATTGGTTTGCGATATGTGATTCATTAAAGAATCTCTCAGAGCCACATGGGCGTCTGCGGGTAGCTCTTGAAAACACAGTTGTATCTTAGTACGCATTGTCTGTGCAGCGAAATAACAAGAGTGTACGTCTCGTTTCTGCACCAACATCTCGTTCGCTATTTTCCATGCAAAAACCTGAAGTAAAACGCAAGTGAAACAATTTATTATTTCTTACGCGAGAATTCAAACGAGGAAATACGAATACACGGTATGTAAGGTTAGAAACTACTTGGCTTGTTCTTATTTTACAATTGTACTTTTAAGTGGTTGTTCGGATACAGGTTCGACGATGATCGTGCAATCATCGCGGTAACGAGACATAATCATTGCAAAACATATAAGAACAGAAAATAGTTGGCTAGAGTCGATGAAAGACCGCTAACAAGTAGCTCACCGATTTTTGTAATTCGTCCAACCATTGCGATGTTTTCGACGGATCCGAATAATTGTACAAAGAATACACGGCCTGGTAGACGGTTTCCAGGTCAGGTGGTAACTCCATTCTTCAAAAAATATTCGTTTTCTTTGTAATCTCCATACAGTTCTCTCACTGACAACAGAACGGTCGCGTTTATTAGACCCACATCCAACCTATAAGACCAACTTGTACAACCACGAAAAAGTTCTCATTCACGCTGTCAGCGCATATTCTGCTTTATCGACTTACAGCAAATAATTTTTACTTTTCAACCATTTAATCGTCTAAATCGCCCAAAACACATAACGCAAAATACATTCGTATATAGAAAATTGTCTGCTTATACATTGTAGGTGGATTAACAGTGAATTAAAAATAATTTATAAAATATTATAATTATCCCATTATTACTGATAAGTTATCAATGGAAATTCAATTACAGGAGATTTTTAACGCATTAACGCAGAATATCCCGTTTCAACGATGCTGTCGCTTTTAGTCTTTTATCGTTATTATTTGTATATACCATAAAAACTCGAAATGAAAGCTATAGAAATAGAATTTCATTCAAAATTGATAAATTTCTGTCGTATCGTGATAAGCACCGATAAATCACGATCACAAGAGAGTCTGAATCCGTAAACATCGTACGTTCATATACTATTTCTGATCGGACGCTTGTGATTCGTAAGTTTGAAAATAATTTGTGATGTAACAGAAATTCAAACGCCCCGCCATTCATATGTTATCTGCAGAGTGTTTCAGAAAGGAATACGTGTACCTTCTATAGTGGAGAAATTGCGGTATTTCCGTACACCATGCTAGCATGAGCATGAGTTCTACATGATCTGTGCGAGCGATGCGTCGAAAGTTTATGACGTTTGACAGTTGGATAATAAACACAGGAAATAACATTTGAAAAATACAATGAATGATTATAAAATTCCGATAATCGAGCCGACTATCGATTACACGAAGGTGCAAATATTCGTCTTCGACCTTTTTTTTCTTTTGTTTTTTCTTATCTCGCTTTTACAATGCTATCGCACGATAGAATAATTCTACATTTCTCTTAGATTTCTCTTTGGTTTACCTTAGGTTCCGCCAATTAACCAGAAAAGGACTATATCATTTATTAATCATTTCATCGCGCACACTGTCACGTTCCTTAATAAATTCGCACTGTCCTGCGAAGAGAGATTATTCGAATTTGAAAATAAATTACAAAGAATAGAAGCATCTTTAGAGATTTTAGAATCTTGGGTATGTAGGAGTTGTCGAGTACAATTGCCAAGTCTGATTTAGAACGCTCATAATTCCTACAGTTATAAGTAATCTATGTAATATGTTTTATAGTTGTCGTCTGTACCTAGTCCGGAGCGGAATCAAGAGGCTGCTAAGACTCCCATAGAAATTAATGACAATGCACAAGAGGAAAAGAGTACACCAACACTAGACGAACCAGATACCACTACAGAAGACGAGCCTAAAAATACAGAAACCAAAGAACAACCTGTAAATAAAGATCCCCGGTATGAAAAGTATTTTAAAATGGTGCACGTCGGTGTGCCGAAAGGAGCAGTTAAGATAAAGATGGAACAAGAAGGATTGGACTCGTCTCTATTGGAGTAAGTTCTCATTAACTTGACTTAGAAAGTAAATCATTCAAGCTATAGCTTACAATTTTATGTAATAGTAGTACAGATCGCATCTACCGTAGACATTAAGGTGTAACAAAATTTCTACGAATAGGATATATTTAATGATAATTTCAATGTCTCTGATCTGATGTTTAATAAATCATTTCTAATCTTGTAACTATGGTTCGGTGTGTTGAAATTCTGCTTATTTTTTATCTTGACAGTCACCCCCAGCAAATAGTTTCTAAGCCAAAGTCTACAAATAATGGTGAGAAAGGAGATTAAACGATTAGTTGTATTCAGGGAACCAGATACCACTACAGATGAGCCTAAAAATACAGAAACCAAAGAACAACCTGTAAATAAAGATCCCTGGTACGAAAAGTATTTTAAAATGATGCATGTCGGTGTGCCGAAAGAAGCAGTTAAGATAAAGATGGAACAAGAAGGATTGGACTCGTCTATATTGGAGTAAGTTCTCATTAACTTGACTTAGAACGTAAATCATTCAAGCTATAGCTTACAATTCTATGTATAATAATAGTACAGATTGCATCTACCATAGACAGTAAGGTGTAACAAACTTTCTACGAATAGGAGATAGTTAATGATAATTTCAATGTCTCTGATCCGACGTTTAAATCATTTCTAATCTTGTAACTATGGTTCGGTGTGTTGAAATGCTGCTTATTTTTTATCTTGACAGTCACCCCCAGCAAATAGTTTCTAAGCCGAAGTCTACAAATAATGGTGAGAAAGGAGATTAAACGATTAGTTGTATTCAGGTGTTAAGCGTGAGAAATATTTTTGCATTATAAGACGATTAATAAAATAAACTATACAAATTCCAAAAGATTTATTTCATTTCTTATTAAATACATACAGAAAGTCAATGTATATAACTTCACCCTAGAACTGGATCATTTGACCCTGAAAAACATTAAATATTATGTTAAGTAATCGTTCGATTCCTACAATGATTTCGTCTACAGGTATTTTCCATGAGACGCTTACCTTTCGCTTCTTATCACCTCCCAACTCGAAGTGCTTGCACCTTTTCAGGGGAATCTGTTTCCTGTATTTGCATTCTGTGCATTCCATCCTCAGTACAATTTTCTTTGTGGTTTTTGCCTATGAGAAACGCATACACAGGATTATTCGTATGAAACGTAATTGCAAATATCGATGCTTACCTTCTTCCTGAAGATAGGTTTGGTTTGACCACCGAAACCTTGCTGCTTACGGTCGTAACGTCTTCTACCTTGAGAAGCATGCCTTTCCTTGCTCTTTTTGTACTGTGTCACTTTGTGTGGCTTGTGTACCTTGCATTTCTTGCAAAAGGTACGTCTTTGCTTCGGTACGTTCACCTGAAAACACGAAAATATATAAATCACACTGATGTAGAAAATCGATTACCTTACAAAAATAACAGTTCGACTAGACATTTCGAAATAGCTGTATATTCTTGTTCTTTAGTTTATTTCATCTCGATCGAACCACTTATCACACTTTCTCGTAGTAAAGATTAAAAGATCATATGTGCTTTCTGTCATTTATCGAGGTTATGTTCTCACTGAGACAACATTTACCAACGTTCAGCGGAATTATTAAATATTGTATTCACTTTTCAGAACATAATATGCACACATCGAATCTAAACACTGTAAGTAGCATTGTCGAAGGATCGCAGCGGTAATTTTAGATGAAATAAACATATTTTCGATCGCGGTTCTACCTACCATCTTGGATGTTTAGAAAGAAAAGGAAACGTACTCAAACCGGAAAATGGTATGTAAACGCGCACCGCGCATGCGCTTGTAGTCATGCGTTGTACAGAATTTGGAAATTTAATGTTCCTTTTTGTATTTTCACGTGTACGTTAATGCAATTGCTAATATAATATTGTTCAGTTAAATTCGACTTGTGCAATATTATCGGAAAAGTGGATATAATTTTTTTATTCTACCACGAACATAAAATTTCGATTGCATACACGCCATTAACAGCCGGCGTCAAAATCGGTTTAATATATAAGACGCCCAATCAATAACAGCAATTGTGTATAATGTTTTTCTCCTTGTTATTGTTTATTTACAATTTACAAGTAATCGATTGTTTCTTAACAATGCAACCTAACGAATATAGACTCGAAATTATAGTAAACTCGACAAAACGATGCGTACTGCAAAATAAAATGAAACTCGTGCTAAGCGAGACTTGCGACATATTTTATTTAGTTTTCTAGTTAGAAATTCAGTATTCTATCGAACTATTTAGGTTAAGTTCGATCGCTTACGACCTATATTTTCAAATTCGAATTTTCTACGGGGTTAGAATGGTTAGAAATCGGTAGAATAAAAATCTGCTATTTGGAAAACAGCGTGTGCACAATATTGAATTTTTCAGAGTCAGGTGCGAGGCCAGGTTATTCGAAAACCTCGATTCTTTCGTCTACGTGACAATTCCCGCCACGGTCTCTACAATATGTTGCCTTCGAATTCACGGTTCGATCGATCAATTACGTAGCATTGGCTGAACGATTCTATTAATTGTTGGAAAATGTTGATTTTTCACGTGGCATCGATCGATTTTCCGATATGGACAAGTTAAAAAAGAATGTAAATGAATCGTAGCGACGGAGCATATTCGAATCGAGTGACTTAGCCTCGAACCGGACGTCGAATCGAGGCCACGAACTCTCGAACCCCTCGTCCTCGGCAGGATTTAATTTTATTTATACGTCAGGTGGACGGACTACGTGGAAAACGTATATAAGAAATAATAAAAGATTACGCGGCGTTATAACGTTGCGAATTAGGCGCAGTGACACGTCTCGGAACGACATTAGCGTTTCAACCAATCAGGCATTTATCGAGTTTCAAACCCGCGCCATCTTCATTTTTGAACAAAGCCAGGTTGGATGTGCTAGGAGCGGACCGAGACCGGGTAGTAGTCAGCTTTGCGCTATTCGCGCCACAGTCGTCGGTACACGATACTCTCCACTCCTGACTGGTTCGACTCTGTCTCACCCTCCTTTCCCCTCTCTCTCTTTCTCTGTCTCTCCCCCCTCCACCCCTTGGGTTTTCGCCTGACGACGCTGCTCTCTCGGGCATTTCGCCGGAAACCGACGCCGCGCGAGGACACACGGAGTTTCGTTACGTGTTACACACGCCACCGCTCTATATCTTTTTCCACCGTTTTGTAAGCGGACACGCAGGCATTTTGCCCAACACGCACCTATCCACCATGAGTACTAAGGAAAACAGCGAGGTCGCTGTCGAGAAGGTGACCGAGAACGACAAGGCTTCCGGGGACGCGAAGTGCGAGATCAAAGGAATCAAGAGGCCGGCCGAGGTGAGTCGTGTCTTGTTTTTTTTTCTCTCTCTCTCTTTCCATCTCTCTCTCTGTTTCCCTCGCTCAACTCTATCTGTGTCTATCTTCCTCTCTCTCTCTCACTCTATCGCCCTACTCCGTTCTTTCTCGCTCGATTTCTCGTAATATCGTGTACATTATCAATTCCCGTAATTAGTACGTAAGGCATACACCTATCGCATTAAATGCACGTACGACTACACACACCGGCATATACACCATGCTTCCGCGCCACGCTGCTCGGTCACGGCATCGTCTAGGATTTCATGGAATCATCGCGATCATAATACGGGGCCCGCGATAAGGTATTTCAGGGATATCTCGATCGTGTTTCTCTTCGCCATTACGGTGTTTTCCCGCTCAAAATGGTTCGCGCCGAAAATATTCGTGGCATTTAATATACTCGTTGCAACGTTATCGGAAATATTGTACTCGATACACGATACGTATCGTACTCTCGGGAAACAGACTGGTGGGCGGCGGGCAGTCGAGTGGCCGTTTCGACCGACTGACGGCGCGGAAGGAGATAGGATGCCGGCCGGCATTTTCACTCCGTTCTAAACGTTCGTATCGTACCGTGGTACTCGAAACGCGACCATTTTCCCGCTCCGAAACGCGCGTGTGGTACGCGGTAACGATGTTTTCCCCGGTACAGAGTCGAAAGGGACGCCATCGTATTTCGCGTGGCTGCCACGAGCACGATGAATCGTTCGGTTGATCACCCCTGTCGTTACAATGCCGTCTATAATTACCGATCTGGATTTCATGTTACCGTCTAATATCGGAACGAACGTCATTCTATATGCCACTCCATTTCGCTATGAAAAATCCCTCGGAAAATTTCGAGCGGGATATCATCGGTAACCAGCGCCATGTGCTCGATTCATAAACGTTTTCGTTATTATGCGTCCTCTTAGCGATCGTACACGACTCCGATGTTACGAATCTACTCCAATCCGAGCACAATCTATATATCATTACGTTTATCGCATCTACAAGATGGACGCCATTTTTAATGTAGAATATCAGAGTTATAGATAGGAAAAGCGAGCATCCCGCGCATTTTTCCGACCGCCGTCGTGGGTTTCCATTATGGCGCCCGAAACCAAGCCCGCGTTCATTGTGCTATCTCGCTCCCCCTTGTTCCATCTTCTCTCCCTCCCTTTATCCTATCCTTTCCCTTCTCTCTCTCTCGCTCTTACTTTATGTGTCGTAATTGATCGATAATTCGTTATAAGAGGGTTAATCGTGTCTGACGGACGATCGATAGACTACCACGTATCTCTTTCAGGTCGACGTGTTGCTCTGAAATTGTTTACCGATCTGCGTGCATAAACACCGCGCCGAAGGCTTCCTTCCTCGCTTTGCTCTCCCTCTCCCCCCTCCCGTCCCTCCTCACTTGTTCTCTCCTGCTATCTTTCTGTCTGTCTGTCTTTCTCTCTCTCTCTCTCTCTCTCTCTCTCTCTCTCTCTCTCTCTCTCTCACTCCCTGTCCCTGTCCCTGTCCCCACCCCCTCTTCTGTCCTCGAGTCTACCGGTGTTCAACCGAACTGTGTCTCTCTCTTTCCCTCGAGAACCCCACGCGCGCAGCCAGCGGCACCGCCATGTATTATATACCCATGTCTCTCCTGCCTCCCCATTCTTTCGTAGTATGCCGCGCGGTGTTACGAACCTTCGAGAAAACATCGACACGATTTTTCATCTTAAATCGGACCCATCGTCGTTCCACGTATCCTGATAGCAGCGGCGTCTTTATTTTTGGTCGATAATGCCGCGTTGCACGAGCAAGCCACGCGCGCGGGACTCTATTATGGGGATCGCGCGAGAAGAGGTGAAAACTCGTTACCGAAAATGCCGGCATCGCCCCACGCTTTCGTCGTACGCCGCACGCACAGCGTGTGTATCGTAGAAAGTATCGTGGCTGTGTGGCGTCCTCGCGGAGCGGCAATAATATGTCACGTGGAAACCACGACGACGACACACAACGTCGTATATGCTACGAAACGGATCGAACGCATCGTTATCGTCATGATTATTATTATGATTATTATTATTGTCACATTATTGTGGCACCTATTGCCGTTCGTTTATTTTCCGGTTGGCATATAGGAAAAATACCATAACGCGGTCCGCCGGTTTTCTTTCCACGTTATCGTTCCGGGTCGATCGATTTTTCCTCGATTCTAATCCCCGCGGATGCGAAATTCGTTCGCAGCAGAACGATTGATGCATCATCGTCTAGTGCTCCGATTACGTAGCCACCTAGTAAATTCAATGAATATTATCTAGCACTCGCAGAGACACTACGTGACGCAAGCGCGTACCGTATTAAGAGTAACGTGGAACGAAAGGAAAAGGCGGGAATTACGAACGTCGTGTAACTACGATAATCATAAAGTTACACACGGTGACGTAACAAATCGGATATGACTCCAGGATATATCGAGCGTTGCTTCGCGGTTGACTAATTGTTCGATATTTCTCTTCGTACAATTTTCGATGATAAAATAATAGAGACGACTTTCGTCGAGATTAATCGACCTGCTTGCGTCACGATTTACATTAATATTGTACGGGAGCCTCTTAAAGAGTTTCCTATCGAACAGGTGACTCGGTTTTCCGTCGGTAAACAGAGACGCCTTCCTCCGGTGGCTCTCGGAATATGGTTAAATTGATTCGTGTTCTCAACGAATTATATAACGATTGATCATGGTATAACCAGAGAGACGGCCGGAGCGAATCGAGCGGGAACGAGCATGTACGATAGGTTATGAACGTTGGGTTATCTGCAAAGACCTCGTGATTAGTAACGAGTCGATAGGTAATCGTGTCTGTGGGATAACGGGCAGAGACCATCGCAGAATCGTTTCATGACCATTGGCACGGCGTCTGTACGTCACTGTCACTTGCCGTTCGGTGTAAACTACCCGACAACGAACGCCATCATGCTTATGTAGCGGTAGTTGCCAACGGATTTTACGGTTTGAAGAAGGCGCGTCAAGTTTCAGAGAGATGTCGCGCGTCATAACGCCTCTGTCCGACATACAATGGCTTCATGAATTGCAAGCTGCTTTTTTCCATTGATTTCTGAGACACGCGCCCTCTTGCACCCCTCTGTCCACCCCCACCCAGGGATCGATGCATAATTTCATTCATGTTTCATCATAATTACATGCTCGTAAACGGTCGTTAACGAGACGCATCGTCTTGCGGGTTTTATTAGACCGCGAACCGATATTTGGACGTCACGCCTTGGTTCATGAAACGAGATATTGCGTTCCGTTTGATAAGGACGCTCGATAATACGAGACACGGTTACCTTGAAGCAACACGGTCTCGTTACAATTTTAATGCGATACGATTAGAGGGTGTTCCGAGAGGAATTGTACCGGTTCATTCGGATATATTTGCCCTTTCGCGCGAGGTTTCCTCGTTGCAATTTCGAATTACGCATTCTTTTTATTTCCTCCAAGTAAACTTTACAACGGCTTGCTTCTGTGTGTATGATACCCCGGGCACGCTGTTTCGTGCTTCTCTCTCTCTCTCTCTGTTTCTCCCTCTCTGTTTCTCCCTCGCCCCTCCTCACCACTCGTCGTTGTGCTATACGCAGCACGAACACATCCCTTCTACAAACATGTGTCGTAGTCGTGTCTGCCAATCCCTACGCTTCTCCCACCATCCCAGTCTCTTAGTCGATTCCTCCCTTTGATTGGACGATGCAGTTCTCCGAGTTTTCTATGCCCTCTTTCCTCGTACCGGCGATACACGCGCGCCGTGTGTATATACCATTACCAACCACCACCCTGATCGCGAGAGTAACGCTGCATGAACACGAGTCTAAGGTGTACACCGGCATTTCGAGAATCGTTCGAAGCCGTCCCGTACTTTTCGAAACTGTCTGCCTCTGCCTGCCTGTTTCGTTTATCACAACCTCCTCGGTTCTCACGCGAGCAGATAAGATTGAACCGGGCCTAAGCTTTTTCGGTTCCAGAATAAATAAAGTATCGAGCCTGGCAATACAACTACAGCTTCGGAGTAGATATAAAATTGTCGAGAACGTTCAAAAAAATACCGAGGCGTCGGTGCGTAACGTTTTTTTTAGATATCGACGATACAAAACTTTCGCTACAAGATAAACCGGCGCGCTTATCGTTTGAGTTCTATAATAAGCTGCACGGTTATTTCGATTCCGATGATTTTTTTTACCAGGTTTTCTCAACGACTGCGTCACGCACGTACACGCATAATATTCATTATCTTCCACACAGCGAGCACACAATTCCCCCATGGTTTCTTCTGTTTTCCTGTTCCGCCATATTTGAACGGAACGTCCCCCTACTTTCCTTTCCGTGTCCTTACGTTTCTTGGCGGGAAGGGAATCCTCCTCATCCGTTTCCCTCCCCACCTGTCTATCTTTCGGTCGTATTGCCGAGGGGGGTTTCCCACTTGTTTCTACAACGATTAACTTCCAAATTTACATAGAGACGAGCGAGAGAGCTCGACCGGAAGTGGTTTAATTTCTATTTTTGTTTACGTGTCGCGTGCGAAGAGTTAACGAACGCGGCTAATGCGATAGTTTTGAAACACTCTCCCGATATTGCTGCACGGAACCAGAAATCTAATTCGGATGTTCTCGCGTTACAGGAAAAGAACGACGACACGAAGAAACAAAAGAAGGAGGAGAACGGCGATGGAGAAGTAGAGGAAGAGGAGATCGAAGAGGAGGTTGAAGAGGAGGAAGAAGTCGACGGCGATGGTGAAGAAGACGACGAGGAAGACGACATGCCAGAAGGCGAGGAAGATTTAGAAGAGGGCGAAGGTGAGTAAAGAAGTTTCGGTAACGTTGAGGATCGTGCGCGTGTGCGTATGTATGATATGTATGATATGTATGTATGCGTTGTCAGCCGATGGTATTGCAGGTTTGGATGGGCAGGATCCCGCGCGTGTATATACTCGTGACTAGACAAGTTTCGCTAATGTTTGTTTGTGCAATTTCGTAGATGAAGAGGAGGACGACGCAGAAGGTGAAGTAGAAGGAGAAGTAGAAGACGAAGAGGAAGACGCATAATGAAAAAAGGGAAGGAAGTATGTAAGTAAGAAGGGAGGTTGGCACATGGTGTCGTCGTCGATCTACGGCAGTCTTCTCAGCAAACACTTACTCTCATATTGAGTGGTTGGTAGCAATGTTGATATATCCATCGTGCCCGAAAAATCCGTAATTGCTGGAACCTCCCAACCTACGAAAGAAAAAGATTACCACCTCACCAGAGTTGTGGTGGGCTGACACGCATTAAAGGCAGCCGCAATTCTGTAGTCTTGGCTCTTCGCAATTCTGGTCGTCTAGCCATCACCAAATGCTGTTAGGTAGTTTGTATGAAAACGATTGGTTCGTCTCGTCGTCGCTGGACTGTGCGAGCGCGTCGATTTTCCGTTTTAATATCACGTTTCAAGTACTTGACGCGAGGCAGACCGTTCGTTCGGGTACCGATCGTACAGGGTTTTTCCGATTTCTCCGGCGAATCCATTGTTTTCTCCAAACCACCGGCTAACTGGTATTTGCCGTCATCTGGCTTCTCTTCGCGGGACAGTTTTATAACGAAAACTTATTTAAGATATAAAAAAAAGCTCTATTGTATTTAAATAGTGTAAAATGAACATTTGTGGGTGATGATTTTTTTACATTTGAAATCAAATTTACGTTTGTAGTTTCGACGAATGTCTCTCACCTTGTGCGCGTGATTAATTTTCCTTTTCTCGACCTAGAAAGAACGATCGCAATCGATATTGCAGGAGCGCGAGCGATTTCATAGAGAGAAAAAGAAAAATATATGAAAACGAGTCGCGGGTTGAACCGAGCTGCTTAGAGCGGTTGCACGAAACCAACGTGAGTAGCAAAGTAACTAAACAAACTCGTATGGAATTACATTTGATGTATAACCATTATTTAATGAAAAAGAGAATTTTAAATGGTCTCGAAAAACTCTGTGTCTCGTGCTCCTGTTTTCATCTGAAAACAGACATTAAGGTCACTGCAACGCTCGCGCCAGGTTAGTGTGGATGAGTAATGTGTGACTTTAACATTGCATAATAATTATACATAGCATGTATAAAGTTATGAAATAAGAAACATTTTATTATTAACGATAACATTATGTAACGTAATGTAATGTGGAGAGGTTGTTACACTTTAGACTCCGGGCATAGAGTAGGGAGAGAATCACAATTATTTCACGAAGGTTGTTGTGGAATATTTTTTTTATTTCGTCGAGGAACGCGCGACCCGTGTTTCTCGTTTCTTCTCCGTATATTTAAGTTTATGTATCGTGAAAGGAGTTCAGCAGAGTTGTATTGTCGATTGTGTTGTGTTTTCAAAAGAAAGAACAGATATCGTTTATGACAATGCCGAATAACCAAATAGCAAAAAAAGCCACTCGCTCTCCCTATTCGATTGCTCTCGCGCGAACGTAATTCAGTTGTATTTTACGTACTGTGGTTTTATTTTGACATTGGATCGTCATGGACTGCTCATAGCAATGATTCGTCGACTGTCGCGGAACGAGTGTGACAGTATTCTCGTTTACTACATAACTTTCTCTTCCCAGATGAAAAAAAAAAGAAATTTCTTTTCCGTTCGACAATGAATTCTTCCCTTGATTCGTGGCTGGTTACCAATGATCGGAACATATGTTTTTCGATACTAGAGTTGGTGGATTGTTGCTAATTGATTGTCCATGTCGCGTACACACACCACCACCTATTTCGGGAGACTGGTAGACAAGGAAGGGTGATGAGACATTGCGGTTACGATACCATTGTACCATAGCTGCATAATAAATAAAGGTAACGATAATTTGAATGCGAGACGATGTCCCACGTTTTAATGTACAAATATTTTCGAATGAGATAGTTAAATAAAACGCAGTTAGATCAGAGAAAATGATTCGTTCTCGTGAGTAGTAATGGGCTTACCATCCGGAGACAAATTTACAGAAATGGCAGTATTAAAGATTAAAAAAAAATAATCTGCTGTTCGTGGACTGAATCCTGCTACACTGAATCCAAGGAGATGGAATGGACCGTGCATAACGCGTGTTTGTTCGCACGATATACAAACAACCATATTTTCATTCGATGTATTCACAAACGATAGGTGGCAACAAAGTCATTGGAGCGTGTACACCGTTTTAAAAAGATGATGCGTGAGGCGTAATTAATAAATCGATCATTGTACCGTTTTTACTGGCCATACCATCTCCGGAACTCTGTTACTCGACGATTTTATACACAATCCGCTGCTGTATTTACCACGTGTTCACTTCAAGATAGTACCTTTGGCGATCATGTTGGCAAAGGACTATCTTCAAGTTACAGGTGCCTGAGCAAAAATGAGTACTTTAGCGTTCATAGTATACAATACCATACACTATAAGCATAGGTCCATTTAATTTTATTAATACAAAATACCAAGCCCCGTTTGCAACGTGTCCGTAAAGGGAAATAAGAAGGACTCGCGTCCTGCAGATCGAGCTTTGAAATAATAGAAAAAAGGGATCTTCTCGAATCTCCCTCTCGACTGCTAGACGCGACTTTGAAAATTCTTTACTGGTGCTAACGGGTCTTAATCAATCAATCAATCAGGCAGATAGCCCCGATACCGTTACATCCCTACGTTTGTTAGGTAAGCATTGAAAACAAAATGAAAACGATAAAGAAACACCGGAATTTCAGGATCTTAGTGAATCTGGTAACGAGACGTGTCTCACGATTTAAACGTAAACAAAATCTTAGGCTAAGAATTTGGTTTGTGTGTTCATAAGTCTTGTTCAAACTACTTTTGTACAGGATACCATCGCATCATCACTTTCGACGTAACAGTAAACACCACAGACTATATTTCTGCCCATTCCATCAGAATTGAACTTTCATTGTATTTTTAAGTAAATACATTTTGGAAAACAACACAAATGGTTTTTTATTCTTCACGTATCTGTGAAGGAACGAGTCTCTTCCCTAGAAATATATATATTAGTCTATAATTCTTGGACGATTATATATAGTTTTACTTTTACTACTATGCTAATCTAGAATAAATATGATATTCTTACTTCACATTGTACATAAGTATAAGAATTAAGAATTGTGAGAGGTGTCATATACATTGTAAATAGTTAAGGAAAAACAGTTCACAATAAAATCATGATGATGTACGTAATGAGTATGTGATACATTTGACTAAATGAAATAACCGAGGTTCAACGTACCGTGTTGTCTAAACACATTATAAATTATATATGTATGTACAATTATAATTATACTCTTAGATGTAATTTTATATATGTACTAAATGTATGTACCTGTGGATAATTTGATTTGTATCAGATATCGTTTATTTGTAATTATAGTATATAATGACTTTAAGATATATGATATATTTAATTTAGCGAATGCTACCGGGATAATACTATACGGTCGCGAATGTGTATTTTTGTGTATATATGTAGTTAATAATCTACGATAAAAAGAAACAATCACATTTTTTTCTTCATGTGTTTGCAAAATAACATGATTCTGCTCTGTGTTTAGGGACAGATATTTATTTAAAGACGAATCAACGTGCCTGGACGGAATATGTGTATTGGAGTTTTTATATACCGGGGTATACAATAAAAATGGGAGCAGAGCATTTTGTGCTTCGATATTCGATCTACCTATACGAAAACTATATTTACAAGTTTGTAGTAAATATAAATGTGTAAAAAAAATAAAACTCGTCTACTTGAATAAGCGTATACCATAGATGTGTAAGAAACATTGTTTATTCATGGGGTGTTCGTCTTACCTATAAACAATTATAGTTTGTACGAATGTTGCATGCAGATTGTCTTTTACAATACACAATATGTACGTTTCCCTTTTGTTCTGTTCATTATATAGTAAGACTTTATTTCGTATAATCGTGGTGCTTGTCGAGACACTTTACATGCACGTCAGAACGTGTAGATTTCAAAAATTACACTTTGATCACAGTCACAGCATTTTATATATTAGTTAGATCGATAAATATTTTAATTTGTGATGTTAAAAAACATTGAATCTCAGAAAGCGTACACAAAATTATTAACAGCGTTTAAAATAAACGATCAACTTACAGTAATATACATAATCGGTGATGCAATTTTATCACAACCAATTAAATACTAATCACTTTTATAACATTATATATATATATAAAATATGTATATACTTCCTAAAAAGAAAAAAAAAAGTTCGGATAACGTTTCTCGCAACGTACATTTCTGCTCGCACTTAATATAGGATTGTTAAAAATTTTCCCATCTTTTTTTAGTCGTCAAGTTCCCGCCTCGGTTTGTACATGTTGTTTAAAGTGTTGAGTTCCGCAGTAATTCTCGTAAAACTGTCAGTCATGCTATTGCTCTCTTCGTTGTTCCCTTGGTTTGCCCCTTTGCTCGTTTCGGGCTAAATTCAATAACTATTTATTTTGTTCTTTAATTGATATTGTCAAAAGCCAGAAGAGTGAGTAGCGAACGATATGAGATTGATACCTATATCAAAGTATACCTTATGGGCTTCCGAGATGGACAATCCACTGGACAAGTTTTCGGAAAGCGCGGTGCCAATGGCAGCGAGTTCTGCCGAATTTAGCTGGCCGAGACTTGTCTCGAAACTGAATTGTTGTTGATTGTCCATGTCTAACACGCTCGTGACATCCGCTCCTTCAACTATACCTGCTGAATCGCATATCCATATACAGGGTGTGTCCGTTAAGTTATGTCACCATTTTTTAGGCATTTCCGGTAGTGTAATTAAAAAATGTTTTGAAGGTCACCTTGACTTTTTTAAATGGCACCATATGTTTTGGACGTTATAGGATTATTGCTGATGTCGAGACGAATTCAACAGTGTATTATACTATGACCTTGGGATGACCTCAAACTCAAATGACCTCACTCTTTTTTACGTAAAAAGCATTTCTTCAGATTTAAGAATATGCGAGCATGTAGCTCACCAAGTACTGAGAAACTTTTGTCTAAAACATTTTTTAATTACACCGGAAATGAATAAAAAATGGTGATATAACTTAACGAACACACCCTGTATATAATGAATCGAAAACAAAATGAGCAGGTGTAAAGCATTAAAAACATTAGCATGTAAAAAAATACCGTTATATTATTTTCAACCTATTGAACATATTAAGAAAAAAAAAAAAATAAATAAATTTCCATTTCACAGGTTGTTGCAATTCAAGCGGCAAATTTTTCTTTTGCATGAAAGATCCGCTGTCTATTAATTACGAATCTCGGGATCTCACTGCACGAAATATCAATGTAGTAGCTATACATTGTCAATCATACCAGCAGCGTCCAGCTCTAATCCTTGATAACTGGGTGTCACTCTGTCCAGTATCAATTGTTCCTGCAATTGTACCTGCGACGCACCGTGCGCGTATGCGAGTGGTTCTATGTGACTACTCGTTGACGGATATTGAGATTGTAGATGTGGCTGCATTAGATTCGTGTGGAGGGGTGGGTAATACAAGGGCGATGGTGAATGACCTTGCGGTAGAACCGGAGACCTGTGTAACACATTTCAAGTTGTACAGGGTGTTTTAAAAATATATGTCGTGACTATGCTAGCATGATTCTCCATTTTTGGATCGGCGGAGATTTGTCAAAAAAACTTGCTGCAAAATTGACCTTGACCTTGAATTTCAAGGTCAAAATTTTTTATTATTGCATCGTATAGTACTCATCAAGGGGAATAAAAGTCTAAAAGGAACCATGGGTAAAAAACGAACTGTTCGCTTGAAAATTGACGTTAACACGTTCGCGACGGCGCGGCCCGTTTACCACCTTATGGACATTATCACGGACATGGTACACTCCGAGATATTACAACTATTTGAATTCCATTTAACTACAATAGAAACTATCGTAGAAGTAGAACAACTTCACAACTTATTCGAGCTCTTTCACTTTTTGACATGTTAACGTCAATTTTTAAGCGATTTTTAAGTTTTCTACCCATGGTTCCTTTCAGACTTTTGTTCCCCTTGATAAGTACTATACGCCGCAGTGATAAAAAAATTTGACCTTGAAATTCAAGTTCAAGGTCAATGTTGCAGCAAGTTTTTTTAAACAAATCTCCACCGATACAGAGATGGAGAATCACACTAGGATAGTCACGACATATATTTTTGACAAATGTTTGACATTTTACTAATCGGTTTACCTTAATGTCTGCATTGCAGGATAATGCTGCGGGGACGTCTTCAAGTGATAAAGCGGAAGCGATCCTCCGCTCGCACATGGATTCCCGTAGGGAGATATCCTATCGTTTGGTTCCGGCTTGATGTTAAAATAAGTTTGATTCGACATCCCAGGATCTACAATACCATCAAACGAATGAACAAGTCCATCGACGACATCGGTTTAAGGTAAGTTCGCATTTCGCTAGCTAGTTATATTGTTATTGCGATGAAATACTTACAATATTTTCTACCTCGATTGTCGCGTGGAGCAGTATTAATTTTCTCATGCAAAATAACACGAGGAAAAGAGAGGATCGAGAAAGCGAAGCGTTAAATTAGTAGAAAATGGGGATGATTAGTAATGGAGATGATTTCATGCGATTTTATATATTTTCACGCTGAACGGCACATGAAGAATTAAAAAAGAAAAATGTGTAACTCGTATTGCAATAATAAATACGATAAACGGGATTAGCAAAAAAATCAGCAAAACTAAATGAATATTATCGAATCGTACCTGCGAGCTCTATAACATTATTTCGATCTGAAATTGTTCGGGAACGAAATAAACACAAATACGGTTTACACATTGTCAAATGATTGTACGTATATATATATAGATAGATATATTATGCATATGTAAGTCATACAATATATAGATATAGCTTTTCTCTGTCAAAGAAGCAGCTTATAAAAAATCTGTATGTACTACCATACAAATATTGCACATAGTTTCTTATTATTGCTGAGTTCTTAAGTACAACATTCTCATAGAGGAGCAGAGTACTTGTATATATATATATATATATATACTAGTCTCCATTCTTTGTGAAAACAGCATTCATTTATCTAGTAATTACGGATAATGATTATAAAAATACAATATTTTTTTTCTCAAAGTGTACAAGGCCACTGCTCTCTTGCTCGCTCTCTCTCTCTCTCTCTCTCGCTCTCTCTCTCTCTCGTCATTCGAATACAAATTTCAAATGTTCGTACAAAATATGTTCTTAAAAAAGTACAAAACAAGATCCCTCGTCGGTGTGTGAAAATATATATGTATATGTATAGCATTTCTTAATACAATGAAAAGGTATCTTCCTTCGCACAGTGGAAATTCTCAACGATTATGATCCACGGTAGTGATTAGTGGCAATTAGGCACTGGTTCGCGTAAAATAGTGAATTACAAACGTTATAAACATCCAATGTTCCCGCTGTGCGAAAGGATAGATGATTAATTCTGTGGTTAGTGTGTGACGCGACTGGAGAACGCTGAAACATTAATATTCCGACAAGTGTATACTTGGAGATTCATAAAAGAGATATACCATCAACATAGCCCCACATGTATACAAGTATATTCCAAAAAACACCTCTGGAATTTCCAACAAATTTACTAGACTCCGTTACAACAATCGTTACAACAAATAGAGAACACGTGTCCCGTATTGAAATGCACAAAGGGGAGAGTACTTATTAAGGGGCCCCTAGACGTTCAATAATATTGTCAATGTAGTAAGATTGAAGCTCCCGTCAATACGCTTATACATATATCCTCGTCAATCTAGCTATCAATACGGCTATTTCGGCATGCGCGAGAAATCTTGCGAAATATTGACAATAAACCTCCTAAACGTCAATGCGTTTCAATCAAAATTTCTATCAATATGCCCTTTCAATGCGCCTCGTCAGTATTATTGATGGACGTAATATGTATTATTGAACGTCTAGGGGCCGCTTTACTGGCATCGCTGAGACAGCTTGCTAGAAAGTATTTTCGTTTTGCGATAAGGTACCGGAAAGTAATGTCGTTTTTACGTCAGTCAACATTTGACTGATAATAACTGCTAACTTCGTACACCTACATTCTTCAGTACATGGCTGCAGGTTCAGGAAACTAGTTTAGTACTGTTCTGTACAAAAATATTGTCTTTTAGAGGTTATGTGAAGAGTTGCAGTCAAAAAAGATTCGAACAAAATCAAAAGGTTAGGTCGGGAAGTGTTACCACACACACCTTATTCACCTTCAGATGATCATTTGTTTAGGACAATGCAGCATTTTTCAAGTGGAAAAAATTCCGAAATGTAGAAGAGCTAAAAACCGAACTTTCTACATGTTTTGATCGAAAACCAATCTACATTCTACCGATCAGGGATTGAAAAGTTACTTACTAGGTGGCAGAAAGTCATTGCTAAGGATGGCGACTATTTCACTGATTTACTACTTTAATTTTACGAAAAAAATACGACATTACCTTCTGGTACCCCTAATATATACAAAATGTCAACATGAAAATTAGTATCGGTATAGAAAAAAATAAAAAGAAGAAGGTAGGACCCGAGGAATTCGGCATTGAATATAAATATAGCAAAAGTGTGCTTTCGATTAATCTCGACGATGCGACAATGCGACAATGCCAATGACGCCATTGAAACCCACTCCCGACAAAGCTGTAGAATCGAGGACAATTTTAGAAAGATACTCACGCTTCTCAGCAGCTTCTGCCTGTATATGCCTCAAAATTAGCGCGTTTGGACTGTTATCATACTTTTTTCGCTTTCGCCTTAACGCATCCGGAGGATCATCTATAAACGATTGTACATTAATCTTGTGTGTTTGAACAATTATCAACATAAAGTATCTCCGAAGACAAGGACCCTAGAAAAAGTCACGCGAAATCTCTTTTCCACCCTGAAGCACAAAAATTAATATATCTTTGGTTGCAAATACTTCTGCCGAATCGCAACACAAATCAAACGACTATATTCCCATTCGGCTATAAATTAAACATCTACTCTACGACTAGAAACAAAGTGATATGCGTGTAAACTTGGATCGCTATATAAAAAAGAAAAAGAAAACTTAACAACGTGTAATAAATAGTAAAAAGCAAGAATATAGGTATAATAAACACTGTAAAGTCTGACTAGAAAGGACCAGGCAATCCTTCGGTTAATAAACAACAAGTTTCTGCCGAGCGTGTGCTTCAGCTATCCTTTAAGATCTGTATGAAAGACTATGGAAACAGAATAACAATTTGTACCACGGCTAGAAAAGCGTTAGTAGTTGTGTATGTCGTTTCGCTTGCGCGTTCCTTCGACAATTCGTTATAAAATCGTTTTCACATGTACAAAATGCATCGCAATGGGATCGCGAGCGTGCCGAGGCTGCGAAAATCCAACTCGTAGAAACGCACAATCGCAAATACAGCAGCCCGGCCGAATCACAATATATATACTTGTACGAGTATTCTTCAAAATATGAGCATACATATTTAGGCGGTATTGCTTGGGGTCAAAAACATGTCACTCTCGAGTGGAAGTACTCGTGTATCAAACGTAGTAGTAGTAGTAAACTATCAAAACAAACAGATTATGTTTCTTTCTTCTCCGAGTAGATCTTCCCTCCCTCGACGGGACTGTAGTAGAAAGACATTTCATCGAACTCGGATGCAGTTGCATGCGGAGCCATGGCCGTGTACAATGCATAGTGTTCAGCCTCTGTCAACTCCATTCCGTATGGTGGTGTTTCATCGCCGTCGAGTCGGAGCGATTTCACGCTAGTGGTGCTTATCGCGCTCGGTCTTGGACATTGCAACTGTGAGGCATCCGGTACGCTATGTTTCGGCAAATACGTGATGCTGCCTGAGGCACTTAAAGAGGGATTGCTGCCCTTGGAGGAAGCATTCGAGACGGTGTCTTTGTCTTTTTTGATTTTCTTGGCGAACAATTTCGAGAAGAGTCCTTGCTTCGAGGACTTGGTGAGCGTCCCGGGCAAAGAGGGCAGGTTCTTGTTCGGCGCTTCGACAAAAGACTCGGGTGTCGTGTGAGAGGATATAGGGCGAGGCAGAAGAGGCATAGAAGGCATTTTTCGGATACGTTTCGGAGGTAAAGGTGGCAGTCTCTCCTCGGTCTCACGTGCTCCATCCCTCTTCGTAGTCACCGGAGGAGAGGGAGAAGAATGATTCAGATCTACTTTCGGTACCGCTACGTCCTCGTACTTTCTATAGTTCAGATGATCCACGAATTCTATGGGATTCTTCATGGCCATCTGCAAACTAGTGTATGTTTGATTGTCGCAAACGTCTATATCCATCGATGGATCGGCGTTATTCTGTTCGAGGGCAGCTTGCACCAGCTTTGCGTGAGTGTCAGCGTATATCTGATCGAGCTCGGCCACTTGGGTCAATAGCTCGTTGAACGACTTATTGCAATCCTCTGTCTCGGTCTTGAACTCCACCTCCTGATCCTTCTCTTTCATACACGTCTGGCCTTTCTGCACCCATTTGCCTACTTCCGAATAGTCGAACCAGTCGGATTTATTTTTCGGAGGCTCTAAGCTCTTTAATATGTCCATGTTGTCAAGGACAGTGTCGGACTTGCCGTAAGTTAATGTTCCTGAATTGGTATCGACCGTCTCTTTGTCGATACGACTGCTATCGGTCTTGTAGATCTTATTTGTGTTCTCGTTTTTAGAGTTGTTTGGTATCTCGTTGTTCTGGTAATCTGTTATAGTAGTTTTTAAGGGGTTCACGTTTTCTGCTACGTTACGATTGACCTCGGCACTTCCGTTACAAGAGTCTAATGTATTCTTTACGTTATACAGATCGTTCAAAGCGCGTAAGGCAGAGATTTTGTTAGTCGACCTCTTAATGTCGAAGTCGTTATTGTTAAAGTCATCGAAATTGCGCGGGTATCTAGGCGCAAAGTTCGAGAGTAAGGCAGAATCGGTGGCTAAGATTTTACCAAATGTACTATAATCTGTTTTCTTTCGGGCAAATGCTTTCCGCAAAGACCAGAATGCAGGCCTACCTGCATCAAGTGGTAACATCTCAAACGGTAACGATTCGCTAGTTGCTCCATCCGATGGTCTCTTCAGCTGAATGTATACTTGGACGGGCTGGTCCACTTGTTGTATACGGTAAGTCGGTGTTTTGAACACTATCGCAGTCTGTTAACAATCATCGAATATCGTTAAACGTATTCGCGATACTGGAATATCGAGTTTATGATTATTAGACTGCGGATCTTTATGCAAAATAAAAATATTCCGCATTGCTGGTGAGCAGCAAGTCTTTGTTACACTAAAAACATCATCACAATATTCTTTTATACCTCACCCAACCAATTTCTTCATAAATGCATAAAGATCCGCAGTCTAATGATTACAAAAGCATAAAACGTACTTGTTTATGTACATGAGGAGGCTCAAAATCACCAAATCCTTCCCACACCATTTGCCCGTTCTTCTCTTCGAAGAATCGGACTTGTATGTCTTCTTTCGCAACCTTCTCGCATAGTAAAATCATTTCTATACCACCCGTAACCAATGCACTAGTACGACTGAGCTTGGTTATCACAAGATCCGACATTGCCTCTGAAATGTTCAAGGCAGATGTAGAATGGCTGGTTCTAAAAATAAATACAATTCGCACGACAGCCGATTGAACTTACTCTTATCAAATATAGGATCGGACACAACCGCCGGTAACGCGACATTGAATTTTCCCTTCTGAGATCCTTCTAAGAAAACTTGGAAACATAATCTCACCGCGTTCAGATCGATGCTAGTAGGCTGTCTTTTATGTTCGAAACCAGCTAGAAAAGAAAAGAATCATACATGATCTTGATTTATTGAGAAAGATAAAATTACTTCCTGTTTCATTCTCAGCTTACTTCGAAAAGGATCTACGCGAATCTCTTCTCTTATTCTAAGTGCCTCTTCTATATCCTTTTTCTTAACGCACTGGATACCAAGATTTGCGAACGTCACCGTCATGTTTTCCGACGACACCTCTACTGTACAAACACCTCTCTTGCATACTTCCTTTCCAACAAGATTATGAGGATGAGGTCTGTGCGGCGGATCTTTCGTTACGCATGATACTACAACTAAGGCTCTGCCTTTGTATCCCGCTATCTTTTACCATACATTAATTACTATCACATAAGATGAACGATCAGTAAATGGTACATGTTTGTCAGTACTCACTCTTATACTAGGAAATGTTTTATTATCCGGCATACTGTTGACACCGGGTATACTACCAGCAGATCTGCCCTCGCACTCATAGCGAAAACGTAAAGCTTTGCTAGCCGGCTGTTCTAGTATCTCAACGTACGGCAACGGCCGTCCAGCATTCATTTGCATCGGCGGTAGAGTTCTCGTAGACTCCACGAACTCAGGATCGGTTTGGATGACTTCAACTATCGAAGCAAATCGATTAATTGTTTCCTTGATCTCAATCGACAATTTGTTACTAACGAATAACAACGATTTTAGCGCACTGGTTCGATCTGATGCTAATGCTTAAGCAATTTTGCAAATTACCACAAAATTGCTTACGTAGTAGCATCAGATCGAACCAGTGCGCTGATATCATTGTTATTCGAAATCGATTAATGTTCACAGAAACAGTAATTGAAAGTTGGCGCAGAAATACTTACTGACATCGCTAATATTTATATTCCCATCACTCATACCAGGGAACTGTTCCATGCCTCTTAGTGGTTAGCGAACTGGATAGAAGCCATCTGGAAAACAGTTGTTATTTGGATACACAGCTTCTTTGAACAGCTCTCTAGACGTGCTGCACCATTATTCGGGAATCACGTGCACAACAAAGTAACAACAACACGAGAAACATGTTTGTTTCGATCTGCAACGAATCCGGACAAGAACCCGCGAGAGCGTATCTATTTAGAAAGAGAACGGTGACGATCGCGTGGAAGTGAAAATCGGCTGGACCGGTTCATTCGGTGAGCATTCCGAGCGGCGTTTCAATCATCTTCTCGGAATAGGTGTTGTGTCGCAATATATAGCGACGGTTCACGCGGGACAAGTTAGGCGTAGCTTTACGGTGAACACCGATCTGGAGAAATCGCGCGTGTAAATAGATAGAACGTAAATGGATAGAGGTTCGGAATGCTGTGGTTGCGGTGTGATGTACTTCGGAACGACAGCTGTTCACAGGTATACTCCCGTTACTCCCAGAGGCACTGCAACACAAGTGTCCCGTGGGAAAAGAAACGGCAAGAAAATAAGACACGGCGAGTGAGTGAGTGAGTGAGAGAGAGAAGGATGGAGATTGAGAAAAGAAGAAGGAAAGAGAGAGAGAGCAGTGAACGGGGAGGGATGCCACGCTGATCCAATCATTATTTTGGGAGAGCCTAGGTCCGTACCAGCCGTGTAGCTATAATTAAACTATCGTAGGACAATGTGACGAGAAAGACTTGCCTGCAACTCGATCGACATAGTAAGCACTTTCTTGAACGCGGATTATTTCTCTCCTTATCGAGACGTCGCTCGGGTTACCGTTTTTTTCTCTCGTGGTTTTTTATTCTTTCAAATAAAATCAACTTTCGTCCGTGTTCGATAACTGCGTAGACGCGGAAAGTATTCCGAGATTCAAATGTTCCCGATTGGCGCTGCGCAACACGGGCTCGCACGCGACACAAAAGCGTGCACGGGGACAAGACTAGAAACGAGACCTAACCCGACGCAACATTTCGCCCGAACTTTTGCATCGGCACTGGCATGCTCTCTCTCGCCGCTTCGAACGCGCTCTCCTACAAGTATATGTACGTATATGTATACCAGCCGTCCAATATGTATTAGCTTCGTGGACACGCGCGAACACGAACACGCGCACTCGCCATTGCGGACTCTACCAATCTACGCTCCTGCGCGGTTGAGTGCTGGACTCATTGGCGAATTTATTGTATTCGTGTAGATCTGATATTTCGGATAACCGAGTTGAAATATGTTGTACGAAGAAGGAATGCAATATTCGACGCCTTGTTTGTATTTGTTGGCTCGAACACGTTGCCACTTACGAATTGATGCACGTCCGATCGATCGATCTAACGATCTAACAGATCCTCGCGCGACCACCGACACCGATCGCGATTGGTTGGAATGCATTCGCGTCAGTACACGTTTCTTGAACTCCGCACGCGAGCATATAGATTTATTCTCGCGCGCCTTTGTTGCCACTTTGTTTAACGCTAAACCACGCGCCGCCGCTCAAATGACCCTTTTCCGATCTTTTAGTTTGGAATTGTTGAGATTATAGTGTTTTCATGGGAATTGATTGAATATGTTCTCTGAAATCGCAGAAAATATAAATGAATTTGATCTCGTTTTTATTGATTGAATATATTTCTTGATTCCGGTATATATATATATATTACAATAAAAATCATTTAGTGTTAACATCGCGCTACCTTTTTCTCTCTCTGGGATCTAGATTCTAGAGATCTTCTCTAATTCTTAGATACATGTGTCATATATCGTGTCAAGATTATTTCAATTTCGGGAAAAAATGTTTGGCATCGGTCCAGCGCGCGAGAAAATGGCGGACGGCTTCGGAGATGAAGTTTTAGTAATAAGTCTAAGGTTCGCTGAAATGATCCTGGAATTATCGCGTGTGTAGATTACGATTCAGGAGCGTAGGTGCATCGCGCGGCACCCAGGTGCCATCGGTGACTCATACGTCAGTTACACGTCACGCGATCCTGTTTTATCGTCCGAAATCGAAGATCGTTAGGTAATCAGGAACCTGCTAGGAATCATGCAAATCGTTTCGAAAAAATAATCTTCGCCTCCTGTATTTCCTCATTTTCCACGGTTAACAGGGTAAGACGGTTGTCAATGGCTGCGAATCAGATCTAAGCGTTACGTAAGGCTCTAATCGTTTCCTGTGCGTACCGTCGCGCTTGTAGGTGTACGTATTTATATCTATATGCGTACATATACATATATTTGATTTATGCGATTCCACGAACTAGAACGTTCGAAGCGCGCGACAGTTTGCGTGGCTCGTTGGAAATAATTGAAGTTATCGAACAAGAATCACAAGGTTGTTAACGGGAAGCGTAAGTATAGTACGTAGTAGTTGTATGTATTGTATAGGCTGCTTCAAAGCAAGCGGCACTATTTAGATTTCAGATGGATACACGATCGAAATCCATAGATACTCGAATCTCGCACCGGCAATTGTTTGCGCCATCCTCTCGAGATTCCGAGTACTCGCGAACGATTTCCGGAAGACGGATTACCCGACATATTCAACAGATGGCGTGTGAATTATCGCAATAGTCACGCGTGTACGTTTATGGCGCGCAACGGTACATCGAGCGCAATTCGAATTGCGGGAAACAAGATTTAATCGAGTTTTCATTTTATTTGCGAAGGTAACGTGATCTTCCTAGACTCCATTTTTCCCGTGTCTTATTCCAACGAGCTCGAATCGCGTGTATATAAATTTATTATCTTTAATAACTTTACGAACGTTCGTTTCTCGAACCTGGTTGAAACTAGGTGACGGTTTTTGAACTTCAGAGTCTAAGGTCTAAGCATGAACATGATCTTCGTACGTTAGGCTCGTGAAGAATGTCAGGGTAAGTGCGATTAGGAATTAAATGAGTTGTGGGACACCGACGCCAGGTAGATAACTATAAGCTTGTGTATAGGTGGCCGTGCGTTGTACGCGAAGATAACGAGGGAAGATCGACGACGCGTGTTTGTCGCGACCGGTCTCCATGACGAGGATAGCAAACAATCGTTTTTCATAGTCCTGCGAAGGAGCGTCTACTCTGAAACATTGCGAACGATGCCAGAAACTGCGATCTCGCCGAAGAGTCTGTCTTCCCTGAGCAATTCGACCGGCTCGAGGGATGAGGCGTGCCACTTTCCCGATGGAAAAAGGCTGCCGCGATGCGTGCGACGGAAATTCCAACCGTATTCCCAGCTACCAGTAAGATGTCACAGATCCAGCCCCTATTATCGTCCGCCGAGGACTTCCCTGAGATTAACCGGACTCGGATTAGCCGCGATCAATTACACCGGCTCGATCAACACGGCGAAAAGCTGCCCAGATAATTTAATATGTTCGCCGATATTTCGCGCGATCGGCTCCTCCTCCTGCAAGAAGAGCTTGTCGATGATCAATCTCACTGAGTCCACCATGGACGTGGAAAATGGCGATCTTAGGTAAGCCTTGGACTTGCTTGGACTTGGACATTGGACCAACTTTTTACCCTTTCTTGGGCTTCGGTCAACGTTTGAATGGAAAATTATAGGTTAAAATTTTGAAAATACATCGATAAATAATAAATTGTTACTGTTACTGTGATTAATTTAAGAATATCAACACATTTCTTACGTTTTAATAAGCCCACTAGGAAGAGAAATAAATTCCTGTTTTATTCCTAGGTCTTGCAATTAGGAAATTATAGGTTAAAGTTTTGAAAATAGTTATATCGATAAATAATAAATGATTGCTAGCGTTGAATAGGGTTACTGTGATTAATTTAAGAATATCAATACATTTAAAACGAGAAATCAATTCCTATTTGGTTCCTAGGTCTTGCAATTAGTAAATTATAGGTTAAAATTTTGAAAATAGTTACTTCGATAAATAATAAATGATTGCTAGCGTTTAATAGGGTACTGTAATTAATATAAGAATATCAACACATTTCTTAGGACTTAATAAGCTCACTAAAACGAGAAATAAATTCCTATTTGGTTGCTAGGTCTTGCATTTAGTGCAAACAATTTTTATTTTGCATATATATGTATGGGGATCTCTACTCTTAGTCTTTCCTCCACCCGTTTTTCTCGGTGGATGGTTCAGACTTTTCGAGTGGAGTCCCGAAGCACTGTTTCGGCCGAGATTTACAATGTTCCTATTCGTTTAGGTCGGATAGTAGCTCGACCCTGGAGAAGCTCGAGGACAGCGACAAAGTTTACGAGGGGAACGACGTCGGCCTGGGCGTCGGAATCAAGAACTGGATGGACGGATTCGTGTCGGCGGAGTCCGACGAAGGGGGCTCGGGATTTTTTCAAAATCCAAGAAAAGCAGCGAGCCTGGTGTGCCGCGTGCTAGTGGTGAACGCGTGGAGGCGCAGGCGCGAGGAGACCCGCTATCTACGCGGTACCATCGACAATTTGACGCAGAACACGAGACATCTGCAGCTGCAGATCTCCGTGTTGCGCCGGTTGATCGACACGGAGAACAACCGTGTTGGTCGGCTGACTTGCGAGACGAACCGCTTGAGATTTCATTTGGACGAGACCGTGAAAGAGCGGGACGCTCTCAAAAGGGTAATCCATTCTGCGAAGCGTTTAAACAATATCGGAGAAAACTCGATGGACCGCTTTCTAGCCGTTGCAACACGACGATGCGACGTTGCGAGATTGAACGCTCGTCTCTTGGCTCTCGTGCTCGAAACGCGAGAGTTCAATGACGCGGATCTAACTAGAGGGATGACGCTACCGTGAGCGGCACGTGTTTCGGGGTCGCTCGATAACAAGGCTTCCGAAAGAATGGAGCTTCCGACATTCTCCGAGCCGCTGAGAAGCGGTCTTCGAGTACCGAAGAAAGCTCCAACCTTTTGTGATAATTGCCCGTTCAAATTTAGCGTCGTTCCGCAGCTTTCGTTGAACAATAGCGTAGCCATGTTATCTTTGTAGTGACCGATTTCTTCTTTCGTCATTTGTATCGCGCGACAAAGCATCGAAAGAGAACTCGATCGCTATGGGTTCGCGAGTAATGGACAGCTTTCTATCGATATACCGATAGGCGTAGCTCGAGAATTAATTAGCGTGCACGGTGTACGCACGAGCTCGGAGCTGGCACGTGTCCAACGGCTAATTGTGAAGCGAAAGAAGGAACTGTATCGCGTCGAGGCGTCGTTGGTCGAAATAGATAAAACCGGGAGTTCTAGATACTTTTTGCCGTGCGATCCGCGCGCATGTATACATATTCTAACAAACTGGGTTACCCTTTTGTTGCAGGAGAAAGAGAAGATGGAGGAGGAGACGAGGCGGCTGCAGGAGGTCGCCGAGGGAAGGCTGGTCGCCGCCGAGAACGTGCAGAACGAACTGATCACGGCGCGAAATCAAGTCAGCGCGCTAGACGAGCAGATCTCGAGGGACCGCGAGAAGCTGCTCAAGCTGCGAGAAGACAAAAGGATGCTCCTCGAGAAGGTCAGGCTTTTGTTACTCTTGATTTCTTTCCGTATTTTGATCGCGAACCACAGGACTTTGCAGCTTCGAGAGGACACACGCGACGGGGCTCGCAAAAGCTCTGCCATAACGCCTGCCATAACGCTGCCACGAGAGCCGGTCGCTGCGAAAATTGATTTCACCGGATGACTCATTGCCGTGCTCGCGGCAGACGAGACCGCGGAGAGGGTGGACTCCAGTTCGATGCGAATTTCTACCGCCTTCTACGAGAAAATGAGTCATCACGCTGCTCTTCCGAGTTCACGGAACTCGGCCAGAGTTCAATCCCTGGCGCCAAACGATCGCGCTCGTGGCGTTCGGCTTGGTTCGGTTCCGCTTCCCTTTTGCCGAAAGCTCCGCGGCACGAGGACGGCTAATTGAAGTCGGTGCTTCGCTAGATGAATACATTAGGGGTTGCGCCGTATAGCGTAGCCACGTTGAGTCACGTTCCTTCGACCATCGGTGACTCAATCTCTTACGGCATTCGTTCGGTACTTGGAAAAGGGATCGATGCCGTTGACCCATTTAGTTTCTATTTATCAGAGATCACCGACGAAAATCGCGCGAGATTGTTACCGTTTCGCAGCTCGAAAGCTTGCAGATTACTCGAGCATTCCGTGTCGTTTATCTCGACGATTTATCGATCGTTCCGTGGAATTTATACGCAGGATACTCGGAATCTGAATCTAGGGGTACACACACGTATCGCGTCACGTGGAAACAAGTAATTCGACGTGACATTCTTAGAGTCTGAGCTATAATTATTAGTTCCTCTGTATGTAACGTGATTGTTGATGCATGTGCATCTTAAACCGTTCGCTTAGGTGACAGCGGGCGAGACTTTGGCCACGGAAAGGGGTGCGAGGGCGGAGAAAGCCGAGTCGACCGCCGAGGAGCTGCAGCAGAAACTGACCGTGCAAACCGTTCTGGCCGAAACCTCGCAGCAGCAGATGCAGCGATACATAAAGTAATTTTTCGGAAAGGTCAGGGTCGATGGGAGCGTTTCTAAGTACAAGGGACCGCGTTCTCAGGGAGTTGAGGATCAAAGAGGAGGAAAAGGCCAGGCTAGAGAATCGGCTGGAAAACAGCGAGAAATTAGAGAGGTCTCTATGTCTGCGAGCGGCGCGTTTGGAATCCCAGTTGAGCGACCGTGAGGTAGTCTTGAAGCGCGTCGAGTCAACCTGCAATTCGCAGCTGTAAGTTAATGATTAGCAGACTGCGGATGTTTAAGCAATTTTCAATTTCTGTAGGCAAATTCAGTGGTAATAGCCTTTGTAGATATGAAATGAATGAAAATCGTATTCACAATTCTATCGAATTTAGTATTCTAGTATTTTTTGAAAATTTCCATGAATGCATAAAGATCCGCAGTCTAATCATAATGGTATTTTCGACGATATTGGAAGAGAGGACGGCTAGTTAACGTTTCGATGTACATTGCAGACTGGAGCTGAACGAGCTCAGGGATCGTCTGATTAGGCAGTCTCAGGATGGGGGTTGGAGCAGCAGAATGCTGCAAATCGCTGGCACGGTCGTTCGCGCCCCAGGTGCCATTCTGAGGAGTCTGTTGTCCACCACGGGGCCGGTGATGACCTCTTAAAGGTAGTCGTAGCTTAGGATGATGCGGTAACGCTTTACCCAATCGGAAATCTATCAACAACAGCGCTGCCGATACCAGTTGACACGTTCCAATAATGTTCCTGTTTTCTTTCAAGAAACGAATTCCAGGTGTAATTGGAGTTGAAGTGGAACTTCGACGTCTGAGACGACGACGGCTGTTCAAAGATGGCGGACGAGCGCCGAGGAGAGAAAGGATCGAGGAGGATCGCGAAATATCGCGCGCGAGTTCAGTTGCATTGGCGTTTTCTTTCTTTTTTACCGCAGAAATTAGGACGCTTTATTTTTGTAATTTTTTTTCTTTCTTTTTTTTTGGTAATATATTCTGATACTAAAGACTTTACGCGAAACGTAAGCGAGATGAATACATAAATGAGACGAGGATGGATGAAATAAATATATATCGACTGTTGCGTGCTTTTTCAAATCTATATTTTACACTTTTTTCTGATGTAACATGACAGAGCGTTAAAAAATAAGGTACCGTCAGCATCGCCGTGCATTAAATAATAACTAAACCCTTTCTCGAGTCGCAAATCAACAGCAAACATTTCCATAACCGGTAAACATGTATATACATGCGATCGTGGCCGAGCGCGTTTTACATAACTTCTACGCGTTTCACGCTACTGATAAAAACGAAAAAAGGCATATATATACACATTGTATGTAATATATATGTGCATATATATATATATATATATATAACAGGGCGCGATACCCACGGTATATTATTTTTCCAAAACGCGTCACGAACAGGTCGGTCAAGTCTAAGTAACTCGCGAGCGACGCAAACGAGTGCGCCGCGTCTGATCACAATGCTCATTATTGTGTACTTAGATACAAGATAAAATTACGATTCCACGGTTTCGTTCGGTAACAATAGTAATCGTCGCGACGCCTCTCGCCGATCGTGGTTGATCAGGGCACGAAATTTCACTGGAAAAATTCGTTCGTTATCACAAAGTCGTTTCGCGTTCGAGCATGTACGATCGCTGGAGATAACGCCGGTGTGCGCGCGGTACACGCGTTGTGGGTACTCGCTAGTCGACCTAAGGTATTCATCGCTACCGTTCAACAAGATTGCAACCAGAGAAAGGAAAGAAGAGGAAAGAAAACACGGTGCTCGCGAAGATACGTGGATGTCCGTTCTACTGGTAACGCGTGCTAAGTTCAACGAACCGTCGTTCAGGGACGACGCGACGTCGCGCGTCTTGTCTACGGTGAAAGAAGAAGCCTAGGTAGTCGTCCCTCGCGTTTCGTTTCGGATGATGTGTATCGCTCGGTCGCGTATCATTCGGTCGCGTATCATTCGGTTTCTCGAATGATACTGTGTTTCCAGCACGGAATCATACGCGTGACGGTGATATGAAAGAGGTGTACGAGGGCCACGAGGTTCGCCCTCGAAATGAGGAATCATCGTTCGCGTCTCGACCAATCGTCGAGGAACACTCGCAGACTGTACAGACAAACTCTACTCTTGTCTACTTCAGGCAACTACAAAAAGAACTTGCTCGGATCCGTTTCGGTTTCAAACATATTCCCCATTTAACCTGTTAACCGGGGAAGGAGACGAGTTGACTCGTCCATCGTTCGCCTACGCTCCTCTATCCGACGGCTTTCCAAAGACTCTCGATTCTCTAACACTTTCTCGGCTAAAGTATATTCCCTACCAGATTAAGACGATCGATCTACGCGGTTATTCGCAACGGGCCCTCGTTGTAGAAAAGTCGGTGACCGGTTAACAGGTTATCGCGTAACAACATAATCTAAACACGTTAATCTACGACGAGTCTCGATGGATCCAGCGATGCAGATGTTTTCGTCGGACTCGCTGTCCTCCGGTTTATAAAAAAACCGCGCGCGGTCCATGAGTAAAAATTATCAATTGTATCGTCGTTTTATACGGTTTCGAGCGATTTCGATTGTTCTCTGATAGTTCTCCGGGCGGAACGGAAAATTCGAACAAGTTCCCGGCCGTTTGTTTCCGGGCGTATCAAAATGTTGCGACGGGTTATTCTCTATTTCGCGCACTCGACGGACACGCGAGTGAGAAAGAGCGTCACGTCACGGGGTCGCAACTCCGGTTACTAAACGAGGACGTAATCGACAAATAAATAATCGCTTTTTTTAATGATCATCGCGTTTGTGGGTTGAGACTAGAAACGATCGAACGTTGTTGGATCTCTTCTTTTAGATCATGCCGAAGCCTTCGGTGCCCTCGCTGATCGCTAATAGCAGAGCTCTCTCGAAGTGATCGTAGCACTCGTAGTCCGGTAAGCAGAGTTGATTGAAGCTGCAAAAACGTGTTTAACACAAGTTTAACGATCCATCGATCTTTGCGTATAGACGTCCGGTTCAAGGTCAATGCATACTATCTGCGCTTCTATTATAAATGCTCTGCGTCTGTGCGGACAGTATAAATTGGCCTCTATCCGTCCAACGACTGCTTGCGGAGCGACTTCTCGAACCTAAATTGGTTCCAGAGTCGATTGTACAGTTGTCAACCCTTGTGTAGTCAACCGGGTACCCATTACTGTATTTCTTTCAACAATTTGTTAACTTTCCTCTAGAAAACGTTACAAAATTTCTCTGAATATCGCTAATATATTAATTTGTAGTCTTGTAATGAGAATTCGTGCAAACATGTTAATACAGAAAGGTTTTAAATAATCTATACACCTTGGTTGACTACATAATGATTAAACGGGCAGCGACTGAATGAAGGCCCGTGTACTCGCCGTGTCTCAAAGTTGTCTCCTGGCAGAAATTCGAAAGGAATTTCGGTAAACTTTCGGTTCTATCCGAATTATTGACTAAAGTGTGTGACGTTACGGCCTCGAGGGACAACTTGTGAGGCACGGGGAGTATGTTAGCCGGGAAACTTTGCTGTACCATGTGTGCGCTGTGGGCAAGTTAGCGAAAGTCGGCGCAGCGGTGATCTGAAACCGCGGGCTCAACTGTTGAAATCCGCCGGGCGGTAATTGTGAGCAGCCCGTGGTGAACTGCAGTAACCGGGCCATTTCCTCTTGGGTGAAGTTGCTGACCGCGGTCCAGAACCAGTCCAGAACACGCAGAAACTCCGGGGAGCTTCCGTTTGCGATGTGGTGCGCCCGTAAATCCGCTACGCTGTACTCGCCGGTTCCACACAGCAACAACTGTGCGACGGATCAAAGAGATGAGCAAGCGTTATCGACTTTGTAGAACGTGAAACGGTTTTTCATAGAGGTGTTGGTACCTCGAGCTCGTTCTCGTCGAAGATACCCAGTAGATTGTCAGGGATCAGCTCGTTCAGGCCGCGCAGGAAGTGCTCGACCTCGTTCCTGATGGAACTGGCGAGCCTGTGCTGCGCCAACGCGTCCAAATACCGCAGCTTCGTCTCGTTGACTACGCGGATCTTGCTGCCGCCTGGGATCAATTCGGCTACCTGTCAGGAACAGAGGTGGGCTGATTAATTGGATGAACGCCTTCAGTCATTGTACTGACTCTGAGGAATATCTCAGAAGGTCTAATTAAGTCTAAATCATCAGGACCAGCTAGGGCTGCTCGTACCTTCAGCAGTTGACCGTCCTTGTCGTATTCCTCCTCCACAAAGTACAGCTCCATCTCCTCCACGTCGTTCTCGAGGATGTATTTGATCTTGCTTAGGTAGAGGTCCGGATCGTCTTGCTCGAAATACTATGGGAAGCAAAGATTGAAAATTAGGATGACTCGAGAGTATAACGATGGGATAACAATGGGATATCGTACCTTGTAATGGACTCTGAGGCCGATGATCTGCGCGAGGAAGGACCTGGTGAATCTCGCGCGCACCAGTTGACGGTAGAAACCACCGAGGGCGGACTCGAACAGGCATTTACCCACTATGCGACCCGCAAACTCGTAGTGCTTCAGCTTGAGATGAGCTGGCCTCTTGTTATTCGGGTGGACCAAGGCTTGCGGAGACTCTCCGAAGCAAGCGAACAACCCGTTTCCAGGATCGAACAGCGCTGCGCAAATCAACTCGAACCATTCTCGCCTGACTCCGCCCCAGTCGACGCCCTGCTCTCCTTGGAAGGTGATCTCGAAATTCCTGCACCAGTCGCTCACGGAGAATCCCTTGGTGACTTTCATGGACTGCACGGGGAACGAGATCGTGGAGCATCGGTCAGGATCGAACGTTATTTCCAACCCCTTCGCGTCACAGTTCACTACAGTGTTTTCTCGATAGTTGTTTCAAATACGGGTCCGGCCAGGGATACTATTCCTAGACTACTGCCTCGTCGTCGAGAAGTGTAAATATAACTCCAATAACATAACTTCTTTATTTTTCATTGTTTTTTTTTATGGGACTTCGACGAACATATTCTAAATACGATATAATTCCAATTATTCTTACTTGTGTAATGAACGATGAAAGTTTTGGACAGTTGCACAGTTCAGAGGGCGTCCCATACGCTGTTTTTCCTTGCGTCCGAAACTGTCATCGTTCATTATAAAGTAATATCATCGGAATTATATCGTATTTGGTATTCATTAGAAATATGCCACGAATATGTTGGTCAAAGTCCTATAAAAAAATAAACAAGTTTTGTTATTAGATTAGTAGTGGTTCTATTAGTTATGGTTGGTTAGGTTATGTACACTTCTCGCGAGCTTCTTGGTCCCTCACGAGGTACCTATACACCGCGGTAGTGGGGATAGCTCTGGGATAATTAAAGGCCAGACATTTGAGACATTTATCAAGAAAACACTGTATTACCCAAGCAGGAACTTAATACCGGTATTACACTAAATAATTTAGCAATACTGCAAACACAGCAACTGGGAGTGTTCGCGAAGGGGTTAACAGAAGAGTCTCTTCATTCGAGATTTACCGATTCCAGCAGCTTGTCCCGCTGGACCTTCATCGCGAGCTTCTCGTGGTAGTGTTTCTGATGGTGCTTCCGCACCTCGTGGTAAAAGAAGTCTTGCTTGTCGGCGAACGTCTCGCTTCCGCCAATGTTCTTCAGTAGAAACAAGGTGAAGGTAGCAGCTATGATGTCTCGATAGAGAGAGATTAATTCGACCGGCGGCTGGCATCCATCGTCGATCGAGAACGAGTCGTAGCCGTCGTATTGGTTGCTCGAGCAATTAAAGTGGAACTGAAAGATATCACATATACAATGATATACATAGATCCATATCTTGAGGAGTGGTTTTTCTCGAATCGCTCACCTTGGTGGACGGGCAGAGCCTGAACGTGACGAGTCTCTTCGGTATTATTCGCAGCAAATACTCTTTGATCGTCAGCTGTTTCGGCGAGATGAAGCAGACCACCTTCTTCGGCTTGGAGAACCGCTCGCCCTGCATGCCCAACAGCTTCGCCGCGTAGCAGATGTCTGGGTCCTTCGAGGCTACGTTGCTGTGCACCATCCTCGCGACATCACCTGCAGCCATCGGTTAAATAAGCTTCAATTGAACCGACGAGTTTAGCATGTTCGCAATATACTTGGAGGACGGTGCTGGTAGCGAACGTGTTAACACATTATCTACCGGCGATTATTTCCTAATTTTCGAAAGCCTATGGTCCATGGGTAAGGATTTTGCAATAGCTCTTTCAACAGCAATAGCAATTTCAATCGTGAACCTACAGCTCACCCTCAATAACCTAATTTAATAGTTTTGCTTAGAATTATTATAGAACATAAGATCTTCAAGCTTCCTTTTGGTATAGCGCAATTGTTGAATGGATTCGGTCTCGAGCATGTTGTCGCAGTCTCATGAAAATGTATCACTCGACAGCCACGATAGGCGGCAGCACTGTCTACTGTTTACTGTCTACAATGCTGCCACCTATCGTGGCTGTCGAGTGATACATTTTCATGAGACTGCGACAGCTAAATGCTACCGAATAATGCAAATTACGCCCCGAAAACGCAAAAGTAGGCCATTTTGGGAAGCTTGCGCGTTAGATTGATCTTTTATCTAGTAATTGTGACTACGTAGGGGCCCCAAATGTGCATTAGCGAAACGTCATTTGTGGAAAGCTGGACCCTTGCAATCCTCGTGTACGTATACAGTGTCTAGCGGTGTGTGAGTGTGCCACCGCACTCTCGCTCGAGCCAGATCTACACCCTCAGCAGACTTCCGGTAGATAAAGTGTCAAGACAGGGTTAGAAATGGAGAGGCTTCGTACTCTCGAGTACAATGATGTCGAAGTCGCCGTTGTGCAGTTGTAGGCCGGACAGGCTGACGGTCGCGTGGTAGCAGCCGCCCTTCGGGAAGCTGACCTTCACGCGGATTCTCTGGTTCGGGGTGTCGTAGTCCAGCTGCACGCTGCAGTTGGTCACGTTCGACTTGTCCACGTTATTGCCGATCTGCTAAAACAACGAGTTTCATTATCGTTCCAGAAACCAGATACCACAATTCGGCGAGCGTGCAGCTTACCTGAGTGATGTTGACTCGGTAGCCCTCCGTAGGCTTGTCCGTAGGCCCGAATACGCACAGATTGTCATACTCGTCCCGCGGCTCTATCGTCATACTGTGCGGGACTCCGGCTGTGCAGACCACCGTGGAACTCTGTCGAACGAAGATGGTCTTGTTTGGATCCGGAGGGCCTGAAACAATGCGGTCGGTATATTTATTAACTGTTCAATTAAAGTGAAATGTTCGCCGTTAATCTCATGTGTTTTCTAATCTAGGGAAGATCATGGCGAGGTGGCATACCGGGTAGGAAATTCTTAAGAAAAGGACTGCCGCGCACGTGACAGGTCCCTATCAACACGGCTATTCGATATTGTCCAGCATGGCGGACGGTGAACTTGACGACTGCGGTGTTCGCAGCCAGCGGATCGGTGCCTCCTAGCTCTATCAGGGTCGCGACCCTTCGGGAACCCTCGGTGACGTCCACTATCAGGTTGTCCTTGTCGCAGATGGGGTACGGCTGACCGTTCCGTTGGTAAAACTGAAAGGTACACCGATTCGGAAGATGGAACTTTGGAAACAGACTAACTGGGAAGGTACCTTGACGGTGAACGTCATCGTCTCGCCGACCAGCTGCGGCTCGTTCCATTTGAAGTGGACTAGGCAGTTCCTAGGCAGTAGATACTTCCCGGTGACGTATTGCAGCAGGGTGCGCTTGGCTTCCGGCGCTAGGGCAGGCTGTGTCATGGCAGCCAGGATCACCAGGCCTGCCATCGACACGGAGACCACCAGCATTCCACCTGAGGAAGCGTACAAACTTGAGCAAGCTTGAACAAACGCTAGAGTCTACTTGAAAGTATCGCTTTCCTTTCTCAAAGCACTCGTGAATTGGTCCAAAGAACTTGAATCTTTGTAAGATGTTAGACTGACTATGTAGTTTGCGAGAGAATGGGTAAACAAAAATTTGTTTAGTCAACTTTTTTATCTGAGCCTGTAACAACAATTTTAAAAATGCGTTTTGAAGTTTCTTTCTTGCCCTGACAGGGTTGAAAATCTCCGACTTTCACCCTTAAGCTTTCATCTTTAAACGTATGTAGCTCATTGCAATGTTGAAATTGCAAATTATCGTTACAGGTTCAGATAAAAAAGTTGAAAAAGCTAATTTTTTCTAAACAATCTTGTGTTTATCCATTGTGTTTATTGTCTAAACAATTTTGTGTTTGTTCAATCTCTAGCAAACTGGTCTGTCCAACATCTTAAAAAGATCCAAGTCCTTTGGACCAATTTCGTGGATCTGTGCAAGACCCGATCTCGAAATAATAATCTACCCCATGTCCAGGCGTGTTGGTGTTGGCTGTTCTTGACAACGGCGCTCCAGAGATCAGCCTTGAGCGTCTCTAGATCCTCCTTGGACGTGGGCAAGGTCTGTCTGGCTTCTCTCCATCGCGGCAGATCCTTGCCAAGAGCCGCCCGTGCCGCATTATCCTCCACCCAGTACACATCTTCCAGAGACATCACCTCCATCTGCATCAGCCTTCGAGGAATTCGAAAAATTAATTTCAAAGCAACCAAGGAGAGAAAGCATGGTTCCAGTGAAGAGGACAATCGCTCACTTTTGATAGTAGTTGTGCAGGCCATGGTCCTGCAGCCATTCGAGCAGGACCAGCCTCTGCAGCAGCTGGCGCGCGGCGCGCTGCAGGCGTTCTTCATCCTGCGCCGGAAGTTCTGGTAGCGCGTCGACGTCGCCGCAGCTCGCGAGTGACGAGATGCCTAAAAAAAAAATTGTACACATTCGATTTCAAATTCCAACGAATCGTTATCTCGTCGTTTTTCTAATTAGCGACCGGGACTGGCGAGATAGCGAGGCGAGGGTATCTCCCGTCGAAAACGGGAAGCGTTTCAGATAAATCGCAACCGTCGTTTCTGCGAGCTTCCGCTTTCTCGGTCGCCATTCCGTCGTCCGCCGCGGAAACGTGTCGAGCCGCGAAAATGTGCTCCAGGTTGCTCCTCGTTCTCCTGTGCATCGCCAAGTGCGTAGGCGTCGTGCTCGCGGTATGCACCGCCAGCAAATACGAAGGAGGTGAGACACCATCTTTAATAACCTCAATAAGCCATTAGCTTGTTGCATATGAAATCTCCGAGTTTAGAATGCAAATGTTGCAATGCTATTACAGTTGACAGGTTCATTGCACGTCACTTCGAGGTACAAAGAAAATCTTATCTTCAATTTCAATTCACGTATATAAATCTCCTTTTAATTAGATGGAAAAATTGTGGAAAAGCAACATGTTGACGATAGCACTGTTCGTTTCAGAATCCGGCGACCGCATCCAATGTCAGAACGCCACCCTGGCTGCTTTAATGAACGCAACGTCGTCGAACGTGGCGGCGGCGATGATCTTCCGGTCCGTTCTCGGAGAGATTCCGCGACGAGCTTTCACCCGGTTCTCGACGAGCTTGAGGTCGCTGAACATCCACCAGTGTCGGATAAGAGACATCCACGCGGAGGCTTTCTCCGAGATGGGTAACCTGAGGAAGCTCAGTCTGCCGAACAACAACATCTCAGTGGTGAAGGAGGACTGGTTCCGGGACACGGTGTACCTGGAGCAGTTGGACCTGTCCTACAACCAAATCACGAGCCTGAGCCCGTCGATATTCTCGAGGATGTTGCTGCTGAAGCGTCTCGACGTCAGACAGAACCGTCTGACCTGCTTCGACTACGCCAGCCTGCCCGGAGGCATCAGCAAGGTCTACTTCTTCGGGAACCCATTGACCTTCCAGTGTCGAGGAAAGGTAAGAGGAAAATCTGTCGTCCTCGTGAACCAGATCCTCCGAGAACAACGTCCTCGTTCCATCCGAGAACGACGTCCTCGTTTTCTATGCGTCTCGGGTAACCTTTGCGTATCGATTTCGGAACGCCGCAGCTAACGTTGTGGATGCGGGACCACGGGGTGAGCTACGCGACCGAGACCAGCGAGACGGAGAGAGCGTGGTTGGACAAGCTGCTCTGGCTCTGCGCCATCGACGACCCCGCTATCGCCCGATCCGAGCTGTCCATCAAGGAGTGCGTGCTCTTCAATCTGTTCGGACAACTTCGGACCGGTTTGCTCACCGCCGAGACTGCGCCAATACAGTACCAGTGCAACTCCGCGATAGGCTATATGGTGAACTGCGTGGCTTACACCGCTGACAAGGATCGACGCCCCACGAACGCTCGCGTCATCTCCGACCTCATCCTGTACCTGCTTCGAGCTAAGTCCGCCTGAGACTTTTCCAACTCTCGGAAAAGTTCTCTTATATTTTTTTAATGGTTTAAAGTTTAATCCTCATGCGGTTTAATCGATGAAATAAACGATCAGCAACGGTCTTCGAGGAAGCCGAGGAGGATCGAGTAGCCACTGTCCTCATCCTCCAACTTTTAGAAAAGTTCTCTTGTATTTTAGTTTTTAACGGTTTTCGATCAAGTAAACGATCGGCAACGGTCTTCAACGTCCGCCTGAGCCTTCTTCGAAGTTTCGGGAAAGTATTCCGCTATTTTAATGATTTTAATTCTAAGTATACTTCAGTGTTTTAATGGTTTGTTATGTTTAATTCCTGCATGGATTTTAATCGAATAAATAAACTGGTGTACAGGCATCACGGAGTAGTGGAAACGATGATTGTCCAGCGGACGTTTGATGCGTACTCACCGGAAGGAGCGCTGCCGCTGGGCCGCAGCGACATGCCGATGGACGATATCTCGTCTGCAAACAGATGGCTGACGGGATGTCCATTCCGGCGGTAGGGATTTTTGTCCGGCATAATTCCTCGCGGCTTGTCCTGCCTCGCCAGCGTTTTATCGACTACAGGGCATTCCCTTTTCGTTCACCGTCGCATCGCTCGCCGCGTCACGAGGTCATCTTTAACCCCCGAAACATTCAGACATTTCTCCTTAACACGTCGACCGCCGCGGGGGATTTTCGATGTTTCGCGCGAGTCTTGTTCGTATAAACGATCAGGGCTATTAGTAGACTGCGGATTTTATGCGTTTATGAGAAAAATGAGCACGTGCGATTTGAAGCAGTGAACGAATTGCCAAGATTTATTTAATTTCAGCTTAATGAGACAATTGAAAGAGGAGAGAAATTTCTATTTAGCATTAAGACCCGCAGTCTAGTTATCAGAAGTTGTTACTGTGCACTTCACAATGAAGTTTCCACCTCGTTCATTTCGAGTTAATTGATGTTCTGAGACGTTTGTGACGTTCACAATCTCGCAGTTTAGTCAAAGGCAAGTTAATTTTATCCACATTGCTATTTAAATATATTAAGTTAAGATAACAGCATCAATAGTTAACCAGTTAAGAATAATTCTCTACGTGAATAATAGTAAATGCCAAATGCATAAATTGATGTTCTGAGTCGTTTGTGACGTTCACAATCTCGCGATTTACTCAAAGACTAGTTTATTTTATCCACATTGCTATTTAGATATATTAAATTAAGATAAAAGCACCAATAATTATAATCGACCAGTTAAGAGTAATTCTCTGCGTGAATAATAGCAAATGCCTTTCATCCCTTAGCTCACGGTTTTCTTTAGTTCATCTCCGAACAATCAGGATTGCAAAGATGCTTTCGATAGTTCCATCGCCGACCAACGTCCCCAAAACCCGATCGCGCGACCACCGGGAAAAATTAGCCGGAATTTCGCGACGAATTCCGCGGGCGTGTTTGCGCGCGGACAAAGGGATGCTGCGGCCACGAGTGCTGGCCGACATTAATCACTCCTCCGCCGCGAACAATAGGGGATTGTGCCTGCTAACGAAATGTGATTAATTCCGATTATTAGTCGAGCGAAACCGGAGAGGTCACGGGTGCGAGAAGCTCGCGATTTCCATCGCGGCTCGCTTGTTTCCGACTCCGCAAGCGATTCGGCAGTTTAAAATTATTTAAATTAGGAACATTATTTTTATTCTCGGTGACACGAAATTGTATGCTGGTGGGCCAAGTAAAAGAATTGAATGAAGGGAAATCTCTTTTGAAGGTTTGGGAAATGATGTTTGGAGTCTCTTACGAGGGGATTTCATCAGATGTGGAGAGGGAGCACGAATTGAGGGGAAACAGGTACCCCCTCTCTCTGTCAGTACGATGAAACGTGTCACGTGATCGGACGAAAGCGTGGGGGAATAACATTATAGAAGGGGAAGATAGAGTGGCGACACAAGTGATAATCTAAAAACCTCAAACTAAGGGGACTCTTTAGAGGATTATTTATTGCAAGAACCAATAAAAATTGGATCTAGCATTATAGACTGTGAACATTTAAATTTATGCAATTTTCAATTTTTGTAGACAGGTTTTAAAAGAAAGTGGTGCCAAATAAAATCCTATTTTCATTGGTAATAACTAGACAGCGGATCTTTATGCAAAATACAAAATTTTCTACATGAATTTGCGACAATCCGAAGCGAAATGGAAATTTGTCTCTTTTCCTTGTCCCGAAAAATGACTCGATAAAATAGTTCGATTAAATAGTTCAATCAAACAGTTCGATCAAATAGTTCGATTAAATAGTTCGATTAAATATTGGAATCGCGTTGGTCCGCAGTTATTCTTCGGCTCGCATTCCCCCGCGCGATTGTCTGCGGCGGGACTGTACCGTGCGGATTATTCCGCGCGGTTTCACGCGGATCGCGAAACCAGGTCGAATATCTTTCGACGAAATAAGAAAATTCAATTTCCGAACCGAGAAGAATAGAAGCAGCGGGCGCGGCGTTCTCGCGGGACTGCTCTTTAAATTCCAGGATCAAGCGCAGGAAAGCGGACTCTGGGTTACACAGGAAGCGAGCGCTCCAGGCGGCGACGCTGACCCAGATCCGGAAAAAAAGAGATTGATAGCCGTTCCGACGATTCTCCATTGTCCTGGCTCTCTCGCCTCTCGCCGAATAACGACGTCAATTAAACGGTCGCTGATCGAACGGACCACCGGCCATGGTTTAATCAACAGCGACGGCGACAAGCTACACGCGAATTAAACGCCGGCGAAAACCGGGTCAAGAGTCCAGTCGGGGTCGACACCGGGTCGTCGTACCCGCGTTACCCGCCGCTCATCTCTCGCTCTCCGTGCGCAATTTATCGGCGATTGGCCGCCAGAAAAAACGATTGCCAACGCCGAAACTCAACCGGCCGGAAGCTCGCGCGCGCACCCCCTCCCACCACCGTTAATCGATAACCGTACGCCACGGTGAATCGCTGCGCCACTGCCTCGAAATCGGAAACACGGCTGCTGCTTGATGGCACCGGTTGCTTTCGAACGATGTCGATTTATGTAAGACTTACATAGAAATTTTTCAAGGGAATCGATGTTACTTCAGAGGGAACTAATTGTGTTGGAACATGGTGAGCTCTATTTTGTAGGATTCGCCGATTATAGGCAAAAGCAACAATAGTCAATGAATGCTCATAAGGGGGGTGCAGAGGAAAATGGAAGGAGCACAATTTTTAACTTTGAGACTTTGTTCGGACTAGTTAGGAGGTAAACATACTGAAAGTCCCCACTCCTAGGAGGTGAGTGTAGAGTCCCCTTTTTCGGTTTTCCGTTTATATCTCGGAAACTATGCGTCCTAGCGATAAGACCATTCTATACAAAGTTAAAGCTGACGAAATGTGCCGTAAGATTGTCTTTTCCATTTGAAAAAACAAAGTTGACCTTCAAATGACCTTGAGAACGCCACCCAAATAAAAAACTGATACGGCCCCATCTTTCCCCCTCGAAATCCTTGGTCACGTGTTTTACACTTTTTTAATATCTCTCATGCTTTTCGAGATATTCGGCGGGAAAGTGTTCAAATGAACACCCTGTACACAAATGACTTTGCTTGAGAAAATGTGGAGGTCGCGAACTTAGTTTTGCCAACCATACAACATGTTGAACTCCATTGTCTAATATCCGCCGAGTAGTTCTGAACGTCCTTGGGCGACGTCGCAGGTCAAAATTACACGGGGAGGGATTTCTCTGCTGGTTTTGGGAGAAGAAATTCGTCCGAATTCGCGAGACGCAATTGTTTGGACGCGCGAGGGAGTTCGGCCGGATTCGGAGCGCGTCTTTGATCGTGTGTGTGCGAGCGCGATAGTGGAGGGAGGCAGAGAACATCCGCAGTGAGCCAATAGCTCGCGGTGTCGCGGCAGAAACGAGAAAACTGCGGCGAATTTTCGCGGAGGTGTTACGGAACATCGAGGAATAAGCGTTCCATTAGCGAGCGCGTCAAAGGCGAGAGGAGTGTTTCAAAGGTGAAAAGGAGGATCCCTCCGCGAAGGTCTGCCCTTCTCTCTCCCTCTCCTGTTCGCGAGAACAAAAAGAGAAACGTGGAGAAAGAAGTCGCGGCCGCTAGAATCGCCACAATGGAGGAGTGAACCGCGAAACACGGCGACCTCGCCGTGGACTCTTGACCTTTTCTGAACGGTTATCCTTCGCCGGCATTGCTTCGTGCTAACGATCCTTTCGGCGCTCTGAGAGGGACCGGGAAGGGGTTGAAAGGGGCTGAGAGGGGTTGGAGAGGGAGAGTGCGCCAGGGCTGGCCGGGGGAGGCCAGGGAAACCAGGGCATACGTATGTCATACATTCTCATGATTATGCATGAGAGGGTTGCCGGTATTACGAAGGTAGGACAGATCGATTCCGCGTTTTCCCACCGCGACTCTCTGTGTCCGACGTTCTCACCGCCCCCACCTTCCTTGCACCCTATTTTTCTACCTTCGCACACTGTTGCGATCAATGCTAATTAGCTGGACTAAACTCGTAACTGGACTGAGGATCTTTATGCAAAATAAAAATGTTTTACGTTGGTTGTGGGAAGCAGGAGTAACGTAAGAATTTATTTCATCCCTTAGACTTTGTTACATTAAAAGCAACATTACAACATTCCTGAATTTTTTTAGATCTTCTACTGTTTCATATTCCACCCAATCAATTTCTTTATGCAAAATAAAAGCGTTTTATATTGATTGTGGGAAGTAGGAGTAACGTAAAAATTGATTTCATCCCGTAGACTTTGTTACATTACAAGCAACATTATAACATTCTTGAATTTTTTCGATCTTCTATACATGCTGAATACATAGTTAGCTAGTCAAATAAGACAAAAAACGTGAGGCAAAAATTTCTTTCTCACAATTAGTGAACTTTGAGCGCTGATATCTCGGAAACTATGCGAGATAGCGAAAAGCTGAATGGAATCAACCTTGTGGCACATTTTGTCAGCTTTAATTTTGTATAGAATGGTCTTATCGCTAGGGCGCGTAGTTTCCTAGATAGAATAGCGGATTTCCTAGTTTCCTAATTCCGAAAACCGAAAAAGAGGACCTCCTACGTGCCCCCCTCTCCCTGCACCCCGCTCACCACCTAGGATTGGGAACTTTTAATACGTTTACCTCATAACTAGTCCAAACAGAGTCCTGTGGCGGCTTAATTTTCTACATGCGCCACAAAAGGGAAAGGTAGTCGAAGACCTTTCCACCTTTCTCGCAAGTACTCGATCCCTCAATAATTTGTATATATACCGTCCTCAACCGCCTTCCAACATCCAACGTCTAAGGCAGGGCCCGCTAGATAGCCTTACTGATGAGTGCTCTAACGTGGCCTAGGACGAAACGCTCCCTCCTTTTTCCTCCTCTCTTTCATATTGGTCGAGCCTCTTTCATATATTTCATGTTCCCACAGTCCCGAAGTTAAAAATTGTGTTTCTTCCATTTCCCTCTACAACTTTTCGTTGATTGGAATACGTCGGCATCGAGTGATAAAACTGGGTTGGGATGGATTCTCCAGAGCAGTCTGAAAAGACCAGCTTGTTAGAGCGGCTTGAGAGAAAAAGAACGGTGTTACGAAAGGAATTAAGAAGCGACACGATCGGGTGCTAACGAATCCTGACACTCGGAACGGGTCTAGGCAAACTTGGTTTTCTTCGCACCTCCAGCAAGGAGTCTGCGAGAACAAGAAGAAGAGGTTGTCAACGGGACAAGGGGAAGAAAATGAAAGAGCACAAGGCTGTAGAGTGCTAATTCCCAGACAGAGTGTGTTCCTATACACCTGATCGTCGTCGACGACAGGCACTTCTCTGTTGCGGGCGAGTTACCGTAACGCCAAAGGTAATCGAAGCGCATAATCGATTGCTTGTACACCGCAAATGTTCGGTTCCCATGATGTTGTCTCCTCTTACAACTTTTATACGGAACTTTACGGAATTGACTCCAGTTTAGGGTATAATAGCCGGTGATTAGACTTATACCTCCAGGTAGAGCGAAGCGATTACCGAGTCCGCAGGGTTTCAATCGGTCCGTCGGCAGACTATGTTCCTCGCGGTGTATTTCTAATGAATTCGACTTGTGGGAACCACGACGAAGGACTCGACAGCGAACTTACGAAAGTATTATACGCGGACTCGAAGGAACTTTCCCGATGATCGACAGATGGCACACATTCGAGCGTTAGCTTCCTTTTCCGAGCGGTCCAACTTGCTAGCCGACTTTCCAAGTCGGTTCTAGGTCTGTCGCGCTAAGTTCGCGCTACTTTGCGCCGCGTTTACATAATCCTCGGGGATTATATAGTACATATAGCTCCCCTTGGAACACGCCAACGGCGCCAGTTGTTTTCCACGGCGAGTGATTCATCCTCGCGAGCCGAGATCTCGCGTGGGCTCGGGTCGCGAGATTGATTTAACCCTGTCCTTTCCCGAGCTACTCTACCAGAAATGACTCCGAACAAAACAACGGCGCAATAGTGCTAGCTGGGATAAGGAACATCGATCGTGACTCCATAAATTTTCGATGGAAAATCCCCTCTTCTTGTTAGACATCATGAATGATAAAGAAGTCGTACCTTCTGCTTCTAAGAAATCATGGATGGACAGTGGATCTTTATGCAAAATATGAGTTTTCCACCTAAATTATAATGAACTGGAGTGAAATACAGATTTACTTTCATTCTGGATATCTTCAATTTTTAAATTCCTTTAATGTGTTTTTACTTTATTAAATTGCGCCCACTTTTTTTGCCATACATGTATAAAATCCGCTGTCTAATCATGAACGATATAGAAGACATGCTTCTTATAACAAATTATGAACGACACAGAAGACAGACATGCTTTTTATAAGAAATTATGAACGACATAGAAAACCTGCCTCTTATAAGAGGCATTACTATGAACGACATAGAAATTAAATTGCAGTACTGATCGTTTCCACGAACGAGACAGGTGAGACCCGTGCGAAACGAGTGGCAATCAACGCGTTAAGATACGCGAAGATCCTGTTCGATCGAGCTAATAGACTCTAGCCTGCCCCCGAAGATAGGCAACCCGCCGGCGACGCTGTAGTTTCGCAGCGTTCGACGGCGCTGTGACTATACATCCCGTCGCCACCCACGCGTCCGCTCTTATCACGCGTCGGAGCGAATGTCACGACGAAGACGTCGCGTGGGCGACGATGGATCGCGTGAAACGTCGCGTCGGCTTGTTAGGTTTTCGATCGCGACTCTACTCTACTACTTTGCTCGGCTCGGCCGCTTCTTAGCGGCAATTAATGCCCCACGCGTCGGAAAGGGTTTCACGAAACGAGACGGCGGGGGCGAAATTTTTTTCTCTGCGTAGAAACACGAAAGGTTAAGGCCAGCCGGCGCTCCGCCGCCAAGGAAGATCAATACTTTTCCCCTTGGCCGGTGCGCCGTAGATTTCTGCACAGGGCCGGGCCATTCGGGCCGACTACCCCTACCGCGGGGAGTCGCGAACCCCCTCCACGATTCTCAAGACGTCGGCCCTGCGTGCCCTGCCAGCCCTGATGTACCTCTATCGGCCCTGCCACCCCCTGCTTGCCCAGATTTTCCCGCTCGACGGCGCAAACCTCCTCCGCGGCGCGCTAATTTTCTTCGGGGTTGTTCGAAATTCAAAATTTCTGATCTACTTTTTTTTGAGGAAGTCGTGACAAAAGTCGATGAGGCTTCCTGGTGTAAACCCGCGAGACTAAGGATTTAGTTCTTCGATCTAATATATGTATATTTATAATAAAGAAAAGAAAATACTGTGTTTGGTTAACTTGTATAAATTATATATGCTCCGAAAATTTCATTGAAATTGGTTAATTGGTTTACGAGTTATAAACGATCAAAAGTGGTAAAAATTGCAATTTTTCAAGATCTTCGGCATTTTTACCACTTTTGATCGTTTATAACTCGTAAACCAATTAACCAATTTCAATGAAATTTTCGAAGCGTATATAATTTATACTGTATACTATAATGTACAGCTAAAGAAGTCGTAAAAATCAATTTTTACTATTGTTTTTCACAATTCCGACCAAATGCATTTTTCAACATATTTTTTATACGTCATTTGCTAAACTAATTCTTCTAGCTCTACAGAGAAATTGAAGTCGTTTGTCGAAGCCGACAAAACGTCGTTCCGCGAAAACCTGATATCGGTGCTGAAGTGCCGCAATGCAGGATGCACCGAGAATAAAGGGTAGCTTCGGGCGATCCGCGCGTCGCCGTCGAACACAGGCGAACGAAACGAATAAAAGTCGAGAAACCGATGGCCGACAGCCTACTAGTCGAGCAAACTTTCGATCCGAAAACCGATACTTTGCGATCCGATCGCCGGCTGTATTTTCCGGGAACGAGTGGTCCCAGAGGCCGCGTAACCGATAACAAACGAATTGAAATTTTCGAGGATACAGTCGCCTCTTAGGGTCTCCGATCGACGTTGAAGCGCTCGGGTTTCACGTTTCCAGTTTCCCATGACCTCTCCGTTTACTCGGCGAATTTCCTGGGCTCGAGAGCGCCGGTTTAGAAATTCAAATGGACCTGCGACTGCAGCCGTGGAAGCTCTCGAGACGAACCCTCAGACCGCGTTACCTCGCACCGGAAGTACACAGCGGAAAACGGCATCGTTGAACTGTCGCGGGAGATGTCGAACGTGGGCAAACTTTACTTTACCGGACACAAAATTTGTGCCTTTCTCCTATAAATTACGATGTATTCGTATGTAGTCCAGTAGATTTGTAGCCGGAGAAACTGCAGATCGAAGTTTCGATCCTGTAGGATCAATGGTTCAGGACTTATGCTTGCTTAAAGTTGAGCAATCTCCAGTGTCTTTGACCGGTAAGGGCGCCGCCATATTGGTTTGTAGTGACGACCGCGGGTAGCTTACCTTGCCGCTCCAGCGAACCTAATCCTAGCCAACTCAGTAAGCGCCGTGCGACCGTCACTACAAACCAATATGGCGGCGCCCTTACCCGTCAAAAACACTGGAGATTGCTAAAATTTAAACAAGCATAACTCCTAAACCATTGATCCTACAGCATCGAAACTTTGACATACCAAATACATCATAATTTATAGGAGAAAGGCACAAATTTTGAGTCCGGTAAAGTAAAGAGCAGCCTCGAACGTTTTCGCAATTTATGTGCAATTAATACTCTGTAATTTCGAGGACGGATAGTGTATACCGAGCCTAATGGAACCAGGGGAAAGCGTTTCCGGAAGCGAGGAAATATTTTGAAAGACTGCAGCGCGCTCGAACGTTCCCGTGACCCGGCGTAATTAAGAACCGAACCAGTTCCGGGGGGTCGCGTGCGAAATTCGAAATAATAGAGGGAGCGCAATTTAAGCGAGCCTCGGGGATGACGCGCGACACGCGAGCACCGTGTCGGATTTAAATTGGCCGTCGCGCGTCGGGCAGAGAGCAGGCCGGGTTGAAGCGCGTTTAATTAGAACCGTAATTCGATGGCCCCAGAGCGGGTGCAGCATTCGGCAGCAAACAACGTCGCGAGCGTGCATATTTCATCGCGCAGTCGGGCGCGTTGAGCTTCGATCTTTTGCGATCTTTATTCGTGATTATTCGATCGAAAGTCATTTCTCGTGAGGTTGTTAGAGTGTGAGCTAAATATGTATTATTATTTCTTGTGTATGCCACGTGATAGCTAGACTGCGGATTAATCAAGATTTTACAAGGTTGTAAGGACATTAGACGAATTTAATCATGTTTTTATACCCTTGTTTGAGTCGTTCGAATGATTAACCGCTTGCCCTAACATTTTCTTTGCAATTACAGTTTTTATCCCGAAAAATTTCCTATCAATTTTTTATATAAACCACACAATAAATTTAATAATTTATATTTTAATTTATAGAGAATATCTCCTATTAATTTTAAATTTTATATAAATCACAATATACATTTATTAATTTATCATTTTTTTATATATATATAATTTAAAATTTCCCCTCAATTAAAAATTTTATGTATAAAATTACAATTACTAATTTATATTTTACTTTAAAATTTTCCCTCAATTTTAAATTTTATATAAATCACAATAAATTTACTAATTTATATTTATATAGAGAAGAGAGAAAAGAAAATTTTTATTTTTTGTGTGGCTTCGTTTATTTGAATGCTTAAATATAGATTACAAAAAAACTTCGTACTTGTTAAATTTTGTTAAAATCTTTATCACTAGTCAAACTCGTTAAAATACGGCAAGGGGTTAACAGAGAAAATACTTTCGGTTAAAGGTCCGCAGTATAATAACAACAACCCTTGTCCACTTGTCATATTTTAATCAGTCACACTCGTGACGAGGATTTTAAACAAGGTCTAACAAATACGAATGCTACGCCATTCTTTTTAAATGAAATTTTGATTCGTTTATAATCAATATTTAATCATTCAAATAATAAATATAATAAAGATAAAGACGTTTTTTTTCTTTATAAGACATTTTTTCTTTAAAAGATCCTTTTTATAAGGATAAAAACGTTTTGATAACTTTAAAGAAAATGTTACGGCAAGGGGTTAAGAGAGAAAATAAATTCCTACTTCACTCCCCCGTTTGGTACAATTCATGTGGAACACTGTTCCATTGCATAAAGATCCCCTGTCTAGTTATCACAGTCTCAGAACTACAGTTAGCGGCAATATGAAGTGGCCACCCTTAAAAATTCCATAACTTTCTAAAAATTGGTCCAAAGGACTTGAATTTTTTTAAGATGTTAGACTTAGTTATAGACAAGATTGCTATTGGTAGGAATCATACAAAATTTAAAAAATGATGTTTTATCAACTTTTTTTTATCTGGGCCTGTTCATCTGGCCTGCTGTTTATCTGGGTTGTTAAAATAATTTTTTAAATTTTGTATAATTCCTACCAATCGCAATCTTAATAAATTTTTGTTTACTCATTCTCTAGCAAACTAGCCGGTCTAACATCGTAAAAAAAAATACAAGTCCTTTGGACCGAATTTTAAAAAGTTATGCAATTTTTAAGGGTGGTCACTTTATATATCCGCTGACTGTAACTCTGACGATCGTGCGCCGGCTTTTATCGAGACTACCCTCTCGAAGAGGATGCGAACAGAGCCGATTTCAATTGGTATAGATCTGTTCCGATCATGGTCAGGGCCGATAGAGCTTAGTTCAATCCCAATTTGTCTATAAACGAGTGCCATGCATCGATAACGACTTACAAATTCGGCTTGACTCTCCGTCCTGTCGGCAGAAGAGCGTGGTTTTCCCGCGGGAGCAGGGCGCGGATGATTGCGGCGTGTTCTCGCTTCGTGGATAGAACTGGACACCTTCGTAACGAGAGAGAATAGCGTTGGAGGCTTCGGAGGCGCGGTGTTGTGCGCTCGGATCGGCTTCGAGGCGGGTTTTTTATCAGGGACGGGAACGAGAAAACCCTTTCACGCGTCGTTTGTCGCGGATGGAACCGGTGTGTACGTGTATGTATAACGAACTACGTTGGTCTACGAGGCGTCTGGACAGGGTAGAATAGTCTTCGAGGACGGGGCAACGGGTGTTGCGGACCGTTGTTTGGCTAACGTGCTGGGTTTTCGCCGTGGCGTACCTTCCGGTCGCTCGGACGACGCGAAGCGAAGATCGAACGGGAGGAGAGAGAACGTGAGAGGGTTTACAGAGGCGATACAGTGTACAGAGAACGGAGTACAGGTGGACAGGGGTTGAAGAACGCGAGGAGATTCTTTTCTACGAGCGACGCAACGGCGCGCGTCTACTATGCCGAAGAGGACGGGCCAGCGTGTCAGAGGCCCCGTGAACACACAAACATCCGTGGCTCGTTCACGGCGTCACCGTTCTTCGCAGGCACGCGGTTCTTGTTGATGTCGACGCGGACGCGCCCCCTGATACCACGCATAATGCTCACTGATCGGTCCCGGCCTCCTCCTTCCGGCAACCAAAACAAACCAACGTTAGACCACCGCCGCACGGTCAAGCGAAACGGTCTGACAGCGATCGGAAATATCCTGCGAATTAGGTAAGCATTGATGTCACGCGATAAAGAATTAATTGGTACACTATTCCGTCAAGATAAAGTCCGGAGAAGATCAGAGCCAGCACCAAGAGGTCTAACCATTTTGTTACTTCAATTATGGTTTTGAGAAACCTTACTATGGAAGATTAAATTAGTCGCATAATTTGTTTACAAGCCTCCCGATGAAATCGAAGTGAATTGGACGATATTGAACGATTCGACGTTGAACACCGTTGTGTTGTTCACGGCGAAGGAGCTAAGCGTCGACTTGTTCAAGAGTTTTCAAGAATCGATGAATGGAATTAACACCTTCGAAAGAACACCTCTGTCTCTTAGATGCGAAAAGTTGTTACTCGATGTTACTCGAGAAAGAGTTAATTAGTAAACTATTGCGTTAAGATAAAGTCCGGAGACGATCACAGCCCGCGCCAAGAGGTTCTAACCAGTTTGTTGCTTTAATTCGTGGTTCTGAGAAACCATGCTGTTTAGAAGTTTCTCTATAATAGTATTCAAGGCAAAGGAATTACGGTTCAACAAAAGCGTCGACTTCTTCAAGAGTTTTCAAGAGTTTTCGAGAGTCGCAACCGTTTGCGATGAATGCAATTAACACCTTCGAAAGAACACCTCTGTCACTTAAAAGCAAAAAGAACCGAATGCTCCATTCTGCTACTTTTCAAGCGCTGCCCAATGTATCAGTCGCACTCCAGACAATGAAACGAAACACTATCATGGAAATATTCTATACAGATTTCCGATCGCTGTCAGTATGGAGTCGTTTCGCCCCACTGTGCGCCGCTGCCGATTCTCGCAGCGGTGTAGCTCGTGTTGCATTCGTCGGGGACGAATCTTCCGACGGCCGACGGACAACTCAATATGAACCGGTGCAGGCAACGACTCTCTCGTGGACCAGCGTACAGAGGATCGTTTCCATGAAATACATGCGATTAAGCCGGAAATGTTCCAGTTACGGAACAAGTTCAATCTATCCGGAAGTGACTATCGACATACACCGCACAGGACATAGACCTCGACGTACGAGTATTAATATCTAACCAGCGTCGCGTTTAGGGGTTGGAAACTATAGCTATTCCTCGTCCCGACCAACTGCCCACGCGAATTCTCCAGGGATCGAATGGAAGAACATTTTATAACGCGTTCTATTTAAATCGAAGATCGTCAGAGATTTCTAAAAAACTATACAAATGTAAAGTCAATCCGCCGATCATAAGAAATGTTATTCGATAAATAGTACTACTTCAGCATTAACAATTCTTTTAATAAATCGACCTGACATAACTTTTTTCTGTGGAAGTTCTACACGGATTTTCGAAAGTCCACGAGGACACTGTTCGAAGACGTTCAAGAATTCCACAATTCCTAACATACTTCCGCTACCATCGTCTTCGTTTCGTTAAACGCAACCGCATGAAATATTAAAAGAACTCAGCAAAGCCTTGTAGTTCACGCATATAATGCTCTGTTCAACAAACTAGAACGTGTACAAAACTTATTCGCCTAGTTTCATTTAAACTACGAACTCATGGCCGCGAGGCACACGTGTGACGGTGGTGGCGAACGCGTTCAACGAATTCCAGCGGAACAGTTTTTACAAACCGAGAGTTCGTTCGATCCCTGGCAATTCGGAGCACGCGGACACGAACGCGGACCTGTTCGTACGAGGCTTGATGGTTCGCGGTCCACGACGACGCAACACGAGCGAGAGCGAAGGGTAGGCGCGAGAGGATAGGCCGACGAGCGAGCTTAACTCTGTTAGGTTCCTTCGGGCGAGAACCTTTCGGCGCCCGTGTTTCTCGACCGGGAGCGATGCGATGCGATGCGACTCGACTCGATTCGACGATCCGTTCGCGCGGACTCACGCTAGACGACTGCACGCGATACGATTACGCGGCCAGAGCCACCCTCTGGCACCCGTTCGGTCGTACCTCCTCCCACTTCCATCAGACGAACCGGGCTGGGAAACGTCCTTTCTTGCCGAACCGTCCGTGTCCTCGCCACGCCGAGCTACTTTTACCGCTGTTCTCGCCACGCCATCCCATACCCCGTGCACCATATACTCTCCAAGCGTTCTCGATACCCTTCGAACGAGGATGAGGCGTTTAACGGGGTAGACTCGTTTCCAGGATTACAAGAGTGCGGGACGCAGTGGTCGAACACACACACGCGCTAGATAAAACATCAATCTAGGCCACGATCACCCTCGAAAGTCCTATTTTACCACGTTTTTATTAGCTCGCTTTCTTGTCTGTCTGTGCAATTGATTTTACACTAACTTCCCGATGAGCTAGAGACTTGAAATTTTAAACAAAGCTCAGACCTGGATGACTATGCAATATTTAAAAAAGATTTTTTAAAAAGCTATACGTTTAGGAGAGATAAATTATTACATTTAACCGTTAAACGTCCCCGCGCGACGCTCGGTAGTTCGTGATCGCGTTCAGCGACCCCCACTCCGCACAACAGCGCTCCCCACTCCGCGATACAGCACTCCCTACCAGGGTTGCCATATGCGCACCCCGCCAGGCCCCTTACGTTTCCGTCCCTCGCCTAGATGGTCCGTAAAGCCTGCCTTCGCTTCTCCCACTCTTACCACTAGCGCTACCGCGTACCACGTGGAGCATGCGAACGACTCGGTACGCGACAAATCGCAATCTAATCTCGGACATTTCATATGCAACAATCTACTAGAACGACTCAGCAGCGAAACTGTGGATGTTGAGATCTTCCCGACGATTTCACTTCCGGGATACAGCTTCAGGGAGTCCGCAGGGTGTTCCCGAAGGTATCGGAAATCGTTCGTTCGGAAGACAGGAATCGACGTGCGGATTCGGTTCGTCGGGTTCGGGACAGGTAGGGTCCCGGTCGATTGAATAATACCGGTGAGAGAGGAGATTTCCCCTCTGATAATCCGTTTGGGAATCAAGTTTTCGAGGGGCCTCCACACGCCGAGTCGAGTTCAAGGTATTCGTCGGACCTGAAACCGGAGTTTTCCGATAATTGCGGCGCACTTGTCGTCGAATCGGAAAGAAGTGCTCTCGTTGCCGCATCGGACGCCCTCGACATCCAGACACGCTTAATTTCGGCCGATCCAGGGTCGATAGGGCGAGCCGAGCGACTACCTGCTGACGCCAGCGAGCCGTCTCGTTTCCTCTCGATCGACCAATTCTTGCTTTCTGCCGCGTCGACGGAACCCTGTGCCATTCGGAAATTCTTCAAAGTCTGTCTGTCCCCGTTTCTCTCTTCCGCTCTTCTCTCCCTCGTCGAACTGGATTCAAATTACCGAACCGTCGCGAATACCACTCCGGTGACCCTATCGGAAGATCGGAGAAAGAAGAGACAAATAGAAAGAGACACGGAATTAGCTGGAATCGCAGGGGATCGATACGGGAACGAGAGCCAAAAAAGAACATCTCGAGCTGTAGCGGTGTTTTCTACAAACTGTTCGTCCGGGAAGAAAGGGAACATCCGCTGGCATTAGGTTCGGAGCTGATTGGGATGCGGCGATCGAACGTGCCACGCTTTTTTTCCCTCCGCGAGACCTTGATACTGTCGAATTTTCCTCGTATCGGGGTCGTCCGCTGGATCCCGCGGCGCCGGTGGATATCCTGGCGACAGGGAAACATCGTTAGCGAGGACCTCTCGTCGCCGCGACCGAAGGAGAGCTCGTTTTCGGGGGACGTTTATTATTCAGTGGGAATACCGAGAGTGCCATTAGAGGCCTGGCGGTCTATCGGTCAGCGGTTGCAGCACCCTTTTAGTCATCGTACAAGCTGATGGACAGCGCGTCGCAAAAAGTGGCCCGTCCGTGTGCACGTAAACGCCGCTGTGCCAGGGGGATGATCGGGGGGAGGTGGTGCGGCAAATGCAAACAGCGCGCAGTGACATTGCCGCAGCTGGGAACTTGGTACCCATCCGCCTCGTCCCACCAATAACGCGCTGGCAAAATCCTGGCCCGAGGACGCAGCTGCGCAAGCGCCAACCCTCTTGGCACCGAGCGGGGCCAACGAGATAACCGTTCGGACACTGACGCAGATTTATCAGCTCCTCCGTGTCGCTTCGGGCTCCATACACGATGCGGAGAACTTGCGGATGCACAAGCCAGAGTATTGGCTCGCTCGCTGATTCCATTCCGCCGTGGTAGGTACACTTGTTACGAACATACGTGTGTGCGAAGCGTCTTCCAGTTCTATCGTCTCCGCGGATTATTCGTACTCTTAATCTTCTTCGTATTGTCAGACCCCTATCAAAGCGGATTTTATTCCTCCGTGAAGACTCCTTTTCAGAGATGCTGCTGCTCCTGATTCGTTCTACTCCGCTCAATTACAGGTGGAACACGAGCTGTACTGCCGAACTACAGCCTGGTATCCAGTCTTTGAGATGTTAATGAATTCCAAAGTGCACGAGCTCTCGCCAAACTAATGAATAACGTTTGCACGAGCAGTCTCGCGGCACGGATACTAGGCTCTTGTTGCTACTCGATTTATGCATTCCGGAAGACCGATAACTTTGCCGGCAATAGATAGCATCCGGTACTCCTTCTCGCGATGGAATAGACAATGCACTCCGCGCGATAACGATCGATTTCCTTCTGCGTCGGTGGAACGTGGAATGAACCTGATTATTAGACTGCGGATCTTTGTGCGACGTGGAAATTGTTTGTCGATTACTAATGAACTGCAGCCAAAATACATACGTTAATGTGTATATGTAATACATTTAACACACGTACATTTGGTATGTACATAATGTATGTACATTAATGTACGTGACATAAAAATGTATGTAAAATACATTTAGTACAGTATTTTACGTACATCAATGTGCGTGTTTTACATACATTAATGTACGTAAACACATATGTAAAATACATTTAGTGCAGTATTTTACAGACATTAGTGTACGTAAACATGTATGTAATACATTTAATACAGTATTTTACATACATTGATGTATCTAAACATGTATGTAATACATTATTTAATACATTATTTTATGTACATTAATGTACGTAAACATGTATGTGTAATACATTTAATACATTATTTTACGTACATTGATGTATGTAATACATTTAATACAGTATTGTACGTACATTAACGTTCTTAAATTCTTGTAATTGGCCTGTCACCTTCAATCGTACCTACCCATGTGTTCCACAAACGCAAAATCCGCAGTCTACTGATCATTTTCAAAAACTGATTCTCAGGCCGACTGGTAACCGAAAATCGGAAATCATCAAGATCGCGTTAGGGACCGAGGCAAGCCGGGAAATGTCCCTATGCGGCTCGCGTCCTTCGATTGAATTAATGAACGTCGATTCTTTTCGCGCCCGTGCGATCTAAAAATAGGAACAGTTTACCGAACGATCGTCATGCATGATGCAACACGTGGCGTGTGCAAAATGAACGGGTGCAGCTCGGTATATGTATGTATATCGGAAGTTCGTGGATTAGAATATCTGACCTTTCTCTCGGAAGAGCGTCCGGTACTGTTTCAGGCCGATCTCGGCGAGCCACTGGTCCGCTTCGGTGAGGTCCCCGTTGTTTCCGGTGGCAAGCATCAGAAGTTTGCCAAGGGACAGGACCATCGAAAGGGCCAGGAACACTCCCGAGAGGACGGTCGACCATCGTGCCATTTCCTGATTTCCGGTGCATCTTCAAAATCGAACGATCGTCAAGCTCGTGTCAGGTGCGGTTGTCGGGGGAACTAGTATAGTTATACAGCAATGTCCGACTGTATGTCGCTACGCTGTCCGATCCACTGGGGGGCATATCCCGCGAGGGGCCGAGAAGCTCGAGCTGCCTCGGTCGCCGAGTAGTGTAAACACGCCGTATAATCCTGATCTATTATGTTGTTGCATATGAAATGTCCGATTTTAGCATGCAAATGTTGCAGTGCGTTTAAATTTCCTTTTATTGGGGTGGCAAGAAAGTAATTACGGTATTTTAGGTGAAATAAAACTGAATTTCTTTATTCAAGC
>CM052317.1:6184380-6199472 GCA_028455605.1 Lasioglossum malachurum
GGCGTAACGTAAGGAGATTTCTTTCTTATTAGCATATTCGCTCTCTTTGCTGCGAACGACCAGAAGAGAGCCTCTTCGGTCTATTCCTATATCTCGTCTGTGGTATAGATCATGGCGATAATCAGCGGGTGGTTCGAGCGAATCCTTTCTTATCGACAAGAAGGATCTGCTTTACCAGCCGGCGTGTACTTGATCCATCTGGCGGAGAAAATGCGTTCGAACAGGGCGTACTCGCTTGATTGCGTCATAAGAGAAACTGATTTTCCTAGGCGGTCGGCCATATTGACTCGCGCGTAAGAACATTGAAAGCAGTCCCGTGTTCGGTGTGCGAGCGGCTCGTATTAAATGGTCCGTGATTATCGCGAGGATTCTCGGGGACGGCCGCATTTTCCATGAGCTGTGATTGATCGTCGCTTGAGGGATTCAACTAAAAAATAAGAAGGTAGGCAATAAAGATTTTTATGGCAGCGCGAAGGGACTATTTGAAAACGGTGGAAGTATGGGCCGTGGCCGCATCCAGCGTCGCCCCGCGATTCGACGGACCTGTTTCGTGTTCGTAGCCGTCGGCGGAATTGGAACGAGAGTTGTTTACGTGCTCGCAGTAGGAAGTTCTCCGTTACTCGCTCGGGAGAAAAATATTGTCGGCGTTCCGCAGAGCCCTGTGCGTTCTTTTCCAGTTCGAGTTCGAGTTTGATTCGCGTTTTTTAATCGCGTACCGTGGTGCGTTATCCAAAGGGAACGTTGCGCGTCTGCAATCCATAGGTAAGTTTACTACTTTTCCCATTTCACCGACAACACCTAAATACGTCGTGACACGCTCCACCGAGGTCTCGTCGAATTTTCACCGAGCATCCATTCTTTTATTCAAACAAATCACGAACAGCACAAAGTATTCGGTGCGCTTTCGAGTTTTCTCGTAGAATGGACACGGCGTAAATACATTCGGTGTACACCTGTAAAAAGTTTACGGTCACTACGGTGCTTTGGATTTCGATTGTTGATTGTTATCTACATAAATAGAACTTTTGGGAAACGTTACGTCGCATGAGAGAATTTTCTGACGTTCGGTTCGACCTACAGCTAAAAAATCAACCGAAGTAATCCCGACGTTGTATTCACGGTTTGCACGCATTGAATTACTGGAAGCTGTGTGTCATAGAAAACTACGAGTTGTAACTTGTTACGTATTGCTGATCAAGTATTCACGGAAACATCTGTTTTGGCCCGGTTTTGACAGAACTCGTTCTCATGCATCGTGTCGTACTTGTTCGTGCAGTTGCATGTATTATTACAGCGAATCCGACGAGTTTCACGGAGATTCGATGAGGATGCTTTAATAGAAACCGAACATTTACCAGAATAGAATCGGTGTAATCGTGATCGAACTTCTCGATGCATTCCCCGCGTATCATGTATCATATTTCGCCGGAGAGAGACGGAGAGAAAGAGAGAAAGACCTTCCATTCTCTCACGAGCCAGACGCATAAAGAGACGCGCAGAATCCGTTAAAAATGAAAACGGAAACAAATAGAAACACCGGGCGACGCGAGGGGAAACAATCGACAAATTTGACGGGATGCGTTCTCGCTGTTTGTCGTTCCTGTCTATACGACCCTGAGGTGTTGCCGCGAAGTGTGCCACACGCTCTCTCCTTATACATTCGAATCAGTCTCTCGGCAGAGAATCTACAGAATGATTTATCGCATTTAACATTTTCAACCGGCTCTTAAATTGATCGAGTGTTTAATAAGATTCTAGATCGCAGTCGACACGTACGTGTTGTCACGCGTTGCTGGTGGTAGAAAAATTCGGTGGGTCGAAACAGACCCGCCATCCAATGGTTCAGTCTAGGTTATGTCAATAGCCATCATATATCACCTGACAACGGTTACACGTATTCCGGATTTTGTCATACTTCTCGCGAACACGCTTATTACGATCAATTAGGTCAATTATGTGGTTCGCCACGAAGATTCCAGCATTTTTCGAAAGACGCGTCAGCCGGGTCGTGCGCTTCTGCCCACTGACAATCGATAAAACAGTTTTTCTTCGCACGTCTGCGAAGAATCGTTTTTCTATCAATTTTCTCGGGAAACTCTCGAGCGTTTCGGTTATTTGATGCGTCACTCGATTCGAGCGTTCCGAACGCTATGACAAACCCAGTTTATTTTCTAGTCTCCGCGAGATTTGCTGCAGATTTTAATTCAGATTATAAAACGAGCGTATACATCTTTTTTAATGTGTCAAATATGTGACGCTGGGCTGTCAATGGACGTCGGTGACGTCACTGATATGTGACACGGTAGCGAACGCGTTGAACAGTCAAGTGGAACCTCATTTGTGACAAAAATGAATAGATGTAATTTAAAACGGTACAAATATTGGAAGAATTTAAAAATATTGTGTGTCTTACGATATATTATTTTCGACCTATTGAATGAAGAAAGAAAATTAATTTCTATTCCACTCCAGTTTTGTGCAATTTAGGTGGAAAATGTTTATTTTGCATAAAGATCCGCTGTCTAATAGTCATTAGACGCTGTTTATCCAATTTTCAATTATTATTGACAAACTTTAAGAAATTGTCACGAGATAAAATCCTATTTTTAATGGGAACAGCCTTTCCAGATCCGAAACAAATAAAAATCTTATTACATTCTTTGGTGATAGTAGTGGGAACGCGCATTTCCTTCCGAAAAATTATAGTAAAATAGTAATCTATTTTAGTCGGTCAGAGCGAATGTCACGCGAAAATCCCGCGAAATGAAAGGAAAACTGTGAACCGGAAAGGGTTATGTTCTTGAAGAAGTCTCGGTGGATAAGCGGAACGGGACGAAATTGAAAACGATCGTAGGGACGGTTAGGTGAAGCTCGTCCAGGTGTAGATCGACCGGCGAGGAGATAGTGTATTCGAGATTATGATTACAAACGGCTGTAGTGTTAACCAGGACAAGGAAGTGTACCTACGATCGTGTGTCCAGAGAGGCGTGGTGTTGATAGCTGTTGATGCTACGATATCACCCAAGTTACAATGAACTTGGGGGAGCATGCTCGCCGGTGCAATAACGCGCCTTTCACCGTTTCACCTACCGGGAACCTGCGTACTCTGTGAACTATGACACGAGTACCGCTGGGATCCTCTAACCCCTTTATCACCGAACTTCGTTCGCTCCTCGGATAAGTACCGATGTCCGAATTGATCCAGCATACGAAATTAACCGCAAGGATTGTTTATATTTAGCAAATATGTTGCGTGCGAGCGGACCGAAGCGGTTGGAAAAATGGCGCAATAGAAAATAGGAATGGCGGAACGCCGGACCAAGGTTAGAACGATCGCTTCTTTTCACCACGTTTTTATTATCTCGCTTTCTTGTTTGTCTGTTTGTTTGTTCGGTACAAATCTTGCAATTGATTTTTAACTAACTCCCCGATGAGCTGGAGACTTGAAATTTTCCACATAGCTCAGAACTGGATGACAATGCAACATTCCAAAAAAAATTTTTTTTTTAAAACTGCGTTTACGAGATATAGTAATTAGAAAATCGCGTAGAGTACCTAGACCGGGAAATACGCTCGGTAAAGGTGGTACGTCATCGATTCAGCGATAGCCAATCCGCGCGACAGAGCGTTCCCCATTCCACTACGCGTTCCCACTTCGACTCATCCCCACTCTACGGGCCCACTTCGCCGCGCCTCATGAGCTCAGTGTATTTTCGTATGTGGAGATAAGCAATATACAATTTCAACCGTCCGCTGTTCGTTCACGCAACCGCTCGTGTTTGTCTTCGATAATCACGCGTGTGAATTACATCGACTTTATTGGTGATTTGAAACTGGTAATTTACAATCAGTGGAGTGAGTGTACAAAGCATTAAGATAAAAAAGAGTGATACAAGCATTAATAAGCATTTCTACGCGGGTGTTTGTGTCGCGAGGGACCGCGTGTCTACATTCTCGCGTCTGATCGTTTGTTTTCGATATGCCGCGGTCGTGTAGTGAGTGTACAATGTATTAAAAAACACAAGTGAGTTATATATTTAATAATAATAATGATACAAGTATTAATGAAATAACCGTTACGTGTGTAGTACTCACAATCAGTAGTACCCATTCGGTTCCCACTCTGACTCATCCCCACTCCACTGACCGCTTCGCACCGAAGGAGCTCAGTGTGCGTTCGAACTCCGTGCGGTGTTTACAAAGTTACTACGTATTATTATACTATAATGTTTGTTTACCAAGCGAAAGAACGGTTACATCGAGATTCTCCGTCAACTTTTATCTTTGACATTTTACCACGGCGTTTGTGTAGATAGGACGCGGTCACAATACCACCTGAAATTTATATATACTGCATGTCTCTGTTATAATCTCATCAAGATGTTTAAAATCGATTGAAAAATTTCACACACACAAGACTATAAAAAGCAGAAAATAATTGTTTAAATAAAAATAAATTTTTAAAAAATACCACGTTTTTAAAACGGACTGAAAAGTATAAAATAATTTTTCTTAGCCCCATACAGGTTCCTAACCCCGTACACATTGTGAATTTTTAATAGCTATGAAATACTTGTAAGATTTAAAACGAAAAACGTGGGGCGCAAGATAATACATAGTAGGGAGTATAGAGAGTAGCTGCCGTTGAGAAAACTCACACAACAGTTCATATCATTTGCAGTGCAATAAAATTGTTAGTGACTTAGATGAACTATTGATAATTATCTATTGCATGCGCCCCACGTTTTCCGTTTTAAATCTTACAAGTATTTCATAGCTATTAAAAATTCACGATCTGCATGGGCTTAGGAACCTGTATGGCGCTAGGAAAAATTATTTTATACTTTTTAGTCCGCGTTTTATAAAAACATGGTAGTTTTTAAAAATTTATTTTTATTTAAATAATTATTTAGTATCAACACTGAATTTTTCATTTTACTGGAAATGATTATACGCATTTTTCTCTCCAAACACTGATTACAATAAAAATCATAGAAAGTCTATGTAAATTCTGTGATGTAGCTTGGAGTTTCGTTGGTTTAGCGTTAAAACGAGATTAACCGTTGCTTATGTAGCAACAAAAATGATTAGATTACGCTGCTGGGTGTGGCTCGTTCGTTCACGGTTCAAATTGTCATTGTTGTTAATAAATTCGTGCAAGAGTACGAGTGCACACAGGGAAGAGGAAAATCGACTTAATTGAAAAATTTTCAAAAATAAATGGAGATTCATGAAGAACTCCTTAAAGCTGCAATGTAACATTTCGAATTCGATTTTCCTTTACAGGAGAGCAAAATTCGTAATCTAGAGGAATCGTAGAAAAATGAAAACGTTTACTCGCGGACAAGTATATTATTTTCGGAATGAGGGGATCCGTTCCCGTGGGCGAATTAACAAATAGAATAATCAACGGCGTAAAAAACACCGGAGATTCGCCGTTGCGTAGAGAAACCATGGTCTCCCGACGATTACGGCCGTCAAGCGGCCGTGACGGAAATAGAAAAACCGTGGAAAAAGGAGTAAAAAAAAGGATAGAAATCACGTTGATTACATGCATGATTTAATCGAGGCACGAGTGCGGCACAGTTACAATCCGCGAACACGAACGCGGCTATAAAACAGTTTGGACCGTAAAGGCCAACACGGCTGGATGCCGACGGGAATTAAACGAGGAACGCGATACACCCGGGACTCCCCCGATGCATGTATGTGTATACTATACTATACTTTCTTTCGGGATTTCTTGTAATATCGATCCGGAAAGTGGTAACGCAGGATACGAGAAGCACCCAGGGTAATCAGACTGTGACGATTCGCGTTTGCATTTAATTACAACGGAAGATACCGCACGCGCAACCTCGAAAGATTATGAAACTTTGCTGCCGAAATTTAGGAGCGGAACTCTTGAATGTCTCTCCTTGCAATATTGATTTTCTCCCGTTAATGCTTAAACATTTTCGACGTTCCAACAATTCTATCGAAAGACGGACTTTTTTCGATACGAATGGGGTTGCAGTTTAAAATACTATTTACTATTTTAGATTTTATTTTGCTTGAAGGAAATAGTATTTTATTTGAAGAATCTAAACTTCGAAAGATATGTATTTATAAAATATTTCTATTTGGACAACTGAACCTCGAAATAAAATACTTCTATTTATTCGAACAACCTGAACCTCAAAATAAAATATTTCTATTTTAACAATTTCATCCTCAAAATAAAATATTTTTATTTTGGCAATTCCATCCTCAAAATATATAAAATATTTCTATTTTAATAATCTGAAACACAAAATATAATATTTTATTTTTTGTGCGTCGTTATACCTCATACTTTCAGAAATCGCATTACTTATTCAATATTTTTTATTTTAGCAATAATTGAAAGGAGAAATGGTACCTACTATAAGAAACTATATCATTTGCCACATTTTCGTTTTATTTTTTTCTTTGATTGCTGCTTATACAACAAGGTACAGCGTTCCAAATTGGAATCTGTTAGGGTGCTCCTTCGAGGACACAGAATCAGTCCAGCAAAGCTAAAAAGTCTCTCAACTGGGGCAGAGGACGGAATAGCTGTGTTGTATTTTAAAAATAATGTTTTCATATATTTGTACTTTGCACAATACTTTCAATTTGTGTGTATCACTGTCGCTCAAATATTTAAATAATTCTAATTCTGCAATGTTTGTTTGACTGATATCGTTTGTTTCTTTTTCCATAAAGGAAAAAGAGTCATCTACTTCTTTGTTTTGTGAAAGTGACCGAGATCGTGACTCTGAATCTGGATTTCCTATTTCTTCCAAAGCATTTAATACGGTTTCTTTGGTAAAGATACGTTTTCCTTCATTCAAGTCTTTCGGAATCCATACTATTTTCGAATATTATAAAATATTTTATTTTCAAAAATAACAGCATCAAATAAAATACTATTTTCTCCCCAGCTCTGTTAAGGAGCTGAAACGAATCCCTGAAGATTCGGCTACCTGCCTGATTTGCCAGATATTAAACGAATTGATAGACATTCGATAATTCCCGGAGCTCCCGGGTTGCTGTTCCCCTGCGAATCGAGCGCAGGGTACGCCAGGATTTCGGACAGGTCCTCGTCGAGTCGAATTTAGGCCAGATTAGATATACAATTAGATTACGCCGACAGCTCGGGCTCCCTTGCGTTGCGTTTGAATTTCAGATTGATTTTAGGTCCCGATAGAGCGTTGGATTCGCACAGGCTGGATCAGGATAACGTTGGGATCTAGAATTAGACGCCACGAGCGCCCAAGGGAGAATGTGCGCATCTCGAGATAGTCAGGTTGAATTTAATCATGAATGGAGAAAGTGACGCTCGGACACACCCACGCGCCCCGCTCGCATCCATCTTCCGAGTTTCGCATGCGGCGCCCGGCGCATTATCGATACTTCCGGTCTGCGGGCAGACACCGGGTAGGGTGCACATAAACGGCTACGAGAGAACAATAAAATTTCACGTGAATTGAACTCGTCCCGTGCAGGCCAGATACGCTTACTACGCTAACAGGTGTCGATGTCTCTCGACGCGTTTTAATTCACCTCGGGACTCGGCTCTCGATAACGTTATCGATACACAGTTATCGAGGTCTATTTCCAGTCCCCGGAAACCGACGCAGATCAGATAGAAACGGTCGAAATGAAATGCACGCGAACGGCGAATGCCGTTTGCGAGGGAGACAGTTTTGTTCAATGTGCATCCGAACAGTTCCTGTAGCTTCCGTGTCGCTTAATTTACGTACACAGCCACGAACAGAAGTATCGGCGAGGATATTAACCTTCAATTACTCGCATCCCACCGTCTACATAACTGGTTACGTGGAACTTTACATCACTTCAACATAAATAAATTTTTATTCAATGAAACAGCTACTTCAATGCGGAATAGATATTTAACCGACTTCGAGAAAGGAGGAGGTCACTCAATTCGATCTGTATGTGCCTTCTTTTTCTATTGGGTTGGCAAGAAAGTAATTTCAGTATTTTAAGGTGAAATAAAACCGAATTTCTTTATTCAAGCAATATGAACTTTAATCACTAAAATATTTTCTTATTTATTCCTTTTGGCAAGAGATCATCGGAAAAAAGGAAGAATATCTTATTTGTCAAAATTCATTGCTTGGATATAAAAAATTGGGCTCTATTTCACCTTAAAATACCGAAATTAATAAAAATATTAAACCGACTTCGAAAAAAATCGCTCGGTTTAATTCTTTTTTATAAAATTTTTGCTAGCCTAGTTGACACCGTTGTTTATGCTTGAAACAGTACATTTAAAGTTTCTTGATTCAGCGTTTGATAATAATGGCGCAAACCAAGATGGTAATACCCGGATGGAGACAGCCAGTATTAATTAAATTGAATGTACCTGCGCCAATGCTTCTCTGTTCGTGAAAATGTAAAATTCGGAAAATTTCTTCGGTGCCCTAACTGCGTGCTTACTGTGCTTATTGGTTAATCCAGCGCAGCATACAGCGAGCAACATTGTTCGTTAGGCGATCCATCGATCGCAGCGTAATTCGGTGGCAGGAGCCTCGTGAACGCATTTGATTTTTGTTGCCCGGAGACACGCGATGCTCGCGTTTCCACGTTGTTGCGGTGAACGATGAGACGAGTTTTTAAGGACGATTTTCACGAACGAACGAACGAACGAACAAACGGAACGGCGAGTCGTAGGAGCGGCCACGCAACGGGAACAAAACGATTTAGCCATGAAAAAGCAGAGCGCAATAACAACTCGCTCTCCGACTCTCGGTGTGCACGTAACTATGTATGTACGCGGCGTGCCGTGTGTTACGGTAGGACACGGCCAATTATCTCGGTCCGCGCGGTGAAAAACTGCTCGTAAAACGTCGCTCCATTGTTATCCATTGTGCTATCGCGGCGAGAGACGCTCGACCGCGAAAAGAATGTTCCACGTTTGTTATTTGTTCGCTCGTCCCTGGCGAAAAAATTCATTCCGCTGTTCTTTTCCAGCGAGTCTCCTACCTCCGGAGAAAACCGTCGCGTCGTTTGCTTTCCCCCGACGCGAGACGCGTTGCCCGCGCTATCCAATAGGATTTTCAAGAGGAACAATTTCCATTCCTTAAAAGTGAAATTAGACTCGAGAAGGTAGCCTACCACGTTTTTATTAGCTCGCTTTCTTGTCTGTTTGTTCGGTACTTTTGTAATTGATTTTAAACTAACTTCCCGATGAGCTGGAGACTTGAGATATTAAACATACCTCAGAACTGGATGACAATGCAATGTTAAAAAAAATTTTTTTTAAAGCCTGTGCGGTTAGGAGATATAAATTATTGAAAATTTAATCGTTACACCTCCCTGCGTGACGCTCGGTAGTACGTGATCGCGTTCAGCGATCCCCACTCCATTGACCTGCTTCGCACCGAACGAGCTCAGTGTGCGTTCGAGCTCTCATATGTAGTCCTTTAAACCTTACAAGTATTTTCATAGCTATTAAAAATTCACAATCACAAATTGTATTCAGGACTATCTGTATGGGGTTGGGAACCTGTATGGGGCTAGGAAAAATTATTTTATCCTTTTTAGTCCGTTTCCTAAACATGCTTTAAAAAATTTATTTTTATTTAAATTATTTTATACTTTTTCTTTTTATTTAAATTATTTCACACACACATTTTAGTCCGTTTTAAAAACGTATATTTTTAAAAAATGTATTTTTTTGTAGGAACCCTGTTCTCAACTCTGGAACCAATACGCTGCTGCCCTTAAATCTATTCAGTAAACCCGCAGTCTACAAATAATAGACTGTTAATACATCTCCGTATGCAACCATGTACTTTCCGCCCTGCTCGGCCGGTTCCACCCTCAACGGTTCGATCGGGTGGCAATTAAACAATACAAAGAGGAGCGAACGGTTAAAAAAGCAAGAGGAAAGCGTGTATCGCTAGCGAAATCGAGCAGACTGCTCTCTATAATTGCCTCGTTGAGCCGGAGTGGCGCGACTACGCGAGACTATAGAAAGAGTGAATGCGGTGCTCGATGGTATCGGTAGCTCTCCAGCGCTCCGCCCTTCGAATTGTTATAAATTATAAAGTAGTCTTGTGAGTCACGGTGCGTGCAGCGATCGAAACCTACGATCTCGCCCTCGTCGCGCCGACGAACTCTATCTCGATCACTCGAGCTTGCAACCTGTTAACCGACGAATTCTCCAATCGCCAACGCCCGTGTGCCAGGCCCATTAACGATGAGCTGACTGATAAACAGTTGGGAAGTCGGGGGACAAGTCGTTAACTGGATTCCCCAATCCTTTCGCCGCTTTCGCTCGCGACAGCTCGGAACAATCCCCGAGCACTCGCGGACGCATCCTCGCGTTAAATACGCGACTTAATTAATGCTGCGAACCGCTTCGACGCTTCCGGCTCGGTGCTCGCGTATCGTCGCCGTGATTCGCGTATCAACACGTTCACCGCCGCGTCGACTGCTAGATCGCGGATTTTATGCATTTATAACGAAGATGAGTCGAAATATTTACAAGTATTTAACTGTGCTGCGAGTTGTAACGATTTATTACACGAAGATAACTTGTCGTTTACTTCAAGGATGACCCTTGGGACCTTGGGATCCTGAAGAACCGGAAGCGAAGCTCGTAGAATGATCCTCAATGAGACAGAGTTCCCTCGGAGTGGTCGTGCGATTTCACTGTCCAACACCAAAGGGTATAGCCGGATAAGATAGTCAAAAATGCCGTTGAACCAAATTGTATCGACGATGTGTCGTTCGATAGGGCACCAAGAAAAAATATACTGTGCAAAGTTTCAACCCTGTATCTCGATCCGGAGGGTAGTTACGAGGTAAAATTGAAAAATCAGTTTTTGGCCTATTTTCCCTAGTTAATGATGTTTAGAAATTCTGAAAAAAAATCTGACACATGAAAAAATGCAGATTTCACATTGAGGTTCTAGGGTGACATCATTTATATTTTTACAGTAGCGATATATTGTTATAAGTATCGTTATGAATTTTTTCAGATTTTTTGGTTTTCTCCAAAACAAAATATTTAAAACATGATGACACATACATATAGTATAGAGTATGTACTGCCAGAATTAAGAGGATGCATATCTAAAAATTGGTGAAACAACAATTGCTCCAGAGAATTATATTTTTTGCTTATTTTACCTTAAATTGTTTTTCAAATATTTAAATAATGCTTTCAAACGAATTCTACAAAAATACGCTTGACTATTGTGTAGTTGGAAATAAAAAAAGATGAGAATTAATGAAATTAAAAAATTAGACTTACGACGGGCGCGAACCTAGTATAGGAAGGTCCACAGTCGAATGCCTAACGTATTGAGCCAACTGAGCTGTTGGAAACGTGATTAATATTTCTAGATGTAGTGTTTATACTGTAGAATTATTAATTAAGTTGATTTCATTCTTTTTAATTACTTCTGTACAATGTTCAAGGTTTATCAATGCCTCTGATAGTGTTACAGAATAAATGGAACGTAATAATTTTAAGGTTAGCTTAGTTCTTCGCGGAATAAACGTCGAAAAAATCGGTTTTTATATATTTTAACAACGGCGCACCAAACCAAAAAATCTGAAAAAATTCACGAACAATATTTATAACAATATATCGCTACTGTAAAAATATAAATGATGTCACTCTAGAACTTCCATGCGAAATCTGCATTTTTTTCGATTTTTTTGAGGTTTTTGATTTTTTACAAGTATGATTTTCACTTTAAAAATCTGAAACCAATTGCAAAGTATGTATTTGGGTTCTTGACATGTGTCAGATTTTTTTTTCAGAATTTCGAAACATCATTAACTAGGGAAAATAGGCCAAAAACTGATTTTTCAATTTTACCTCGTAACTACCCTCCGGATCGAGGTACAGGGTTGAAACTTTGCACAGTATATTTTTTCTTGGTGCCCTATCGAACGACACATCGTCGATACAATTTGTTTCAACGGCATTTTTGACTACCTTATCCGGCTGTACCCTTTGTTCCCAATATACTGTTGGGTCCTTCTTATAGAGTTTTTGAAAAATAAGGATAACACCGACACCGTCGATTCTATTATGCACGCACATTCGTCGAGCAAATCTCTAAGTATTATACAACTCAACAGGTTAGCTAGACTATCGATTACCTCTCGGGCTATCGATATGGCTCTCATTTCCGGGGAGCAGCAACTTTCCTCGAGGCTGCGCCTCGCATCCTGGACTATACGAACCCATTTGCATCGCTAATGTACGTGCTGTTTTCCCCAGCCGGTATCACCAGAGTGCATCATCGGTGATCGCTACTAGAAACAATTAGTCTATAAAGCAAGTACAAATCATTGGAATATCAGGATCTCTTTTACTTGAATGCAATAAGAAGGAGAAAAATGCTACTACTTCCGGCATAATTGCCCATTCTTCCGACGCCGATGGATTAAAAGCCCCGTCCACGTAAATGAATTCCGTGCAATCCGCGGGCAAATGAAACTCCGGAACATTTAAAAAACGGCGGAAAAATTCGTGTCTCTGCTCATTATACATTATTCATAACGTGACCGTTGATTTTTTCCTCGGAACGAGGGGAATTAATTAAATAATTAATTAATTAAATCATTTTTCGATTTTTCGCATCCTTTTTTGAAATTGTTACCGTGGATTGCTGTCTTTTAAAAAACTGGACATTTCGGTGTCCCGAAGCGTGGGAACAACGGGACGTATGGCTACATTAATTATTCATCGCAAACAGAACAGTTTTTTAGGGGTTGTAGAATCGAAATCTGGCATTTCCACGTACTTTATAGAAACGGTCCACTGCGCGCCACGCCGGAGCCGTTCGCTCGAGCAGAATTATCGCTCGCGTCGCCCCCGCGATAAATTCCGTCCCGCAATCAGCGAAATGAAACAACGTCCGCGTCGACATGGGGATGCAGGGGCGAGAGAGGGAGAGAGAGAGACAGAGAACGGGTAACGAGCGCGAGGAATCGGTCGGTCTCGAGCCTCCTGTGCTCCCACGAAAATCTGCGGGGGCGGTTTTCGCAGCTTCGAAACCCTTTAATTTCACGCGTCGAGGAATCCTCTTCGCCCCCCCCCTCCATACCACCCCCCGTGTTCCCACCATCAGGTTCTCCCGCAACCCTCGCGGAAGACCCGCGTTTTCAATGGTATCGCTGCACGCGCGATGAAAGAAAGGGTTCAACGACAAAAAGAAACGCTCCCCTTGCCCCCGGCCCTCGGCAACCCCCTTTGATTGGTAGCGACGCGTCTGCAACCGACGATAAAAAAAAAACCCGCGCGGAATCACGGTGTTTGCTCAGCCAGGAGAATCAAGGCGGAAGGGTCCCCGGGGCTCCTCTCGGGTTTCTCTCGTTTTCATGCTGACGCGATCCTCCGACGACGGGGGTGGCTCCATTCCGATTGATCGAGAGTTGCCTTCTGCACTCCGCTAACGAGGAGCATTTTACTTTTGAATATTCTCTGGGCGTAGCATCCGTCGAGAGAACCGTCTCAGACGTTCACAGATTGAAGCGAGCACCCCTCCACCTTTAGTTCCTTAATAATGATCGGGCTTCCCTTACTCTCTTCTCGACAGCATTAGCCCCTTACGTAGCCGACCGGGTACTCGGATTCACCGCACTTGTTTCAACAATTCTTTTTAAACTGCTCTGAATGTCCATCCCGGCATCTGTTAAATGCTGAAGCTTTTCGACGGTATACCATGTATTTCACCTAACTTGACCACCTTGAATATCTTTGTTTTTTTTTTTTTTTTTTTAAGATACGTCAAATGTCTGAAGGACAAAGTTGAATGGTAAAATGGGGCTTATACGATACCAAAAATATTTTTGTTTTTATGTAATTTGTTTTAGAGATATGAAGGTCACCTTCATTCTTTTAAGTGGAATGAGGTATTTTGCAGCTGGACATTCGTTGTAAAAAAAAGTACTTACCTATGTATGTCGAAAAGTTAGTAGTTCCGGAGATATTTCAATTTAAATAACTCTAAAACACCATTATACGGTCGTACTAAGACGTTACACAAGTAAGTAGAAATGCAGAAGGTTTCGTCCTGATTGGTCCATCCATATCGGTGTGTAATCGGTGAACATATGTAAATAGAAAAAAAAAAAAGGCGCATGGAGATCGAATCGAGTAACCTCCTCCATTTTCGAAGTCGGTTAAAAAATCTAAATGGACAATATCTTTTTACAGAACACGCTCGTTGTACGGGCTAGTTGAAGAAAGATTCGTGGTCAGAGGATTAGCACAGTGAGAGAGCTGGTGTCGTAAGAGTTTGGCGGACAGGTAGCAGAGCGGCGTGCATCCGTCGCGCGTGCATCCGTCGCGCGTGCAGGTCGTTGGCCCTGCAACGCGGAGTAAACGCGACGTCTCGATACGGCGCCAATGAAGCGCCGATATTTCTTACCGGCGCTCGGCGTCGCGCTGAAAATATCGCGACCAGGTGTATTATTGGACGTTAGCGCCGCTATAAAAATACAAAGGCGACGGCATCGACCCGTTCGGCGACGGAAGGTAACGAGGGGGAGAACCGTGTTCGTTTCCTCGAAACGTCCAACACAGCCGCCTCCTCGGCCAAGGAGGAAACTTTCGACCGGAGAAATTACAACGACCCTGACCGACACGCTCTCCGACAACACCGGCGCGGCGGATTATTCAAATCGAGTCACTCCGGTCCGCTGTTGTGTGTGTGCCGGCTAGCGTGAGCAAATGCCTTACGCAACCACACCCGGGCAAATAGTAATTCAACCTCAATTGCACGGAATCAAAGCCGTACGGGATGGTGTTCAAACAGCATTAAGGCTCTAGGCTCGTGCAACGGGCCGAACAAATCGATTCTCTTTGTCTTTTTATTGTACGAATCGATGCTGTGTTACGAATAGAATCCGGAGGCTGCGCTTGTACCCGGCGAAAAAGGAGCTTTGGGGCCACAAAAGAGACGGAAAATCATTGTTCAGCGGGTCCAATCGATCGGGCCACGCAATCGATGATCACGGAGATCGTTGTGCAACCCTCGAATCGAAATACAGTAATCGCTCTCCTTCGCTGTCCTGAACAGGGTTGCCATATTCTG
>CM052317.1:6199572-6267194 GCA_028455605.1 Lasioglossum malachurum
AATCGTGGGCACGATCGTTGTCCAGCGCCTACCCACTCCACTGCCTGTCAACGAGAGGATTAGGCCTGCGTGGATCTGCTCGCCAGATGTGTCCCAGGACTGTCCAGACCCGCGCAGAACGGAGAACAATAGGAAAGGAATATGGCAAGGAAATAAATAGTTTTCTAAAGCCAGACAGTTGACTGCGAATGCTTTTCTTTGTCATTTAACTAGCCGTTTCACTAAAGACGCAGTCGTAAATCAAAAATAGTGTCCGGGCACGGTCGTTGTCCGCTCAAACCCCGCGGCCTTTGGACAACGAAGGAGCTTTTACTGTAGCACGAAGCATTTCTCGCAAAGTCTACCGATTTTCGACGTGTACCGAAAGGTGTGTCGCAAGGTCGAGCAATAATGAGAAGAGCAAAGCATGGTTTTACGTGCACCAAGTGTATCGTTGCGATCAACCCGAAGATTGTCGCGGTCATTTCAAGTTCTGCTCGAGTCTGGGTCAGGCGGATTCGCGTTCCGCGAACCTCTAATCGGACATTCCGAGTTCTGGAATGCCGGCGGGATCCTCGAAACGGCAATCCAGTTTGTCCGCTGGACACTAACTCAATTCGTTGCATTAGCATGTATTTACGCGTATGATAGCGGCGGTCGCGTCATCGTGCCTGCTAATCGGCGTATTACTTCATCGTCGCCGGAGACCGCGGCCGCGGCAAAGGACGTCTGTTTCCAGCGATGACGACATCCCACATTCGGCTGGAAGTTCTCGCAACGCGACAGTCCCCGAATTCAGCAGATTTCGCGTAAACGTGGCCTTGCAATAACTCTCCGGGCCTCGCGAGACGACGGCACACAGAGGGGTGATAAATTTTCTGTCAATATTAAAGAACTTTCGATAGAAGATGATTTTGTACAAAAGCAAATTGTAACTAATATATTTGAAATCACAAAGATTTTGTACAAAGGAAATTAGCTTGTTCATAGAATGACACAAATTTTTATTTTGAAAGTGGCCTAAGTCCATTTGTCAGTTGACGAATTGACCATAAATTCTTAGTACATATCAGGACGTTCGTTTTTACCGAATGACAGAGATTTTGGCGTCGTAGAAATGTCATTAAAGAAAAATAATTCACTGTTTGTCCCCCGAAGTTATTATAATATGTTATCAAGAAGTGTGCCGGAAAGAGATGTCCATTTGGGCATTTTCTGGCGAGACGCGCGGCCCGGTCGAGGGGGCGTGGCCTCTGAAACTCGGCCGTCGCGAGTAAGTAAATCCGAGTGCTCGTTACGCTGTGTAATTCGGCTAGAACCGAAAGTTCCAGTGGAGTGACCCAATCGGACGGTTTGCTGCCGCATTCCTTCCGAATTCCTTCTAGGAGACTTCTTGTGAGGCACGGAGAGTACACGCTCGAAATCGTAGGCTCTGAATGTGGAGGCCGAATATTTAAGAATTTCGAAAAGCTCGTGGCTTGGTAATGCAGCGTATGCTAAAGGGAACGGTTCTGGTTTCACGTATGACTCGCCGGTGTTAAAGTTTAAAGAGCCTAGAGCCGCGATGAATGAGGCGAGCCGGTCTGAAAGAATCCGTTTTTTCCGTCGCCGGGAGGTGATCCTTTCAAAGAGAAAGAGAGAGCGAGAGAGAGAGAGAGAGAGAGAGAGAACGCGCGTGGGTTTTCGTTTGGTCGTGTTTCAAAGGGCTGATTGTGAGCGGGGGTCGCGTGATCCATGGCACACGCCCACGCGTGTCCGTATACGCACACGGGACGCGAGCCGGCGTGATCGTGATCGTGGATCTTGGATCGAGGCGCGCGCATTTAAAGGCCCCCTAATGGAAGAATTTCTGCCTCGAGATCCAACGATGTTTGTGTCGCTAGACTCGCGAAATTGAATTAACAAGATTGAATTAACAGTTCCAATATCTTCAGAAATTGTGAAAGACGAAATCTGAAATCCGTCATTTTCGACGGGGCTCGATAGTTCCAGTGTTAAAACCAGGGTTACCATATTTTTCTCTCGCCAGTCACTCTTCCCACTAACGCTCCCACTCTTCCCACTAGTCGCTGACGCGACCGTACGCCAGGGGTCGCCACTGTCGCCAGCGTTAGTGGGAAGAGTGCAAAGACGAGCTACGCGCGTAGCTGGGCGAGAGGCGGAAGGGTAAGGGACCTGGCGAGTGAAAAATATGGTAACCCTTGTTGAAACTGTAAGGGAACAGCAAATCTGGCAACGCGATATTTTCAAACAGGTCTGGCAGCACGCTGAGTTGCCAGATTCTTCTCGTTCAGCAAATTTTAATCGTGTAACAACTGCCAGGAAAACTCGAGTGAGAGGTTCCAGCACGCGTCCAGGCCGCTGACATAATAGTCAGTAAAGTAGTCTCGCGTTAGAAGTAACATGTACCATTAGCGCTGTGCAAATTGGCCGGAAGACGGCTGAAAGATGCAACATGTTTGCGCCGTCAGTCAGGACTCGCGACGCGAATTAAGTTAATGAACTTGGAGCAAGCTCGCCGCGTACCTTTTTCCGTTGATAACGAGATAGGAGCCGCGTAGTCTGCGAAGGGTACGAGCAACACCGACACAGCCAGGCAAATATTGATTATTTCTCTACATGGTACCGTCCAGTCTAGACGGGATCTATACTCGAATACGCTGGAGAGACACGCGATCATTCGACGACGCGGCACCGCGCCGCGCGAATCATTGAGAAAATAGACTCGTTAGGAGGCCTGGCTAAAGGTCGATTCATACACGTGCGATCCGAACATCCGAGAAAATATTCTAGCCCAGGTTTAAGTGACACCGTCCGCAACCGAGAAAGTCTGAGCGGCTTCGTTCCGATACTTTTCTTCGAGACTGAGAGCATAGGCTAAAACTTCGGATCGCACGTGTATGATCGCCGAAAAACAGCGTCCGATATCTGAGACGCGTGTGTGAATCGACCTTAACTCGGCTGTTCTTCTCGCCAACGACGCGGAGCATGGCTGTCCAACTGACGACGGGCTTTTTGTTTCTTTTTCAGCACAGGCCTGGAACATGCCAGAGGAACAGAAGTCTGCTGGCGGCCCGCCGGAAGTTGCCGCTGAAAATGGGACCGGAACGAACTCGCCCACGAAGAGTCCGGTTAGCAGGGGCAAATTGGCCGTTGCGAACATCAGTCTTCTCGATGGGACTGTCAAAGATTTCCATATCGACGTGAGCAACTATACGTTATATCACTAACGTTTCAACGATGATAATATTTTGTTTCGATCACTGGGCAGCAGCTTGAACTCGCTAATCGAACGAATCTTTCACAGAGGAAGGCGAAGGGCCAGGATCTGCTCGACATGATCTGTCAGAGCATGAACCTCCTGGAGAAGGATTACTTCGGCCTCATCTACGAGGACAGACACGACGCGCGAAACTGGCTGGACCTGGACAAAAGGATTGCGAAGTTCATAAAAAGTACCGATCGACGGCTCTGTACAGAATCAATGCGAATTTTCTTTCATGTTTTTCAAAGGCGGTGGGGAACACGAAAAATAGAATTGATTTGAATTTGGAGTGCGAAACCGGAAAATTCGATGCCGTCAGTCAGTTAACATGTTGACCCTTTGCAGTCGGAGCTATTTCAACTTGAAAATTAAACATTTCTTCCGATCTAGAGTAATTTCATTGGATGTGATTCTTGTCATTTTATGGATATGAAATTGATATAACACCTCATACAATACTTAAATGTGTACAGTTAAGGGCAAAAATTATCACACATACTTTAAATCAGAATAACTTTTTTATGAATGGACCAAACGACTTCAATTTCTCGGTCAGGCTAGATGAATTAGTTTAGTAAGTGACGTGTAAAAAATATGTTGAAAATATGCACTTGGTCGGAATTGTGAAAAACAAAAGTAAAAATTGATTTTTACGACTTTTTAGCTGAGCCAATAACGATGATTTAAAAGATGTGTTTGGTCAACTAGTATGAATTATATACGCTCCGAAAATTTCACTGAAATTGGTTAATTTGTTTACGAGTTATAATCGATCAAAAGTGATAAAAATGGCAATTTTTTAAGATTTTTAGCCTTATCACTACTTTTCATCGATTATAACTCGTAAACCAATTAACCAATTTCAGTGAAATTTTCGGAGCGTATATAATTCATACAAGTTGACCAAACACTTCTTTTAAATCTTCGTTATTGGCCCAGCTAAAAAGGTCACTTACTAAACTAATTCTTCTAGTCTTACAGAGAAATTGAAGTTGTTTGATCCATTCAAAATAAAATGTCCATGCAAAATAAAAAATGTCTACGTCGATTCCAAGACACAGAGGTTACGTAAAAATTTCTTTCTTGTTTTAATTATCTTATTGAACTGGAACTAATACGTTGATGTTCTTGAATTTCTTAAATATGTGCACTGTCTAGTGCAAAAAAAATCAAAAATCCGCAGTTTAGTGATCAGTTTTGCTCCTAACTGTAGTAATTGATTAGATACCAACATATTAAATAATGTAAACAATGTTTTGAATAATGGTACAGGTATTTCCGACTGCTGAGGGTTAATAGTATTAAGGGATGAAGTGTCCAATTGAAATTCGCACTGGTTCTAGGACATATTTTGCATTGTCTCTTGCTGATCACCGGTAACGCTTTTTTGTGTTCGTTTGTTCAATTGCAGACGAACCGTGGAAGTTCAATTTCGAGGTGAAGTTTTATCCGCCGGACCCGGCCCAGTTGCAGGAGGACATAACGCGTTACCAGTTATGTCTTCAAATACGAAACGATATCATCACAGGCCGATTGCCGTGCTCGTTCGTAACTCACGCCCTCCTCGGCTCGTTTCTAGTGCAATCCGAGGTTGGGAATTACGATCCGGACACGCACGGTCGCACCTACTTGAAGGATTTCAAGTTCGCCCCGAATCAGACGCCGGAGCTAGTGGAAAAAGTAATAGAGCTGCATAAAACGCATAGGTCAGTGTCTCAACTGTTAATCCGTTCGCTGTGCATCCGAGAGCGTTGTGCGAGCCTCTCGTTCCCCAAAAATTGATTGACGATCATGGCGTATCGACGAACGATGGATTTTCAGGGGTCAGATGCCTGCCGAAGCGGAGCTCAACTATCTTGAGAATGCGAAGAAGCTGGCGATGTACGGCGTCGATCTGCATCCGGCTAAAGACTCCGAGGGAGTCGATATAATGCTAGGCGTATGCTCGTCGGGTCTTCTCGTCTACAGGGATCGATTACGGATCAACAGGTTCGCCTGGCCGAAAATCTTGAAGATCTCTTACAAGAGACACAATTTTTATATAAAGATCAGACCGGGCGAGTTCGAGCAGTTCGAGTCGACGATCGGCTTCAAATTAGCCAATCACAGGGCGGCGAAGAAGCTGTGGAAAGTTTGCGTGGAACACCACACTTTCTTCAGGTAAGCGCAGACGGCGGATCTTCATGCGAAAGAAAAATGTTCTACTTAAAATCCTTGGATCTCATTGAAAATGTTTGCAGGCTCATGAGTCCGGAGCCTGTTAAGAAAGTAGGTCTAATACCGCACTTGGGATCCCGTTTCCGGTACTCCGGGAGAACCCATTACGAAACGAAAAAGACCCCTATCGACAGGCAACCTCCGCAATTCGAGAGATCATTGAGCGTTCGTCGGCCGACGTCTCGCAGCATGGACGGTAACAATAGTTTTCTTCCTCTACTACTTCTTTATCACTCATCGAGGTACTGCTTTTGATTTTCTCCTGACCGACTTTGTGGGAATCGCTTGTTCGGTGCTTACCCGTGCATGAAGATCCGTTTAATAACGCGACTGCTTTACACAGCGTTAGGCGGACCTAAACAATTCGAGAGTTACGGTTCCGAACCCAGCAAGAGACACACGATGAGCTATGAACCGGAAATGATCCCCGATATGGAGCATATAGATCAACGGCCTAGTCCAATTAAAAAACAAAAGGAGAAGGTAAAACGAAAAATCTATATTTCTCTTGTCTACTCTTTTTTTTTTCATTATTGAATCGATATACATAGTGATAGTTTTGTAGAACGTGCATGAATTGTTCATGCAGATTGAGAGATTTATTTAACGAGGAATCCATCTTAAGGAATCTCTGATTTTTACCTGCGGTCTACGCTTTCAAACGAAACTGATTCTCGAATGTCAAAATCCAACTAATTATTCAGTCGTGTCGTAATCATCAGATGTAACCATACTATTGAGAACGCCATTACCACGAAAACCGAGAAATTCTGGAACACCAATTGGATCATTCTGACAGAAGCAGGATTAGAAAATATTTGCTAGAAATTGCAGGATCGATCACTGTGTACACACTTTGAAAATTCAACGGACTCGTAGCCGTGGCATGTTAATGATTCACTGTGCACCATGTATTAGACGTGGTCGTATGCATTAAGCGGGCCCTAGACGTTCAATAATATTGTCAACGCGGCCATCGAACGCGGCAGGAGTTCAAACGCATTGATCAATATATTGAAGCATATCGATAGAAATTTTGATTGAAGCGCATTGACATATTACGGTGATGAGGTAGCAGAGCCCAGAGGCAATTATATTGGCAGGAATGTACCGAAACAATCTGTTCCGGACAAAAAGACTCCAGGACATGTCCTACAAGTTACAAAATATACAGAAATACACATGTTATACACGTTAATTTTTCAGAATCAAATCATACCAATTTTCTAAAATTCTGCGGGGTGCTCAAGGTACCCCATTTTCTTACTTTACTAAATACTATACAGAGTGTGTCCGTTAAGTTATGTCACCATTTTTTAGGCATTTCCGGTAGTGTAATTAAAAAATGTTTTAGACAAAAGTTTCTCAGTACTTGGTGAGCTACATGTTTGCATATTCTTAAATCTGAAGAAATGTGCTTTTTACGTAAAAAACTAAAGGTCACCTTGACTTTTTTAAATGGCACCATATGTTTTGGACGTCATAGGGTTGTTGCTAACGTCGAGACGTCGTTACACCGTGGTTAAAATGAACCCTTATTTGAAAATCGCCACGTCGTTCAGTCGTTACAAATGCGTCACGTTTGTATTTTTGTTTCTGATTTGTGTAATTGTTATTGTCAATCTACATTGACAATATTATTGAACGTCTAGGGGCCGCTTTAGATTTACTTGAACGTATCCGAAATTGTTCAGACATATAATTCGAGTGCAAGTTAATTAACATCGGGTACGATTGACATCCCGAAACAAGAATTGCAGGGGATACCGGTCGATACCTCGTCCCGTTTCCACTCGGAAAAGATATCGACGATTCGTTAATTAACTTGTATAAGATTCCAAAGACTGATCGAAACATCCCCATGCAAGAAACGTAGAGATTCGTAGAGTTTTTCCGAAGACACACGTTGTCTCGTTGAGATTTTTTTCGGAACGCGTGAACACATGGCGTTTTGTATAACTCGAATTGTGCTTCTTTATCATGAGAGAAACGAGAGAAAAAAAGAAACTAACTGACACCATTAACCTAACACCGGTAGCTCACACGCAAAACAAGTGCTGGAACAACATCAGCTAGCAGTACCAGTAGCCTGGAAGGAGAATACGATGCAGATCGTGGCAAAAAGGTATAGACATTCACCTGGGTCCATTCTACCGTGCATTAACAGACAACCCATCTCCACTGGTCTTGTTGTATGTGACCAATTTGGTGTTTTCCTCTATTCGATATGTGCATGCTGCTATCTTTTTTTTTCTGAATTATTTTGCGAGCATCATACGGCCATCGCCTCAAAGCTGAAAATTCATTCGAGTTATCCCCGAACGACGATAATCATCCGCAGCGCAAGCATGTTGTAAATGAACTGTCGCAAACGTTAATGCAAATTATACGCCAACGATTCTCATATACATATATCGATAGAATTAAATATTTTTTTTATCTTTTCACCGCACACCGATTTGTCCGCATGTAAATAATAACGATCGTGAGCGGCACGTTGTTGCAAGCAGTGCTATTGGAAGATAGAGAGAAAGAGAGAGAGAGAGAAAAAAAAAGAAAGAATCAGAGTACATGGAAAAAAATATACAGCAGGAAAGTATGCTCGTCGTAAACCGATTCTAACCGATCCTAACCCGAATCAACGACTATATCACATCATGTAATACTATTTTGAGAGCGCAGACCGTACTTAGTTGTCAAGCATGAAACATATGCCGACAGACCGTGATATTAATATCTATTATATACATATTATCTATTGTGTACAGTAGACCGTAGCTTAGCCGATAGTGTTTTCTATTCGTGCTTATTGCATGAAGCGATGTGTGACTATAAATTTACTTATAGAAACCGGTCGGAGGAATCGCGGTCCTACCGCCCGGTGGTCTATCTAAGAAGAAAAAGGATAAGCAAAACGAGAATGAGAAGGAGAATCATAACGATCTAAACAACTCCGATCTGATTAACGAAAACGCTGTCCTCGACAGCAACGACTTAAAGTCGCCCAGTAAAAAAGAACTGAAAAAGAAAGACAAGGAAACGCCCGAGAAAAAAGATAAAGAAAAGAAAGAGAAAATAAAGGTAAGTGCTTACAAACGTTCAGGTACCGGCGCGCTGTGGCTAACGCAGCAGCGTCTATCACTGATTAGAGAACAAAAAAAAAAAAAAGAAAGTTAGTCGTAATGACAATCGATCGTTAGAAAACTGTTCACATTTTGTTAGACGCATTCCTATACTTCAAGTATTATACATAGTACTTACGTACAGATATGTGCACGATCATTAGTTTGTTCTATAGTGAGAGAGAGAATAGCAATGCATCGACGTATCTGCGTAGTTTCTTCTTAGCTTCGTTAGTTTCTCCTGTGGTATACAGGGTCCCCGAAAAATGCAGCTCTTCGAAATAGATGATTCACGAGGTGATTCGCAATGGAAAAATTTACTCGATATCACCACAGGAAGCATCAACTTTCGAGGAAATACATTGTTCGGACACCCTGTATATTTACAGCGTGTACGGGGCGAGTCTCGAGAAACTGAGATTATCGGACTGTTTGAATCCGAAGGCGCGTGCTGTTTCTCGTGGCTCACCCTGTGTATTCAGATGGATACAGTGGATGAAAAAGTATTGGCACACCCAGCCTCGAAAATCCTAGCCGATTAAGATTGTCAAAACTGCCCTTAGAGCTTTTTGAATGGCTATTGAACCATTCGAAAAATCTGACCAAGAAAAACCCCTCTGAGTAAAGTTTCAGCCCTCTAGCTTATACTAGTATAACTACCTTTTATTGTTTTTGACAATGACGCAGCCGAACAAAAAATCTGAAAAAAATTGAGAACACTGCCTGTTATAGTACTTATTCAGGAAACCAAGCAGTAGAATAGCATGTTTTCATATTTTTGAGAAAAAAATCTTTCCGATTTTTTTGAAGTTTTTCATTTTTTACGACCACAGTTTGCACCCAAAAAATCTGAAAAATTCTCAAAAATGCACCTTAGGATCCGAAACATGTCACATTTTTTCCAAAATTTTAGAACGCATTTGAAACCCGAAAATGCGCCGGAAAGCGCAAAATCTATTTTACCCTGTAACTACCCTCACGGGCAAAGAGGGCTGAAACTTTACTCAGAGGGCTGAAACTTTACTCAGAGGGGTTTTTCTTGGTCAGCTTTCGAATGGTTCAATAGCCATTCAGAAAGCTCTAAGGGCAGTTTTGACCATCTTCATCGGCTAGGCCCTTTATTCCGTTTAATTGAGTAAGAGTTCTTTGATCCACTGTATGCGGCATGTTTCTGGAATTTTGCATGTTTTTGTTTATTACGAAAGAGTCCGGTCGGTGGCTTCCTATTCGGCAAAAAGGAAAAGGACTCGAAGCAGAAGAAACAGAAGAAGAACAAGGAGCTGGAAGAATCTCTGGAGAAGAGCGACACGGAGTCGAATCTCTCAACGTTGGAGAAGCAGCAGCAGGCGAAACCTCTGACCGAGACGTCGAACATCGAAAAGCCGAAAACCGCGCCGGAATCGCCGCAGCCGCCTGGTTACACGAAGCCGTACGATTACGAGGAGACGGAGACCTCGCCGACGAGAAAACCGTTCACGCCGCACGGGTTTTCGTACGAGGACAGACCGGCTTCGCCCGGAGTGCAGAGCCAGCAATCGCCGACCGCCGCGAGCCGCAAAGCCACGGGTCTAGCCTTTAATTACGCCCCTGGCGAGGAGAAGAAAGTGGCGGAATCAGCGGAAAAGAGGAAAACCAAAGAAGCGGACGCGACTAAGCTCGGATTAAAGACTCCGGGTCTGAATTACGTGGAATCGGCGGGATTAAAGGAACAACAGAAAGCCGTTTCACGACCAGACGTAGCAGAGAAAGACGTGTCGGCGGCACTGATCGCCGCTGAAAAGCTACAAGAACAAGCGGATCGAGTCAGCGCGGTACCACCGGCGTCTGCGATTGAATCGAAACCGGAGTACCATATTCTCCCGCTGCCGGATGGATCGAAAGTTATCGGAGGTGTTATTTATACCAAAGATGGCAAACCGTTGGATCAACACAGCCTTGGCCCGGACAATAGCAGAGTGATCAACGGAAAGGTTTGTACGAAGGACGGACACCCAATCAAGAAAGCGGATTTCGGTCCCCACGGGCTGTACGTTCAGAACGGCGTGGTTACCAGTAAAGACGGCAAGCCGGTGAACCAAGGAGTCCTGGGTGTTGAAAGGAATTTTATAAAGGATGGTACTATATACGGCTGCGACGGACAGATCGCCGCGGATCAGCATCTGTTAGGACCGGACCACGCGCTAGTCAAAGATGGTAAAGTAGCGATGAAGAACGGGAAACCGGTGCAGTACTGCAAACTAGGCAGCGACGGTACGTACGTTAAAGAGGGCCTCGTGTTCTCCGCTGATTTGAAACCGCTCACGCAGGGCTCCTACGGTATAAACGAAAGCTACATCGTTGCCGGGACGGTGTTCGACAAGAGCTGCAAGCCGTTGAGTCAAAGCGCGCTGATACCGGATCAAACTTACGTCAGCGACGGTCTAATCTGCGGTGCGTCGGGAAACGGACTCAGCAATGGTTTCCTGGGTCACGAAAGCCATTATATAGCGGACGGAAAGGTTTACTCGAAGGACGGGAAACCAGTGAAACACGAGTCGTTCAGTTCCGACGGATCCGTCATAAAAGACGGCATACTCTACACGAAGGATGGGAAGTTCTTGAATCAAGGATCTCTGCTTCCTTGCGGTGCTCATTTGAAGGATGGGAAGATCGTTGGCAAGGACGGGAAGGCGATCAAGCACGCGTTCTACAAACCCGACGGAAGCTTCGTGAAAGATGGCATTCTGTACGGCAAGGACGGCAGGCCTATGAGCCAGATTCCGTTGATAGGAGACGGAAGTTACATCAAAGAAGGCGTTGTGCACGGTAGCAACGGTCGGCCATTGTCGCAGAATCTTTTCAAGCCCGACGAGACGGTGATCAAAGACGGCGTGATCTATGATGTGAACGGAGCGACGTTAACAGACGCTTCCCTCGGACCGGACGGGATGCTGATCAAGAACGGAAACGTGATCGGGAAAGACGGTAAACCCGTGAAGCAAGAATCGTTCGGTTCGAACGGGAGTTATATAAAGAAAGGATTGGTTCACGCGAAGAGCGGCAAACCTTTGAACCAGGACTCGTTGGTGGCCGAAGGCGCGTCCATCAAGGACGGCAAGCTCTGCTCCAAGGACGGAAAGACGTTGAAGTTCTCGTACTTCAGGCCGGACGGAAGTTACATCAAAGATGGCCTCGTGTACGGTGTGGACGGGAAGCCGTTGAACCAGAGTGCGGCTCTTTCGGAGGACAACTACATCGCGAACGGGGTGATATTCGATTCGAACGGCATGCCGTTGAACAGAGATATGTTTGGATCGGATGGTTCGTACGTCGCCGGCGGTATGATCTACGGGAAAGACGGTAGAATAATATTGGACGGTGTTTTCGGACCCGACGACAACATCATCAAGAACGGCTTGATCATCGGCAGAGACGGGAAACCGTTGACCCAGGACGACAAGGGGCCAGACAACTTAGCGGTGAAAGATGGAAAGATCGTCGACAACCAAGGGAACCCTAAGAACTTGGCATCCTTGGTTCCCCAGGGCTGCTACATCCAAGACGGCGTGATCTATGACAAGAACCAGTGTCCTCTGAAGCAGGGAGCATTCAAGCCGGACGGCAGCTACATCAGAGACGGCCTGGTGCATGGTTGGGGCGGTCAATTGCTGAACGCTGGATCAGCGTTGCCCAGCGGAAGCTACGTCGAGGAGGGTAGGATTTATGGGAAGGATAAGCTGCCTCTGAACCACAGTTCATTTGGCACCGATGGTGGACATATCGCCAACGGTTACGTGTACGGCAAAGACAAAAAGCCGCTCAGCCACGGGACATTTGGCAGCGACGGCAGCTACATAAAGAACGGCCTGATACACGAGGCAAGCGGTAAGCCATCGAATAAGAAACAAACGGTTATTACCGTGACGTTGGTGCGGTACGGATTGGTGTGCGGCAACGACGGTAAACCGTTGAAATACGGTAATTTCGATTCGAACGGCAGTATCGTGAAAGACGGACGGATTTACGATCACGCTGGACAGCCCCTGAATCAGGCAACCTATAAGAGCGACGGTAGCTGTGTGAAGGATGGCCTGATCTACGGGAGCAACGGGAAACCAGCGACGCAGGGGGTGTTACCATCGGAGACCAGTTTCATCAGGAATGGAAAGATCTACGACTCGAATGGACAGCCGCTTACCCAAGAAGCATTCGGTCCGGAGGGTTTGAAGGTAGAGCAGGGTGTGCTGGTTGATAAAGCAGGAAAACCGCTGAAACAGGCGAACTTCGACTCCGATGGGAACGTCGTGAAAGATGGCGTTGTTTGCTCGACCGCCGGTAAGCCTGTAGATAAATATTTCACCGTGATCACCATCACTTCGGTGCGCAAAGGGTTGCTGTGCGACAGGGACGGTAAACCGGTAAGCCAGGCGGCATTCTCGAACGATGGTAGTTACGTCAAGGATGGAAAGATATACGATAAGTCTGGGAACCCGATGAACCAAGAGATCTTCGGGGAGGAGGGTGCGTTCGTGAAGGACGGCATGGTGTTTGCCAGCGCTGGACAACCGTTGAACAGCGAGACAATCTTGAAAGAAGTCCAGGATGCCAACAAAGTCGTCTCGAAAACGAAGAAACCACCGGCGCTACCGAGCACCGCTCCGACCATTGTGAAGACGACCACGAAGCAGTCGGTGGTGAAGGATCAGGAAGGAGTCACGCAAAATATAGAAGAGAAAATTGAGGATTTGACGCCAGGAGGGACAGGCCAAGTAACCGTTTCCACGCAGATTAACAAGGTGATATAATTTTGTCAAGTAACACGAGATACTCTAAGCTCAATCACACTTCCGCACTGATCACAGGAGGTAACACGGAACGATCCGACGACATTATTGGGGACGCGTTCAATTTCACAGTTTGTCCTCCGCGCGTCCCCTGTTGTTCTTCGAATTGCCGGAAAGATTTCCTTGAATCTATTCGTTGTAGCGTATTTACTAGTTTGTCGGAGATATGTATATTTTATGTGTTGCAATGTGATCCTCAGTAGTATTTGTGTACCGCATGCTGTAAATGTTTATTTGTCGGTATTAGTTGCAAACATCGAAAACCGTACACGTGTAAAAAAAAGCTGCAATCATCTTGAAACCAGTGTACAAGAGCAAAAAGATTCGACTGAACATACACACCTTGATTTTCTTATATTCGTTTTGAATCTCATGTGCACTCACATCATATATACCGTTCTGTTATTATGAGACACTAGTCACCTTGTAGTTGTATTTAGGCAGAGGCACCGGATGACGGTAGAGCTCCCTACATGACAGCGACCGCTGTCACAACGCGTACCGCTACCATGCACGAGGACCTCGAAAAGAACCAAAAGACCAGCCAGGTTTGTACATTGTTCACGCAATTACACGCGCGTACACTTAACCGTATGTATCTCTTTCGCGACACTCTGAGAAATTCGTCTACAGAGTTGGTGCGAGACCTTTTTTTTATAATTTTTTTGTCACATCAGGTAGAAGAAAAGACTGTAGCACACACGACTGCGACCAGCGCGACGAGACAGGAGCAGAGAGTGGTCACTCAAGAAGTTCGAACAACCAGCCACGTTCTGTCCGGTGAACAGGTAATTTTGCGGATTCCGAACTCTGCGATAGCGTACATAGCTCACTAATAATGGTTGAAGCATGTAAGCATTCACGGAAGACACCACCACATATATCATATATACCTTTGGTTGATGCTGCCCGATCGGCTCAAGAATAACGTTACCAAATGCGTTCGCTCGTTGCTTCTTGAAGAACAATTTCTCTTATTCTTTCGCCGATCGTACAGAAGGATATCATTCGAACAGATTGTGTTACGTCGTTAGGTGTACAAGTTCCAACAGAATTACCTCGTAATTTTACAAAGGATACCAGCGTGTACTATCAGTAATACTCACTCATAACGCTGATTAATTGATTAAATTTAACCCATGCTACTTTTTCATTCGATTTAATTTTTTTTTTATTTATTTTTGTAATTAATTTTTGCCGGCTTGGTTAACACATTGCATGGTGTAGCTGTTCTCACGAAGGCTCAGTACATCCAGTTCAAGCAGCGATGATTCAGGTACTCCAATTGACCTTGAAGATGATCAGCAGGCTTTCTACAATCAATATTATCAGGTAAATCTTCAGGGATCGTATAAATTTATTAGCGGATCTTATCGAAAGTTATTGTCGGAGATGTTTTTTGATTTCTGCGAGATTATAAATGTTGAAATATAGTCGCAAGAAAGATTTTTTTAAGTTGTTTCTGAGTGGATCTGCGTTCAGGTACATGTCTTTCTTTTATTATTCTCATCGCACAACGTAACATATATTTAAAAAGCATTACTAAAAAGAGAAAAACGAAAAGAAAAAGAACTGACTGGATCCTGACTGGATTGCAAATTTCAAATGTGTTTGTCGCATTGGTTCTCATCGATTAACATTTCATCGATACTAAAAAATAACATTCCCATAAACAGTTGAGAAAGTGTAACGTATCATTATCTCGAAAGGCACTGGTTTTAAGGTATTACCAATTAATATTTCATGAGAATAACAAGACACTTCGATACTCAAAACCTTTGGTTCATTGTTTATCGTCTATGTACTCTTCTTAGCGCATTAATCGTTATCTGTACATTGTAATATATCGTATAATATCGTTTGCGTTAAGTACACTCACGAGAAGTTGTTGTTACGTTCTGCTGACGGAATAAATGTCATTGCTGGAAAATTTGATTCAGGGCGATCCGGCTAGTGTCGAGACAACCGAAACATACGATCAGAAAGGAGAACCGGAAACTAATGTAACAGCGACTTCTACGGTTCCACTGGTAGCAACCGAAACTAGGAAAGTAGCTGTTGAGAGCGAAGATGGTTTGTATAGCGCAACGGGAGAGATTGTCAGCTCTCAAACAATATCCAGCAAAACTCGTACCGTTGAAACGATCACGGTAAGATTCTTCAGTCTTTCGAGGAACCATTAGTTTAGTAAGTAAAGTTGCGATCTGGCTCCCATCGTCTGTTCCGCGCCGAAAGTACAGGGTGACACAAAATTACATGTCGCGGTCACCATCGCGCGATTCTACACCCCCGATTTAGTCGAAAAAATATATATAAAAAAATCTTAGATATATATAAAAAAGTCTATGGTAAACACGGACCGCGCGGCAGCTTGAGCTTCTTGGCCCCTCGCGGGGTTGCTGCCCAGTGGAAGGGGTAGGCGAAGGGACAGCGATCGTGGAGATCCTCGGGCCTCGGGCCACGGGGAACTGGATCGCGACTTTACTATACATAACAAGTAAATAGAAGGTGTTGCAAATCGATCATTTTCATTTTAGTACAAAACGGAGAGGGACGGGGTTGTAGAGACCCGGGTGGAACAGAAAATAACGATACAGTCGGACGGTGATCCCATTGATCACGATCGTGCTCTAGCAGAGGCGATTCAAGAAGCCACCGCGATGAACCCGGACATGACAGTCGAGAAAATCGAGATCCAACAGCAAACAGCGCAGTAATCGGCGTTGTACGAATAATTCTGTAAGAAATAGAGGGCACTCATTGTCTAAAAGATTTAACGCTGGTAAGTTAAGCACTAGAGAATTAAAACGATATTTCACTGTTAATATATTATCATTGCATTCGTACGATGCACGAGAGGAACAATTGAACTGATTATTTATATCGTCGAAATTAATATCTTTCCTGTAAGAATTGGAAATCATTATTTCTTATGGCAAACGTTGCCCGCTAACATGAGCTTTGAGCTTGATTCAAAATCAAGTCGTTTACTCGAAGAAAGAACATCGATATGTTGTTTCTTTCAACGAGAAATAAAATCGCGGTACCTTGTACCATAAACTGCAGTGTTCATACTTCAGAGTATGTGTCGATTACATACACGAAGCATAAATATATATATTATACATATTATGTATACATAGTCATGTATGTATTTACGTGAACGTGATCACGGTCTGTTCATATAGGTAGAAAGATAACGAGTGCCCTATAAACTTACATCGTTTCACGGAAAGTGAAATGTCGCGTCATTGGTATAGATACAAAAAATTTGTTCAATATTATACTGAAAACCGTTGGCGATGCTAAGCTTAATTGTCTGTTTTTCTTTTCTATTGTTTTATTCTTCCACGAACGTGCTTTCTGTTTCGATATAAATTTCTATTTTTAAAAAGTTCATCCACGAGCCTAACGTATATAATGAAGAACGAAAATAACTTTGAGAAATATTACAGTTTAAAAGTGTTTTGCGAAGTCGAAGATATTTAAAATATATATTATTAATACACAGATGAATTATACAACCATTATAAACATATATGTCTAACAGATACAAACACTATACGTGCATACACACAAATACACACACACACACACACACACACACACACACACACACACATATATATATATATGTATATATATGTATATGTATACATACATAAATGACACACGTGTAATGTGATTTTATGAATCTGTTGATACAAAGAAATTATTCCAAACTGAATATATAAAAAACTAATGGTGGAAGGTATATAGTACGTAAGTGACAACAGGCACACAAGAATCTTTTCGGACATCGCTTTCATACGAATTATAGAATCTAACTGTAGCTTTCATGCAATACTTTTTTTACATTTTGATGATTTGTAATATAATTTTTCTTTTTTTAATAATCATTACTACATAATGTTCGTTGTGTGACAAAGTCAAAGTCTTTTACATATGAAATATTAATATATATACATAGAAAAACAAATATATATATAGATTTATATATATACATGTACACATAAAACACTTATGCGTTTATTCGACGGAAAATGTTGGAAATCTACAAAGTTTCCTTCGACTTAAAGTATTAGTATCAGCAATTTAGAACAAAAGGAACAATACGTATTATTCGCATTGCTGTTACGTACACTTCTTTTATTTAATAATTTAAAACGAGCATTAGGAAGCTGTGCAGATTTCCTTGAATTCTATACTTTGCGAGCGATAAGAGTTATTAGTATAATGAATACTAGTAAGACGATAAATTATATATGTATATGTAACTTCATACCAAGAGCTATGATGCATTGGTCAGCGTATGTGTCTAAATTTAGCTGTAACTCCTGTAGTTTTAAGACTACACACTGTCAAATAAGGTTTTTCGTTTATTCAGTAGTTTATTTAATTTTTTTTTTTATGAGACGCGAAGAATTACGCTAAGATCGAGAAAAGGCTGATAACCTGAATCTACAATAAAATTTATTAAGATTTGAATCACCTTTTTTTTTTATTCGAAAGAAAAGAAAAATAAAATTATATATAAACAAATTTATATATATTAGAATGTACCGCAGCTTTATATATATTTATGTATGAATAATATAATATACATATTGTACATGCGGCAATTGTGACACAGCATTAAGATATGCATATCTCACTGTAGGAGGCTTGTTTATACCTTTGTTCTCTAAAAGAAATGCATTATTCGAGAATATACCTGTTGATATACTATATGTATATATATTACGCTTGCATTCTGCACAAAGCATTTATTTTCTAACGATAACTATTTTCACGCGTTAATTATAAACTAATCTTTTTTACTTTTCTACCTTTTACATGAATGTAACTCAATCAAATTTTTGATACATCCATTAGTTTCGGTGAAACGAGATAGATTTTAGCTGTTTACGTTCGATACATCTCACCGGAGAGTAAACAATTTCTTCAAAGGATTCTGATAATGTTAACAGACACACACATGATAGTATATACATATATATAGAGAGAGAATCATCATAGTTGATCTGGAACAAAGGATAATCATCGTCCATCTACGTGCGAGCTGCATTTTGTCTTTTAAGTTTAGTTTGTTATACGCTGGCAGCTAATGTTTCAAATATATTGATTCATTAATCTCACCTTATTTCGAAGTGTCAACTGGTATTTTAAGATAATGCTCAACCATTACAATAATCAATTCTTTCTATTCCCGAACATATTATTCGTGAGCAATTCGCATACAACACTTGATAGAACAAGGCTTCGTTTTCCGGATACAATAGAAGACCGAGTGAAGTTACTACCAATAAGAAATTCATTTTCTACTCGTATCTTTTGTACCGTGTAATTTTATAATTTATGTACTTGTTCTTATCGTGTAATCTAACATTCCATGCTTATAGTGACTAACAAGTTATATATTGTAAATGCCTGCGTCATTTCAAAGTGTAATTTATTTAATTCTTCATAAAGTAATCAGAATTTTATGAAAGCTAGCTCTGCTTGAAGAATTTCTTGCGTAATTTTCATCGAGTTCGCCAAGCGTGAATAAACATTTCCTAGATTGTATCAACTTTCGTATACTTCTATTCGCGGTTTAGTTGGTATAGAAAACTGATCTTTAAAGATATATATAATGTGCATAAGTCTTCAAGCAGTGTACAAACGTCGTTAATAGTATTTTGTACTTTGATATTTCTGTTGTTTATTCAGTGATAACGTAATATTATACTTTTATAATGTCATAATTATAACATCATACTGATCCCCGCGTCAGATCTGGGTTTTACTCTATGCACGTATTCGTTATATTTCAATTGAACAGTTGTTTCACCCGCATGAACTGCAATGTACTTTTTTTTCGTTCAGTTATACAAAAGAAAACTGTCACTTTACATGCACATTCGTATAATAGAATAGCCGCCTTAGTGCTAGAAAGTTGTACAAAGTATCGTTCGTAATTAGCTCGCCTTCAGTGTTTCTTTTCACATGTTTCGCCATGTGTACTTTTCTTCGATGCAAACTCGGTTGTAGGATTTTTATTTTTACTTTTTTTTGTACACGACTTTCCGGCATGCAGGCATTAACGAGATATAGTGTCTATATATACATACGTGGTAGTTATTTAATAGCATATACATACATACATATAAAACGACTAAACCTGAATGAGAACCATACAATGAATTATAAATAATTTTTCTAAACAAGAATATTAATAAATAAGAACACATATATATCTAATCGAAGGAATCTGTTTCTTTGCATGCATATATGTATAATTTGTTGTTGTAACGTTATGAAAGTTAATAATGACAAATGTATTGAATGTTACACAAAAAGAAAACAAAACTGTTCTTTTATTTTATGTTAGGGGGCTTTGTGATCGGTGGTAATTGAATAGCTTTGCTCTTCAACGAGGATCGCACAACATGAGCCTGTTTCGTCTTAATTACGTTACTCCAGAATGGCCTTGGTGTCACATGGCCTTGTCGTATAGTTTTTGTACCTGGCGCTAAATTAATTAAAAAGATAGATTTAGCATGTATATATATATATATATACATATATTGTACGTACAGTAAAATCGCGATCTAAGCGCGACGGAGCTTTGTGATCTAAGCCAGTTCGCCTACCCCTTCCACTGGTGGCGTACCTCGCGAGGGAACTATTAACCCAATTACAAAACTTATTTATTTTTCATTATTTTTTCATGGGTCTTTTACCGACTTATTTCTGCCTTTTTTCTGAGTAAAATGACACTAAACACGATATAATTTCAACTGCTTTTAGTGGTTTCATTGACGGTACGCAGTAGGGAGGGGAGAACTCGAATCGGGTCGGGTCGGGACCCGAAAATTATGTCGCGGGTCGGGTACTTCCTCAATCTGATTTTACACGCATTCTTTTTAAATGTTTTCGTATTTTATATAAATGAAATCAAACTTTAAAAATCTATTTAAAAAAAAAGGAAACAGTGCATCGCATTGTATAAAAACTATTTTATTTTAAATTTTTGTGAAGAAATTTTTCAACTCTTCCTTTTTGTATAATTACCATTCAATCCAATAATGATTGAAGAAAGAGTAAAATCGATTTTATCGGATTCGGGTTTCGACTTCGGGTACCCGCTCACAAAAAATAGTATCCCTTCACGATCTCTGTCACAGCACAGAACCGAGAATCGGCTTAGATCGCGACTTGACTGTGTTACGATAGCTCGTGCGGTTCTTTCCCCCTGTTATATGTACCTGTTTTCCACGGTGGAAACACTTGTGGTGGCATGACATCAATGGTTGAAATTGTAACGGCTAATTTCGGACCTGGATGCTGAAACATTGCTCTAGATATTGATTTCTTCAGTGCTAGCGGCAGATTCAATGAACCTAGAAAACGAAAGTTATGGTAACGAAACTATACCACGTAGAAAAACGTGTTGTAAGGAATGTAATTAAACGATTACTCGTAATATCTTCATCCAATGTAACTCTAGAAGACTTCTTCTTGCGGTAAAGGTGTTTCTCTATCTTGAATCTTTTCATGAAGCATCGGCACGCATCCGTGACCGTTTTCCCATTGAAGTTTCCTGTGAATAATTATAATAGAATAATCATAATAATATATCTAGAAGTATAAATCGTAGACATATAAAATAGAACCGTCTAACAAATAAACACACTTATTGTATCATTATTGGCGATCAGATTTTCTTTGTATCTGTAACACCGAGTTACAGGATTGCCTTGCAAAGACAAATCTCTCAACGAGATGAAGGTGCTCATGGTCTCGGTGAGATCGTCGATATCTTCCAATAGATTGTTTCTGGCGTCTAGAACCTCTAATTTCCGTAAACTCCTGACGTCTTTTAGAGATGTCATTTTGTTACCGGAGACGTTGAGTACTTGTAAGCAAGTCTAAAAAGATTAAAGAGTTCTTACGCATGTGTGCGTGCGTGTGCGCGTGTATGTGTGTGTGCGTGTGCGTAACGACGCTCGACTTAAACATAATCAAGCACTCACGGATAAAGTATGTACACTTCGTGGATCAAAGCACAATGATTCTCCAAGATTCAGCCTTTGATTTTCTACATCCAAAGTAGTTAAGTTCCCCGCGCTGTCGAGTCCTTCCACCACAACTATATCGTTGTATCCCAAGTACAGAACTTGAAGTTTGCCGAACGCGTCCAAATTCTCCATTTTCCGAATCGCATTGTGTTGTAGATACAGATGGGTCAGATTCGACGCGAAATGCAAATTCTCTATGCTTGATATATTATTATTTTGCAAGTATATCACCTTGAGGTTTTTGTAATTGTTAAAATTTCCCTGTGGCGAAAGGAGAACGTGCGTTTTTGATTAGTATTGAAACTGAACGTGCGATCGTTGCTCGTATGTGTCGCGAGGATATATCTTACAATGCTGCTTATAAAGTTATTGTTCATACGCAAGTGCGTCGTGTTGTACAACTCCTGCTTCTTTATTTTCTTGCTGAGAGATTTACTTAACAATGCCTGAGAACATTTTCTATCGATGTACTCGGTAGTTAACCTCACCATAATTCGGAAATTTCGTTAACCGAGCGAACAGACGCGCAAGGAGCTTTTCATTGATCAAACATTAATTGAAACGCGCGCCTTTTACCTGGCGGTTTCATTGGTGCCTCCTGTAGCGAAACGCCGAAGTTGCTTCACATATGATACCGACAGTGGACTGCGGGGGTAACAGTAAATTACAGTCAGCCGCCGGTCTTGTTTGTCTAGCAGTTTCAACGTTCCGCCGCGAATGGTGCCACTAGTCACATGACCCGGCTATTCCTATCCTTGTCGCACAATCAACTCTCCCATTATTAGTAACTAATTAAGTAACAACGACGCAAGTCCGTCTGTAATTGCTATAGGAAAGTTGCTCAGCGCCTAGAGTGGTTTTCGTAATCAGAAAAGCGCATTAATTGTGCCCGTAAAGTTAACAAAGTTGAGAACAATTTAGAACAAAAGTTTGAATAATAATTGTAAATAGCTCATTAATTCGGAAGGAAGCTGGATGAAAAGGTATATGCGAAGTTGCTGTAGGTCTGTTCTATATTCTCCATCTGCAAATGTTCATAAATTATTACTAGTTATTTAGTTTCTAACAATTTTTCAACTTCACGTCGATTGTGCGAGAAGGATGGCGCTATTTCGATTTGTAAAGCCTCCTTTCGAAACTATTTTCATGCGGCTCCTAATAACTGCAGAGCCAACTTTGTATTGGGAACGTATGACGAGTGCGGATGTACTAAACAAGAACAGATTTATAATCTACAGTGAGAGAGAAAAGGACAGTAATGCGATCATGTTGCCATCTACGCTGTCCGCTGTACGCCCGAACTAAATGGCTTCTATCCACTATACTATATAGTGACTCTCCAATTGCGAAATGGAGCGTGTAATCACCTGTATATTATTATGAGTTGTCTGCTAGTGCATAATTTATGATATGCCAATGAAATTAACATAATACTATCGAAAAAATGACACTATACCATTTCGGAAATTGTTTAGCTTTAGTTTACGTCCCGTATTACCTCACCTACAAGTATTCCGGCTTGTAAGTACGATCAAGAACATTCTAACCTAACCGCAACTACGGCTGTGTCTGATAGAAGTATTTTACAATGAAACTAACGCATCGCAAATTTTCAGATCTGAATACGGAGCATTTTGGAAATGCATACAAGCGGGAGGCATTTATATTTTCACCCAACTAGTAAAAATGCTGGCATTCGCCACATTTTTTCCGACAGCTGATACCGTCGGAGAAGGAGGCTTCGATTTAGTAGGCGTACGTATTTTAATTGTTATTCCGTCGAGTTCTGTTAACGATTAAACATATCACGTTCCAGGAATTCTTAAAATCTTCCATAGATTTAGCTGACTTAGTAGGAATCCTTCTAGTGCTGAATAGTATTCCTGGAAAGGGACATGCTAAAGTTTTAACGGCTGGAATCGGATGGGCAGGAGCCGAGGTACTCCTTACCAGATTTCTTCTATTATGGGTCGGTGCGAGGGGGGCAGAGTTTGATTGGAAATACATTCAAGAAAGTCTTGAATCTAACATTAACCTAGTAAGTATCGAATGCTGCTAAATTCTATGTTACGGGGGTAGTCTCGTGTATAGGATTGCAAGGGTACGGGATGCGTCTTCTCATTTCTCGATAATGCAAAAATGTGGTTTTCCAGTAGTGAAAAGCGCTAGATGAATGATCAATCTAGGAAAAAGCCCTATTTTTACGTTTATGAGGCATAATTTTCATTATTTTGAAGCATAAAGCCGAGTAATGCAAATTACTCCTCGTACACGTAAAAACAGAGGACTTGGTTAGAGGACGTGTGAGTGTAAGCATTTGGTGAGAGCAGAGTGTGTGTAAAAGCGATGTTGACAACGGCAAGAGTAGAAGTAGAGCGGTAGAAAATTGCAAACGTAAAAATGGGACTTTTGAGGGTGGCTGTAGCCTAGATTGATTTTTTATCTAGCACTTTTGAATATTGTCAAATCCCATCTTTGCATTATTGAGAAATGTGGAACGAGTCTACTCCCTTAACACATTTTCAGCTGTCGAGGAAAAGTCCTACTCTATATATATAATTTATTCCATTTCTAACGCATAGGTACAGCATATAACGACTGCGACGCTTGTGTGGCTGTGGTCGAGACACGATTTGAAACGTGGTTTAGTTCCTGTAGTAATTGGCATGCTTGTGCTCACAGTCTATAGGTCGCTGATCTTGGACTTCCTAACTACACTTTTCCTAACTGGCCCGTGGTTAGCACTGATTGTTAAAGCTGTTACTACTTTTATAATAGGTACCACGACGTTGCACATATACGCAGCTCTTGCTCATTCGATCGGTATCTTTTAAAACACGTTACGTCCTTTAAAAATCTTTTTATTTCATGTTATACATTTATACTAGGTGATACATTGCATTTCCATATTTACGACTAACATTCTTTCCTTCTTTCTTTTTGTTTTTTTTCGACCGAATTACTTTCACTTGTATGGAACGAATCATCTACGAACAATGCATTGCTGTACATTAAGCTGGTTAATGGTAACAAATAAATATTTTAATATATGAAAGAATTAGTGATGCAGTTTTGAACGCTTTAATCGATTTTTATTTACAGTAAGTAAATGTACACACTACAAGTTACAAAACTGAACAATTTATTCGCGAAGTATATATAGTTTCAGTTTTTTTACCTGTACCCGACGGGCAAAAATAAACATGTAAGTTCAATGAAACTTTAGTAGATAGAACTGTATTGTTCCTTATCACTCAATACTGTACACGTTCTTAACAACAGTCTTTATACAGTTTTATCGCACACTAGACCCCTACAACTACAGAAGTATTATATTAATAATAAGTAGGCTGCAGATCTTTATGCCAAATAAAAAAGGTTTGCATTTATTGCAAGACACAAGAGCGAAATCAAAATTTCTTTCTTCTTTTAATTATCTGATTAAGCTGAAGCCAATACGTTGATGTTTTTAAATCTTTTTAATATGTCCACTGCTTTTTTTTTTCATTAATGCATAAAATCCGCAGTCTAATAATAAGAAGAAGAATTGATGTGTATAACGTATATAAGTTATCGATCTGGTAAAAAAAAGAAAGAGAAAAAACGAAATCAAAAACATAAATCTAGAAAGGGGCATAGGACTGTTTTTAGTTCGTTTCCAGTATGTATTTCACCATAATTTTAATGTTTTAATTAACTCTGAAAATATCGTGCAGATGTTAATTTCACGAACAGCAGAACAGTCTCATTCGATACCTCGAATACGAAGAACATTGCAGTCTTTGTTCTATCCGGACGATTATCGCTACCGTTATCGTCGCCATCGTCCTCATCGGCATCGCTATTTTGAATGCGCTATATTTCGTAATACAAACGGATATGAATTAATCTCTTCGGTATGAAAAAATAAGTCGTTATTGACTTATACTCGTTAATCGATTACTTCTTCGACTACGTACGTTCTCGGAAGTTTCGTAAAATTAATCTACAAATAGTATCACAGGATTGTCTTCGTATTCTATGTACAGCGTGTTCTCCCCGAGGCGTATTGTCCTTTTGGCACCCCGCAAATTCATCACCTAAAATACAAAAAAGATCGCAAGTGTGAAATTAAAATTGACTATCGTTTATTTGGATATATTGTTTGGTATGCATACAAAAGACGAGTGTTCCCAAATGGTCGGAGAATGGTCGTTGGACGGAGCCCATATTTTCACGTCGTACCTTAGCCCGCTTGTGGCAAGAACGGGAATATGCGGATGTGGTTCTAAACAATTGACCTGTTGAATAAGATATCGTTAAATAAGTATTTATCGTTACAATTCGATTAAATTGACGCAGGTACGTACGACTCCTCGTTTGCCACCCGACATCGAATTGACAATCACTTCCGTTTCCTTATCCCAAACAAATATGTCTCTAGTGTCACATCCAGATACAACGAACTCACTTTTTGGTCCGAAGAAAGACACGCCTTTTACTGTAAAACGCGTAAGTCAAGTTTTTATATGTACTATGTACAGCAGGGAGTTCCAACTTGTACAAAGAATGTGACCGGGCACAGTGTAGTTTCTAACATCACCGTCGTTTTACGTAGAGGGCATTCGTAATAATTTTGTAACTATTCAAAACACATTGCATAACGTACCTGTAATAGTATTACTGTGACCATCGTAACTGTGCACGAAATCTCCAATTTTCGGCGAGACGGCATCAAATAAATATATCAGTTCGTCGCTGTAACTTGCCAGAATTTCGGTTCCATTATAGTTATACACAGCAGAAGTGACAAGTACGTTGTCCGGGCTTCCAATCTGCAATCGATCGCGAACCAGTCAAACAGAACTAGCAATAAAGTTTCACTTGGAATCGAAATGCTGTACCAGATGTGCAGGGCAGAGTTTATGGAGCTGCGTGGACGCTTTTCGTCGATCGTAAATTCGAACTTCGGGCGCGAATCCACCGACGCAGAATTCGTTACAGTTCATAGGATGCGATTGAACACTGTACAGCCTCACATTATGGATGCCATCCTTCACGACTGTCAATCTACGCAACCAATCTCATGTACATTGTGAAACCGAATGAACAACTTAGAAAAAAAGGAAAAGAAGTTGCTTGAATGGCGACACGTACTCCGTTGCTTCATTTTCTCTAATATCGATGGACAGCACTTTGGCATCTTCGCCAGCAGATAAAACGATGTGTGGCGCGTCTGGTTGAATATCTAGCTTATGAGCCGGTGCATCGTGGGTTGCAAGGGTTCGCGATGTACCGCGATTCAAATCCAATAGTCTTACAAGGCCGTCACGAGCGCAGGTTATTAAATAATTATCGTCGAACGGTAGCCACTTAGACTAAACAAATAAAATAAATACATTATTCTATAATTGAAACACATATACAGGGTGTACCGAATATGAAAGATATTCAGCTCACTCTATAAAATCTAATTAATATACGCTCGTAGATACCTGGAATACATTACTTGTATGACCTGTGTCGAAAATGTGGCGTTTCTTCCCTACTGACCAGTTCCATATGATTACAGTTAAATCATCGGAACAGCTGGCTAATAAATTTCCTTTCTGATTAAAATTTAGGCCATTCACGCAGCCCTGTAAAAATACGACACATATTAGTATATTTAATACTTCACGATAGAATTTGTAGTTTCTCTTTTCACCAAATATAACTACCCGATGTTCATTCAGCTCCTGCATAATTTTCAGACGTTCAGCAACATGCAACGAACCGTAACATCTTCTGTGGAACAGTGGGTTGCAACCTCGTTCGCGAGAAGTAAGCTCAGGCACCACGGACCACTTGGGTTTTGGTCTATTTGCTTTAACACAAACCAGAATTTTATTTCGGAAAGTAATTATCGCATAATGTACCTACCTATACCTACCTTTTTACATTTAATTAAAAATATACCTACACATGGATGTATATATATATATATATGTACCTATCGAATCATCGTCAATGTCGCAAAAATCATTATTCGAGGATAGAAACTTTCTGAATCTTCCGTCGCTCCCTGCACCCTGCTCTCTTTTTGCTACATTTACATATATATCATTAAAGGACCCTATATGGACTCTATAGATCCCGCAATCGCTTACTATGTCTCAATTGAACAGCATCCAAATCATCCGAAGAACTGTCGCTAGTGCTGTCATCATCTTGCTTCATGTCATCCAGCCAGGATTTAATTTTATTAAATCCTGTCGTACTGTTCATGCGATCGAGGTCGCAACTCACATCTTCGGATATCGATGGGCTCGATACACCCTGGCTTAGCCTCTGTCTTCCAGAATCCTCATCTGAACTATTTCCAAGACTTTCCATCGAAACTCCACCGCTGCTGTCTATTTGATCTGTAAAATAAAGTTACATCCATTACAACCAACAAACATGTTGGTTGCCCAGTGCGAATCGGTCAAGTCTTTTGCGGGGCCCAAATCTTGACGAAGAAGAATGTCACCCATAGCTGGGTGTTTGTTGATTGTGTTTAACAACAAGCAAAATAGGGAATACACATACTTGTCCCACATACATGGGATTTTGATAATACCTTTGGCAATGCATTCCTTGGTTTCGTTTCGTTCACCACTGCTCGATCCAACGTTGTCGAAGCAAGGCAAGATATTATCTTGCGAAGTGGATGGTTCTGTTAACATGGCTGAATCGACATTAGTAAATTCTTTGCTCTCATTCTCCTCGGAGGCATTCTTCTTGTCCTCAGCATTATGTTGTACCGCTTTGTCTTCGCTTTCAATTTCATTTGGCATCTCCACTGTTTCTATTGTTACGTTCGTCTTGTTTATACCAACTTCTTCATCCTTCCGATCGACTCTAGTTTCACTCAAGTTGCTATCTTTTAAATTCTGTGCTATATCATCATCTATAAGTGCGGATAAGAATACGTTTAATGCATTCGGGTGAATATGAACAATTTTAGTATTGTTTTCTTTATTATATAGAAAATATTTGAACAGTAAGAAATGCGTAAAATAGTGAAAAGTACGATAGAGTATGTGCATTCATGCTTTACCCGATTTGCGCAGCTCATCGGTGCAATTATCTAAAATTATACTTTATTCGTATTGTTACGTAGCACGGACGTAGCAGCGCAGAAATAACATAACATTTAGAAAATCCTGACGCGGCTATAAGTCTTACGGATTTTATTGCATTTCACAATGTAAACGTATATATAATAAATAACCCATCGGCGAACGATACTATTAGAACATCGCACACCGCTGTACGAACTGTTCTACTGACCTGTCATTTTCGAATATCGAATGTTACTCGAATAAATGTCGAAAAACGCGAATAAAACCGTTCGCACAGTTACGCGTTACATAAATTTGCTACCTGTTTCTTTTTAAATGACATTACCTGACCGAAAATGGTTGTTACTTATGATGATTATGATGAATGCTATCCTTGTCAACTATCGGCTCGTCAACGAAAAGAGGAAGAACGATTGACGAAATGATCCTACTTCTGCGATTTAAAAATAATAGTCGAAAAAGCTAAATACGTCTCGAATAGAAAATGTTGCACTCACCACAAACCGCGCTAAAAGAACTAGGCTGATCATAATTTCTGATTGGTAGTATAATATTCGTCGTAGTTGCACTCAGTTGCAGTACATATACACTATATATAATCTGTATAACAAACAATTAGAGAAATACGAATGTATTCGATAATTTTCAGACACCCTCTTTATGCTAAACTTCACCGTTCAAATCAGTTCAAATCGTGAAGTGCATAACCTTCAGTAACCTTTTTTCACAACATTCGGCATTCGGTGTTATATACTAAATACAACTAAATTAGGTTCAGTTCATGTTCAGTTAGGTTCGTGTGGTTCGCAACACAAATATATATATATATTCGCAACACAATATATATATATATATATATATATATATATATGTACATACTGTACATATTGTATGTATCATTAAAACCACGTGGTCCCAAAGAATAGTTGTCGAATTATTTTGACTCGATCAAATATTTGCTCGTATTATTCCTTTAAAATGCAGCGTCACCTTTATGATTCGAAAAGCAAATTACACGATTATTGGTCTTAATTTCCGTAAGCAAAAGCTCTACGGGAAAGGAGATGAATTTAAATGTTATCGATGCGATACAACTCGATGATTTCTATAGGAAAGTTCTCCGAAATAACAGTACAGCGTGATATTTGTATATGTTTGTACACGTTGTTTTATCAGAAATAGAAAAATGGCGAAGATATTAAAGTTTCTTCAGACTGTAAGAAATAATTGGAAGAAGTCTGTCGTTGGAGTCGTAGCCTTCTCTTATGGAGTTTCTTACAGCAAAGAAGCGTACGAGTAAGATCAAAGTCTTCTATTAAAAATTCATTTTTGACTCTGCCCTTGTTCGTGTTACTGATAACTATTTTCTTTCTTTTAGAACGGACCAATTAATGAGGCAATACTGTGAAACCGCTTCGCGGTACGGCGATGCTCCATGTCCAACAAACATGAAAAATCGACACGTAACAGTTATTTTAAATCCAAACGCGAAGAACGGGTTTGTTGTTTATGTACTGATAAAACATTCATTGTTTGTGTTCGATTGTTAACAATCGTTTCTATTTGTAGAAAAGCTAAGAAACTATTCACAAAGTACTGCGAACCGTTGCTGCACTTAGCAGGAATAGCTGTAACGGTGATACAAACCAAGTCGGAAAACGAAGCTAGAAAAATTATAATGGACTTGGATACGCCAACCGATGCCATCGTAGTAGCAGGAGGAGATGGCACCTTGTCAGATGTTTTGACGGGACTAGTTAGAAAATGTAATTCCAATATCAATTCAGTTAAACAATGTCCTATTGGCATTTTACCTTTGGGACAGGTGAACAGGATTGCAAAGTCTATGTACGGCGAATACGATAATTTACCCCATGTGAGGCAGTTAGTAGAGGCTACGATGGCAGTTATATGTGAGAACTCCAAAATGATGGATATGATCGAAGTTGAGCCAATCGAAGTACGTTTACCGTGTTTAGATTAGTAGTTATTCAAACTGACCAATAGACTGTGGAAAAGTTTATGCAATTTGCAATTTTTCGAGACGATTTATAAGAAGGGGGAACCAAATAAAATATCATTTTCAGTGTGGTAGAGTAGCCTTTGTAGATCTGAAAATATCGAAATTTGACTAAATTCTGTCGAAGGATGTATTCTGGCATTTTTTGGAAAGTTTCAGAAGCCATAAATGCATAAAGATCCGCAGTCTACTGATTAAATTAACTGAGACAACCTGTATATAAAATATTAAACTACACAGTATATACTTATCATTGTAGGAAAATGCTGAAGAGCCGGTGAAGCCAATTTACGCAATGGGCATGATCGAATGGGGTGCATGGAAAGATGCGCATACTACCGCTAAAAAATATTGGTACTGGGGACCCTTAAAAAAGTAAACGCAGATATTTCGAGTTCATTGATGATTTTGTCAATGTTTATTTTATTTGCATTATGTCCATTACAGATATGCAACTTATATATTGAATGGATATAAAGATACTTTAAATTGGAACTGTGATGCAACGATAAAGTATAGTAATCCATGCGATGGCTGTTCCTCTTGTCATCAGCCTGTTAGTTTTACCACGAATAAGAGGTGGTGGCACGCATTTGTTCCAAAAAGACCGAGCACCCCAGGTTTGTTTAGATACGAAATATGAAACTGTTAAAGATACGACAATTTATTTTATAATATTGATTAACTTTTTCCCAGTGATCGATTATAGTAAAATAATAAACGAACAATGTGGTGTTCTTTATGAGTTGCCTATATCAACGAACGAACTGCATATAGAAAGTTCCAATGTAGAGAAATCGGAAGCTCCATCATCGCCACCGTCTTTGAAATTGAAAATAGGTAATTAAAGAGATATATAACAATTTATTTTCACGAAAAAATAAAATGCTTTATTTGTGATACAGGTCCAAAAGACATTGGGTACTTCTCTTTCGTGCTTGAAGGATGGAAACAAGAGACCGATAACAAATTATTGTATAAGCAGATATTAGAAGCGAAAGACATTGAAATAATACCTAAAGAGGTAAACTTTAATTACTCATATATTTATATAAGCTATTATTATTTCCATATTAAATCTGCTTGCAGGTAAGTAAAGAAAAAACATTGTACATCGACGATGAAGAGTACGAAATGAAGTCAGTGAAAATTAAATTACTTTCACGGGCGGTGAAAGTGTTTTCACCCGAACTGAAAAGTTAATAAAAAGGTGATGTATAATTTAAATAAACTGGTGATCTATTTATTGTACTTCTGACTCTTTGATATGCTAGGCACATTATTAACAACGGTAGAAAAAATTCGCTGTATCCCCAACTTCATATATTTTTATAAGAAATAATTTATTATCGTATATAAAAGGTACTTTATGCTATTGTCATCTGTACATGACGTTCTTGAGTATATAATCTATTTCTTTACATATATTGTAATACTCACACGGTTATGCTAGATATATCTATATCCTACACTTTGTAGTTCGGTTACGGTTTTACATCTATTGCTTCCGAAGTGCACTAGAATTCTTATCACATTCATTGGTCCGCGCGTGTTGAATGTAATCTTACACTACAATTATAAAAATATATTTCTAGATCTATAGGCACGAAACAATCGAAATGGAATCCCACTATGTGCGAGAAACCAGTTCTTTTAAGACTTTGTAGAACTGTTAACATCATCGCAACACGCATTCGTTTCACTATCCTTCCCCGTAATTTTGAAGAAGTTCAACAACGAGGGGGCCGAGCTTTTCGACGATTTTGATACTTTCTGCGGTTCCGTAGATCGCGATCTACTGTTTCTTCTGGCCGCTGTTGCGGCAACGCCGGTCAATTTCTCCGACACTGATTTTCCTGGTCTGAACTCGAATTTTTCTCTTCGTATTCTGGTCAGCCAATCGACGTTTTCTCTGTACTTTTCCGGGGACATTTGAAGCAAATGCGGTGCCGTGCCGTCGATTACGAAATTCGGGAGATTCAACGTAGGAGAAAACACGATTTCGTTATTCCTCTCCACGGTGGAGGAACTTGTGCTTGGCTCGTCCGATTCGTAGCCTTTGTGCAATCGATTGTTGTCGTTGTACGGACTAAATAATCTTCGCGCACCACGATTCTCTAAATGAGCTCGTTTCGCGATCAATTCATTGCTCTCGTGTATCGGTGACAAATGCGATTTGAATTTTCCTTCGGACTGCGATCCCATCATCATCTGACAGTAAGTTCTCTTCACAGAATTGCTGAGTCTGTGACTAGGTCGATTAGCTTCGGTCTGGTTGATAACATCGCTGGGACCAGGGGTGGCACCTAGCAACGACAAAGTTACCGTTTAAATTGTCTCGGCATATTGGCATAGAAATGTCTGTGTGTAAGAAGACTTGTCTTACGAATACATACTAGGCGTGGTATCGGATCCAGGAGTACGTTCCTCGGACATAACCCAACGTCCGGAAATTGTTGGCGTAGTTTCTAATTTTAAATTCTCTAACGGATCCCTCGTATTAACGATTTCGGCGTGGCCGCGTATTCGTATTTCCTCGTTCTCTATTTTATGTTCGTAGCCGACTCTCCAGATCCGATGGCAGGAATCGTCGGAACATGTTACTATCTAAAGAAAAACAGAAATACATGTGTAAATAGAATGAAAGCTGACGACACAGAAAAATAGATATGGTAAAGATAGCAGTTACCGTTTTCCACCCGGTTATCGGACACAAACAAACTTTTTAGAAATTAATAAAACTAACATGAAGTTTCTTCTTCGTATATAAATCAAAAGTATTACAAAATTTTTGTAAAAATATCTTATTCCTCGAGACAACGCAATTTATCGTTTCCGATTATAGAAAATGCGAAGAAAAAATAATGATTCTATTGTGCTACGGCATAAAAAAAGAATTAATTAATCAATTGGTTATCGCAAATTTCTCGTGTCCGTTAAATAGGACCAAAACTTCGTTAATATTTCTTTTGCTTTGTAACAAAATCGTCCAGAAACATTCGACGATACGGAAACAGGTTGATAATCGATCATTTATCACAAATAATACAAAATAAATTACAGAATGCATTCAAACTAATAAAAAACTTCCAAGTCACTAAATATCCGGTAACTGGTACCATTACACTAGTAAAATTTCTATTTGTACTTTGGTTTCGCCAACGTTGCACCAAGTGATACAAGTAACTTCTTCCGTATGTCCAGAAAGTTGAACTACCGGTGCACCTGGTTTGTTTGTTCGCCATATATACCCAAGTTCGTCGCTAGAACCACTGGCTATGTAACGTCCATCGGGACTTAAACAAGTCTTAACATAGTATGTACGATTCTGATGGCCATAAAATTCTGAAACTAATGCGTGAAACGTGTTAACGTCTGTTTACTTTAATATGACGAACTCATCGCCGCGAATCTTACTTGGATTAGGATTATACGATGATATGTTGTATGCGTATATAATGTTATCCATACAACTGGCGTATAACGTGATTCTGGCAGGACATATCAACAACGACGAGAACCCGTTTCTCTTACTGTGCCCACTATAGTTCATTGTATACTTAGCTATTGGTTCCTTCTTGTGAACGGTATAAGTTTTACGCAAATCCCACACCTTTATTAAACTGTAATATAAATAACAGTTATTAACACACTGTATCCCTTTCACAAGTGATGTTAATATCAATAAATTTACCCATCGCCAGCTGCACAAGACAATATATTGACATCGTCTTGAAATGCTAAACCGGTAATACTTTCTGCTCTGGATGCCCGATTGATCGCTCTTCTCTGTCTCGTGTTGCCAATGAATCCAACGTAATGCGCGTTGGCGATACAATTATCGGGTTTATGTTGTCCATGATGGTTGGCTCTAATGTCCCATAACATTATAGAGCCATCTCTAGCTCCTGTTGCAAACACAGCTGAAATAAATTGGTTCTGATGAATATTTCTGGGAATATATTCTTGCTAGGATCATGACACAATTACCTTGATCTTGATAACGAAACACAGCAGTCTTAAGACTCCTAGTATGACCATGAAAATAGTCAACCTGTCTTATTTCAGGACCAGAGAAATCCCATAACCTGGCAGTATGATCTCCAGATGCTGTCACTAATTTCAATTCTCCAGGCATCCAGGCAACGTCAAATATTGCATTGTAGTGCGCCTGGAAATGAAATTAAATGTCTTTGTTTCTATGTAATTAATATAACATTTTATATTGAAAATTTCGTGCAAAACGTATTGCTCGTAGAACTTTATAATAATATTACCTGAGTTTTTCCCAACGGTCGATCGCACGCCGCTTGAGCATTAGTATTTTGAATCGCGATCTCTCCGTCCTCGTTCGCTAAAGCAAGTATATCCCCGTAGCCTTCTGTAGTGCAAAATCGGCATGCGAAAACCGGCGACTCCGGATTATAGTCGACTTCGTTCGTATTCGGAGTGATACCACGATAGACATCATTTTGATAGCACTTTAAACGGTACAGAGCGATATCGTAGTCACGTATCGATGCTGAAATGTGATTTAACGTATGAAAATTCGTAGTAGAACGTGGAGATATTTTAATTGACTTTTCGGTTAACAACGACGCTACGTGGGTTATATATAACCTATCAACGGATATCTAGATTTCATTCGATTTTCTCACGGTTTCTAATATATTGCAATGCATTTACCCGATCCTTGTTCACGTTCCACAATGGAGCGCACTAAAGTCATTCTGAAACTACATTAAATCAATGTTTTGTTGTTACACATTCGAGAATTGTTCGTACACGCGAGTTCGTACGCGGGAAAAATCTGTCAGTTTTCCCGCACATGCGCAGATACGCACTCGTACAATACTTGCAGTACTGACAGAGTGGGGCCACGTGCTTGCATGTGGCGCTACAGTCGTGCAGTCTGCTGATCTGCACCTGCGCAGAGAAGGCCTAGTTCAACTAACAAGCCGGCACGTCAAGTGTTTTGTTTCCGTGAGTGTGCTGCGTATATATTATAATTATAATTTTTTTTGTTCCAACATGAAAAATCTTTTCTATTTTGATCAGTTCATTCGGCAAGTGCTCGGTGTTTCTTCTTAGTGTTATTTCACGAAATTTTTTTATTATAAAAATTTGTATACATTGAAAAGAAGAAAAACTTTCAAATTTACCGCCAACACTGTGAAACATTCGACAATCACTACATACTTACTTTCGGTCAAAGTACGTACTACGTAGTGTCAATTCTTCCGTGCCAGAGTGCCAGTTCCTGTTGCACCAAAAAGATAAATTGACGTATACAGCGGCTGCGTTGAATATAAGAAAGGACTAGTTTATTTCAATTAATTAGCAAAGATGCTTTCGCTCGTGAAGAACAGCGTCGCGGCGAAACAAGGGTTCATTAAATATGGTACGATTAATTAATTCATAATTCAAATACATTTATATTTAATCGAACTCGATCTATGTAGGCGTGATGTAGTTTGATATTTTCAATAATACGGGTACAAAGTACAGTATCGAGATGCTTGATTATATATGTTACGTTTGTCCAAATATTTGAATGGATCAAGCAGTATTTCTTTTTCGTTTGGAGATGAAAAAGATATAAGTACTTTTTTTATTCTATGCATTAGGAGCTGCCATAAATTATTGGAATGTAATTGTAAATAAATCGTACGCGACCAAAGACAATGCTGCCAAGAATATTGTGTATGTCGACGGTGTTAGGACACCGTTCTTGCAATCCGGAACAAGTTACAAAAACTTAACGCCGTATGATCTTGCGAGACATTCACTGGTGTAAGTTACGTGTTACTAGACTGTGGATTTTATATGTTTATTTTCCATTAAAAACCCAGGATCTACTTATTACATGTATTATTATATTATTTATTAATTTATTAGGGCCTTGCAGAACAAAATTAAGTTTCCTCAAGAAGTGGTGGAATACATAGTTTACGGTACTGTTATACAGGAAATAAAGACATCCAATATTGGCCGAGAAGCTGCTCTAGCAGCTGGTTATAGCGATCGTACTCCTGCACACACAGTAACAATGGCATGCATCAGTAGCAATCAAGCTCTTACAACTGGTATGGGTCTGATTGCTTGCGGTGTATATGATGTAATTGTTGCTGGCGGAGTTGAATTTATGTCAGATATACCGATCAGACACAATCGACGTATGAGATCTTTGATGCTGCAAGCTAACAAAGCAAAGACCCTTGGACAAACATTATCTCTGCTTGGTAGTATTAGGCCACAGCACTTTGTGCCAGATGTGAGTCATCTCTTGACAAAATAAAATTCTAAAAAGTATCAATTGCACTGTATTATCTTGTTATAATTACAGTTACCTGCTGTGGCAGAATTTTGGAGCGGAGAAACAATGGGACATAGTGGCGATAGATTAGCTGCAGCATTTGGAGTATCGAGAAAGGAACAGGACGAGTACGCTTTACGTTCGCATACTTTAGCCGCTAATGCGCAAAGACAGGGATATCTTACAGACATAGCTCCTTACAAAGGTAGTAACGATTTAACAATAAATGATAAAGTTTGTTAATACTATACCTTATTATTTTCTGCAGTTCCAAATGTGGACAAAGTAGTCGACAAAGATAACGGAATTCGTGTCTCTACACTCGAACAGTTAGCCAAATTGAAACCAGCTTTTGTTAAACCATACGGTGGTGTGACTGCTGCCAATGCTTCCTTCTTAACCGACGGAGCTTCTGCAGCCTTGATTATGTCGGAAGAAAGGGCTCTTCAGCTTGGCCTTACTCCGAAAGCGTACTTAAGAAATTTTACTTATGTTTCCCAAGATCCGGTCGATCAATTGCTATTGGGGCCAACTTATGCAATACCAAAGGTTACAAATTTTCACTTTTCCTGCGCATTTGATATACTCGGTATTCGACATAAAATTATAAAATTTATCGTAGGTATTAGAGAAGGCTAAATTAAGCATGAAAGACATAGGAGTATGGGAAATACACGAGGCTTTCTCTGGACAAATTTTAGCGAATTTGAAAGCGTTGGATTCCGATTGGTTTGCACAGAACTATCTAGGAAGATCCACGAAAGTGGGAACTCCTGATCTTAGTAAATGGAACGCGTGGGGTGGATCTTTGTCGATCGGTCATCCGTTCGCAGCAACTGGAGTTCGATTAGCAACTCACACAGCCAATCGACTTATTAGAGAAGATCAACAGTTTGGATTGATCGCTGCTTGTGCGGCTGGCGGACAGGTAAATGAACTTTTATAATGATGTTTTCTGCCAATTAAATTCTTCTCTGTAACCATGTTCTGTACTCTGCAGGGAGTGGGAATGATTATGGAAAGGTACCCTGGTGCGAAAGTGTGAATCACGAGAAAGACTTGATCGATTTGTACAGAGTAAACGTAAAGTATACCACACTGAGGAGAATCTATATATATTTTTTTTAGGAGGAACATAATTTTTTACAATACGCTTTTTATAAAATATTTTATGAGAAAAGTTACTTAAATACATCGTTCGTAAAATTGTACTCTCGCAGGCAATCGTGTTTTATTGCTAGACTGCGGATCTTTATGCATTTATAAAGAAATTGGCTGGGTGAAATATAAAGCGGTAAAAGATTAGATAAATTTAAGAATACTGTAATGTTGTTTTTAATGTAACGAAGTGATTAAGGGGTGAAATCAATTTTTGAACATTTTTATTTTGCATGAAGATCCGCAGACTATTTATTACTTTTAATCCGAAGTAACATGAAAGAGGGAAGGAAGAGATTGTTCTGTTAAATGGTGCCTTACAGCATTGTCTAAAATAGTTTTGATGTCCTGACAACCGCACAGGACACGTTTCTTTAAAGATTCGAAATTCGATAAATGTAAACGTTGACCTGCTCCTTGAGCTACCACTATGAAACCATCTTTGGATGTGCTATCGCTGTCCGGCAATGCAACAACAGACAAGGTAACACCAGGAGCACATTCTTCTACATAATTTGCATCTAATACTCCTGTTCCTAGCGTTTTATCTTCATCTTCTACGGTTGGTCTATTGATTAGAGTTACGGTGCAACCCACAGCATAATTCTATAAAATAAATAATTTAGCTTAGAGATTTATTGCGACAAACAAAATAGAAATTTTGTTCCATATCGTATGGTACCTTTATGGGAATTCCAGCATCTATCAAAGCAAGTGTAGCTGCGTTTACAGATGCACAGTATTCACTTCCATCTACTTGCAACACCTCTACATAAATATCGATTTGCGAGCGTGGATATAATTCTAAATGTATTATTGCTTCCATAGCATGTTTCAATTGGAGTGATCTTTCTTGCGATTTCCTATCGCCTCTTGGTCTTCGTTTACGTTCGCCAGAAGACAAACTAAACACTGCCATGCTATACTGACAGTTCACTATGCCTTTGGTAACATTGCTCGAAGATCTTCCGCTAGAACCTCGCGGCTATATTCGTCAAATAATTCGTTAAACAACTAATCTCTTAAACGATACGTTCAAAGAAAATATGAATCATAACCTGATGAGGTCCGTACACCGTTGCAAGAACTTTGGTGTTACCCTGCTCGATGTATGCACTCCCATCAGCTTGTCCGAAAACTCCCATTTTCACGCGTATTTGTCGTAATTCCAAAGCGCGTCTACCATCGGATCGCAATCCATTTTCATCCTCGATACTTTCTGCTTCGATCATCCTTCAAAATTTACCTGCAGGACTGCACGAGTTAACTGTACCGTAACCTAAAAAATCATCAATTGAACCAGTGATGCCAGAAATGCGCAACATTTCACGCGCATGCGCGACAAACAGTAACGTATCTATGATGAGGTAGCAGAGCCCTGAGGCAGTTATATTGACGAGAATGTACCGAAACAATCTTACCGCACAAAAAAACTCCAGGGGCGTGTCTTACGAGTTACAAAATATACACAAATACACTTGTTATACATTCATTTTTCAGAATCAAATCATAAAAAATTTTTTTTAATTCTGTGGGGTGCTTAAGGTACCCTATTTCATTGAGAATCTTAGTACACTGAGGCTATTCGCCGCGCATGCGCGTGAAATGTTGCGCATTTCTGGCATCACTGAATTGAACATGCGAATGTAATGGAGACTATTTATTTAGGGCTGTTATGTACTTTCCTTCGAATTTCGAACCTCCGTAGTAAATTGTCAGAAGATTATATATTCTATTTTGTTTTATCTTGTGTTCCTTCGTTTTCATGAAATCTTGTTTAAAAATTATTATTTTTATTATTCTAAAAATTCTATCAAATTTTTTATTTATGTCTTTATTTGTCAAAACTTACAATTTCGAAAATTTGTACATTTCAAAGTTCCCTTTGAATCTTCGGAAAAGTAACAGCCCTAATCGAGACTGCCAAGCACTTATTTCCGTGAACGGAAAAATCAAACTTTATTTCGTCAATGTTTATGTAACTTTAAAATTGGAATGAAAATGAATACACAGGAATATTGATTGTACAAGTTCCTTACTTTATTGCATTTTTATCAATACACACAGGAAAGAAGATTACTGAGCCAGTTGAGCTTGTTTCTCTACATTTTTTTCTATCTTTGGGAGCCCTAGTTTCTGCAATAAATCATTCTTATCTGCGAAGAATTCTCTGTACCACATGATGGTGTCGTGTTTTTCTTGAACCGCCATGTATGGATTTTTTGAAAGTCCTGTACACACTAATTCCATAAAATGCCGTATGGGACCTTTAGGTGGACACCATCCTGCCAAGTGTTGATCCAAGAACACATGTTCCGAGAAATGTATGTTATGTTCCTCATCCATTCCTGCGTGATTGAAAAATAGATTTCATTATAAAATATATTACGAGGAATGATAATACTATTCTTACAATAATACCTTGTTCATTGTCGATAGGGAAGTTCCACATTTTTCCTTCCTCAGTCCATTGAGCCATTTCTTGAAATGCATTCTCTGGATAACGTTTGACAATCATTTTCATATATTTCTCCTCGCACGTGTTCCACGTATTGAGTTCAACAGTCTTTGTAGGTGATTGATTGACTTCACCAAAAATTTTAAAATACGTACTCATATCCTCTTGGCCCCTAAATTTAATTCCATATTACGATTGTGAACAAATGTATTTATTTATTTATTCTAAATCGAACCTTTTTTCTTCTCCTAAATCGTCGTCGAATAGAATCCAATGTAGAGGTGATACACCAGCTTCTCTTTTCACATAATCTCTCTTTGGCTTTCTAGTTTCAAATCTGGACCTTCTCGGTTTAGTCTGATTTAACATTGTTCTGCTTATAGACGGTTCTTGTAGTCTCGTCTCTTGCAGTCTCGTCTCTTGCCCCTCTTGCCCCTCTTGCCCCTCTTGTTTCTCTTGCCTTGATCTTCTTAGCTCATAGTAATCCTTTAACAATGCCTTAAATACTGATGGCTGTTTCTCTTGATTTTGATGTTCCTTCGGTGACGGGGGTTGACTCTCTTCTTCTCCACTCTTTCTTAATAATTCTTTAATTAAGGTTGACTCCTCAAATTTTTTGGGTAACGAGGCATCACTCGTATGTTGTTCTTGTAATTGTTGTATCACAGATGACTCCGGAGGTCTCTTTTGTGACACGGCTTTACTCGTAGACGATTGTTTTTTTTTTTTCTTTTAACAATTTTTTAATTATGGATGGCGTTGGAGGTTTCGTTTGTGTCGAACTCTCGCTCTGTGGTTCTTCAGTTACGGATGTTTTCCCTTGTAACAAGACTTTACTTATAGATACTTCTTTCTTTTGTTTTTGTATTAATGGTTTATATATGGATGGCTTTTTAGGTTTCTTTTGTTCCTCATCTATTCTTAACAATCTCTCAGTTATAGAATCTCGTTCCATTCTTAACATTCTCACAGTTGCAGACTCTCGTTCCATTCTTAACATTCTCACAATTGCAGACTCTCGTTCCATTTTCGTATCTGCTGTTCTACGTTCATTTGCGTAGCTTTTAAACTTTGAAATTGTACTCTTATTTTCATTGCTCGTCCTGGTCTTCAACCTCTTAGGTTTTAACATTTTGTTTTGTGCATCCTCTGATTTCAATTCTCTCGGTGATTCTCTGCTGTGAAATACATTACACATACATTATACTATAGAAATATTATTTTCTTTTACAAATACTATATACTTACGTCAGCTCTGTAGATTTTGTAGGTTCCTTACTTTTGATAGCAGAAAGGCTAAATAGCAACGACGAAACGATTTTCTCTTTATCTCCTCCGACAGATGAAGTTAATATTTCAGCTGCTTTTGCTATACGCTGCTCTAAATTGAAACGTTATTTATTATCAATTCGCACAGAAGACATACTATTAGAGTAAATTTAACAATTAGTTTTATTAATTCCAAAACAGATTACACACACACCTAATAGTTCTGTTTTATCCTTTTCGTTTATCTTGATATCCACCTGCTTCAAAGGTCCTTTCTTCAAAAGCAATATATAGAGTTATTATGCATTTTAATGGAAACTAAATTTCCTTAATTCATTAAACTGAAAAGAATGAAATACTTACTTGCATGTAATGATCTATTAATTCGTACAAATCCAAATCCTTCTTCTGTTCTACATTACTATTGCTTTTAACTATATTCGCAGTTTGTTTCGGGTGTCTGGTGTCTAAATCGCTATCAGAATCAGACGAATCCGATGAAGACGAGCTCGAACTTAATCGAACCATATTGTGTACAATGCTTATCCATTTGTTGGATATCGCAATTTGCGTTCTAGTACGTACAAAAATTATTGATATTAAATAGTTTAGTCACGACGGATGTTAAGGTTAGCAGATATATTAATTATTACAAATAAGTTAGTAGACGTTAACATAGTTTGCGTTGACGCTTACCTTGGAATATGTCGTACGGACAACATGTTTTTATGATTATTTATTACTGTTTCTACTGTCGGTGCTTACAATTATGTAATGTTAGTGTGTCGATATTAGATTATTCATTGAAGTATACTCGTACTGGCATCGAGTGAAGTATTGCGACAAAACGATTCAGGATTCGGAAGTCAGAAGTACGATACAAGATACAACTAACTAGGTTACCAGGTACCTGCCAGGTACCACTATACTGGTAGTACTGGTAGAACGTAGAACATCCTTGAAGTTAGCAGCATTTAGCAGTGAATGATAAGTCTAATCGAAAACATCTTTCAAAATATTCGATTCAATATGAACGCGTACTAGACTTTTCCACCTTTATTTATTTTGTACTAGCTTTCCCCCGGCACGCGTTGCTGTGGCTCAGTATTTTTTAAAAACATGTTTTTACCTGTCACAGATGTGACATTTATTTCTATGTTTTATTTTACAATGCTTGTGGGTATACAATATTTTTTGTTGAAAAAACACGAACTAAAAAACAAAGAAAAAACTTAATAATTTAAAAATACTATAACTAAATATTTCAATTCAAACGTCAAACGACATTTGCGCACGTAGCAAAATCAATTTGAATAGAAATGAACTAACTGGCGGATGTTTATAATGTCGATAATGTAAATTCCTATTGAAATATGTATTGATTTATTGAAAGTACTTTTATTTTTTCCCGAATTTTCCATTTTTCCGGGCAACTTTTCCCATTTTTCTTACCCTGTAACCTTATTCGGATTATTACGCACATTAAAAAAAAAAATTAGCCAAATCGGTCCAGCCGTTCTCAAGTGATGCGCTTACCAACGAACAGCATTTGATTTTTATTTATATAACTGAATTAATAGAAAGCGAAACGCGTGGGTGTACAGAGAATGAAACGTTGGTCCTCTAATGCACAACGTATCTGAACGTTTATTAAAAAAATGTTTTATTTTACAGATTCATAATATTCGAAGCTAGTTTATATTGCATATACATAACACAATATAATATAATATATATACATATATATGTATATTGTATATATATATATATATGTCTGATTTTCTCCCTTATTTTATCAGGCAAAACACGCGACTAAAGGTGTTTCGTAAAATGATGCGCCTGTTAATGGGATCCAATAACTCGGAAACTGTGAATTTAAGATACAATTATAATTTATAAATTTTCATTTACAAGGCTTATAGTATAATCTTTAATATTAAAATAAACTTACATAATAATGCTATCTTGAAAATTTTAATCGGGTCACGATGAACCCCAACACCTCGCCAATCACATAATGAAGAGCTTACATGGTAGATTAAAAGTAAACGGTAGAGAATTTTGGAGAACTTTATGCGTTATCTTACAGCAAACAAACTTAAAATCCGACAAAATGCTTTACACACACACTTCCTGTTCCCGTTGTTCACGTCGGACCCAAATCTTTCAGCAAAATAAAACAAATACGTAATTCATTTGCTAAATCAGTTAATCGATAATAATACATACACGCCAGCTAAGAACTTAAGTAAGCCGTATGCGTAATTACAAAGCGCGTCTCTTATAATATTAGTTTCTCTGCGCAATTAATTAACAACTTACACTTAATGTCTAATTGTGTTACTGGTACTAGGGGGGAAACAAGTCAATTTAATGAAGGTACAGCAATAAATTACGTAAGTGAATAAATATATATCAAAATATATGATCAATATGAAACAGGTCCATCCATACTGCGATAGAAATTCCCTTCGTTGGACACATAGAACTTTGGCTCTCTTTGCTTGCCAGGGTAATAAAAAACGTGACGTGGTTGTAAAAGATATCAATCAAGACGAAGATAAATCAAGCATTATGTTTGGATCTTCTAATGCTGGTAATGGTAATTCGTTTTTCTCTTCCTCGACTCTGGCATCCGACATCTTTAGGAACTTAATCACCTTTTCGGTAGCAGCAATTCCGCAACTACTTACTTCATTCTAGAAAAACAAGCAAATCAAAATTATATCCGTTCGACTCGATTACGAACGATATTCATTAAGATAAAAAGATAATTCGAGTAGTTACCGATGCCGTTAGATTCATGAAATTGAAAAATTTCTGAAGTACAGACACCATAGCGGTAAAATTATTATCTGGAAGTCTACTGCGTACCAACGATTCGTAATCCTAGAAATAGACATTGTTATTAGTAAATATTCTTATGTAGACACGACGAATCGGTGTTGGTTCTTTTCAAATTTACTCACCTTATTATCCATTATTAAGTAACCAAGTAGGAGGACGACGTACGCCCCTATTAAAGTATGTTCCATATGACGTCCCGCTTTTTGTAATACTGAAAAGTAAAAGATTATATTATACTCGATGCGCTGTACATTACAGTAACTTCAAAGTATCGTCCGGTAGCGTTTATACAAACATTTCGTAACAGTTTCCTCGATAAATTCCTCCTGAGATTTAGTTGTAGTTGACACAGTCTCAGTTTGCTCGCAATCTTTTTCACCGTCCAAAATAGCATCTGTCTTTTGCTCTTCGGCGCGTGCTAATTCCTCTTGTTTATAAAAAAGGTCGATCAAAGATTCTACTCCGCTTTCCTCAGATGCTGAACGAAGGAAATTAATTATCATATAATAATCTCCATAGAAAAAAAATACGCTGGATCCATTCGATTTATTAGATATTTACCGTCAAAAATATTTTCTGGAGACGGCGGAGCTCTCGACTCGATAAGAAGTTGTTTGTTATCATCACATTGCTCTACTAAATTTATCAACATAATCAACGCCAACATCATCATGTCGAAACGCTTCTCTTCGGGAAGTGACTCGGGAACGCGTAACAAAAGATACAAACTACAATCCAAAACACCAGTTTGCGATCCTACTGATTTGCTTCCGAAAGCTAAAAGACATCACAAATATTAGAAAATATATAAAGTCCTCTGAAGATTACAACATCGAAAGACTACGGCAACGCGTGGACTTACATTGTCTATTGAATCGATGTGTAAGATTAATGAGAACCTTAATAATAGCAAACAGACATTCTCTAATAACAGCACCAGTAGAAGTTTTATCACTTGGATCTATGGTTGGATAAATAGGAATTTCTTGTCCGCAAAGATGGTACAAATTCGCTAATGTGCTGACTAAAACTCCATTCTCGTATTTCAATAAATATACTTGATTCTCCTCGTTCATGTGAGTAACCTGGAATAATCGAATACATTTAGATATAGTTCTTGACAGTAGAATCTGTCTGCACCGTTTCATCGTTTACTCACATTTTCTAATACACGTAGACATCTATCAACTTTACGTAATTTGTCTAATAAAGGATCTGACCAACCAGATCTCGTAATATCCTGAGCATTAATATGACGGTGACAATCTCTGATTGTTTTAACAATGTGTTCTAATCCTCCCAATTCTCTAAGTTCCTCTTTAAACCATTCGCCGGCACGTTTCGATGTAAGACTGAGAAGTGTTTCCATAGCAAGTTGACCAACCTAATGAATAAGTGAACAAATCAATAGATAATTGTTCGATCGTCAGTTTCGTATCGCAAATCACAAAGAAAAATATACTTACGGTAATATTATCAAGATTTAAATGTTTCGCGTGTCCTTGAGCTTGAATATCAGCACACAATTGTCGCACTTTCTCTCTATTTTTTAACAATTCTGCCCCGCTAAGGCCACAATCATCGAGTGCATCTTTGTGACTGGCATCGGATTCTAACAAACTTAACATTAATTCCAAGCAATCTCGATCTAAATCCATAGCTAAACGGTCTTGACTTAATACAAACATTACTGTTGCTGTACACAAAGCAAGGCTCTGAAGAAAAGAAATATATAATAATATTCCTTGGACTTTCCGGACTTGAGAATTTTATATTTATAACATATACAAACGCATTTCATGGAACTGAAATTATATGTATATACATACCTGATCCTTGGTTGCATCGTGAAGCGCTTTGAAGAACTTGGCAACAGTTCCATGAGCACGTACGTGCATCCGAAACGCAGGTGCCATGCACTTGCTCGCTAATCGTATAGCTGAAAGACAACGAGTAGCATTTGGATTGTTCTCCCTTAAAGTGTCTAATATATATTCAACATCGTCATTAAACTCTTGAAACTCTCCGCTTTCTTGAATTTGATGTGCTTTCTTCACATTCTTTACTACAGTGTAGAACTGAAAAACAAATCTCACATTAACATTTTCTTTTGGCGCAGCTATCATCTCGTTCGTCGATACTGTACAGGGTGTATAAAAAGTAATGGTCATCCGTCCTAGCGGTGAATCTACACGGCCTAGCGACGCATGTTCTTTTAAATTTCGTTTCGATTATATTCTGTCTCATCGACACGGTTAGGTGGACTATAGTAGTAGGCTTTTGTCTATACGTATAACTCTATTCGATCAAATTTTGCAAAAACTTCAACAGCTTATATCTTAATAAGCATTTATTTCGAACTCTTTCTCTTCTCGATGTGTAGAAGGTGTTGATGTAAATACAAACTTCAACAACAATTTTGCGGCAAGTTTCTTTTACAAATTCACCCCTAGGACGGATGACCATTACTTGTTATACATCCTGTACAATCGAAAGCATTATTTTTATCAAATATATACGTACACCCTTGACTTTTTTGCCACAACGCACGCTGGTTATAGCATCGGATTCATCCTCAAAGCCAGCAACAGCTTCAGGATACGTGACAACTCTGGTCAGTTGCGAAGTATCGAATTCTTCCTCGAATTCAACTGTCCCTGCGTTGCTGTGGGATCCTGAAGCAGTGGTTGGCGTATTGCTACCAGCAGTAGCAGTATCCGTGGCGTTCGATTCTTTGTCGCTATCGCACCATTTATGTTTGTACAGCGCCCTTCTCTTATTTCCGTTTGTTGCGCCTGTAGAGCGACTTTTGAAAATACTACCCTTTTTGGTAGGAGGTTTTTGAACAGCTGCGGACGGTGCATTCTGGGGCTGAGTCTCCGCCACCGTGCTCGTTACATGCAATGCTGCGTCGCTCTCCGCATTACCGCTAACACCTTCGCTGTCGTCGCTACCGGAAAACCAATCTTGATCGACTAAAGTTTTAGCTGTCGCTGTGTCGTTACCAATAACACGGGGCGGCTGTTCTGTTTCCACGTCGTGATCCGGTTCTGGTTCGGGTTCAGGTTCTGGTTCTGGTTCTGGTTCTGGCTCTAGCTCGTGTTCCGGTTCCGGTTCTGATGCCGGAACCATTTCAGAATCTTCCGAAGCAGGTTCTGGCTGTGGAGCAGGCTCCGCGATCACCTCGTTCGTCGGGATATCTATTGAACAGTGTTGAACCTCGTCCGGAACTGTTCCGGCGGCTTCTTCGGTTTCTGGCGCGTTTATTATCATTGGTCTCGTCTGCATGGGATCAGAATCGCTCGACAGTATGTCGATCAATTCTTGGGTTGTGGTTGGCAGTGGTTGATCACGCCCAATCAATGGTTCAATCGCTGGCTTACAGGCGTACGTTGAACCACAATCAGTCTTAACGATATCGTAATGAGATATTAAGGTGTTGTTCGAATCGGTGACCGATTTTCTAAGGGTTAAAGAAAGGCCAGAACTATGCGAATTCGGTGTTACCGGTGCGGCGGACACGACGGGGCCTGGTGTTATGTCTAAATGTAGATTTTTCGCTCGACTACGAGTGGTTCTTCTCATCTCGGAATTTTCTAAAGGTATCGAGACAGTTGAGACAACAGGTTGATGGGAACGGACCGTTTTAGGGTCAGATTTTGTCACTTCCGTGGCAATGCTCTTACGTTCGACGTCTGCTTTCGTCGGACTCGTAAGCGGCGTTGAAATTCTGTATGTCTCGGGCTCAGGCTCCGGAGCAGCCTGAACGTTCGCGCACACTAGTCGTGCTGTGCCTTTGCATATTCTCAATACGATTGGTGGTTTACCTTCCTCTCTGTTCGGAGTTGCGTCGTTACTGGTTGCATCTACAGTTTCCGTAACCACCTTCTTAGCCGCGGCGTTCGACACTTTCGTCAAAGATTGTTTCGGTGGCGGCGGCGGCGCCGGCGGCTGCGGCTGCGGAGCGGATTTCTGCGGACGAGCTCGTCCGTAATGTGAATCAGGTACTTGTTTGTATATTGCCACATCCTGGCGAGATTCTTCTGTCGGAGGTGGAACATTTCTACTCTTAAAAAACTTCTTAGGTTTAACGGCCGGCGGTGCTACGTCCGGTTTATTGTCTGGATCAGTTTCGAACGAAAACGGATCTTTCCCGGAATTAACGCGGGCATTCTGGTTCCCATAATCGAGCTTTAGTCTCTTCGCACCGAACGTGTTGTGAATATCATCTCTTCTTCCTACGAACAAACGAAAGCTCATAATATTTGCGGAAAACTTCGGAGGATGCCTTTTCTTAAATACAATTATATGTAGATATATCAGGGTGTTCGGCAACAATTTTAATATTCTTGATCTTCCTATTTTCCTAAAGGATTGCCTCTTATATTTTCTCCTATCTGTTGCCAAACATTCTGTATGAACATTATGTAAGAAATAAATTCTATAAATTCGCATGAATGTCTGTATTAATTGGATGTTGAAGGCACCAGAGATAATTGTTAATCGATATATATGTATATATGCGATACACAGACTGCAGATCTTTATGCAAAATAATTTCTAATTATTTCCTTTCTGAAGATGCGATGAAAGCTTGATAGCAATACAAGTATTAAGAGCATTTTAGGTATTCTTAGTTATCTTAGTTTAGACTAACGTCGTTAAAATATACGTCTTTGATCTTGCATTCAAATGAAGAACAGCAACGGCTGGTCTTGGTTCAAAGTGTTAAGATGTTTAATAGTTTGGAAACAATGCATAAAATCTATAGTCTAACAATACATATATGTAGACTGCGGATCTTTATGCATTTATGGCTTCCAAAAATGTTTAAGAAAAGCTCGAATATGAAATTGGATAGAATTTTGTACAATTTTTATTTGTTTTAGATCTACGAAGAGATCTATTTAAGAAGAAAATTTAGATCTACAAAAATTATAAAATGCATAAACATCCGTAGTCTACATGCATACATATATATATATATATATATATATATATATATATATGTGCGTGTGCGATATACAACATAATGATACATGCAACAGCGATTGATAATGGGAAAAGCATACCATTGATATTTGTGCTTCTGATAGATGTGAAAGATGTAATACCCCATTTTCCAACAGTGCCCGCTGATTTAGCAGCGGAAGGTCGATTGCTGTTCTCCCTAAAAAGCTTATCGAATTGAATGCTTCCAGGCGTCACGCTGGTGACCTTACGGCTGTAAGATTTTGTGTAACTACGGGACGTCATGTTGTATTCCTCGGTGCCTCGGAAACGTTCGACATCTCAATAGACACAGGTAAGTATATCCATCTTCATGTTCTCCAAATGTTATCAGGCATGTATGGTAAATAACCATTGACCGTTCTCGCACGGTTTTGGTGAAACGTTGCGAAAGAAAAATGAAGCTTCAACGCATCGGAGCCTCGTTCGTCGTGATTAATTGTAAATTCGTTAGGAAAAAAATCAAGAGCCAATATCTTCGGAACATATGAAAGAAACAAACGCCATGTTTCATTCGCTATTTATCCCGATGCACAAATTTACGAAAGTATAACTCTCAAATTCGATTTCGATTCGGAAACATTGTCGTTACGCTCATTATTCTTAGTCTCGTGTTCACACTTTTTCGTTCTGTATGCAAGATTTTTATATATCTGCATAAGTACAACTAAAAATATTAGTCATAACATGATCTTGAGCCATCTGTCGATGTTTTTCGTTTCAAGATTTAGATACATACCATACACAAAAAACGAGCAATACAATACACAGGATTGTATGTAATATGTGCTTGTCGTCCTATCCAGTAGGTAGAGCCAACAAGCAAAGTTCCCTACCTTACCGGTAGACTATCATCCAATCAAATTCTATTTTATACAACGAATAAATCACTTATCTATCCACTTGAATTTCTGATTTGCGAATCTCCATTGTATATTCGCGAGCGTTTCATATATTCTATATACGACTGTATATATATTTATAAATATATATATATATAATTCATTTCTAATGCCTTCTGTTACATCAAGTTTCCTCGCTTATTTATAAGCTATTCTCTCTGCTCTAAAATACAGTAATTTTTTGCTTTTACCTATATTGACATCTTCACTTTTAAAAATTTTTCAACAATTCTGAATTTCATCTTATATTTAGTCAATTTTCTTATAAGGGCCGCAAAAAAAGATCCGCAGCCTAGTAATAAAACCATTTACTATATATAGGGATATATTCATAGGGAGAAATCAGGAGAAATAAAGCACCGTTCCTAATTTATCAATCATTCAAATAGAAATACGACTGAAACACGACTACTGCTACATGACCAATAGAAATCGTGGCTCTCTTGTTTGCTATATACTGCTGTATACATGGCGGTGCGTCTACCTGTCAAATAATATATATCCAAATGTCAAAGTTTGTAATATGTACATGGATTTGATAATATCAACAATTTGAAGAACTATGTATGATTTTGCACTAGATCGTGCGCTTTTTACACATATCATATGAGATGAACAACTCTCTATCGTAATTAAGGTTAAAAAGATACATGTGAGATTTTACTTTCTCTTTATTAGTTCTTAATTATAGGACGTCGAAAGCGTATAGTAATCTATGAATTTAGGCGTATTTAATAGAGTTAATCTTAAGGTAATTTTTCGTTCCAAATTATTTGTTCTCTTTTTTCTAATCATTTTATAATATTATAATATTACTGTCTTGCATATTTTAGGACTCCCAAGGAGGAATGTATTCCGAATGGGCTTCTCTAAGCATTTTAGTTCAACAAGGTTCGGAAGAGAGTCAAAGCGTCCTAGAAAAATTCTCTCCTGGAGCAGGAAAAGAAGTAGCTTTGTCGATTGTGCGTCAACTAGCAGCCAACCTTGGGATAACCCAAGCAGCCGAACCTAGTCCGTTGTGTTCTGACAAAGAAGTTCAATGGTGTATGGAAGTAATATGTTTTGGATTGTCGTTACCCCTGGCTGAACACGACACAGTAAGGGACTGTGTTAATGTGTATTGCGAATGGCTGTCGGCATTGTACTCTACACCAAAGATTTGTGTACCTGCACCGATCATAGATGATCCGAATTTCTACGCCAGGAAAATAATAAGCCATTTCCATAATTTATTTGTGCCACGGAAAGGAGAAGGTAAAAACAACAACTTTGCGTTTCTTTTCTCTTCTTCTGTACGTAATGTCGAATCAAAAGCCGTTGGCACTGGCAAGAAATATTTATCAAATTACGAAGTATAAACCATCTAACAATCTCCAATGATCTTTTTTTTTCATAGTCTGGCCATTTTTATATCAGGATCTAGGTAATTTCTATTTAAGCGAACCATTTCTTACCTAATCTATGAATATTTCTACATATTTGTCGTAACATAGGTTGCATCTGTGAAATGTTCGATATTGTTTATAGGAACCGATACAATTAATAGACAGGCTGTTTTGTGTCACAGAGTACTTAGAACACTGCAACAGATTGCAAGAGGTCCTGCGAATTTAGAAAGGGAAACTTGGGAAAGCCTGCTATTATTTCTTATTGGAATTAACGATGCACTTTTAGCTCCTCCCGCGACTCGGGAAGATGCTGGAGAACAATTATGCGAAAGAGTTCTAGGCGTACTTTTAGAGGTATATAATGCATTGATGAAAAAATCTTTTTTTGAGCATATTCTTACATAAAGAATTGTTTTAGGTGTGGCTGGTGGCGTGCGAACGTAATTTCCCTTCACCACCGTTATGGCGTACTCTACGCGAGTCCTGTCTTCGATGGAGGCACAGATTAGCGCTGGTAGAACAATGGAATCGCGTCTGTCTTGCTCTCACTGCGAGACTATTGCAAATTATGTATGGTCCAATGTTCCCAGAACTAAAAATAAGTTAGTCAATCTGTTATTAGTAATCGTAATGTTGATATTAACAATTTCTAACATATACAATGACACGATTTGTTTTAATTAGGCGAAGAAGACTCTCAGCTTGTACCGCCTACGATGTCGGATGAAGCGGTCGCCCAAGCATGGTACCGACTTTTAAGAACTATAGGAGATCCGGTCGATTTATGCAGACCGGCCGTTGTTTCGCAAACTCAAGCATTTTTACAGTACGCCATTGCCAGCCCTAATGTTATAGATCCTTGTCAGCATCCTTGCTTGCAAAGTTTACCGCAAATATTTCTGAAAGCCATAAAAGGTATAGCGGGTCAAGTTGACGCATTTCTTGGTAAGTACATACGCCGTCGATTGAATTCCGTATAATATTGTAGTGCACAGAGACACGCGATCAGCGTTTACATGAATTATAAGAATAAGTTGTACATCGATTCCACTATAAGAAAAAAACTAGAAAATAGTTCTCTTGATCTGCTCCGATTTTCAAAAGTAGCACATTTACTTCTACAGCTTACTATCTCTGGTGATGGTTGCACGCAGTCATAAATGTTTTAGGAGTTTCACAGGCATGTTGCTGGGAGGAGTGTTGTGTATCCTCTATGGCGTCTGGATCTGCCAGTATTGGCAGCGGGGGTATGGGGTGGGACAAATCGAGTGGCAAAGACCTGACACAACCTTCTCCTACACCTCCAACACAGCGCAGACTTGCCAAAAGTTTCAGTGTTACACCTTCTGCCGTTACTAAGGGTATTCAGCACTTCTCTTCCGATCTTCTCTGATAGCATCTGCTTGACATGCAGTAACGTTGTACATTAATTGTACATATATGTATACATATTTAAACAATTATTTCTAGAGCCTTCTCATAAAGCAATTCTTCTCTTAGCAAAGCATTAAAATCTTAAGAAGATAATTTAACCATTGTTTTACCATTTTTACCATTGTTCTTTCCAATTGTAGGAATCCCAAAAGCCTCTTTAATCGGTTTAACGACGAGTCGTGTTTCGAGCACACCGTCCACGTTGATATCCAATTCCGGACCTTCCTCTGCTTCGAGTACAACCTGTAAGATCTCATAAATATTAGTTCTATAAAATACTGAAACCTATTGTAATACGATTCATTGTTTTACTTTTAGCTATGACTTCCTTGGTCCAAGATATCAGGCCTCCTTTAGCTCCAGGGCGTCCAAAGTGTAACAGTATACTCCATCTTTTTGGGGAATGGTTGTTCGAGGCAGCATTTATAGGCACCGACGGATGGTCGCAAAATTTACCACGTAAATATCGTCTAGCCAAATGTGTTGAATAGATGAACAATAATTCGTACGTTTATTACCGTACAGAACCATCAGGCGCGACGAAACGACCGTCTTCTGTGCTCGTCGAAGGTCCCAGTTCGTTGCAAGAACCAATTAATGATGTCCCACCAACGCTCTGCATAGATCGCTACGAATCTGGAAGAGCAGAAGCTTTGGGTGCATTGTGTAGGATATTTTGTGCTAAAAAGACTGGCGAGGAAATTTTACCCGTTTATTTAGCTAGATTTTATCAAGCGATGCAGCACGGTCTCAAAGTTGACGAAGTAATCTTCTATACTCATAAAACATGGTTCCTATAAAATTGTACGTGATATTAACTCAGCTTTTTATTCGCAGTCTCGGGAATGCGGCGAAACGTTAGCGAGCATTCTCTTAAATTCTGCGGACTTGTTCCGTTTAGATTTAAACGGAGTACAGGTGTTGGTACCTGCAGTGATATCGGCATTGGAGACTGTTCTTCCGGAAAAAGATTTGAAGTTGAAGTCAAACATAGTTTCGAAACCAGATCTACGTAGAGCCTCCATACATTTATTAATATCGATGCTGGCGCTACCCCTTCACTTCCAAGTAATTAGTACATGTATATATTTATATTGTTATGTATCTATGTAACAATTATTTACAACCATTATCCTTGTAGAATTTGACTATCAAAGAGTTGCCGATCACCTCGAATCCAATTATTTCGGACAAGGGTCACGTTACATTCGCACAATTAAAATCAAGACTTATGAATTTACTTATAAACGCGTTGCAAGTTGAAACGGATCCTCAGAATACTCATATGTTATTAGGTGAGTTGAAAACTCGATTTATAGGAGCATTCGCAACTTCAATTGTTAATTCTCCTTTTTTTTTCTTAGGGGCTCTATTATTAAGCGTGCAAGATTCTGCGGCAGCAGAAGAAGTAGAACAAGTTACTCAGCCGGACACAGTCGCTCACGATTCCACTGTGAATTTGTTATCATCAGGTTCGTTTTCTTCTCCAATTCAAGGAACATTAGCTTGTGTACATATATTAGATCGTCCCGTAAGCAGTGTCATATATAAACGTTTATATTTTTTTTAAGTCATACAATTAGCGTTGAAAAAGCGCCACGACTTATGGGATGACCTAACATATACAAATACTGAATGCACCATTTTTCCAATCTTCCGAGATTAATTATAATTTGTATTTGAATTCGAGAAGTAATCGTAAGCAGCATAATTCCAGTAATAGTTGATAACGAAGTTAATGTTCTGTTGTTCGATATGGCAGCTCATTAACATCTACCGATCGCTTGCAAACGAAAGTCTCGAAACTTATGCGATATAAGATCATGATGCTTTATTTTAGTTTTGAATCGTTCTCTCGGTTTGCTTTTACGCGTGCGCTTGTGTGATATGTCATTCGTTTTTATTATTATGAGTTGTGTTTTGTTGTGCATTCGCCATTGTGTACCGTCTCATCATCGCTTGATAGTCACCAGCGATTCAGCCAGTCAAATAAGTATATCCAGTGATCAACGATCGCTCGGCGAGGCCTCTGATATTGCGACTCTTCAAGAGGAATGTATTGCATTCGGTAAATACAAGTACATTAATATCTAAGTAGTTCAGCAGTCTTGTTACTGTGCTCATACGAGACATCGTTAAACATCATCTTATTTTACTCATTTCTGTATTTCTCTGTTACACATTCAAGCTTCTTTCGACAGTTCTGTATACAGGCTTGCATTTTGAGAGAGACTTTTTTAAAATACATCTAAATACACACAGATACCTTGGAAAATGGTATAGTTGTGATTAAAAGCGTGAGGTGTGTTATTGCAGATTCGGCTCACGCGCTCTCCGTGCGCGCGACATACTTGGTTTGCCACAGACTCATATCGTCATGGAAAACGGATCTAAACATTTCGTTGGCAGCTCTCGAAATACTGTCTGGATTGGCAAGAACGCGCATACGTGAAACAGGTGAGACACAGTTTGTTCAGACAATTTTACGAATTTGCAAAACCTTTTAACTCGTAACAGTTGAAATACTCTGTATTACATGCAGCAAGGAAGTTAACAGGTTATATCGTATTTTATCGTGTAAATATATACACATTGAAACGGCATTGTTAAATTGTACAAAATTTTACAGACGCATTGGAGTGCAAGCGTGCTGTGAAATGGCTCTGCGATTACATCGCCTATCAATGTTGGCGGCCTCCTCCAGCTCATTCGAAGGACCTTCATTCGTCCATTGTTGCTGCTTTCAGTTGTTTAACTATTTGGTTAACGGCCCACTCACAATTATTACAAGTTAGTACTTAAAAGCACACAGAAAAGAATGATTAATCACAGAGGAGCGCATACTTAACCGAAAAATACATTTTTAGGATAAAGATTGCTTGACTACAGTTTTGGAGGTAGTCGAGCTTGGCGTATCGGGGACAAAAAGCGTGGGGAAGCCTGGTGAACCTATCAAAATGAAAGACGAAAAGGAACTGAAACCGGCCTCCATGCGCGTCAGGGATGCAGCTGATGCACTGCTCACTGTTATTCTCGAACAAGTATGACGAAGCTTATCGATTACTGGAGGTGTATAAGAATTTCTTCCGCACACCTCTATAAATTACATTATGCCAGAGTACTTTGTTCCTAGCACAGTAAAAATGTATTTGATGCGTGATCGTGATTACAGGTTGGCTATTTCCCAAGCGCGTGTGGAGCACAGTCGCTGTCATCTTTATTGGACGAGGTTTCGCTTCTTCGGCATTGCAACAGCTGGACAGGTGGTCGCGTACCTCGTCAAGCCGCTGTCGAGAGATTTCGATACTTCGTTGCCGAGAACGCTACTATACTAGCTTTATTGGAAGAACCCCTTGGGAATGACCAAGATCCACAACCCACTGTCACGGTGTTGATACGCGGACCATTCGGTAGACACGCGTGGACAATGCAGCTTCGACATTTGCCAAGACACAGATCAAGTATGAGAAGTATAACCACAAATCCTGGCCGACCATTGCCACTGGCAGAAGCTGCGCCAAGGACCGATTACAAGCCTAAATTCTTTCCTGACAATGTCGACCGAATTCCTCACTGTAAAGTGTACGTTTCAATGTCTCTCTATCGAAAAGTCGTCGGAAGTCGGTGTCGATTAAGTTCGTTAAATTCTTTTTCTCAGGGATGAATCGATACCGAGTCTCGAAGCGGTGATGAACAACAACAATTTGGTGAGAAACGAACACCAAACGTTGTCCCAGTTGTTGGAACGTCAAATGAACATCGAATCGAAGTATTGCGATGGAAATGAGAGAACGCCCGACGAGAAAACGGAGGAGTGCGTGCCGCCGCAGATCTGCCACGAGTTCCAAACAGCGCGTCTCTTTTTAAGTCACTTCGGTTTCTTGAGCATGGAGCCTAAGGAGGACGACGAGTCGAGGAACAGCGGTCTAATCGCGTTGGATCCGACCATTCCAGGATTTTGCCCTGATTTGGAAACCTTGGACAACATTAGCCCGAGGATGTGCGACACAGTGTACATTTTCTACGTTAAAGCGGGTCAGAAAACCGCGGCAGAGATATTGTCGAACGTGGTACGAATTATTCTTATTTCAATCACACTGATTCGACAAGCTTTAACTTTTTGCGTTCCGCGTAGCTGCACGAGGCGAACGTGTCGCCAAATTTTTTGGAATTTTTAAATTCCCTCGGATGGCCAGTCTCGGTGTCGGCGCACGCTGGTTGGACCGGTCACGTTTCCACGTCGTGGAGAATGACTCCGCAATTAAATGTACCGCAACCAGCCCATAGTGATCACGGCGGCGCTCTGTACAATGGCGATACCCACGTGCTTTATTGGGCAGACGTCAGTTCAGAAATTGCATTTGTTGTGCCAACTCAATCGAATAACACGTTGAGTTCCGACTCTTTGGAAGAAGCGAGTTATTCTAGCGATATCAGTGCCAATCAAGGTATTAAACATGCTATCCGTGAAAAAAGATGAACCTATGAATTTCGAAGAATCGAAGTTTCGAATTAAAGCTTTTTTATATTTTTTATATTCTGTGAAAATTTTCTGTCGAAATTTTTATTTATAATTTGTATCTGTCAAAAATGAGATGGCATAACACGAAACTCGTAAGTTACAACTTCATACGATTCGAAGACTTCGAAACTTTGTACACTTCGAAGTTCCTTTCGTTCCTTCGAATCCTTTGAATTTTCGAAGAGTCAAAGCTTCGGGAAAGTAACAGCCCTATTTCGCACTACACGTGTAACAATTGCAGTCTGGTTCGAGAAAAGTATCAACGATAGTAGCAGCTGTCGGAGCTATGGAACAGGGCAGGGTAATATGCAAAATTCGCGAGCAATGTCGTTGGATCTAGAAAAGCAGCCCCCAAGCTTAACAGGATCTAGTCCTTCTAGTTCTTCCAGCGCGGATCCAGTTAAACCGAGGAGAACCACGAAACAACTTCTACCTGTGCAAAGCGACATCAAAATCATGGTTGTTTGGCTGGAGAGTTTAGAGGACTATGCCCAATTTCCAATTGGTACGTCGATCTTTAAATCGTGTCGTAACTGAAAGGAAAATTACACACACGGTACTTTTTACAGTTGATCTTCTCTCGTGCACTTACACCGGTCTCGAACAGACCAGAATCATACAACCACCGGACGTACAAGTGATTTTTCTTCAAGCTCTCAGTAGCGGATTAATGAGAGTTAGATTGCAAGGTCCAGCTTCTAGAATTAATTTGGCTACCCCGTTAATTGATGGCATGGTCGTGTCCAGAAGGGTACTAGGCACGCTCGTTAGGCAAACGGCGTTAAATATGGGACGCAGGAAAAGGCTCGATAACGATAGGTATGCACAGACCGATAAAATCTTTCTTTTAATCAAAGAATTGATTAACATATTCGACGTTCGTGATATGTTACAGTTATCATCCGCCACATGTACGCAGACGCTTAAAGATCCAGGAGATGGTACAAAAGTACAGAAAAAATTTAACCGATCCAGAATTATTAACACTATTATTTAGCAGCACTCAAACTTATCAAGTATAACAGAATCGATGCACGTTCGATGACATTTTAATGAAATCGTATATGAATGTATACAATATGGTTTAATTGTATACATTGATATACATATATAGCATAGAATTCTATTTAGGAAATAATTATCAGCACAATATTAAATTTAACATTTCCACAAAGAGAACATCAATAATTCTAACGAAAAAAATCTAAAGAATTTAATTACTTTTTTAACAAAGGATATTAGGAATAGCGAGGAACTATTATGTTATACAATCAATAACAGCTTTAAAGATGATTCTATTGTATGTAATAGGACATATATTATTACATATTTAAATATGTATATACCAACTACGTGTATACCCATCATAAATATACAATAGCTTTTATTTATATTTGAAAGAATTATTTTGTACCGTGGAGTATACATAGGATGTATACACAATGTCAGGTATTTGTGTGTAGATAAATGCATACATGTAAAAAGTTCGACTACAGGTGCGAGAAAATTTAAAGGGTGGTTCTCCATGACAGTATAAGACGAAAATGAAAATAAAAAATTGCGATTTCGGCTCTATTCTTTAGTTATTAACAATTAAAATCCGCCTAAAACGCGGCAACCCGGCTGACAGAGGGGTACGACGTTGCGTACGTCGTAGAGGCGCGCGATAGTCACTTATCAAGTGACAGATAGCACATGTTTACCTCGATCCTCGTTTGCATATTCACAAGTGTACGTATTCAAAGAAATGCACATATGCAATTTACACACTCTGTCAATCAGGTTGCCGCATTTTAGGCGGATCTTTAATTGTTAATAACTAGAAAAGGAAGCTGAAATCGCAATCCTTTTATTTTGTATTTCGGTCTTACATTTAACCATCCATCAAATTTTCTCCTACCTGTAGTCGAACATTCTGTACAACAGTGATCTTATCTAAACAGGAACAAGGTTGAATATAAAAAAGACTGCATAGGTGTAATATTGTGCAATTACATTATATCATACTTTTAATGTTCGCGCGTATATATGGAATAGATTGTCATCGTTCGAAAATGATACATTGTGCTTGCATCTGTACTGTCACATAATACTTGAAGATGATTGATAAGTTGTAATAAATATAACCAACGGTAACTGATTCCGACGGTACAGAAAAATTATACACGGAAATGTACGGAACATAAAGGAATTACGTCAGAATTTCGATAACGCTCCTGATAATAAGTAAGAAACAAAGTTTCGGCAGAAAACTCATGGTCTATCGTGTATAGTGTATGTGCATACGTGTGCTATCTAACAGACGTTTTGTCGTATATCATCCTCAAATTTTAGCTATGTCATTCTGTTACGCTACTATAATACATTGCCATATATGACTTCAAAGAAATCTTCACGCAGCGAGGCAGTGTTGCGAGCTGTTTTTTTTTATCGCCGTAAACAAAAGAGATTACCGTGCAGGATCGTATCGATCGATTAGCGCAATTATTTGTAACGCAACGTGTTCATTCTAAACGCAAAAATTGTTATTCCGATTGCAAACTAATCCGAGTTTCGTACATAAAGAAATCACGGGTATTTTGTATGATGCATACTTCTGCTATCTCCATTTTCAATATAATGATCAATCAACCGATTTTTCACAACCTTTTTCATTTATCACAACATGTAATATCATTGTCTTATCGTATCAGACAAAGTAATAGATTACGATATGAAAACTTGCAATGTAATACGCAAAATCCGTTAGAACATTGCGTATATGTATATGCAATACTTTCCTAAACAGAAGGACATGATAGAGTGCTGCCTACTTGTCGGTCTCGCATTAATTGGTTCAAGTTACTCATGCCACACTTTTTCAAGCAGCGAATTGATGGTATTTTCGAATTATACGAATGCGATAGCGTGACGTAATGTATTGTAATTGGTCAAATAAGTGGACGAACACTAAGATCGAATGGGTAGCTGTCGAAGTCGGGGTCGGAGCAAGGATTTACCCTCTCCAGTGACATAAATTCGAGCCGTCTTCTACCATTCTATGATTAGATGTGTTCCGTATTCCCCTACTTGACTTCGTTGCATAGACACAAGCAATAGATCTCATTGCCACTATCCATACCATATCTAGATTCTTAGATTAATATAAGATAGTTTCTTTGTACGTACAACTTATTGTATGAAAGCGCGCATTCCACGTGCATGACTCGTAACAACTCGACAAAACTTGGTACGTATATTTCAATGGAAAGGTATAAGAATAGGAATGTTTTATTAGCGATACGATCCAAATGCTTATTGCAACTTTATCGTTGCATAATTATAATACAAAGTCACGGTCCATACCATATCTAAATAGATAGATTCTCCTAGATTATAAAATAGTTTCTTTGTATGTACAACTTTTTATAATGTATATGGCTCGTAACAGCTCGACAAAACTTGGTAGTTTCGATGGGAAGGTATAAAAACAGGAATGTTTTATTAACGGCACACGGTCGCAATGCTTATTGCAAGTTTATTGTTGCATAATTATAATGCAAAGTCACAAATGTGTCTCTTTTAGTCAGTCGGGACACCACCGCGGCGCGCCGTACAGTCAACAGATTTTTAGTTATGTTTTAATTGTCTTTACAGTGTAAGTAAGCAAGGAGGATCGGATCAAATGGATTAATCTCCCACAATTGATCTGCTGAATGTCCGAGGAACTTTTAGAAAATATCTTCACAATATTTTCTCATCTAACCCACTCTACCGTCCCCTTCTACGCCTCTATTCCTCCGCGGTCTGGTCACGTGACTAATCCGGTACTGGCAGAGAGAGGGTAACTTTTTCCCCTCAATTTGTGCTCCCTCCCCTCAAGGGGACTCTGACCTGATTGGTCGGCGATGTTTCGATAAACAAAGCCGCGACCGCGACCGCGAACAACATTTTTGTCGAAGAGTCGGCCGAAGAATTAGCCTATAAATGGTATTATATCTTTCTTGGAACAGCCTGTATGTACATATGTAATTATACAAGATAAAATTTCACATTGCGACATCTTCCGGTAATGTCGCACTGTAGCAGAACGACGGTTGCATGCGTTGGGCTTCTTCTGCGCAAAAGGGGAATATTGTCAGCACCCCTACATAGGTACCACGGGTATCCCCGCAGCCCGTCAAACGGTCCAACTATGTGCTCTCGCCGGTCCGACTTTATAATGTGAATGCGAGTCAGTTTCGGGCACAGTTTGCGTTCGTTCGAGAAAGCGGGTGGTCGGTTGGTGTACGGGCGGCATTGGTCACATGCCAATACATATCGTAACAAATTGTGTATTTGTTCGGTCGAGTGCCCTGTTTAGTCGCGACCGTTGCGACCGGATTCAAAAGTGTTCGCCTCTGTATACTTAATTTCTATTATTCGGAAAGGTCCAGCTACGAACGGAAAGCCCGGACAAGCGAAATCACGGGAGAACATACAATTGACCAAGAAATTTATGTAGTAAATGTATCATTATGGAGGAGTCAGCTTTAGATCAATTTTGCGGTTCCAAGTTCTGGGTGAGTAAATCTTTCTATATTCTTAACCGCGTATTGTTCGATATCATCGAAGTTTCTTCTTAAATAAACACATTCCCGATCGGGCTACCGTGCTCTGTAGACTATCGAGCATCCATTCCAATATCACCGTTCCAATCTCGTGTTTTCTCAATCGCAAGATCGAAATGTCCATGCAGCAGCATGTTTTGTCTTCACGTTTTATCCAGCCTGTTAACGCGATTTTCAATGACCGTGCCGTATCGAAGGAACAGCTGAACAAAAAATGTTAATGATACGATCATTCCCGGAGAATTTGCTAGATTACGTTACCGAGGATGACTTGTTAATTCATGAAAATGTAGTATTGAGCAATTTTTGCTGGTAGATAACCGACAAAGATTGTGTGATTTTCTAAGCTGATGTCTAAGCGGAAAAGGAACACAGAGATATTGATAAAGTTTTCATTTCCGTCTGTCTATAGGATGATAAATTGACATGGAACACAGACGATCCAGACATCCCAGAATGTTTTCAAAAGACTATGTTGATATGGGTGCCGTGTGCATTTTTGTGGCTGTTGGCGGCGATGGAAGTTTATTATCTTATAAGTAGCAAGAAGAAGAATATTCCGTACACATGGTTATATATTTCTAAACAAGTACTTCTAGCGTTGCTGATCGTACTTAGTATCGTTGATTTAGGATTTGCTATACATAGAAGAACTTACGAAACTGTTTACAACGTTGATTATTCTACACCGTGCGTGAAAATAGGTTCTTTCGTAAGTATCGGTTTGAACGACATTTTACCAAACCCTGAAGACTCTGTAACATCGATCGTAACTATTCCTTTCTGTTGTAGGTTCTAGCATTTACTTTAGTAGTATATAATAGAAAGCGTGGAATGCGTACTTCTGGACTACTATTTTTATTCTGGTTTCTTCTTGCAATATGCGGAGTTGTTCAATACAGGAGCTTACTAAGGCTGTATATTGAGAAGGTGCATGTTGCTATTTATAAAACTATATTTTTGAAAGATTCACAACTTACCTTCCACTTGTGTTATCGTTTCAGGGGGATGTCAATTATTCATTTGTATCCTATATGATATACTATCCAGCAGTTGTACTTATATTCTTGTTGAATTTTCTGGTTGATGCAGAACCTAGCTATACCGGATATCCAAAGGTAAGTTTACGAGTTCTGTCCGCAAACTGTCCAACCTTGTGCTATAGCAGGAGATAATGTCTCCTTCGATGTACTCCCCTTTGGGAGCTTCACACCCCTTGACTTGGGTAATGTTCACATTTCACGATAGAAATAAATAAAAGACATCCACAGGTCGAATACTCTCTGGACAGACTCCATATCTACATTATCTTAGTCTTCCATTCGAGTACTGTATTGTTAACTATACAAATGAAATTTCACAGGAGGAAAGACCATGTCCGGAACAGAACTTTTCCTTTCCAGCAAAATTATTTTTCACATGGTTCGATCCGATGGCGTGGAAAGGCTTCAGAAAACCTTTGGAAGCCACAGACTTGTGGTCTATGAACGCGGAAGATTCGGCTGCAGAAATTGTTCCGAAATTCGACAAATACTGGAACAAGAATTTGCAAAAAAACAACAAGTGAGTGCGACATTTATAAACATTTCACGTTACTTATTGAAAAGATAATAATAATAAGTATTGTAAAATGCTGTATCAAATTACATTAGTAATAAAATATCAATCTACTTTTGCTAACAAGAGTATTTTGGATTTGCTTTAGGTAAGTTTGGACGCACGGAGAGATAGTAGTTGTTTATATCTGTAATTAAATTAAACTCCGATGTAGTTCCTCACAGTTGAACGGAATTGATAAATATTATTTTATTCTGATTTCAGTGTACATAACACTAAGGCATCTTTTAGAAAGTCTTCTGGACAAGTAGATTTTAATAATGGGCGTAAAAAGAATGTGTCGTCGATTTTGCCACCTCTTTGTAAAGCTTTCGGTGCTACATTTTTGTTCGGCGCCATACTTAAAGGCGTACAAGATATTATGACATTTGTTAGCCCGCAAGTATTAAAGTAAGTATCACAGCGTACTCCGGCATGATCTCTTCTACTTTGAATAAATTAGTTTGGTATTCCTGAAATTAGTACAGTCATTAGGAATCACAACTGTATAGATTATAATTGTTATTATTTTTAATTTAGACTACTCATTCATTTTATTGAGGAACGCGAGTCAATGTGGAAAGGCTATTTGTTAGCAGTTTTACTCCTAGTTACAGCCACATTTCAAACATTAATTTTATCTCAGTACTTTCACCGCATGTTCTTAGTTGGATTACGTGTGCGTACTGCATTAATAGCTGCGATTTATCGGAAGGCATTGAGAATGTCCAGCTCCGCTCGAAAAGAATCGACACTTGGTGAAATAGTAAACTTAATGTCCGTGGACGCACAGAGATTCATGGACTTGACAGCATACATAAATATGATTTGGTCTGCGCCACTACAAATCGTTTTAGCCTTATACTTTTTGTGGGAACAACTGGGGCCGGCAGTGCTCGCTGGTTTAGCTGTTCTACTTATTCTTATTCCAGTAAATTTAGTGATCACGAACAGACTGAAAACATTACAAATCAGACAAATGAAAAGCAAAGACGAAAGAGTGAAGTTGATGAGCGAAGTTCTCAATGGCATCAAAGTGTTGAAATTGTATGCCTGGGAACCTTCGTTCGAAGAGCAAATACTGAAGATACGCACGAAAGAAATCGACGTGTTGAGAGAAGCAGCTTACCTTAATTCCGGAACAAGTTTTATCTGGTCGTTTGCCCCGTTCTTAGTAAGTGTCTTGTATTATCTTGTAAAATTTTTGTATTGCTATTACTATACTCTGATTATTTTCTTTTTAGGTATCCTTAGTGTCCTTCGCAACATTTGTACTTATCGATGAGAACAACCATTTAAATAGTACTATTGCTTTTGTTTCGCTTAGTCTGTTCAACATTTTAAGGTTCCCTCTGTCTATATTACCCATGATGATTGGTAATATGGTTCAGGTGATTAAAAACCCGTTCAAATTCGATTAGTATATCGCGTTTCACTGTTTACATAATAATCGCTTTAATGATATGCAGGCTTGGGTTTCCGTGAAACGTATTAACAAATTCATGAACGCAGAAGACCTGGACCCTAACAATGTTCAACACGACCCATCCGAACGTTAGTATTATACAATTCAATGTAAAATACACTATTCAATCAGTCTAATTAAGAGATGGACATTGTCTTATTCATACAGCACACGCACTACTAATCGAGAATGGTACTTTCACGTGGGATGCCGATAACATCGAGAAACCAACGTTAAAGAATATCAATGTACAAGTGGAACACGGACATTTGGTAGCTGTTGTCGGAACAGTGGGATCTGGCAAAAGCTCCCTTATATCGGCACTTTTGGGAGAGATGGACAAGATCGGTGGCAGAGTCAACACAAAGGTTTTAACACAATTCACTATAAATTGTCTTAAATATATAAATACGAACTATTTAGAACAGCGGTTTCCAACCTTTATGCTACTACGACTCCCCGAAAAAAGATTGTTTCCGCGTCTCCCTACCTTTTATTTTTGTAATAGATATAATAACATAGACATGTTTTAAAATCCGTTAAGTTTTATTTATTTGTAGATATTATGGTACGAATATTATGGCAATAGTCCGCGCCTCCCAGAGTGGAAACCGCTAATTTAGAGGAAAAACTTAAAAAATAAAAATTTGGTGCTTTAAGTTTACAGGAAAATATGAATTCGTTTCTTTGTCTAACAGGGCTCCATTGCGTACGTGTCCCAGCAAGCATGGATCCAAAACGCATCGTTGCAAGACAACGTTCTGTTTGGGAAAACGCTGCACAAGAACTCGTATAATCGTGTGATCGAAGCGTGCGCATTAAACCCAGACTTAAAGATATTGCCTGCTGGCGATCAGACTGAAATCGGAGAGAAGGGTATTAATTTGTCCGGTGGACAGAAGCAAAGAGTCGCCTTGGCGAGAGCAGTGTACAATGATTCGGATGTGTACTTCTTGGACGATCCTTTGAGCGCAGTGGATTCGCACGTTGGGAAACACATCTTTGAGAATGTGATCGGCAACACTGGCCTCCTCAAGAAGAAGACGAGAATACTCGTCACGCATGGCATTACGTACTTACCAGAGGTCGATAACATAATTGTCCTGAAAGACGGCGAGATTACCGAAGTCGGAAGTTACAAGCAGCTTCTCGAGAAAAAAGGAGCATTCTCGGAATTTTTAGTCCATCACTTGCAAGAAGGTATACATCAATTCTTCTGATCTTCTTCTTTCTCACGTTTATTCTCTTGATTAATCTTCGTTTATATTTTTCATGGTTCTAAGTTGGAAATCGTAAGTCAGTGAAAAAAGTAATTACGATTCCTTTTTCCCTAAGTCGATTTGTTTGCGATTGCTCGGAAAATGGTTTACATTGCATTTCGGCTTTCGATGTTCGTGGTATCGGGGTTTAGTAACACTTTTTTGCGTTCTTCTATCATAGAAATATATGTATGACTGGCCAACTTGTACTACGAAGCCACTTTTCGTGCAATACTTTTGTTCCACTTAGTATGACAGAGTATGAACCGTGCATGCAGAACTTTGTTTCGCATAACGCATGTCCCATTTGAACCAGAGCATTGCCGAAACATTCTCTAGATATATATATATAATTGTTTAGACTGTCCGTAACTAGTGTTTCAAATACTGCCATTAACGTCCTTTCCACTTGCAAAACGAATTGAGAACATTCTAATGTAAAGCAACAGATCTTTCAGTTGTTAAATTCTAATATTAGGAGATTATTATGTTGTGATACTATGATGATACGTTTTCTTTTCTTTTATACGACGTATTGTTTCTCGATATCTGTTATGATTATGATAAATTTGGAACAGTGCATGCTGATGACGGCTCAGAAGAAGATTTAAATGAAATTAAACAACAACTGGAATCGACGATAGGCTCGGAAGAGTTGCAACAGAAATTGACAAGAGCCAGATCAAGAGTGTCCGAGAGTCAAAGCGAGTCTGGTTCTATCGCTGAGAAGAGATCCTTACGTGGCTCATTAAAGAAGTAAGATTCTTTCATTGTTATCCAATTTTTTACATTCCTCTCTCTCTCTCTCTCTCTCTCTCTCTCTCTCTCTCTCTCT
>CM052317.1:6267294-6331405 GCA_028455605.1 Lasioglossum malachurum
TCTCTCTCTCTCTCTCTCTCTCTCTCTCTCTCTCTCTCTCTCTAGATATGGTAATTTTTAACAAACTTTTAGACAATATTCTACGGACAGTCAACAATCGGACAGTTATGTTCGCAGTAACAGTGTGACGGACAAAATAGCACAGCCGAAAGATAAGTTAATAGAAGTGGAAAAAACTGAAACTGGAAGTGTAAGTTGTTTTCTCCTTTGCGTTTGGGGGGTGGAAAAGCTGTTGAGAATATAATTGTACGTTGTTTTTCTTTTTCTTCTTCGAAATGAAGGTGAAATGGCATGTGTATTCGCACTATTTGAGATCGATCGGATGGTTCTTGTCGATAGCGACCATTATCATGAACGTAATTTTCCAAGGATTCAGCATTGGCTCGAATTCATGGCTGAGCGTCTGGTCGAACGATAATTTAACAGATAGCAATAATACATTCGACAGAGCGAAACAAGATATGTATCTTGGAGTGTACGGTGGACTTGGACTTGGCCAGGGTATGTTCTCAAAATTCTACGATTAATATATATATATGATATTTAGCACTTGTTCTCTACCGAAATCGAGTGCACTAGCTGTTTTTGTAAAACAAAACCATTTGTAAGTTTAATAAGGTAAGCTTATTAGGCTTGATCGAAAGTTCTCCATAAAAAGAGCATGTTCCTTCACAGATTACACGGTCTTGAGGCAATTTAATTTAATATATAAATATGCACATGACTTAGTATAATATCATTCATACATTGAATTCGAAAAATACCTTTCGTTTCTAAAACCAATTGTACTCGCTAACTAATAATGCTCTAACATTAACAAAAACATCTCACTGGTATTTTACAATGCTAGTGCGAGTGTGGTTTGCTGTGTCTATAGAACTTTTATATACTATTATATTATATTTATTCTACTCACAGTAAAAAGCTTTCGTAGTAATACATGTTTAAATGCAACCATTTCGATTTCTTCCTTGATACTCGAAAGTATATAATTTGTATTTCGCATGTGTTCGTCTTCAATTGTTAACTCGGATGTTATATGTATATCTTGTAACCGATAAAGTAGAATCGTACTAACATATTCAATACGTTTAAGCATGGAGTAATAAGATGAAGCTTTTCCGTTACTTACACGTTACTAATACTTCGAAGTTTAGTCGTTGAATCGTAATCTAGAGTTTTGAAAGAAGTTCGAGCTAAAGAAGACTCTCGTACGGTGTAGTTTTCACTTTGAAGATGGACCGTCAAACGATTTTATTTGGCTGACGAATGCGAAGTCGCGCAACAATGACAATAGTGTAGCGCATGTTCAACACTTGGTTTATGTTTTCTGGACAAGCTATGATAGGTTGTCATGATTTGCTAATAATGTACCTATGTAATAATCTTTTTGTTTTTAATTATAAATGCACCTCGACACATGTGTGACTGCAATAAGGAACTTGCAGAGTGGTGTTAGACACACGGTGAGCTCAGACTAAGATGAATTAATATAATACCATTAAATCAGTTGGTTTTCTTTTCCTAAAACTATTTAGATCAATAAACGAATGCGATTGTTGCAAGAAGAGATGCAAAAATTCTTTATATATATGTATAATATGTAAAAATGTATCGGGTTTTAACGATATATCAAAGTATCACGAATCGTTGTAGGCCTGACAACGTTTGCTGGGACGTTAATTATGGCAAAAGGAGCAATATACGCATCCGTGCGTCTCTTCGAGTGTATGTTGAAACGTTGTCTCCACAATCCAATGTCATTCTTTGACAGTACTCCGATCGGTCGGCTTCTCAGTCGATTCGGTAAAGACACCGATGTCATTGATAACGTTTTGCCACAAATACTACGTTCTTGGATTACTTGCCTCTTTTCGGTATGCTATTTTTATCATGTAAATGTTTTGTGCTTAACCAGTATTGAAAAAGTCTTAAGTTTACCACATCACATTCATATACCCGAACGGTTGCATTTAACGATGCTTGCTGACCGTTCGCTCATTGCAATTGCGACTTTGATATTATATACTTTACCTGATATTTTATTGCAAGCTAGACTTTTGAAGAAGCATACTTATGGTAACTATGCGAAGAAGGTATGGAGAAGTAACTTGAAGAAAATGTTGTTTGCATGCCGAAAAACAAAGTTTTTCTATAGCCGTGTACAGACAAGATCGATTCTTCGAATTGATTATTTTCATTTTGAGAAACAGAGAGAATTCGTTAGTTCGAGTTAGTAGAGCTTCAGTTCCATTATCATTGGTACATATTCTTTTCTTTCCAGCCATCTCGTATATGAACATAATCATGATTTATCTTTGTGAGCAGTAATTCTAAAATAAGTAAAGTATCTGTTTCAGGTAATTGGCATCTAAATTTTCTTTCGAAGAATCCTCTCTCAGAAAAAAAAAAGATCGATTTCGTCGTTTGCTTTATTTATTCTTCTGTATAGTCACTAACAATCTACATGCACAACTACTGTACAATAGCGTAACGTCATAATTAGGTAATGGACACAATTATACCATGACCTTTTGTCTATGCGGACAGTGTTTGCTTGTGCTTGGAAGTTCTTTACATATTTTGCATAAATCTTTGAAACATTTGTTGATTAATTGCCTAGCTTAACGTGCGCTGTAATTTTCTAAGTGTGCCTAGCATGATATATTGTATATATATATATATATACCCCACAGCAAACTTCACCCACCTCGCATAACATGAGACAGAACAGCATTTTTTAATTTTTTCGTATGACAAATTTCTCTGTTTTGACGATATAGATATATACATATATACATATATATATCTCTTTTTTACTGGTTCATGCTGTACTAGAAGCGAATAGATGATTTCGCAAGATCTGAAAAATATTTCTTGACTTTTTCCGTTACGGAGAGAAATTCATTTGTAGCAAACGAGACTTTGAAACGTAGAAACATTGAATGGAACGAAACATGTTGTTTCACGATCGGTAAAATGCTTTGCATAGCATATTTCTCTCTATTTAAGGTTCGAAATTCCTTTTTTTTGTTTTTGATATGGTTACAATGAAAGCCAATCATGTCTGATGTTGTAGCGATGGCGAGTTTTTTCTGCGATTTGGCACCGCAGCTGGGCTGCTGGCTGGCTGCTCGCCAGATGCACATAGTGTTGCTGCGTGCTGTGATGCGTTCTCCATTGACCTTCTTTGATACGACACCTACTGGTCGTATTATCTCCAGGTTTGCTAAAGACGTCGACATACTGGACACATCTCTTCCCCAGCAAATTTCTGATAGCATCTATTGCTTGTTCGAGGTAATTGTTGGAAATGCCTGAACCAAACTATAACCATTTGGTTTTTATTATTTCTTTCCCATATCTTCTTTGGTCATTGTTTATCGTATGGGTCTAGCTGGGTGTACACTTCCATTTTATCGAACGGTTTGTATTGGTTTTGGACCTGGAGTATTACTCGTTTAATTGTAATATCACCGTTAACCCCTCGTTTTGAGTGAGCTCATAGTTTGAAATTCTGTGTTGTCATGGTCCTCATACTTCAATAATATACATACAGGGTGTTTCATTTAATTCTGTCACTCCTAATCACATTTGTTATTTATACAGATACAAAAAGAAATGTTTGGGGTAAAGTTACCGTATTTGGGGGGGACATAAGTCTACGTGGGCGAATATTTTCAGAAATCATACGAACAGTCATTCCTTTCAAATGGAAATACTTATTTTTTCACGCAGACTTATATACCCCTCGAAATACGATCAGTTCCTGTCGAAATTTTTATGTCTGTATAAATAACGAAGTTATTAGGGGTGACATATATATATATATATATATATATATATATTTATACAGTAGCGGACAAAAGTTTAAGACGCTCTAAAAAAGACGATAACTATTTTAATATTGTACTATACGATTTGAACTTTTTTGGGAAGCTAGGGCAATTAGTTTACTACAGGATGTGAAAAGAAATTTTTTCAACAGTTGCAATTGATCGGAATTGTAGAAAAAATACTAAAAATTGCATTTTCAACTTTTTTATGTGGGCCAAAAATTTAATTGACACAGATCGACAAAATGTATTTTTAAATTTTCAATATTTTTTGAACAATTCAGTTCTCACATCCTGTAGTAAACTAATTGCTCTAGCCTCCCAAAAAAAGATCAAATAATAGTACAATATTAAAATAGTTATCGTCTGTTTTAGAGTGTCTTAAACTTTTGTCCACTACTGTATATATATACACTGCATATATAAATATATACAATGTACATTGAATTTCGAAACGAGCAAACGTGCGTGAAATGCCGTTAGGTAAGCTGTAATTGTGTATAATTGTGTCCATCCCAGTAAATTAGTTTAATGTACAATACATGGCAAACTTGAGAAAAGTATGGTAGAATATCAACCGAGACAATGAACGATGGTAAAAAAGAAAGGTTGTGCAGGTATATAACTATCATTTCCATAATTGTGTTGTAGTACATGTTCGTATTAAGATGCTAAAGTTATTATCGGTCATTATATTATATTATGTCGTATATCAATGCAAAGATGAAATATTGTTCACGTTCGATTCCTATATATTGGTGTTCGGAACAATATTATACACACACACGAGTATATATCTTCAAACGAGTTGCATGATCATTGATTTTCAAATGATTTCTTCGCAGTTATTATTTTTTAATGATTGCATACATGAGCAATACGGGTATATGTTATGTACGTACGATCGTTTATGTTTTTGATTTTTATGTTTACAATGGTTGCGTATACGATTACGAACACGAAGAACGTTCTGTGAAATATTGTTTGTTTTTAACGACAATTTTACGTTACAGGTCGTAGCGACTCTAGTGGTAATAAGTTTCAGTACGCCAACATTTATGGCAGTAATCATACCGATAGGTATAATCTATTACTTAGTTCAACGATTGTATGTTGCTAGTTCAAGACAGTTGAAACGCCTGGAATCCGTTTCAAGATCTCCCATATACTCGCATTTCAGTGAATCTGTGTCTGGTACGTAACGACACGAAACGTATGATGCGTCGCCATCATTCAAGTATGTATTTAGTACGCACATGACACGTCACATTGATACATTCTTTAACTTCTCTCTCTCAGGAGCACAGATTATTAGGGCATTTGGCGTGCAAGACCGATTTATCCATGAATCCGAAAACAGGGTAGATTTCAATCAAATTTGCTATTATCCTAGCATAATCGCGAACAGGTATAACTTTAATTTAAACTAACAGATAACGAACAAAATCGAAGACATTGTGATCACATAAGAATATTCTTTCCCACAGATGGTTGGCGGTGCGTTTAGAAATGGTTGGAAATTTAATTATTTTCTTTTCGGCACTGTTCGCTGTGTTAGAAAGAGATTCTATGGCACCGGGTATGGTTGGTCTATCCGTTGGCTATGCTTTGCAAGTAAGACAAACACATTTAGTTTTACATGGTAATTAAGGGAGTAGACTCGTCTTTCCAGGATTGCAAGGGTGCAGGATCTAGGCCGCTAACGCCTTCAAAAGTCCTATTTTTTCCTTTACGTGGCGTAATTTGCATTATTCGGAAGCACACAACTGCGCATGTAGCTATTTTCATAAAGCTGTGACTGCGAATAATGCAAGTTACATTAGGCAGTACATTCTAAACCAGGGGTCGGCAAACTTTTTTTGGAAAGGTCCAAAACGTAAAATTTTTAGGTTAGGGGGAAACAGTTGCGCCGAAAACATCATTAAATTGAATGCAAATTACATCCCATAAACGTAAAAATAGGACTTCCGAGGGCGATCGCGGCCTAGATTGATTTTTTATCTAGCGCTTTTGACTACTGAGTACGAAAGTCCTTCTTAAATTCTGGAAAAGAGTCTACCGCCTTAATGCTGTCGAGGCGTGTAAGTTGTAATTAACGACGCCTCTTTGCTCAGGTAACTCAAACGTTGAATTGGTTGGTCAGAATGACGTCCGACGTTGAGACGAACATAGTCGCGGTAGAGAGGATAAAGGAGTACACGGAAACACCTCAGGAAGCGCCATGGAAGAATCCTAATTACGAGCTGTCCAACGAATGGCCTACGCAAGGACAAGTCGAGTTCAACAATTACAAAGTTCGTTACAGGGAAGGCCTGGACCTTGTGCTTCGCGGAGTGACGTTCTCCGTGAAGGAGGGCGAGAAAGTTGGCATTGTTGGTAGAACCGGCGCTGGCAAATCATCTTTGACGCTGGCTTTGTTCAGGATACTAGAAGCGGCCGAAGGACGAATCTCCATCGACGGCGTCGATATCTCCAAACTGGGTCTTCACGATTTAAGATCCAGACTGACCATCATACCACAAGACCCTATACTGTTCTCCGGAACTCTGAGAATGAATCTGGATCCGTTCAACAATCACACGGACGATGAAGTTTGGAGGGCGTTGGAACACGCGCATCTCAAGTCTTTCGTCGCAAGTAAATGCATTTCAAGTTCTATTAACGCTTTGTTTACCAACAGCTGTACAGTCGTTAACCTTTTCATTAACCCCATAAAGCCTATTAGTGGGTCTCCGGTGGGCAAAGCGTTCGGGTTGTGTCAAGGGGGTATTCTGGTTTTCATTTCCGCAGGAATTTTTCACAATTTTGTGCGTATGATTTTTCTCAAGTAAAAATGATCTAAATTATCCATTTCTGAATGAATTCGTCTAGACACATGCTTTCATCTCTATCTCTATCAGCTGAGAATAGCAAAACACAGAAAGCTGGGGTTTGAACCATTCGACGCGGCGTTTCTTCGGGAAGGTTTTGAAGTAAACCGCATTCGAAAAAGTTATAAGCAGAAACGTACCCAAAAACGTACCCAAAAACGTACCCAAAAACGTACCTTAGATTCGTCTAAGCCTGATCTAAACCTGTTCACCTGGCCACAAAAAAGTAGCATCCCTTCACGATCTCTGTCACAACACAGAACCGAGAATTGGCTTAGATCGGGATTACTGTAGCCGTTTACAGTTTACACAATTCGGAGTGCCGTTGCGCCATCTGTAAATAAAATCGGCGGTGCCAGGAACTATTTCCAACCTAATTATCGGAATTAGGTTAGAATACATAACGATATACAATGTTGCAATGCATTTCAGATTTGACTACCGGGCTTCTGCATGAAGTAACCGAAGGCGGAGACAACTTAAGTATAGGTCAGCGACAATTGATATGTTTGGCGAGAGCTTTACTGCGGAAAACGAAAGTACTTGTTCTTGACGAGGCAACAGCATCGGTTGATCTCGAAACCGATGACTTGATACAGTCAACGATTAGACGAGAATTTAACGACTGCACCGTCCTCACGATAGCTCACAGGTTTAATACAATTCTTGATTCAGACAGGTAAGCTTCGCGAATGTGAAACAAATTTTTTGAACGTCTTTTGATTGGTATTCAATATACTTAATACTTTATAGGGTCATTGTCCTCGATAATGGACTCATTATGGAATACGATTCTCCGGAAGTGTTACTTCGCAATTCGTCAAGCTTGTTCTATGGTATAGCTAAGGATGCAGGCCTTGTAAATTAAATGAAATTCCATAATAATCTATGAGCAATGCGATCAATGAAGAAGGTCTTTAATCTACGAGAAAAAGAAAACATTTAAACAGGAAAAAAAGAGCATAGCGATTTATTTGCATAGAGTAAGGAACAAAAATACGAAATATTCTTAGACTTGAAACGATCAGAAATTTTTGTAGAACAACTTTTTTCGACAAGCATCCTACGGCATATATAAAAAGAAAACTGTCAGGTACAGCTCACTTACGAAGTAGTACGAAAAAAAAAAACAGCAAAATATCTGTTACTTAAAGTACTGCCATTTTAGTAGCACGTTCTGTGCTAAGTAGCATAAGTTTATAAATCTGTGTACAGTGACTTAAAGAAATCGTTTTAATAGTTTAAAAAAAAAAGCTGCCTTCAGGCTTACACTTGCATGTGAAAACCTGTGCGACGTACAAAATAGAACAGTATTTTTTTAATTAACCTTAACTTACATTCAACTTTTATTTGTACCGTCTAGCGTTTTTATCTCTTCCCACGGAGGAAAATAGTTACCCACGAGTTAGCATTATTTGCACAAGTTGTTCGATCGAAGTTGTTTCATTCTGAGGGGTTTCATTGATCGGAATCGAATACCGAGATACTATGTACATTTAGTGAGACTGCACTTTTAACGATGGACACCATGCATTTCTCTAGATTTTGTAAATGTGTTCTTGAAAAGCAATAATGCTTCTGAGTGTAACACAACACGAAGATAGGCTTCTGATCATTTTTCTCTCTCACCATGTACTCAATACTTTGATTGATATTATAATTGTTTAAATGCTATATTATACTAGATAGTATATTGTACATGAATTATATATATATATACATTAATAGATAAACATACACACATGTACAAGGTGTCTCTGAAATCATGGTGCCAACGGCCGAATGATGATTTTACGTGCAGAAATAAGTCGGGAAAATCCGTAACACTTTTTCGCTGAGGTTTCGTTCGCGTGAAGAATCAGTTTCAATATTCGCGTTTGTTCATAATTTTACCGGTTCTACTTGTAAATACTAGGGCACGCGAACCTGACGGATCTTCAAACTGATTCTCCTCGAAAACGGAACTTTCAATAAACAAATGTTATTCTTTCTCGACTTAGAATAAAAAAAAAAATCACTCGACTGTTCGTACTAGAATTTCGAAGACGTTTTGTATAAATACTACTTGAATTCCTGTAGTGCCATGCAACCTGTAGGACATCACAGAAAATGATATTAATGCACATTTAAAGTACTTTCCTTATGGTCTTTCACAATCTAAATAAAAACTGTTTACGGTGCTATTACGCAATAAGATTAGTATTTTTAATCTTTCGATGATCAATGTTTTATCACACTTATATATATATATATTATCTACTTCTCCAGTATGATTACTTTCTCACTATACTTACCTTATATAGTATACAATGACGCAGATACAGCTGGTGTGGCGCTAAACAGGATACTATATAAACAATTGCAAATAAAATGAAAAGAAAAAAAAACATCTAGGTTCCATCTTGAGATAATGGTATTTTTTGAGCATGGTAAGGAAATAATGTATATAAAAATTTGTACCTTAGACTGTTTATACACCTCTAGTACATATTCACTATTATACTGCTTTTGAAAAAAAAAAAAAAAAATGGATAGCCATTGCAGATTCTTCAAACAGTATATATATATATATATATATATATACAGGGTGCCCACACAATTGGAACAGACTGTACATCCTAAACGGTTGGGAGTAGAGGAAAATGTTATAAGAAAAAGTTGAATGGCGTCAGACGGTGCATACTATGCAACTAATTTTATGCACTTTTGTGTATCGTTGCATCAGAAAAATGCAATTGCACTTTTTTTTTTTAATGGAAACCTACATTTTTGACTGCACCAATCGATGCAGTTTGTTGTACTCTACATAAAAGTACTAACATACTTATGCCCTAAACCTATTCGTTAAGAAGTTATCGAAGATAAGAGTTCACTGGTCTTCCAGAGTACCTACGTTATGTTCCATTATAATTCAGAGAATTTTTATCTTCGATAACTTTGTAACGAATAAGTTTATGGCATACGTATGTTGGTACTTTTCTGTAGAGCACAAGAAACTGCATCGATTGGTGCAGTCAAAAACATAGGTTTCCATTTAAAAAAGAAGTGCAGTTGCATTTTTCTGATGCACCGATGCACAAAAGTGCATACAATTAGTTGCATATTATGCACTGTCCGATACCATTCAACTTATACTTATAACATCTTCTATTCCCAACCGTTTAGGAGACACAGCCTGTTCCAGTTGCGTCGGACACCCTGTATATATACTTCTCGATAACAGTATAACATTAAATTTGTGAGATTTTATAACTGAAACCAGTGATAAATAGAAACTACGTTAAACATCATCTTCTGTTAAAACCAATAAGTTCATATATATAAATACGAAAGATGCGACCTTTTGGTCCACTATTCAAAGTATTATTGTTCATTCAACGTGGAACATAATAATAAAACTTTAATCTTTATTTTGGAATATTATGTAATGTAATCTTAATAAACAGTTATATCGATATTACCCAACATACGAAACCCAAAACACGGGACTACAATGTTTACGGTTCCTTCTAAGCTTTTTATCTTTATCGGTTTACAGTTTCCAGCAGTAGCACACCCAGGGGGGGGGGAGCCAGGGGGCCAAGCCCCCGCCCCAAGAAAAAGATGTTTAGCTTCCAAAATTAAAATCGCGGAATAGCCCTGGGTATCGTTGACAGATATTTTGACTAAAAAGAAAAGTCACGCAAAACCTAGGGCTGGGTTCAACTCGCCCCCTCCCCCAAGATTACATCCTGGGTGCGCCACTGGTTTTCAGTGCGTGTTGGAATTATGCTAAAAGCATATGAAGAATATGTACTCGCATTGAAAGAGTAACAGAAAATTTTCGAACATTATTTTAATTCATAAAATTCGTGTTATAGGACAAAGATATTTCGACAATATACAAGCCAGAAATATTTAAAGTATACAAGTTACATAAAGTATAACTTAAAAGTAAATATATGAACGAGCGTGACGCGCGTAAATCATTAAATATTATTTATTCGAGATTTTGGTTTATTAAAAACAATAATTGTGATCATATCTAGAAGCGATCGATAATTTCACTTTTTCAGGTTCGTCTAGAATTTACAAATTCTCTGCAAAAATATTTTGCCTTACTTTCCTATGTAAACAAGATGTATCGCGAGACTCGATCTTTTTAAACTCGACTGCGAATGCACAAACAGCGAGAGAAACGGAAGTATTCGTATAGCAAAACGTGGAAATAAAAAAAATATATGTATTTCTTTATATCGGTAATTATATATAATGAATTATTTGAAATTTAGTTTAACTGGTAAAGGAATGCACCTGTGATTATGTTTAATGTATATTATAAAATAGTTCCTACATTAACGACCTTAATAATCCTACCGTGGAATGGTCGAAAGTATTTATCAAAAATTGCATCGTTATTAACAAATAATAACAACATTATCATATCATTCAATACCAAAAATGAAGCTTGTTTTGTTTCCACATTTTTCATCTAGGAATACTCGACTCAATTACTAAATACTTGGTTAAACTATTCGGCCAAATGTTTCCGTACGTACGCATGTGTAATTCGCACGATTATTAATTTTATTCGTTTGTGTATGAGTAGGGAATCGTATTTTCAAGTATTTCCTAAATATTGAAATAAACTTTATATTTGTTCAATATCGTACAGGACGATAACAATTACAAAGCATCGAAATCAGGATGTTAAAGACACAAAATCAGAAACCCAAGCACGATGACAACGGTTTTCTATATAATATGAAACATCGTATTTAAAAGAATAGACGAGATTTTTTTTCGATGGCTCGTACTAAACTTATCCCGATAGTTATTCGCCTGGCGCAATGTATAAGGACATCCAGAGTTGTATTGGGTGTCGATATCTTTTGCAAGGTTCTTTTCATTGGACTAAATCTCAAACCCGAAAGAATATATACATACACACACATAGTTATATCAAATTTACCGAGTTACACGTAAATGCGTGTAGATATATCCTTTGGTACTAATAAGTTTATTAATTTCAGATAAAGTTCGAATAATACAGTCAACGCTAACATTATGTACCGGATGTTAATCGTCCTTCTTAGCTTCCTTATCTTTCGGACGATCCTCAATCGCTTTTTGCTTTTTATCGTCAGTTACGTTGGCTTCCATTTCACCGGAGAAGCCGAATTCGTTCACTCTAGAGAGATCGGTTTTGTATATCCATCTTTGGTACAAAAATATGAAGAAAACTATGTCGTCGCGGAAACAGCTGATTCTGTATAGTGTTGGCATTTTAATAACGAAGGCGAAAATGTCGTCGATGAACGTGTTTAAAAATTTATAAGACATCATGCGCCACGGAAGATGCGCCACGCTCTTCAACTTATAATTAATAAATAATTGCGGTGTCATCATGATGAATCCGAACGTTAATAAAAATCCGTAAAGCATATTAAGCACCCAGGAATACCATCCTTTGTGTTCTAAATACATTAACGAATAAATCGCGTACCCTACTAGAAGAGGATACAGAGCCCGCGAGAGATATTTAAAAGCGATTCTATCGTACTCTTTCGTGGAAGATTCAACGTACGACCCTTTATCGTGGAAACTAATTTTTGGAAAGACGCCGAGAATTTTCGAGTTCCTATTTATGCTAATATCTATCACCTTATTAATTTTCCATATTTCTATACATAAACCTATTATGCAACTGAACCGAACAACTGCATTCGTTTCGTTATCGAGAACGTATAGTAGCACAACTAACGACTGGAATACATTGAAGAATACAGATCGGACCGATAGACCCTCCAAAGAGTTGCGATTGTTCCAGAACTGGATATCTGAAAAATAATGAACAATGAATACAACGTGAATTCAAGCACTGAGTTTATACGTGTGAAAAGATTGCACCTTACCATTCTTAAATGCTAAGAATTCAAATACACTGTGTAATACTGATACAACTATAATCAGACCCAACAAATACGGATTCGTAGTTAATAATGTTTCTTTGAAAGTGTCTTCATCGTTTTCATCTTCTTCCGCAGTTTCTCCCTCGCCTTAAAATAAAGAGCGTTACTATCGTTCGTTCATGTTTCTACCATTAACAAATAATACAATATACCCATGAGCATAGATGTCAATTTGGTTCTCTTCGATTGAGCCGAATAAATTTGCCATTTAAATAACGACAGAGGCTGATAATTTAATCTAAGTTCAAGTTCCTTTACGGTATCGTTCAAGGGTTGATACTCCTTTTGCATATTCCAGAAGTCATTCAAGTATATTACAGGCTTGTAGAACATCCCGCCAGGTGAGAACTGAATATCTGCGAAACGATATCATTAATATGAAGTTTTATATTTTTCTATTATTCCATGAACTCACAGGTATCCAATGGTGGTGGTACTTGACCGTATACCCAGTGATTTTGGTCGGTTACCAAGTTGATAGTCAAGTTAGGATGCCAATGGGATACAAGTTGATTCGTTAATTCAGCTTTCTGTAATAAATATCAATGCATTTAGTTGTACGTTCGCAAATCCATCTATTGGGTTGGAACGAAAGTTTTTTAAAATTAAGAATCGAAGATAAAATTAAGGTTGATTCATATGTTTATCTAATAATTTCAATTTTAATTTACTAATATAATTTTTCAAATATACACACTTCGATTTCGTCTTTGCTGGCAGCGGTTTCTCCAGTCAGCAAATTATGTTTTTTCTGGAACTTGAGCTTTTTAAATTTGTTCAACAGTTTCTTGGAATACGACATGTTTTCTCCAGCATAGATGTTCTTCCCTGCTCTCGGATTAGGAGACTTTCCAGCCTTCGTAACGTACACATGAAGGAATATTTGCCCGTTGTTCTTCAAATTGTCGGATGGGGTAAATTTATATTCTAGATATCTCTGACCATCTTTAGTTGGTCCGCTATACCAATCCCCGTACATCAATCCCTCTTCCTTCCATACCAACGCTCGTGGGTCATCGAACTGATGGAAGTTCTCGCTCTCTGATAAATAGATATGCAGATCAAACAGCGTTCCATTTTCGAATATGTTAACGGCCTGTACGGGTGTCGGATTAACGGCTGTGGGTTGAGGACGTCTGAACAAATAGCTGATGAAATAGATAATGAGGCCACGGATGATCAGTGACTTTGTAATCGCAAAGAAGGATTCGAGCCTGGTCGGCTGATATTTTTTCCTTTGCTCTTCTACTTCTGCGTTTACCTGTTCAAGAAAAAGCAATGTTGAGCAACATCTCGAAAATTAATTTTTTCCTTCAGAATATGCATTATCATCATCGTCGTCATCTTTGAAGAGAGAACAGGTTGCTGTGAATAACTTATATCACATTTATCGTTCCATTAAACAGTCGTGGACACGTTTATCGAACGAATTTATACGAATCGAACAAACGACTGCTTAAATCGGGACTCTCGTCGAACAACATTTCAATGAAAAAATCACCTGAATCGCAGAACGACGAAGTTGAATGCATTAATTCTTACGGATAATACACGACAAATGTTTTCCATAGAGGGACCAAACAGCGAAACAGAAAAATTGTATAAAATAATGTATTATCCACACACATCTCTTTCCTCGTTGTTCTCCGCGTTAACCAGTTCTCCGTTTTGTTGATTGTCATCCATATTTTCGGCTTCATTTAGTTCCTTGGACTCTTGACTATCATTTTCCGCACCCACCATTTTCGTCTCCGGATTGTTTCGGTTCGGTTCGGGTGTATTCTCTGCGCGTTTTCAGAGGGAGTCACATAGAACCGGATGTTCGATACACGTCTTGAATTACGTGCTTCATGGCAATGAACTTGAAACTCATTCGAATCGCTTTAATTCGAAATACCTACATACTGATACAGCTACACGGATTTTTAATTATTAGACATGATCTAAAGGAAATTATTTTCGAATTGTTATTATCGACACAACAAACGAATAATCTTATACATAGTACTCTGCGGTAAGTGATTACAATAATTCGAATGATTTGAATTTTTTAAGTACCAATGGTTCCAGTTCGTACCGTACGCGCGCGCCGGATGATGACTAGGTCAGGCTGGTAAACTGTACTCCTTCTAACTTTTAGACGATCTATCGGCCAATAGCGACAAGATGTGCGGTGGTCGGGCATCGCTATTGGCCGAAGAATAGCAAAGTGTGCTTGTTCTATCTCTATAAATAAGACGATTCTTCGTCCAATATCGACAATGCGTAGTAAGAATCGTCTTGAAGTTACGACGAATATACTTTCGGCCCTAGTCATTATTTGAGAGGATATGAGAGTGCTCCCTCACACCATTTTTATAACATTACTGTTATAAATAGATTATAGATAAATAGATTATAGACTATAAGAGTGATGTAAGTACATGTACAATACAAACATTTTATGTATGGATCTACAATGAATCAATAAAGACAATATAATTAAAATCGTATCTGCATACATATTTATTGAACCACCCATCTTTCCCGAACTTTCGACTTATCGTTGAGTTGTACTACTGAATTTCGTGCCACCTCCTTCGATACCATGTTCTCCTAATACTTTCTCAATTTTCAAGACTTCGAAAATTTTCGCCAATTATCGAGCGTCTGACTGATCGTTGACTTATACTACTGAATTTAGTGCCACCTCCTTCGATATTATGTTCTCCTAATACAAAGTTCAATTTTCGAGGTTTTCGAAAATTTTCGCTAATTTTCGGCGGTCTGACTTGACGTTGAGTTGTACTACTGAATTTTCGAAAATTTTCGAGCGCCTGACTTGTCGTTGACCTATACTACTGAATTTAGTGCCACCTCCTTCGATATCATGTTCTCCTAATACAAAGTTCAATTTTCGAGGTTTTCGAAAATTTTCGCCAATTTTCGGCCGTCTGACTTGACGTTGAGTTGTACTACTGAATTTTCGAAAAATTTTTCGAGCGYCTGACTTRTCGTTGACYTAYACTACTGAATTTAGTGCSACCTCCTTCGAYATCATRTKCTCCTRATACAWWKYTCAATTTYYGRGGAAAATTTTTCGAAAAATTTTCCYCRRAAATTGAASWWWGTATYAGGAGMAYATGATRTCGAAGGAGGTSGCACTAAATTCAGTAGTRTARGTCAACGAYAAGTCAGRCGCTCGAAAAATTTTTCGAAAATTCAGTAGTACAACTCAACGTCAAGTCAGACGGCCGAAAATTGGCGAAAATTTTCGAAAACCTCGAAAATTGAACTTTGTATTAGGAGAACATGATATCGAAGGAGGTGGCACTAAATTCAGTAGTACAACTCAACGACAAGTCAGACGGTCGAAAACTTTCGAAAATTAAGTGATGCAACTAGACGACAAGCTGGACGATTGGAAACTTCAAAAACTTCGGATTCGATTTTTGTATTGTAAAATTACTATCGGATATGTATGTAGAGGGTGGGGCGAAAAAATACACACTGATTTTCATCGAGAAGATCTTAATTTATTACAAAAAATATATAATATACAATTCGAAACGAAAGCACAGTTGCAAACAGTGTTACATAGCATAGAATCATTAATATATATATAATTGTTTCTCTATAAATACAAAATGAAGGCAATAACCATACAGCATTGCAATTTGATGGCGTTATTAATTAATCATTACTGTACGTTCCGATAAAAAATATATTTATATGTTGCGAGAGCTTTAGAGCTTCCATTCCATTTCGCGAAGCATTATTTAAAGCATAACTTATATCACGTATTAATACATGTTGAGTGTATCAAAATTCAACTGGATGAAATGCAATAACAATCAAGGAGTATCTATCCTCTACATCGGTCTTTAAACCACGTTATTCATTGCTTCGTACAGGACAAGATCAAGTGCCATTGAAATATATTTTGCTTTAAATTCTGCGACGTTATTAAATGTAAGCTTTTTCCTTGTTGATTTCGTACGTTCGCGTGCCTATAATTGCAATCGTAATACATGTAACATATAATCTACTCTTCAAAATGGATTCTGGCCAGGTCGTGGCTGGTTGCCACCGTAACGTGGCATAGTCGCATATCCACCGTAAGGAGCTGGCATAGCCTGATACGGATTGTAATTTCCTGAAAATTAAACACAATGAATAAAAATTATCACATTCTCATTCTCTTTCTATTCTATTCTATTCATTCTAATCGTGTGTATCTTTACACACACAAACGTCTCTCGATATATTCGATAGTTTAGTTACCTTGAGGAGGATAAGGCATTGTGGCATATGGATTATACGTTGCAGGCATAGGAGGCGGAATATATGCAGGATATGGTGTAGTGGGAGCAACTCCGTATGGTACAGGCATTCCTCCTTGATATTGTGTAGGGTATGGCAACTGGGATGGTGGGCTTTGTTCGGCTCCAGATGGAGTTGGTCCAGGTATTCCTGCATGCATGTACACTTTTAAAAACAAATATAAGAAGAGATCGTTTATCGGAATTGAGTATTCGTACCACTATGATGAGCTGGAATGGTAGGAGTTGTAGCTGGACCTGTGTGGCTCAAATTTGTCGTCAAATCTTTCAGTAGCTCCTCTTTCTCGGTTTTCCGAGCAAAACAGAAATCGGATATTTTATTTTGGAAGACCACCAACAACTGTGAAATCAAATTTCTTTTCAATGACAGCGGTCTTGCGCGTTTGTATTGGACGTTTCGTACAAAACGAAACCACCCACGTAATTTCGTTATTCTTGATTTTGAAACATTTAACGAAGCACGACCATACCTGTGTTAAATCATTGTAGAACTTAGCACCCTCGTTCAAGTTGCTCTTCAATTCCTTATACGAGTCATAAGCAGCTGCCAACTTGCACAACATCGCCTCTCTCGAGCTCCCACTGCCAGACTGTTCGTTCGTGAACTCTGCGTGACACCTCTGCGTACAGTTTTATTGGCAAATTAACGACCGCACACGCTTTATTATCATCTAATGAACGAATGTATTTGTAAATACTTGAATCTCGACGATCAACTGCTCCTGCCGCATCACGCTGTCTCTCACTTGCTTTTGTAAAGGACCGTACGTTTTTCCTATACTTTCCACAGACAAGTTCGGCTCATCGATAGCACCGTCCTTAGCAAGCGCTGACAGGAATGTTGTCTTTATATCGGTAGCAGCGGACTGCAGTTCACTTTCTATAACGTCGCGTTCGGCTTTCAACGTTTCCACCTCGAAAAGAAATGACAAGTCTCGACATGAAGCGATTACACAGTATCGAACGGTGCTAAGAAATCAAATAAATGTAAAGAGATGTAAAAAAAGATGTAAAACCTACGGTTTCCATGAGTCTTCTAAGTTGAGACACGGTGCCGCTTTCCTGTACAGCCGATCCGGTTGGTACCGCGTTCATCAAAGCACTGTCGTCTAAGCTTAAAATTTCCATACCATCTCGGTGGGTTTCGTATTTCTCGCGTACAATCTACGGAACAGTGTGCTACGATTATTCACGCGTGTACGAATACTCGCATAATTCATTTCTCCATTTACCTACCTTGTCAGCCGTCACTGCGTTATTAATAATTTCACGGTATTTTCGTAAAACAACATTAAACTGATCTGTCAAACGAGAGCTAGGTGTTCTTGACCAACGCTCCTTGAATTGTTCCCTTAATTGATCATCGGATTGACGTTCCTCTTGAAGCATTCTTTCCGACTAGCACAAACATTGCAAACCAATTATTGTTTTCAAATCTCGCTATTATTTAGGGGTAGACAGGTAATTCGGATTCGGGTCGGGTATTTTCCCCGGGTTCTGGTCCCAACTAAGGTTCCTCGTATGAAGTTCTAACTTACTTCAATCTTTTAGCTGTGGTGGCATATTTTTTTTCGAAATGTAGGAGTGTCCAATCACTTTTTACACTCACTGTAATTGTATCAAATATAACTTGGCAGCGAAGTTTCGGTGCTCAAAGCTACGAAACTCCGTTTCTTTTAATTTTCGAATAATTTACTATGGAGGTTCGAAATTCGAAGCTTCAAAATCTTCGAACTTCGAAGGAAAGTAACAGCCTAGTCCCAACCCGGCCCGAGGCTTGGGTACTCGAAATTCTCTCCTACTATTATTTGTTGTATTCTTATTTTTACCTCGTCCAAGAGTTCTTTGTTCCTTTGTAAAAGATCAGGCAATTCGGTCATAGCGTTTTGTAAGGCTTGAATTCCACCTGCTTCTTTCACGTATTGGGCTTTGTCCAATAAAGACTGAGGTAATTCAGTACCGCTCGTGTCCTCGATAGCTGCGGGTAAATTCAAACTCGCCAGAACACTGAAAACAATGAAATTATTCAACCAAAGATTTCTTAAGTCTGCTGAAATTCTTTTAAGTTTACCTTAAGTCGCTACGAACCTGTTCAAGACTTGCGTCATCTCGCGTAGTTTCGAAATCTCGGAATTGACCAATTCGTTACGGCGGACATCGTAAGATGACAATGCTTGGTGAACACCAACAGGTAATAGTTCGGCGAAAAGATCTGCAACACACGTGAAGATATGAAATATAATCAAAGCGAACACGTTATTCGATAATGATCATTGAACAAACCTTTGAAATTCGTACTGAATACTTCTGGCATAGGCAGCAATTTTGCAACATTGGCTCTGCCAACAGGCTCTAAGGATTTGACATCCGGTATCCTTTCGTGATAAATAAAGTCGTTATCCTTTTTCACTTCTGTGAGATTCCTCTGAGCCCTGTTCGCATATTCTTGGAACAAGGAAGGTTTGTTCGAGCGCTGTTGCGCTGCTTTGAACAATTCCACAGCATGCTGGGAACAAACGGTTTAGTTTTAAATAATCCCGCGATCTAAGCGCGACGGAGATTCCCGATCTAAGCTAGTTCGCCTATCCCTTCCTGTGGCATTTTTCTGATTAAAATGACATTAAACACGACATAATTTCAACTGTATTTGCCATAGTAGTTTAATCTCTATCACAGCACAGAACCGAGAACCAGCTTAGATCGTGGAATTACTGTATATCTTAATAAATAGCAGGTTCGATATCGATGAATTTTATTTTGTAAATAGAAAATAAGATCTACCTACCTCCAGTCTAGAAATTTCTTCCCCAATGTTTTTGTTATTTTTACAGACTAGGGATTGGTAAAATTCAGACATCGCACGATATCCGGCTTGCTTCCCTGCTATCTGTAGCAGAATATTAAATATGATTATTAAATTGAGTTAAATTGAGATAAAAAATGAGTAGGTGCAATTTTAAACAGTGGAAACATTATAACACTTTATGGGTATTAGAGAAATATAAATTTATATTTAGCTCCTGTATCTTGTAATTGAGGCACAAACTTCTTATTTTGCATAAAGATCGGGAGTGTAATAATTACTCAATTTGGAAACTCGCACGGATACTAAATACAAAACAATACAAGCGTACCAAAGGAACCCATTCTTTGTCCCAAAATGCTCTGAAAATCTCTTTCTGAAACAGCTTTAACGCCTCCGCGTACAGTTCCTCGGCTTGTGCAGCTAATTTTGCTACAATTCCATCTTTCATGGCGTCGTGAATCGCTTTATGTACAAATATTTCCTGAGCCTGAGCAAGCATCAGCGCGGAGAGTGCACCCACTGTATCCGGACTAATATCGGGTGTTGATTCTTGTTGAATCGCCATCATAACATTTCCTTTTAGGTAATTGAAAATACCTGCAGATTGCTGAAACACGTACAATAATATCAGATACATCATTTTATTTCTGCAGATATGCCACTAATTTATTTTTAGCACTTAATCCTGTAGGATTTCCAGGATGAAGGCATATTCTGTGTTTCAATATTTTTTAACCGTTACAGAGGACAAAGGACCTTAAATAGCACTGATTGAATTGCTTTGACCCTCTACACTTACTTGAAACAATTTCGCAGCAAATTTCAATCCTTCATCGCTCTCCAACGATTGAGTTGCGGCTATTGAACTTTGTAGGGCAGCGATATTGAATAATACACATACTTTCTCGTAAGCTAATGTGCTAATAGCTGAAACATCGAATAATATTTAAATAAAATGTCTACATTTGTATATATATATAGGCAACTTAATTTCCCAGAAAAACTGCCTAACTCCTTACTAAAGTGCCCTCTGTCTTCTACACCTAACCCACACAGTATACATTGTTTTGAAGGCACGATTCAAATATTGATAACAACTTTATCTTATCTGTTTTATATCTATTCGTTAGCAAGTCCAGAGCCAAGTATGATTAATCTGTATCCTGCCTAAAGTCGATAATTCTAAAAGTAATCTACACATTTTACAAATCTTACTTAGACTGAGCTTTCCACCGAATATGGTACGATCGAATGCGTCTTTCCATTTGAACGGGATTTGTAATTCGTGAGCAGGTATCTTGCCCTCCAACGCGCACAACTGATCATAGTAGCTAGAACAAAAAGTTACGCATCATTGTTAATCACCCGGAATTCTAAGAACCGTATTAAATTGCATGAATTCATTTACTTCTGATTATATCATTCCTTCTTAATCCATGTCAGTTTAAAAACACGTCATAATGTCGATTGATATATATGTGCACGGAAACCGATTGTAAAAACTTTTTCCTTTGTCTTGACGATTAACGAGAAACGTACAATTAACAAAGCGATAATACACCGAGATGCATATCGTTCACAGAATTAACGTAATTATTATCGAAACGGTACTTGATTAAAGATGACTCATACCCGTATATAACCTCCAAGCAGCTTTCATACTTCTCGAAAGCGCGCCACAATGCGTTGTTTCTTAATTTACTAAATTCGGCGATCGCTTCCGTGTAATCCTTTTGATTGTCCGCACCGCTGTACGTTGATTTAATGACGTTTGTTAACGGTTTAATAACATCGACGTCGGACGGTTTCTTTAAAGGTACCGCAATTAGCTCAGCCATCTTGACGTATGCCGTTAGCCGTATGCCTAGAATTCAACCATTCAACTGCATTCAACGATTCAATGATTCAACTGACAATGACAATAGTGATAATGAGTAACGAGCAGTGCTGTTATTCGGCCCAACTTTTCTCGCGTATGCGCCAGAAAACAGTAACGTATCTATATTAGGATGATGAGGTAGCAGCAGGTAGCAGAGCCCTGAGGCAGTTATATTGGCAGGAATGTACTGAAACAATCTGTTCCGACACAAATACTCCAGGACGAGTCCTACGAGTTACAAAATATACAGAAGTACACTTGTCATACACTCGTTTTTCATAATCAAATCATACAAAATTTCTTAAAATTCTGCAGGGCGCTCAAGGTACCCCGTTTTATCGAGAAGCTTACGTTACATTACAGCACTGATAATGAGTACCACTGGCATTCGGCGTACAGTCACGAACAAAGAGGATATGAGAGTACTCACTACTCACCAGTGATAAAATCTTACAATTAGACCAGATACATAATATGCCGTGTTCCAAGATTACTTCATCTACCGAATGACGAATGTGGGCAAAACTTTTTATGTCAATTCCGCACGCGTTCTTCTAATAAAGATATTTATTAATATTAAATTTATTAGAATTATTACCGCATTTAGCAATTTCCGATACGTGGTTATATCGCACGAAGCATCGGTTGAAACTAGTTCTGATTTATGCCACAGGCTAGTAAAGATTCTGTTTCATGCTAAAACAGTGTGGTCTCTGTTTCGTGGTAAAAGTGGGCTCTACCGTACGCATAGGAGCTGTTCCGTGCTAAGCGTGAGCGTGCCAAAAAGTGGCGGCAACTCAGACCCGGGAGTGAGCACTCTCATCACTGATATATATACTATGGATACGAGAAGCCTGATGCTCGTTAGAAGATTTTGCCAGTTTGCAAGAGGCGCCATCAAATGTCAGACTATGAACTATGCTTCCCTCCGCACCCCGCGATCACCCGTGGAGCTCTACGCTTTGCTTCACTTCGCCACGCGCAGCGCACCACTGATATATATATATATACATCAGTGAGACGCACACTAAAATAATATCAGTGTTCCGGCATCGACATTTGGCGGCGCTGGCAAAAGAAAGTGGCTTCAACTGGCTTCAACTGCTGTACGGCTGGCTTATGGGAATCTCGTATCCATAGTATATATATCAGTGACTCTCATATCCTCTCTGTTAGATATTGATAATATGAAATCGACGAAAAATTCCCACTTTTTCTTCCAGGAAATTACAAACGGCAAAGAAACGTTACTTATTGTAAATGTAAAAAGAATACACAGAATGCAAAAGTACAAAAGGCGAAAGAAATTCATCAAAGAATGAGTATGTCGAAATTCAAAAGGAAGTTGAGGACACTTGCGAGAAGGAAAAATCTTTGCCGCCCTCTGGTCGCAAATATTCGAAGCGTAGTCATTCACGAGGATTGGAGACTATATGTTTAAATAAATTTTAGAAATATCTGTAAATATTATGCAACAATAAATTCCTTGTCAAAGATACAGACTCTGACGCGTTCAGTAAAAATCAGAACGTTCGAACGTTTCCAATGATTCCTATCCGAACAAAATTTTCGGTACGCGCGAAATATTAAAAAGACTGTACGAAAAACGGCTGGCTCGACTACGTATGTATAATTTTTCCGAGAATATCGATTATTCTGTAATTTTAGCATCGTTATCATGCACGACGGTTTTCCTCTATTTCGCGGTCGCAGTTCGTCGACGTCTAAATTGATGCATTACTATGTTTTCGCCGATAGAAAACAGTTAGGGAGCTCGCTAGACTGTTTCACCTCCAGCGCGAACATTTGAATTCAAATCTGTCTTCCATTCCAGACCAGTCGTTGTCAATGTTATTACACCAATCAGTTTGACCTTAGCACTTCTGGAGGATTCTATCACTCTCTCTGACGTTATCTCGAGACTGGTATTGTATCAGAGCGAATATTAACGAACACCGGTGAAACATGGTGAGTGTCTTATTGAGAGTATTATTTCCTTTAATAAACAATTTATAATGTTCTCGTGCATTTTATATCGTACAAGCATGGCTTAACCTACATTTGCCCTTCGTATGTCATTGAAAGTATCACAATCATTTTTTCGATGGTTATTAATAAATCCTGGCCACGGCATTCATTTAACCACCTGCGCCACGGAATCATTTCTTAGTCGAATATGATTGTTCTTGCAAGGACCGAAATTTCTCATCAACATTGTCCCTGATGCTAAATTAAAGATTTTTATGCTTTCATAAATTCTGCCGAATCAGCTTCGGTAAAATGAAAATTTCATCTGTTCAGGATTGAATTGTTTGTTCATTTTCCAGACGGAACCAATTAATGTGGTGGTTACGGGAGCTGCTGGGCAGATCGCCTACTCCCTGCTGTATCAGCTTGCGGCTGGTTCAGTTTTTGGTCCAAACCAACCGATCATTCTCCGTTTATTGGATATCCCGGTTGCGATGAGCGTGCTGGATGGGGTAGTTATGGAGTTGCAAGACTTGGCTCTTCCTCTTTTGAGAGGTAAAAACGCCAGATGTTAAGGGGATAATGTAAAACTTGATTTTACAAGTATTCTTCAATCGGTAGCTAAGACTGTAGATGTTGCAGCATAGGAGATAAAGTTCTTCAAATGATTATATCAGCTTATGCAACATGTGGTAGAAGTACATGTTACATAACATTAGAGATTACGCAATGTGTTGATATCTTTGGAACATGCAAATATCTCTTCTCTTGCCGAAGGAGTATATATGAATGTTTTACTTTTTAGGAATTGTGCCAACTGCTGATCCAGCTGTGGCTTTCAAGGATGTTGCTGCCGCCTTCCTTGTCGGCGCAATGCCACGAAAAGAAGGAATGGAGCGCAAAGATCTCCTAGCTGCCAATGTAAAAATATTTAAAGTCCAAGGGGAGGCTTTGAATACATACGCTAAAAAAGATGTTAAGGTGCTGGTCGTCGGAAATCCAGCCAACACGAACGCGTTGATTTGTTCCCACTATGCACCGTCTATTCCGATTGAAAACTTCACTGCCATGACCAGATTGGACCAAAATCGTGCTCAAGCAGCGTTGGCAGAGCGATTGGGTGTCCAGGTAGACTCAATGCTACAATATACAAGATGTCTCAGCTAACGAGAACGTATTTCATAGTTACTCACGGACTGATTACTAACACAAACATATATAATAATAATACCAAGTGTATACTCATTTAAACCGGACAAACTGTATCTACTACGTTAGAGGTGATAATTGTACTTAAACTTCCATTCGTTAACAGGTTGACGACGTGAAGAACGTAATTATTTGGGGTAACCACAGTTCGACTCAATATCCTGATGCCAGTCACGCCACTGTTGCATCTACCAAAACTCCAGTAACTAAGGCTGTGAACGATGAACAATGGTTGAACACTACTTTCGTCGAGACAATTCAGAAACGCGGCGCGGCTGTGATAGCTGCGAGGAAAATGTCCTCCGCGATGTCTGCCGCGAAAGCAGCCGGTGATCATATGAGAGACTGGTGGATGGGTACCAAACCAGGAACATGGGTTAGCATGGGTGTCCTGTCTGACGGCAGCTATAATATCCCGAAGGACATTGTATTCTCTTTCCCAGTAACCATAAAAAATAAAGAATACAAAATCGTCACTGTAAGAGAGAGCTCGTTGTACTATATTTGTAAATGAATCTCTTGCGAAGAAGTCGAAGGAGATAAGTAATATTCACACCAATGTTTCAGGGCCTTGAGATCAGTGATTTTGCAAGATCCAAGCTGACTATTACGTCTAAGGAATTGGAAGAAGAACGTGCGGAAGCGAATACTGTATTACAACAAAAGTGACTACACTCGGATCATTGTAATTCTGATAATCCTGTATCTCGTTCAGCGAAATTGTAAAAATTCGATGTTCTTGCATGGTATATACATATGTAATGTAATGTAAACCCATGGTCGTACAAAAGCCTTCGAAAAGAACACAGTCGGACCTGTGTACATTATACTAGCGGTATAGAATAGTTCGTACATTATACAGGACATAGTGATATGCATATCTTTTTCTAAAGGGCAATGGAATTGTTAAACACATACATTTATATTCATAGACTGTATAAAACGTGTAACAAATTACGTTGAAAAACATGTTATACTTTATAACGTTTCTTTTTTTTGTTCTCTTTTTATTCTTTTCCCCAAGAATCAATAATAATTTATATTACAGTAATAGTAACTATTCCTCATATCGATATCATTAATCAATCTTTTTTCACATTTATATTATTTTCATATTCTTTTCTTCTAGACACTATTATTACAGGTATATTGATTTCCGCCTATAATTATAATTATCGAGTGAGCATTAAGTAGCATATTGTACAAAGATGCAGAGTGCTCAGCTTGCATAGTCTTCGTGAACGGTTTCGTTCATCAAAACGTTCTCTCCATCGTTCTCGTATCTTTACGTTTTTTTTTTTGCCTGTCTGTTAGTGATGTAGCTGATACGTTTGGTTAAAAGGGACAAACATTTGAAGCTGTGAAAATTGGTCTGGATGCTAAAAATACATCGTTCTCGTAGTGACCAATAAAAAAGAAAAAAAGAACATAGCACTTTTGCGCAGGGCGATTTTGATTTACACAGTTCTCGTGCATTTCAATAACGACAATGTGTGTGTGTGTGTGTGTGTGTGTACGGTTACCGTAGAGGCATACTGACAAAGAAAATAGAAATTTTTATCTTAAGGGTCTCTCTCTCTCTCTCTCTCTCTTTCCTTACAATACGAATCACTTTCCAAGCATAACAATACTCCACAAAGAAGACAGTACGAACATTCGTTCTATATCGAGGAACTGTAAAGTTCTTGTTCCACAAGGACAGCAAATATACGTGAAAACACTCGCGTGTATTACATTTTGTTTTTTTTTTTTGAGAAAATACAATTTCTATTGTATCAGACAAAACTTGTTATCGTATCGTATGATCACCTGGAACGGACAACCTGCGACGTCAATTGCCTTCTTCTCTTTTCATCTGATCGACCGATAAATTGGATTCTGCCTCCTTATTCGCATTTATTAGTTACCGTATAAATCAGAATGTAATTACGTAGCAAATATTGTGTCTTAGAATAGTCGCGTTACGCGGATTAACTATTATTTTTATTTCAAGCGATTCTAAACACCTTGGTTACGCACGCGTTTCCGTTCCAGGCCACGTGTTAATTCATTCAAACTGATTCCTCCTATTGGACAATTATTTCCGGTTTTCTCGAATAACATCAAGGCCTGACTTTGCTTTCGCGTGTAGACTACACACACCAGTTCGATCCTCTGAAATCCCCCGAGTCGATTCGCACGCTTCAAGGAGCGAGTAGTACGCGTAATATATTTTTCTTTTCTGGTTCTATTCACCGTTAGCGCAGATCCTTGTCCAACCAGAAACGAGATTAATTTAAATGGAACCCTCTCTCCTTAGTCGCGGCCAAAAGTTTTTCTTTAAGTATCTCTTCGGTGGGATACTCCGGTAATTTTAAATAATGAACACAGGTGTTAACGGATGGGTAACCACCTGAGCCAGCGTCCACTTTTCTCACCACAGTCAACCTAGGATGCAAATTACATAACCCACCGGGAGGCAGAGCTGAACACCCGGTCGCGAACTGTAGGAAAGCCTTTCTTTCTGGGCCGGTCAACGAAACTAGTACGTTCACGAATCTCTGGAATCCAGGACTGTAACAGAAAAAGAAAATTCGTTTCAGTTACAGTGCACGCAACGTGTATTTACTAGAGATCGCGTGAACAGTGTAAATAGTAAAGAATTAAGGATCCGTTTTATGCGTTTATGTATTCCGATCCAATTCTAAGCAACAGTTGATGCAAGAAATGAGACGCAAGCGGTACAGCAATAAATTCACGGTAAATTGTTCGACGTTACATCACCGTGTATTAAAATACACAAATATTTGTGAAATTAAAATACACGGGCAACCTTGTAATTTAATATTACATGGATTAAGATCCGGATTCATTTGTTACACGCGTCCACATGTGTCTGCATACACGGGAAACAGGGATCTCTGGTATTTACCTCTCTCTTGTGTAACCCAACTTAGGCTCAGTGTAAGTGAGTAAATCTTCTCTAGTCCACTGTGGATTTTGCTCGCCGCAAAGCATCGCCCTGATCTCTTCGGGGCTGAAAGCATGGAGTTTTTCCATTGGGAAGACCTTTGAGAAACCGGATCTGAACGACTCGAGCTGCTTTGAGATTCCCCGGTCGAGACAATAATTAATTGTTAGCTCCGCGTATTCCCTCGCGTTCTCCATGGTGACGAGCACGTCCGCTCCACCCTCGATCAATTCCACTTGATCGTGTCCGAATATCTTCGAGCTGGGCGAGTAGGTCATCGTTAAAGCCAAATCTTCAATCGGCACGGACATCCCAGACGGATGAGTGATATTTAAGGACGTTTCCTCGTCAGCGGAACTACGACCGTCCGAGAACGTTCTGTCGCGTTTCGCGGTGGCTGTCTGGATCTCTTTGAGGAACTCGCCTCTTACTGGGTCGACGTGTACGAGGTCCTCTATGTCCAAGAGACCAGCATACCACGGAGATGGTACAAACGAGGAGTACGCGGCATCCGCTTCGCCCTCTTCCGATATGAAACTGCTGGACATGCTAGACGACATGCTCTCCTGAGTGACACCGGACAGGCCGATCTTCTCGTTCACGTTGTTCGTGATATCTCCGTGACACATTAATTTTAAGAAAGGACGGGACAGCGGCAAGTCTACTAATCTATTATCTTGCAGAACCTTCGCCAGGAATACGCCCAGGAACCAGAAGTATCGTACAGCGCGCTCGCAAGCCGCGGAATCCTGCGGCAACGGAGCAGGGAACAGGCCGCTTGGTCGTGTCACGTAGTATCCCGCTGGTCGTGCCTGATCGCTTGAAATTCTGGTCTCTTCCTCCGAATCCTCTTGCGGCTCTTCATCGTCGCACAGCCACAGACCGAGATCTTTGCGCTGCAACTCCGCGGCGACCAGCGCGAAGAACTCCAACGTCGGCCCGAGACCAGTCCCCTCCTCGCCAACGAATTCAACCTCTAGTATGCTCTTCCGACTCGCGTGCACCTTCAGCACTTGTTCTGCCCAGTCTAATAGTTTCTCTCCCCTAGGTACGCTCACTCTCTCGTGCTTCAACCTGCCGACGCGATACTCGTGACTGTCGTCGCGTCGCGGACTCAAACCAGGCGCTCTTTGTCGCTCGAGAACCGCGTCCCTCTGCGTTTGAAGCCACACGATGCTCCGCGATGCTCCGAACGCGGTGCAACTGAAGTACAATCGTCTGGTTTCAAATGGCAGCAGGAACGGACAACTCCTGGCTAATTCCTCGCACCAGTTCGGCAACGCTCCGGCAGCTAGCGCTAACGGGTCTTGGATCTGTTGGACAATCTTGTTCGTGATCTTCTTCGAGGTGAAGTCATCAGGGTGGACGCAACACGTCGACTCCTCGGACTCATCGTGGTCGACGTGTTTTCCGTCGTCTCGGGTCGTGCTCAACACGTAAACGTGCCTCAGCAGCTGTAACACATCCTCCACGGTGCACGCCGAAGAATTCTGAGTGGCGTTGCGAGAGTACAGCGTCACGATCGGCGTTGCTCGTCCTGATGACTCCTCGTCCTTCGATTCTTTGTATATTATACTGCAAATCAAAGGATAAATCTATGTTATACTCACGGACCCTTAAAAGTCACTGTTTTACATTACTTATTGTCTTACGTGTCTACTCCAATTTTTGTTATTTCGAATAAAACTTACTCTATTCAAGGGGAAACAAATATAGTTTGAGAAATAACTGTGTGCGAAACTTCTAACGGGATACCCGGTGTCCCAAGGAAATAAATATGTTGAATAATTCCTTACGGACGTATCTTTACGATCTGATTAATCGTAAATGAAAAATTATTCTAAAGCGAAGAAGATGCGCATTACGTGTAATTTGGTTCCCATATTCTTCTTAGTTTCTCCTGGCGACTTCCTAGCTCGGTAAGCTGCATCAACTCTTGTACAGCTTGGAATATACTGGCATGCGGCTCCGTGAGCGGTAACTCGACATCCGGTATACCCGGAAGTCCTGGCCCTTTCAGTGTCAACGATAGCCTCGGCATAGGCAGTGACCCTACGCGAGCGCTAGACTGCGCTTCGCTGCCAGGTGGTGGAACTTCAAGATCTGTTGTCTGTTACATTGTACAATAAGAATAACAGTATTTCGTTGCACCTGACGTGGGGCACAGTGGGGTAAACCGATGAATTTTGTGTCAAAACCAAAGAACTTTCGGTAGAATTGAGATACAGTGATGATTTTTTTAAATTACACTGTCCAACAAATTTCAACTTTTTTATGTGTTCCCAATATTTTGCTGGTCGCAAAATTTGTCTACCATCTCAAAATGTTGCAAAAAATCGATTTTTGGGAAAATTATAGTGGTATTGGACAAACCACAATTTTTTTATAATTCTGCAAGTTCAACACAGATTTTCAAATATTGCAGCTTTAATTTAAAAAAAAATCATCGCTTTATCTCATTTCTATCGAAAGTTCTTCGATTTTTACACAAAATTCATCGGTTTACCCCATTGTGCGGGGTAGCTGAATCGTTCCCCCACTTACTTGATTAATGTTTGTTCGACCTGGTCGAGGATCGAAAGCGGGTATCAAAGCTGAGAATTGACGTTTCAAAACGAACTCGTCGTCCCAAGCACGACTTTTGCTGCTCTGAGAAGCTTCTTCTTCCATGAACGTTGCCAACAGATTGCGGCTCATCATTACCTCTTCGTAATCTCCTTCACAGACGTCACCTTCCTCCTCGTTTTCCTCGTCGTCCTCCTATTGAAAATAGAAGAGGAAGAACGCGCATTGGCACCATGGTCAAGCTAATTCGCGAGGGAACGTATTTACGAAATTCTAGAATTCTCACTTCTTGGTCGTGCTCGTCGTTGTCTTCTTCCTCCTCGAGAACAACATCCTCGTCGTCCTCCAGTTCCGTCACGAGAGTCGGTCTGTTAATGATCCTGGCTCCACTGGCGCTAGAACTGGCAACACCTCCGCAAGACTCCAAAAAGTCCTCGAGACTCACCTGTAGCAATAACTGCTTATTACATTATATAAAATCATACACTCGATGTTCAATTTCGTACATAGACACGACTAGACTGCGGATGTTGATGCGAAATCGACATTTTCTCAGCGGATTGTGGGAAACAAAAGATCTTCAACGTTTTTCTCTTATAAATGCACAAAATCCGCAGTTCGGACTTCTAATATTTGAGAAAGAAACATTCGAGAACGAAACGTTTGTCGAACGTTCAACGATCTTTACCTGTTCGCTATCGCTGCTGGTACTGGTCAGGGACATTGCCAGGGCTTGTCCTAATCCGGCGCCGGTCGTTGTCGTAACACCGCTGCCTGCCACTTGACCGCTGCTGGTTAAACTCGGATAGCTCTGCGCGGTGCTCAGCAAACCACCAGGGAAATTAGGATTCAAGGCGAGGCGGACTAAGCTCGACACCGAGTTAGGTCCGCGTGAATTCGAGCCGGTATTGGAATTAGAAGCGATGTGCTGCCCACCTGAAGGTCCTACGGGGGAACACCTTGTTAGCGGGGTATGAAAACAATCTCGGGAAAAGGAGTCTACCCCCTTAAAGTTTTGATTACTAATTCTTTGACATAGGACATTGGTCCCAGCTTGTTTTCATGACTTTTTCCTGGTAAATACGTAAATCCTGTACTCTAATCTCAATCAATCCATAAACTCAAGTTTTTCCTTGCAACCACAGAAATACTCTCTAGCAATATTTCATGAACACTAACCAAACGTTCGTCGTCGAGTCATTGCGGTAAATGTGCCCAATAAACCGGTAGCAGTTGTTGGTTCCAAAGTATTGCTAGTATCTGAACAAGCAAGGTTGGGGACAGACACGGACATGGGATTGGTCACGACAACAGGACATCCTCCAGTTGTGTTTTGCGTAGACGAGCTAGCTTCTTTGTCCCGACTGCATTCTTTGGCAGCTAGTCCAATGGAAACGTAATAGGTGAGTAAGTCACGCGTGTTTTACGGGACGGCGACGAACAACGCTATTAGTAGTCTTTAATGAGATTATTTCGTTTACGACAATGACAAAAGTGGAAAGAAAAGAATTGTGCTGTTTTTATACCATCGGGGATCCCAGAGTGTCTTTGTACAGGCTTTATCCTTAAAGAGTTATCCTCCGATTCGCCTGACACGCTAATTCTAACAGGCACTAAACTAAGTAACTCTCCGCTTAAAAAGCTGTTAGTGTTGTTGCGTAGCCTGTCGGCTCCCTCTCTGACACGGTCAAGTGCTTCGGCTGCCTCCAGCAAGTTCGCCACTGGCTGTAAACGTAGTTCAATACAGTATTAGTGTAAATCCTATACACGTCGATGTGACACGCGTATACAGGGTGTGAGCCACTTAACTGTACCATCATAATTTACTCATAACCGGATAATGGAGGTTCCATGGAGTCGTGGAACGAGTGAGTGTATTTATGGCTTCTGAAAATTTTCAGAAAATGCCAGAGCATATCCTTCGACAGAATTTAGTCAAATTTGGACACATCTCAGATCTACAAAGACTACTACCACTGAAAATAACATTTTATTTGGTTCCTCCCTTCTTAACCCTTTGCACTCGAAGCTATTCTAATTCGAAAACCGAATTTTCTTAATTTTATCGTTATACAATGGATATAATACCTCGTACAATACTTTCAGTAGTTTATCAAAGCATTAAATACGCTTAGTAATTTATTAAATACAAATTTAATAATGGTATAAGAATTATTAGTGGCGCCTCCGAGTCACCACTCGAGTGCAAAGGGTTAAAAATCGTCTCGAAAATTGAAACTATTTTTACGAGTAAATTTCGACGACACAGTTAAGCGAGTCACCCGGTATTCTGGTTTTAATGATTCCGCGAGCATCATCACACCTTATTTCCTCGCACAGTAGCAAGCAACGGTTTCGAACTACTAGACGCACGATTGCTGTTACTGTTGGTGGAACAGTCAGTGTTAAGGGCAAGACTCTCAACAATCGTTGCCAGATCACTTGTCACGGTAGTGTCGGGTCTCGGGTGTAACACAACGGACAATTCGCTTGTTGAATTTGCACCACCTTCGCCGGTTACAGCGACAACCGCCTCGGCACGAGCAACCGACAACACACTCTCTGCTATTGATTCGGCGGCTTGCTGTTTGCAACAAACACAAAATCGTGAAGCTGATTTAGAACCAGTTTGACTCTCTCTATCTTTCTCTCTACTCTGATCAATATGATAACACGTGTACATGTTACGAGCAATATGTCCAAGGCGGACATTTTATAGATTGCCCGATCTTTCGAGCAATGTGTGTTACGGGCAGGTATTGAAGCAATAGCGCCCTTAAAAGTCCTATTTTTACGTTTACGAGGCGTAATTTCCACTATTCGAAAGCATACAGCTGCGCATGTAGCTATTTTCGTAAAGCTGCGACAGCTTCATGCTGCCGAATAATGCAAATTACGCTTCGTAAACGTAAAAGTATGACTTTTGAGGGCGACTGCGGCCTAGATTGATCCTTTACGGAGATACTGGAAACGAGTCTACCCCCCGAAAACCCAGAACTAACGACCTAATCACAGCTCACTTTCGCATTCTACACATTACCCGAACGATCGGGCATTCTACAGTATGCCCGCCTTAGACACGTTACCCGTAACATATATATTTTCATTATGTTTGTGCGAACAGTAATTCAAAGAACACGCCTGCGATTCTGTGCGAAAGAACATGGAGCGTACCTTGGCGGCTAAATTATCTGCGCTCGCTGCTTGATCGGTAGACGCCACCGATCCACGCATCACGGTGTCGGTGCAATCTGGTAAGCTAGGTGTACTGCTGGACTTTCGTCCCGGTAGCACTCCGGTACCGGTTTTACCCTTTGTTCCATTATCCGAGTCTAAACCCGCGCCAACTAGTCGTAAGTCGTATTTTCCTTCTGCACCCATTCTATAAGAATTGGAACCGCCGTGATCCCACGTGACGTCTATCCAACCATTGTGCAGCTCTCCCGTGACGGTACCTTCGCCTTGTAGAATAAAGAAATAAATGTGTTAGTAAACGACTTAGTTTACAATTTTCTACAAGAAATAAAGTAGAATTACAAAAACCTGGTGGTATCCCGTCTTGATCCCTCCATTTCCAGTCCAGCCCTCTAGCAACTCTAGCACTGACAACCAAATGACGTAGTACCTGGGATTTAATTAATCTTCTCAATCTACGAATTCCAGCTTCGGCCTCTCTAGCGGCGCGACCCAAGTCCTCGCACACGCCGGTCACTTCGCCGTAAACTTCGAATCCAGAGACGGACAAGTAATGCGTCTGACCGGACGAATTCTTTCCGATCTGCTGCAGCCGTAGGTGACGCCAACCTTGCGTCTCGTCTGTCGGCAATTCCAATGTCCAAGTAGCTGTGTTGCCAGGCTCGTTCAAGGAAGTGTCGTCGACGTGGGCGTAGAGATTGGTCCAGGTAACGCCGTCCTTGGACGCCTGGAATAACCAGTTTCGCAGAGCGCTTCTGCCGTAACCTTTCGCGTGCCTAAGCGTGTAAGCGCTCGGTATGATCCAGACCCCTAAATCGATCGAGAACCACGCTCGCTTGTCGTCGTTCGTGTGACAATTCAACGCGGAAGGATCGCGGCTCAAAATGTCCTCGAGATGACCGTAAGGCAGATTCCTTCCATCGCTGGACGTGACAACAACCAAACCATACTGTCCAGGGTTTACCCATTCGGTGCAAGACTTCGCGTTCGTGCCGATCCAGTACAGCAATCCGTTCTCATCGAAGTCGTAGTGATACTTAAACGTGATCTTGTTGCCCTCTTTCAATTTCTTGACGAAAGTGAACGAGGACCTGTCATGGTCGTACCACTGTTTCGCTACCATTCGTAGCAAATGATTCTCCAATTGTTGTATAGTACTCAACGGCTCCATCTTCAAGCTACGACCGGATCGATCTATCAGAGAGCTTTCGCCGGCAGCTTTCTCCAAGCGGAAGCGCAGTCTTCTGGTCAAAATCTGCAAGCCGTAGCCTGAGCCAGGCGTGTCGTACAAGTAGACCGGTAACTTCTCGATCGACTCCAAGACCGAGACCAACTTATGGACTAGAATTTTCGCGGAGTTGTGTTCCTTGTTCACATCCGCCGCGTGGAAACAACTTTTAAATACTACTATTCGTTGCATTCGGAGCTTGGTCGCTCTTAATGTCGGTGGCTGTGGTCCTGGCGGAGCTGCCAACAGAACAAGCAACGCCTGAACTAGGCCGCTGGAATGCAGCTCGTACGCGGAGACCTTCCCTTCCTCGTTCAACAAAAGCTTCAATTCTTCTAGCGTGCTTTGCAGTATGTTACGCCATTCTCGGTTCCCTGACTGTTGCTTCTGACATGCTTTCTCGATCTGACTGACGATCACTCCTAACTTGGCGACCACCCCGCGCGGTTGAGCCTGGGCAGCTTTGAAGTAGCGCTCGTAAATGTCCTGAGCTTGCATTTTCACTTTTTGCTTGATCGCCTCTATCTTGGACCTTAAACGTTTCCCTCGCTTCCCGGGCCAGCCTGCTGAAAATTCTGGACCTGGAAACAAGGAATAATGATGAAGCGATTCTGCAAGTACGAAAGTATGAAATCATGGCATTGTTGAAAATGATCGTACAACTTGCATGGAAAATTGTCGCATTGCTGATGCGAATGTATAGCGAATCAGTCAAGTAACTATTGGATCAGGGAGGTTTGAAAATGAATGTACTACTCGTACAGTAAGTATTAGGGGTACTGGAAAGTAATGTCGTTTTTACGCAAGTCAACATTTGAGTGATAATAACGGCTAACTTCGTACACCCACGTTGTTCATTACATGACTGCAGGTTCAGGAAACTAGTTTTAGTACTGTTTTGTACAAAAATATTGTTTTTTACAGGTTATGTGCGAAATGACCGATTCAAATCCAGAAGAGTTGCACATTCGGCATTGTATGCTATTTGCAAAAAAGACTCGAACAAAATCAAAGAGTTAGGTTGGGAAGTGTTACCACACCCACCTTATTCACCCGATGTCGCACCTTCTGATAATCATTTGCTCAAGACAACGCAGCATTTTTTAAGTGGAAAAAATTCCGAAATGTAGAAGAGCTAAAAACTGGACTTTCGACAATTTTTTGATCAAAAACCATCTATATTCCACCGATCAGGGATTGAAAAGTTACTTACTAGGTGGCAGACAGTCATTGATAAGAATGGTGACTATTTCACTGATTTACTACTTTAATTTTACAAAACAAATATGACATTACTTTCCGGTACCCTTAATATATGGTCGCCACCATAGAAATCTTCATTGTCTATCTCACTTACCCAAACTAGTTTCTGCCGTGAAGGAATGCTTTGTGCCGCGGTTCGATTCAAAGATAAATCCAGGCAGATCTTCTCTCAGAATGGTCACCTGCAAACTGTCGCTGTTGTGTATGCCCAACATGCTCTCCCTTCTGCTGGACAATGCCCAATTTCCTACGATCAGCCGGGTCGTGCCGGGCCGCGATAAAACGGGTTGGCTGACAGAGTTCGGTTTCACTAGGCACCGAGCTCTCTGAAGTTTCTCCAAGAATTCGCCACGGTTCTCTGTAATGCACATAATGTTCCAGTAATTGATACGGCCTGGCCGACCGAAGCAGGGCAGTGGTGAAGTTGTTCAATGAACCGAATAATGTTGTGGCAGAAGAAGAATGTTCAGAAGAGAGGTCATGCAGCACAGACAAAAGGATTGATTGTGTCATGCGATCGATGATTTAACACTCAAGGATTTTTCTTTTTTTTTTCCAAGGGGAGAACATGCGCAACTATAGGAGGGTCGAACATGTATGTACCTACCTTCGGTGGTAAGCGACTCTGTGTTCCTCCCTTTTCCTGTAGGCAGTTAGTAAAACCAGTTATTCACTAAACTATTCCCCTTCGCGAATAGCAAGTTAATCACAAATGAACAAAAAAATAAAATAAACAGATATAACAAGTAAAACAAAGAATGTGATCTCTTGGAACAGAGGCAACTTAATTTGGCGCAAAGGGTGTAAAAGGAGGTGAGGGGGGCACTTCAACGAGAAAGATAATGGTAAGATGGACGAAACATGATGAGAATCTGGCATTGACGTTAACGGGAAAGAGAGAACGCACCTGACGTGTCCGTTCCACCCTCCGGGCTTCCGCTGGAGTACATTGTGGCCAGTTTCCCGTCCAGTATAAATCTGAACCATCCGTTGCTGCCATTCGATAACTCTAAGGCAGCCGCGTCTGACCAGACGTAAAGGCAATCGCGTCCTCGGCAGATACACCAATCTCTCCAATGATACGCTCTTCCTACCAAAAGCTCTCTCGCGTCTTCCATTCTCTGCTCTTCCCCGGACTGATTCGATTCCGTCTCCGGGTCCGGCGCGGTCTCTTTCGGCCCGGCCAACGCGGCGACTTTTGAAAAAACTCCCAAACGAGCGAAATGTTCTAGAAACTCATCTTTGCTTTTTATCATCAAATCTTGTATCATTTGCAGGACCACTAAGTGTCCGGCCTCGTCCTCCTATTCGGATGGAAATAGAAAAAAAAAGAACGGTTTAAAAAACGGCGTGCGACAATGACTGGTCGTTTGATGTCAGAATCCAATTAAGTTAAAAAACGATATTTCTGGTCCTTTGTTTGTTTGTTCGTTTGTTTTTCTTTTTCTTTTTTTTTGGTATTTTGCTTGATTTAATTATGCAAGGTAAGTACTACACAAGTTTCTACGAAATTGTCGGCTGTTGTCTCGTTGACTGTGTGTAACATCAATGGAACGGCACAATCTGATTTTGTGAGCAAAACGATTACGCGATTCAATGAAATCACAAGCAAATGACGCCCAGTAATCCCATCAGCAGCAGGCAGACAGTCGACAGAAGTGGACAACCAGTTTTGCATTTTAGATCCTTCATTATGTGCATCTAGATCCGTAGAATCGAGCTCCACTCTCCGTTCATCGAATCAACTCATTCTGAACATCTCTTTCTTTTTTTTTTTTTTTTTCAGAAATCGAAGCTTTTTTCAAAGCTCTTTTGCCCTAACTGTCCTCTTATGTCACGTTCTGTGCTAAAATGTATGTTGCTCGTTGGGCCACGTGTACAATTAATGCGTATAACGGTAGTTAAAAGTGAAAAAAAGTATGTCTTCACTCCACGTTGTCGATATACATATTTTATAGTATCGCAAAATATATATATATATATACATATTGTATATATTAAAAAAACGGACACGTTTTATGTCAGAATAGAAGTAAGACATGCTTACGTATATGTTAGATATCACGCTTTGTTTTTAAAATTATAGAACGAATGCAATAATGTTAATGAGATATTTGCGTAGTTATTAATGAAAAAAACCCAGTGGAGTAGAAAAAAAAATATTCGGGAGTGTCACGTATAGCAAATAGGGGACACAAGGGGTCTCTTCCAACTAGCGATTGGCAAATATAGAATTAGACGTTACCGTCTTATCAACAATGTAGTTCAGGGAACTGGAAGACTTGCACGATGAGAGGCAACGCAATTTTGGGCCAATATACGGCTTGAGAGGCGGAGGTGGTGGTGATGGTGTTTTTAACTCAAGCTCCTGCGAACAGTCTTAACTAAATCACTAGAATTGTCTGTTTGGCTGCCTGCCTGCCTGCGTGACTACTAACATGTTCAAGATATTGTTATTAACTAATCCTTTAATAATATTAACTTGTTCATAGGACCTAGAGAAATATACAGAGTGATTCAGCTAAGTCTGCCACCTCAATTACATGTTTCGCTATTTGGTATAGAAACATACATATAAAAGATAATACTGATTACAATAGAAGATTCGAATTACCGAGCTTACCTCGTTGTCCAGCACATTGGCAATCACCTCTACAAGCATAGCGCCGCAATCTCCTGTTTTATCGGAACCACACGTTTCAACGAGCAGATCCGGTTGAATATAATGCACCATCTTTCTAATTAAACTGAGACTGGCTTTTCGAACGTTGGGCAACATGGACGATTGAAACGTTGCACAAAACACCGGCAACAATCGCTTCAAATAAACCGGGGCCATTTCGGGATCGCCTTTCGGTTCTGTGAACTCCGACTCGGTTTCTGGTTTCCTGTGCTCCTGATTCGGCAGCATCCATTCCCCAGGAGACTGCAATATAGCTGCCACTTCTCTGTGACCTTCGTCCACCCGTTCTCTGGCTTTGTCTAACGGTGTCTTTCCATCTTCATCTCTTAGATCGGGATTCGCGCCGTGCTTCAACAACACTTTGGCGATAGCTGGTCTACCGAAGCAGGCAGCATAATGCAAACTGGACGATCGTTGGCCTTTATTCACATCCGCGCCCCTGTCGCATAAAAATTCGACCATCTCATGAGTACCGAACGCGGACGCCCAATTCAGTAACGTTTGACCAACGTCGTCCATAAAATTCACTTCGATACCGCCAGAATCTATAGCCTCTATCAGAGCATCCGTGTCTTTCGATCGAATACAATCGATCAGTTGCCTGTGAGATTTCTCCCCGGCGCTATCCAAACGCCTCAATCGTGGCAACAACGGTCCGGATGGGCCACCGGTTGTATTACGGCTCAACGCTGATCTGCCTTCGAATAGAAGAACCAACAACAGATCGACCAATCTCATGGAATCGAGAGCGCATCGCTCGTCTCCTTTCAAAGCTTTCTCGATCGCGTCCGGCAGTTCGGAGCGTAATAGATCATGGGTTATAGAAGGTGATCCTCTGCAAAGCGTCGACAGAAGGCTAATTATAGTGGACACGGAAGCGCACGATTTCGCTTCCGGAGTCGGAATCGTTGACGCTGTGCTGGAAGGTGGCGGTGTCTTTGGATTTCCGGAAGTCGCTGCTATCGCTGTACCAGGCCCTGCTGCATTCGACAACCTGAAAACAAAAGAGAGAGAGGGAGAATTAGAAAAACGTGTGTGATCTCCCGACCGTGTTATAGAAATTCTAGGGATATATACCTGTGCAAGAGTTCAGAAACTAATCCGTTCGATGCTAAAGGAGCGGGGTCTGTGTTTCGACGCGAATATCTATCGGCGAGCGACGCGAAACAACGAAGTGCCCCGTCGGCGACGTGCGCATCCTCGTGTCTGAGTAACGTTGACAAAGCCTCGACGCAATCCGGTAATGATTTATCCTGTGGTTCTACTTTCCCGCATAAACGGGTCACTACGGCCATTGCAGAGTGCAGGGTGTCTCGGTGCACGCGAGCTCCGTGCTCTCGAATAAAGCACAAGGCACATGGAAGGCCACCAGCCTCGAATACAGCACCAGCTTCCCTTGCGCAAACTAGCTCCAATACCTATGACAATCAAGAAAATCAAGTATATTCGATTGATGTTCTATTGTGTAACTAACGAGTTATTCGTTATCAGTAGACAGCGGATCTTTATGCAAAATAGTAATTTTGTACCTGAACTGCAACAAACTGGAGTTAATAGATTGAAATTAATGTAACAGTATCTTTAAATATTGCTAACGGTTTTACTTTCTCAAATTACACCAACTCATTCTTGCCATAAATGCATAAAATCCACTGTCTAGTTATTAGCAGAGAGCTGTTCGATACCTTTATGCACTGCTCGGCCAAGTCCCGACTAGTTCTGGAACCTAATCCAGCTCCGGATAGGCGACTGCAAATAGCTTTCACAGCACCCTCCATTGCTACTACTCTGCGCGTACATTCTGCAGAAACGTCCAAGTAATATGTGATGGCCCGAGCAGTCACTTCTAAGACACTATCTGGTGCAAGTTCATCCAAGAAAATTCTACACAATGCGGGGAGAAATGTGCGTGGAGGACAGCTGAAATTGGAATAATTTTTGTTGTTGTTTAATCGGTCGGTACACGATACTTCTCCATAACGGTTACTATATACTCTATGTACCATTCGAAGCATCGATCAACATTATCAGACATGAGCAGCAACATGCACAATTGCTCTAAAGCAATTAGCTGCATGTCCCTTTCATCTCCTTGGCCCATACTGAGCCACTCCAGTAGAGTCTCGGGATCAACGTCAGCCATCTGTTTACAAGTTGTAAAACGAATTAGCACTACATTTGGGCTTGACAATTATTTGACGATCAACCCTTTGCGCTCCAAACTATTCCCACTCCAACTTATTAAGCGCAAAGATGCTTGGTAATGTGGCAATTGTTTTGAATCATAGTACACTCATTTTTAGCAGAACGATGGAGCGAACGTCGAGCGCAGAGGGTTAAAAATAAAACCAAAACTCACCTTGTAAGATTAATAGCACCAATTCAATGTATTTTAAACTGACAATCTGAAAATAAAACAAAGTCCATGAAACTACAAATTACTCGCGAACTGACGTTCAGGATCACGCGAATACTCCAAAAGAAAAATGTACAGAATTTTTCTGTCATCGGAAAGTGTCAACAAAAAACTCTTGGTATAGTTTGGACAAAAGAAAAAAAATATATATAATTTAAAGTGGACAAAGGCCACTAGTTTTCGCGAGACTAGCTGAAAGGTTTAATCAACGTGTACTATCGAGAATTCCACTGACAGTAGTTCTCCCTTCCATGTTTCTTTATTCCTAGCGAGACATGACTTCTGGGAAATTTCAAGCATGTAAATAATCATCGAAAGGAGTGATCGCGTTCGCTCGAACCCGTTCACGAGAACATTCACGCGAATCCGCTGAAATAAATAAAGTGGCACGTGGTGTCGAGCTTGAGATCTCGTGAAACTATGCACTGTCGTCGGAGGCACAAAGACAGGTGGAAAAAAATTTGTCATAACGACGGCTGAAAGCGTGATAGTGTCTTTAATAACATCTCGTGTAACCTTCAGGAGGTTTCGAAGTGATATAGCTGTTTTGGTGAATCCGTGCACCGAATTCCAGAGAACGTTTTAAGGAAACGATCGCGCACAGCCATGGTAAATAAGACTCGACCGAGGTGATAACGTACCGTTGTGCACAGTATTCCATTATTCGGAAGGGGTCAGGTCGCCATCCTTCCAAAGTCGTGTCGTGTTCCCACCGCGAGAAACAACGTGACCGTGTCGTCGAGATTTTGGTCCGTCAGCGACACGGAAACCTGATCGAACCAACGGACCAACGAACCACTCCACCGAACGAAAAGATTTCACTTTACCCTAGTGTCGTCGTATATTGTATTTCGCCATTTACGCGACGTTCAGGGTATAGTTCGGTGTCACAACCATGGACTACCGTAGATAGAGAATCTCCGTGCGAAAATGCTCGTCGCTCCGCAGTGCCGCAGGTGCCAGCATCCACAACTAATCGCGGAAGAGGGAAGTACGCGGTTCTTTTGAATCCATAGCAGCAGGGTCCTCCAGATTCTTTGCAATTCGAACGATTTTCAAAACCTTACACGACTAATTGTTGGATGATTTTCAAAATATAAGCAGTCGATTTTACGGTGTTCGTCGTTTACAATTTCCCAGAAAAAAGAAGATTTAGTCTTTGTAACAACCAAGTATGTATCGACAACAGAGAAAATGGGATTTTATTTCGATATGATACATTTAGCAGAAATTTGCATCACCAGTCTGATTCATTTTTATATGATAAGGGGTTAAAGGTATATAGGTACGTACCTCGTGTATATATATAGAAGTCCTGTGAATGGAAACATGCGACGCTGTTGATCAAAGTCTCAAATTCTGTGTCGATAGCTGAATGTGTTGTTTCGAGTTCTGAAAATTGACATATTTCGTTGAGCATTACGTGAATAAATTACTGCGCAAATTTATATCAATTAGTTACGTGTCTCTTCCGAAAGTCGTGTTTCCAACGCACCCCACTCCGACTACCTTGAAGCCGACTGATCGACTGGAAGTCTTCTCTGATAGCATGATACTTTATGATCGGTTTGCAGCGCCATCTACTTTTGCACGTACACATGCATATGTATGCATAGGAATATCCATGCATGTATAACAATCATTATTTGCGAAGAATGTATTTACGAATACGAGATCCGCAACACAGACTAAGTCTGTGTCCGCAAATTGTGATCGAGAAGTGCGTATACATTTTCCTTGACATTTTAATAAATAAAAAATATATTATCACGCTAAAAAAAGCTTAAATACTTTGCAATGTATGTTAAAAAAAAATGCAAACAAATAAAAAATTTTTTATTGCAATCCACATACATTCGAAACCATCAGATGGCACTTCGTTCTTCCTCTTGTTACCGTACATTCTAAATGTAATTTAAATTTAAATGCATGAAAATAAGTGGAAAATGTGAATGATACACTATTTTTCATATAATTAAATTTATGCATTTTACTTGTTTTTATTCTATATTTATACTTATATTATTATATTACCAAAATACTTTTATATTAGTGTTGACAGCATTTATCAAAAAATAAAAAATTATACTGAAATAAAGTGTTTTGAACATCAACAGGGATCAGACTTATTTTCTTTCTGCAGCAACGAGTCATCGGACTTTTCTCTTGTATTTCGTAGCTGAAACTGATGTAAAATATTTTAAGATTTCATTCTACTGTTTGAAAATTATGGAACTTTTATATTATTCATTTGCGCGCTTACCATTTCTTTCTTCCACGAGTTCTTTTCTCCTTTCTTTGTAATGAGTAGGCAGATTCTCTAGCATACTTTCAATAAAATTATCAAGAACTATCGATCTATTCATGGATGCCACTGGTGCTCTGCATACAGGGCATTCCTTCTTTTTTCTGTTCCATGTAGTAATACAATGCTGACAGAATGTGTGCATACAATTCAGTGTTGTTGCCCTCACAAATAACTCTGAACATATGCTGCAAGTCAACTGTTCATCCATTATATCGCTAACTTTATCGATTACAGTTTCTTTCTCCTGCTGTGTATTTAGAATGTTTTGAGTGGATATAGTCAAATCGATAGTGTCCAAGATTTGAAGTTCCGATGGATTGTTTATGATTTCTAAAACTATGCAACTATCGTCTATAAATTCAGAGGGGCCTGCACCTAGAAATACAAAGTTTGGATTAGTGTCATTAGTCCCACCCTTTAATACATAATAAACTAAAGCTCCCGCTATTAAATACATAAACGATGGTACCATTGTTCTGTGTCGCTTTAGCTTCCTTTTCTCTCAAAGCCTTTTCTGTCTCCTTTAACTTCTCTTCCAAGACTGTTTTCTCATTCAACAATTGAGCCTGTATATTTCTCTCTTCTTTAACTCTATTTTCCATAACGCTCTTCCATTCAACCTGCTGCTCTTCTCTCCATTTTTCCATCTGTTCTCTCGTTTTGATCTCCAACGCTTCTTTCTCTTGTTTGCTCACGTTCAACGCTTCCTGCCACTTTTGCTTCTCATCGTTCAATCGTTTCTCGAATTGCACTCGTTCGTTTTCTAATTCTTCGAGCAGATCAGCATACATTTTATGCAAATGCTCTTCTTGGTCGTTACCGCTCGCTATTTTACCCTCTAAAATGACGATTTGTTTTTTCAGTTCATCCGTGTTCTCTTTAGCGGCAGATTGTTGCAGCAGAAGTTGTTCCAATTGTTGTTTCAATGTATCTTGCTCCTTCTGCTTTGTCTGTAACTTTTCTTTGAGAACTCTCTTCTGACATTCCTGGCTCTCTGCAAACGTTTTCTGCTCTGTAAGGACATTGTCCAGTATCTGTTCGTCTAGTCTAGGCCTCTTAAGTCTAGGCTCATCTGTGACAACCGCGAATTTATACCTAAACTGTTTGCATGTACTGAACTGTACAATGTCCCCATCTTGAAACCTCTGGCTCACACCGTGTACAAGAGGTACATCGTTGACGAACGTAATGGACGAACTTAAGTCCTTAATAGTCCATTCATTGTTCCCCTCGCATCTTATGATGCAGTGTCTCCTAGATATCATTGTATCCAAAATAATTTCATCGTTATCTCTGGCACGACCAATCTTGAACTATTCGAAACGTAAAAAATTCGATTAATGAAGAGCGTGAAAGAACGGAAATAAAATTAGCCTTGCGAAAAGGATTTTTACCTCGCTTTTATCAATGTGAATATTGTGAGGAGCATAACCACCTTCGTCAAGCCGTATCAACATAGGTACAAGTGGTTTCGGGTCGGACTCGTTTAATATCGTTTTTACCACCTCCGGAGATTCCGGCGTTACCACACTTTTCCAATTAAGCGGGTTAAAGACAATCATATTTTTTGTCTTTTGTTTGCCAATCTACTGACCGAAGTTGCTAAACACGTGCAATAAAATGAAAAATAAAGACGATGCAAACGCTAGGGTAAAAGTCACGAAAACCTCGCGGGGAGCAGTGATGAGAATCTGAGACATATGAGAATAACATTGAACTGCATTTGCATTCGCCAGGTTTCCTTGCGCATGCACGTCCGGAACAGTAGCGATCTATGATGAACTAAAGGTAGTGGGGCAGTGATGTTGGCGGGAAAGTACCGGAACAATCTGTTTCGAATAAATAGACGTGATTTTTGATTTTAGCACCCTTCCATTCCCTAAATGAAGGACAAGTGTGAATTATATGTTATACATATACGCACAATTATTATAATAATTACAGGGTGTACCAGATAAAGTGTTACAAGCTGTTTTCCTCTCTGAATTTTGAAAAATTTTGTAGGGTGATCAAGCTATCCTATTTTATCCAGAATTTTACTTTACTGATACTAAAATCGGCGCGCATGCGCGAGAAAACTCTGCCAATATCACGTCACTGTCATGGAGTCCTTGTCAATAAGTTATTGTTTGAACTAAGAGCGACAACTCGTGGCGAGTCCAGCACTTAAAATGATATATTCTATTCGAAGAATCTTTATTCTAACGACGGCTACAGCTGGGACAATAGAATAAAAAATCTGACGAATTTAGTATAGAAATCTATTCTTTACTACGCTACAGGAAGTAGAGCGATGGGCAACATTGAACGGCTTTAGAAGACCCTACAGGAATTATCTTAATTCAGATAATATTTATTTGATAGGTATATAATACATTGAATTTGCCAGCATATGTATGAGAAACACACACTTCTCGGCGAATAATACTTGCTGTTTCCTTATAATTCGACACCCGCCAATTATTCCTATACTACTGCTACCGAACATACTTTTCTTCCCCCCAGTTGTCCGTGGAACGGAGTATTTTAATTCAAATTCGAATCAACGCCCGCGCGATCGATCGACGCGACACATGATACCTGCATTACCATCTGTAGATACGACGTCGCAGCAAAAACGGAGCGGTCAAAGATGAATCGTGTCATTTAATCGCGACAATAAAATGCTCGAGATTTGCTAACAACAGGAGTTCGCGAACCCTCCATCCCTCGAAGGTGCAACCGTGTTGCCATTTCGAATTACCGCTAAACACGCAATATTTTTCAATTTTCTCGGTAACTGTTCATTCTATATATAAATATACATATTCCAAAAAAAATCCCTAACAATTAGCGTACGCAAAGTTTACCGAACAAAGTTATCGTTGAACAACGGGCATGACACGATTCAGGACACAAAGTGTTGAACAAAACGCGGAATCGCACGAACTTCTGTTGCAGGCAAAAACGTTCCTCATCGCAACGTGCTCTTTCCCTATCGGCGAGAGAGCGTTACGACTGTTACATGGGCTTGTCCAGTGTTTCTGCCGCCGTAAAATGTCAAACGTTATAAAAAATCATTCCCCGAAGAGTCTCAGAACCGCGACGCGTCACGCTCGACTCCGTGGGCTTATAAGTAGGCAAGAAGAAAAATTGTTGAATCGATCCGCATGCGACGAACCACAATAATCGTACTGTCCGGTAAGCTGTATATGTATGTATATTATACAGAATATATATGTCTATATATTCTGCGAGATATACGCGTATATATATCTGAACGACGAATTAATATTGGTCGCGAGCACGCGCGCGAATATTCGATGCGAGCTCGTCGACGCGTTTTCCCCCTTTTCGTTTCGTTCCTCTCTATTCAGATTTCGTTTTGCTCTTTCATTCCATACGATCGAGGACCATCACTTTGACTGACGTCGTTGTCTATGTACAATGTCTGCGATAAAGACTAATTAATTTATAAACATCGTTGTTGTTTATGTACAGACGTAATATAAACGCATTATACATTATAAAACGGACATGTGTAAAAGTGTCGCGAATCAAACAAACACAGTGCGCAGTTTTCTGGGTCGAGGCTGTTGGATACATACATACACCGGTTCTACTGATTGTAAATCGGTTTATTCAGAATCGGCGGCAGCGTTTCGCGGTGATCAAGCTGGTCGTGTTGCCAGCGAGACGATCGTTCGGCACAATCTTTGAAAAGGGGATGCTTTGCTCGCACCCTCGAACCCCTCTGAAAAGCCTCAAAGCCTCAAGCCTTTGACTAAACTCAGCGCACACGTGTGTCACCCGATTCGACTCGGTCTTGCGAAACGCGTGGTATCGCAAATCGCCATCGGTAGCCCGTGAACATTCTACCATCGATCAATCCTCCAATGAAATTGACCCGATAACTTCTACGCGCACTTTTTTCTACTCTAAAGGTGACTCTTCCCTTCGACTCCCCTTCCGGCGAACAAGAGGCTTGCCTAGACTCCTCGTTCGTCGACTCGACAACGACAAATCAATATCCCGCCTACTGTCCTACCACGCTAAAATTTCACTCAACGTACTGGAAATGTATTTCTACAAATCAGGGACACGGCTGTCGCGAACTCAAACGAACCCTGCGCGCCCCTTAACGGACCCGTGTTCACGATCGCTGACCAATTCGTTCCACCTTTACAAATAATCCTGACAACAAAATGTGGAGCAATAACCGTGTACACAAAGACAGAATATCGAACCGATCAGCAAGTTGATCGCGGTGGTCCGTTCATCGCGTTTCGAGACGCAACCGGGAACCGTTCATCGCCTGAAATCGAATTACAAGAACCCGTGCGATCCGGAAACCGGACTGTCGAGCGAGCAAGGCCTCGGACACTGGAAGCGGTCGTGTCGGGAAACAAAGATACAAGAATTCTAAGATTCAAGAAACGCGAGAAAGTCAGAGAGACGCTCTGCTCGCGCGCGCGTGAGAGTTCGTCGCTAATAAAAAGTCACTAAGTAAAAATCATCACTAATCTAAAACGCTCGATTAGGACGTCGGACGATCACATACACACAGATACACACACATGCACACACACACACCAGCGATCGGAGCATGCTGCGAAGCTATCGCGTGTAAGCTCAAAAAGTGGATCGTTCGAGCGTGTCCCGGGAAAAAATTCATCGGACGTCCGCTCGTCCGCGTTTCCTGCCGCGAATCGACTACGGCTTACGCACGACGACGCTGAGACCGCGATGGAATACATACACGTTAGAACAGGTACAGACTGTAATAGAAAAAGTGCGCGTACAATCGAGTTCTCAATCGAGGCGCGGCGTCGTTCGCGGCCGAAAAAGCTCGTGGTCGCGAAAAAGGAGACGTCCGCGGGTACGTTACTTGATCGGCTTGCCCCAGCTTGCGAACTGTATGGGCAGGGGCGGGATATCGCTGCTGGTCGACGACTCGTCCTCGCTACTAGTCGCGGACGTCTCCTCGGAGATCATCGCCTCGCCGCCGGCCTCCTGCGGCCTCTGTCCTCCGCCGCAGTCGTCGGCGACGGCTGCAGCGGCTGCGGCTGCGGCAACGGCCACGGCTACCGCGCAGTTCGACGAGGACGAGGAGGACGAGGACGAGGAACTCGACGAGGAGGAGGACGAGGGATCGCTTCTGGGTCTCCGCCGAGCTTTCGGCGTCGAGTTATAGGTCGGAGTCCACGCGGACTCCTCGACATGCGCGGAATCGGTCACGGAGATGCTTTTCGATCTGGCTCGCATGTCTACCGACGGCCTCCTCGGCGTCAGTCGAAGCGATCCTTGTCTGGACACGGACGAGGACGTGTCCGGCCTGCTGATCTTCGGCGGCGTAGACCCAGCCAGCGTGCAGTCAGCGCTCCCGCCGCTCTTCGGTGTATCATCGTCGATCTCCAAGGTCCAGGAGACCGAGTCGCCTTTCTCCACCATGAACTTCACCATCGAGGACGACTGAGGACCGTTCTTGTCCGGCGATAGCGTGTGCTCGACTTGCTCCGGGCCCAACGATCGCGACAATCTAGGCGTCAGGTTCGCAAGAACGGTCACCACCTCGTTTTTTTGACGCAGCCTCCATTGCAGCTCCTCGTTTCGTTGCGCGAGACGCTTGTTCTGCTTCGAGATCTGGTGGATCGACTCTTGCAGCACCTCATTGTCGTGCGCGATCTGCCTCTCGAGGGACTCCTTGCATTGGATCTGCGCTCTCAGGTCCTCGCACCTCGCCTCCAGCGTGTCCACTCGCTGCTGAAGAGCATCCTTCTCCTCGATCTCGCGCCGACTGTTGTCCAGCTCCGATCGCAACGACGCGATCTCCTGGCTACGGATATCCAGCACCGATCTCAGGGACTCCACCTCCGCTGTCAACGCGGCGCCCTGATCGTGCACCACCGATCTCCGCTTCAGATCTGCTTCGCGGCGAGCGTATTCCGCTTCCTGTTCCGCTCGCAATTTCGTCAACGCTGCCCGGTGTTCCTTCGCCGCCTCGCTCAACCTGCGCCTCTCCTCCTGCAACGTGGCCTCCAGCGTTGCCATCTGATCCGCGTGTCGAGCTTCCACTGCAACCGGAGAGATTTTTAACATTAATATTTAGTCGTTAGACTAAAAGTCAGTAGACCTAGCTCCGGTAACAAACCGGAGCCGAACAAGAAGAGGACTTCCAATTTCATACAGTCACATCGAAGGGAACAAAGTTGGGGAAACCTTCGACGAATCCGTCTCTATTTTTCCGAGATCGATCGGCGTCGTTCGGATAAAAGAAACGGGAAGAAAAACAGAGATTGCTGGGCAGGTGGGGGAGAGGCCAGGACGGATCAAGCCCGTCGAACGTGCCAACCTATAATTAACCTCGATGAACGTTACGTGGCCACTAAATCGAGAGAGAAGAGAAGCGTTTGCGATAGATTCGAGGAGTGTGCGTGAGCGCGCGCGCGCGCGTGTGTGGCCGCTTTTGAAAATTCTTCGAGCCACGCGGACCGGGCCGAGTCGGACAGTGCGTGGGCCACCGGCCGTCACGCGGATTTTAATTAACAATTGCTCCACTTTAAACCTCTGCCACCGACATCGGGACCATTAAACTTGTTACCGGGAGAATATCATTATCATATATACGACACTGTGCCTGGCAGAAAGCGGATGAGCCATCGTGCCGATTCCAACACGAAACGTGCATCAACTGACCCTTAACCCCCTGCCCTACGACATGTAAGACTCGTTCAGATTGTTATTCCTTATTCTTTCGAATGCAACGATATTCTCTATCTCTATTGGCATCGATACTTGGTCGCAGCTTCAACCCTCTCGAATCCACTAACTTATAAACACTAACGAAATGCCTTCGACGATTTTATGCATTCAAACAATACGAAGATTAAAGGAGTTTGAGAACGTCGAGATACTGCTCGCATCTTTTGCGGATTTTATGCAAAATAAAGAATTGTCTGCCTTACAGCTATTTCTCTTTCCCGAATAATCCAGTCGACAATAATACATCAGTGTCCCTGAATTTTTCAAGTACTATTCTTACTGTTCTCCTTTTGATCTATTCGATCTTGTCGTAAATGCATGAAACCTGATTAGAACCGTCTCGACGAATACACTGCGAATTCGAGAGGAAAGACCAGTAGCGTCGTAGAAGTTGAAGCAGTACCGCGAATGTACAGGGTGTTCAGATTTTTAACCGTGCTCCAGTGGAAAGAAATTCGAGTTTCCTCGTCTGTTGCGTGGACGATCGCGGGCCTTTTCTTATCTCGAGGAGGTGAACCGGTGGAGCGATTCCTGGCTACAAAATCGAGAAGAGAGACGGTAGATTATTTAACTGTGGACAATCGCGGGCAATCATTTAAGGGGTGGCTGGGGATGACGACAACCGGTTTCGGGAAACCGTGTGGAGTAACGGGCGTGTAAATTACGTCACGAGGAGAGTGTCGGACAGACGGGTGACGAGCCAGAAGGCTGCGGTAGAAAGACGAATTAAACTGTTGGCAAGACTCACGATCTTCGCGAAGCTGGTCCAAGGCTCTTCTATGGTTCTCCCTCTCCGACTCGAGCCTCTCTTCAATGCCGAGGTTTCTAGTTCTCAGCTCCTCGATCTCCGTGCAGCTCGACATCCACTCATTTTTCATGTTGTGGTAGTCCTTTTTCAGCTTTGGTGTAGAAAACGCGTCCAACTGTGGGCAAACACTGACCGGTTAAACAAATTAAAAGTACCCCGACAGCATGCCGGAGATTACGCTTCTGGGGGTCTATTTGCCGCGGTCTCGCCGAACTAGTCCGCGAGGATCCGGCGAAAAATGTCGTCCGAGATAGCAGTTTTCTTTTTTAGATAAATTTAACTTAAATTATTATCTATGTCCATATGTATATATATCTTTACAGCAAAAGATTCTGTAGACTTTTCCGAATTCAGTGATATATAATATGAATACATTATGATTGTTTAATCATGTTTAAACAATCATTAAAGACGGAGAGACACCGCTTTTGCACCAATTTTTGAGGATATTTTTCAATTTATCTCAAGAAATAAGGGTTCAGCGGAAAATCGAACTACACCACGCGATAGAGCAGACTTTTATCTTAAGAAACCACTCTATTAAGTTTGGAACGTCGACGTTTTTTTTAACCAGAAAGCAAAATATCTTCGTCGGACATGAGTTGCCGCCAGTGGTGCTCGGGACGGGAACGCATGTCGGGCGAAGATATTTTGCTTTCTGGTTCGCTAAAAAATGTCGATGCTGCAAACTTCCGAGGGGGGTTTTTCAAGATAAAAGTCTGCTCTATCGCGTGGTATAGTTCGATTTTCCGTTGGACCCTTATTTTTTGAGATAAATTGAAAAATATCCTCAAAAATGGTGCAAAAGTGATGTCTCTCCGTCTTTAATGATTGTTTAAACATGTTTAAACAATTATAATGTATTAATATCGGATACCACTGTATTCGGGAAAGTCTACAGAATCTTTTGCTGCAAAGAACAATTCAATATCTTTTATAATAACATCGCAATAATTGTTCAAAGTTGAAAAATATGCCATTTTTTCAAACTCAAATTTCTCAAAAACTGCTTCCAGGGGAAACATTAAGGACAAATTCGGAATAGTGCAAAAAACTCTGTAAGAATTGCATAGTGAGAATCGAAATCCCAAAAAAAAATGAAATTTGTTCGACCGTGTTATTTATTAAGCTGGCAAACAATTGTTTAGAACGGTTTCCAATTTGTAATTTTTATTCTACTGTGAAACAAGTCGATAAATCCTCCGACTCGTCCCTCTCAAGGAAGTACGTACAACATTTTTGGGACAGGAAGTTCATTAGCAAAGTCCTTTACAATAATTTCTAGGACATTTTTTAAGTACCAGTTTTCTATTCAAGATATCTCAACGAAATTTCTAATATTACTCCATTAATATTACTTCGGTGGGACAACGCGGAACGATGAAGAGCACTAACCTCATAGGCCAAGTATTGCACGGTGACGGACAGCGCTTGGACGACCTGATCGGTCTTCTGGTTGTTGTCGTACAGGCTGTCGGTTTGCGCGGCCTGGTCCCGGGTCTCCAGGGACGGTCTGCTCACGACGTAACCGTGCTCTTTGGTCTCCCGATCTGCAACTAAGGTCACCGGTCCCATCACCATCGAGGATCGACTCTGGACGCCTCGTTCCAGAACTGCCGACGGTTCAAGACGACCCCGCGAAACGCGATCCCTCCGGTCAAGTCCTTCGTTCTCTCATTTCCGTCCGCGATCTCTCATCTCCCGCAGGGGACTTGACGGTTTCGGGGCCGGTGAAACGCGACGAGAGTCCCCGAGGAGTCGGCGGGCCCGCTGTCCCCGGTCATGTTCGCGAAGAAAGTCGCTCGCGGAAAACTCGTTTCCGAGGAGAGAGAACACGGTTGGAAAGTCGGGGCCCTCTACCTGTTTCTCCCGGAGAACCCGCGTTTCTCGCCGAGGCGGAGAGAAAACCCGCGGGCGGGCCCCTTTCGGGAAAATTCTCGCGTGTTAGTTTGGCTCGGCGGCTTCCCCACCGGCGGGACAGGCTCGCACCATATTGCCGTCGCGACGACGAGCGTGAAAGCACGCGGACCCGTCTCGGGTCCTGTAATTTTTGTCGCGGTGAACCGGGAAAACGAAGATCCCTTCCCTCTCTCTGGCTACGCGGTTTTATTTCGGCTCTCTCGGGCCAGCGAACGCGTTCAAGAGCGACCTGGCTGCGTCTCGGCGAGCCTCTCGGTCTCTGGGTTAAGGTCGAGTGCACGAGCCCACGGCTCCACCGGGAAACCCAAGCTGCGCCGACACCGTGACATCGAAATTCTCCGAAGAGGACCCGCGCGATTTCAAAAACCTCGACGCTGCTTCCGGTCCCGCGCGCACAACCCCGAACAATCCTTCCTCGGATTCGCTAGGGCGCTCTTTTCTCCAGTCCTCCTCCCTACTTCTTGCGATTTTCCTTCCTCGGGGAGGAAAACTGTCGTTTTTTTTTGGGGGGGGGACGTGCACTGTGGACTGGACACTTTCGGATGCACCCCGCTCGTTAGGGCGCGCGAATGTTCTCAGAGAATGTTTGATACAGCGAACACACGGACGGGTCTAATCGGGTTCGTGATTTGTTACGATTTGCCGAGCAAGTCCGCGCTTCGACTGAATTAGCACGAGCCACAGGCTGCCTCGCGGACCGACGTATCCCTCCTCGCGTCTCTGCGACGAGACCACTCCTACCACCACCTTGAAACGAGGTGTGCTACCTCGACGGAGGAACTAGAAGACGACCGGCACACGAGGAGAACCGCCGTCCACTGTACGGGGATCGCTAGTTCCCGAGAATCTAAACTGAACGCCGCAGGAGCAACCGAGATGATGATGGAACCAATCTTCGTTCGGTAGTCGGTCTAATAGATTATTTGTAATCGTACAGTTTCTACAGTGGAGCCCTAACAACTTCAAAATCTTTACAACTTGAAAGGAACTTGTTTAAGGCGTCGTCTACCGGCGACTATTTCGTAATTTTTGAGAGAACCAATCTAATAGATTATTTATAATCGTACAGTTTGTACAGTGGAGCCCTAACAACTTCAAAATCTTTACAACTCGAAAGGAACTTGTTTAAGGCGTCGTCTACCGGCGACTATTTCGTAATTTTTGAGAGAACCAATCTAATAGATTATTTATAATCGTACAGTTTGTACAGTGGAGTCCTAACAACTTCAAAATCTTTACAACTCGGAAGGACACTTGATTAATACATCTACGGGCGATTATTCCGTAATTTTTGAAAGTCTGTGGTCCATGAATAAAGATTTCACAGTCCCGTACATAGAGAAATGATGATTTCTGTTACTGCTTAACATTTAGTGATATTTATAAGTAATTATTAGACAGCGGATRCCTCTGTGCAAAATGAAAATTGTCTACCTGAACTGCAACAAACTGCAGCGAGATAAACAGTTATTCTCTTTTCTGATTCGTTCGACAGGCTGGAAATAACGCAGCAATATTTTTAAATTACTAGAAATCCGCAGTCTAGTAATTACACATTCGCCGGTCAGCGATGACCACCATTCAACGTGTTAACGATACGCTGTCCACGAGTAGCCCGACATTTCCGCCCGAGAGAACGACTCTTCTCCACTAACTATGTCACGCGAAATACGAAATTGCTCCTGCGGATCGGACAGCAGAAGCGGCGAGTTGAAAAATCAGCGGCCGCCGCGTCGGGAGTTCGCGAGTAAAAGCGTAAACAACGTCGTTCAATCGTGGCAAAAAGGTTTTCTAGTTTTATGGGAGAACACCGTGTAATATCTAGACTGGAGTACCCCGTCGACACCTGTTTCTCTTATTGTTCCCGGTGGCTCGAGAAAGTCCTCGGGTTCGGGTTTCTAGCGCGCGCGAACGACGGGAATAAAAGAGGAGAGGAAGTCGGTAGCTTCATTTCACTGGAAAATTAAACCGACAAACGCCACTTAATATCGGGCCGGCTCGCGGCGTTTTATCATCGCCAACACGGTTTTATGGCTCGTAAACTTCTCTCGGGTCGAGAGGAACGCAGAGAAAAACGCCACGGGGATAACAGCCGACGCGAGAAACCAAATTGATCCGTCTTCGTACCAAAATCCTCGGCAAGTTTCAAATCGGAAGCACGAGGGCGGTCACAAGATGCACAGTTTAATTAATTATTCTTCGGTTCCGCTTTCCAAAAAATTACGAAAAAATTCATCAACATTCCAGCTAATGGCACACGCGACTGTGAATTTTTTCCGAATTTTTCACCAATCGACAGTGCCGATTTTTAAAAAATTCCAGAATCTCGGAATTCCTGATTTTATATCAAAGTTGTCGGATAATTATTGTAATATTAATAATAATAATAATAATATTCAAAATATTACAAAACTTTTCTCTGAATGTGTCCATTATTTACTTGTTAATATACTAATTATTACTAATTAAATACAGAAAGGTTTTAAACCATCTATACATTTTGGTTGACTACAGAAGGGTTGAAGCGTATCAAACTGAGCGAGTTTCGCTGCGAACAGTTCCCAGGAAAAATGGCGAAACGATCGATCCGTTTAGGGGACAAGATTTACGGGAGTTTTCCATGAAAATCGGCTGGGATTGGGAGCGTGCGTCGGCGAGGTGTTCGAGCGGCGGCGGCGCGCGCCGATGAATTATTTTTCAAGGTGCCGTGCTCCGAATAAATTCGCTTTTCCATTTGGAATTGCTCGACCGTAAATGGCCGCCGTAATCGTGCGAGACAATACGTGTCCGATCGTGGATAATGATCGACGATCGGATAACGCTCTTCCGCCGATTGCCGATTCCGCGCGCGGACCTCGATTTCGTCATTCGCCGGCCTCGTCATTCGCAGCGAGGAATTCGCGAGGGGAATCATCGTCGGAGGAGATTCGCGGATATCTCCGGAGATTCTGGTCGGGGGCCTCCGGTTCATGAATGATTAATGGGGACACTAAATTAAAACGAAAGGAAGTAGAAGACCGTGAACAGCCTCGTAGAAACTCGACCCGATACGTGCTTTCTAGGACGCGGACGGTCATTGATAATGATCTTCGCTTCGGTAATTTGTTCCAGATAACACGCGAGCGTGTGTACGATACTCCTCGCGCGCCGAACATCCGAAGAATGTCTCGGAATCGGGGAGTACGTACACCGAGAAAGTATCCTCTTCGTTTCCCGAAGGCAACTGTTTTGCTTCTATCGCGTCGCTCGCGAGCAATCCGTTCAAACTTTCATTCGCTCGTTCTCCGATTGTTGGCGAATTTGTATTCGAAAGGTATTCCCGTGTTATCTGCCGCCTCTAATTATTAGATCTCCGTGCAGAATAAAAGTTGGTTGAATCATTCCTGGCGGATGCATCTTCGCAATCTTGATAATTAATCGTAAATTAAAATATTAGTGTCATTTTGACGAGAAATTCTTTTAATCGCGTTGTATTCGTGTGAAGCAAAAATTTCCTCAATAATTTGAAATCGGACATAAAGTGCGACAGTATCATCGAATTCTTTACAAATTATTCATCCCTATCACGAGCGTGGATAAAGCTAGTTCAATTACGATCGGTGAACCTAGCGGCATCGATTCTCGAAAAATCGGTAGGCGATTAAGAATGTTCTAACAGGAATGAAGGTAACATCGGTACGCAACGCATGGGTCACAGCGAACGGGTTGGAAATGTGGATTTCCCGATGGACCTTTTCCAGGTTCAAGGCCCGGGAAAAGTAGACGATGAGCCGATCGCGTGACTAAGCCCGCATAATCTCGCAGAGTATGCGTAAATTCCGTCGATTACCGAACGAGCAGGCCCGTAGGAAGATTTACTTTCGCTGGACTGGTGCGTAACCGTCGCTACCTGTCCGAACACACGCTTAGCCGATGGGTTTTTCAAGAATCCGAGACCGTCGGGGTCTGTGGCACGAGTACACGGTTAACAGGGACCTGGTCAGGGCCCAGTGAAAGCCGCGACTTTCTTCGAAAGGACGGGCACAACCCGCCCCACGTGTGTGTGTGCGAGAACTCCGCTCCCGGGAGTACGCGGTGAAACGAAATGATCGAGGGAGATCCCGCGTGTTCCACGGAGTACACGCACCGCGAAATGACCGTGGGACCTTTTTAGAAACCAGCCGGCTGCCGGCCGATCAATTAGAAAGCTCGTCCCGTCGTTTCCTCCAGCTATTCTCCTCGCGGGAACGAGGCGCGCCGCGTGAACGTGGATTCGAGCGCGTCGGAGCCCGCGGTTTGCCATCGCTAAGGGGCCGCGCTCGGTGAGATAAAAAAGAAACGGGACTCGGCGACACTTCAGAACAACGATTTCGATTTCCACTACAGTAAATTTTGTATACATTTGTGCGTTAATGTTCCGCATATAATAAGTATTATTATACCGACACGAAACTGTTCCGTGTAGAGCGACCTTTACAGGTCTGTCAAATTCCATCGAGCTATAAACAATTTAGTAGAGCGTGGCTCCGCGACCTGTCCCAAAGTTCGCGTAACGTGGTGACCGGCGAAGCAATCGAAGTCCAGTTTCGTTTTGTTTCCCACCGATCCGGCGAAAATATCGATGTATACCTTTCGACGCTGTTGTTGAACCGTGCTTCGTCGGTGCGGTGCTGGGTAATCGCCTGGTTGCCGGCTTTCGCGTCGCCGACGGACTCTTCTCTGGAATAATAAGAAGAGAATAGATATTAGCTGCGTTAACGAGACGAGAGGGGAGACAGAAGAGAAAGAGAGAGAGAAGAACGCGTTTGCGCGAGTACCGTTTCCCGCAAACCGTTTTGCTGCCCGCGCGAGATAATGCGAACCAGCCCCGGAACCTTTTACGTAGAAACCTCGAGCGCGACAGCTAACGTTTCCTAGGGGAATAACAGCGAGGCGAATCGACGGAGGAGACGAGCAACCGGAAGACAACAAGCGTCAACGAACGCTGATCGACCCAGTTTTCCTTTCCATTCTCGATCCTCGAGGAAATTCGTACAATTCGCAGTAGAGTATAAAGGCAATTTACAGTGGAATTACTATCGTTGCCAGAATGGAACGAAAAGGTCTCGGACAATTCCATAGAGTGCGCTCTCGCTCCCGCTACAGGATCAATTACAAAGTTCTCACGCAGGTTGCGATACAGGTGAAAGCTTGCGGCAGGTAGAAGACGCTCGTAAAATTACTCGGAAACGGCTAATAATTCACTCGAGGACAATGCGCGAAAACGACGCACATAAATACTATACAAACTACTTTACAACTGTCGATTGTGCCGAATTTTCGAAGGCACAATTGACGCCTATAATGTTATCGATTAAGAATATTGTTACCTCTATTTATGACTGGGCAGTGCGAATCGTTTTACAAAATAAAAACGATCCGACTCGATTGTAAGGAACCGAAGTTAATTAAAAATGTACTTTCTCCTTGAATTGATACGACAATGTGTACGCTTAAATTCTGTCTTTTAACCCCTTGCCGTGTTTTGACGAGTCATACTCGTCACGAAGACTTTTAACAAAGTCTAACGAATATGAATGACTTTCTTTTTGAATGAAATAATATTAAATAAATGTGTAGCAATACAAAGAATTTCTTTTCTCTACAATATTTTTGCGGATAAAGACGTTCTAATCACTATAACTGTAAAGAAAACGATACGGCAAGGAGTTAATTTTCTCCATTTTTGGAATTGGCCTACTGCCACAAATCCGCAATCGGTTTACAACTTATTAACACTACCACCGTCACACGTATTTCACATTACAATCTCGCAATTTACTCAGAGAGACGGTATAATTAATTTTAAACGCTTTGCTACTTAAAATCTTTCACGTACACTTCGCTATTTACAATGTTCACGTAACTTCTGTTCCATGCAACCGACTACAACTCTGTTCCTCAGGAAAGTACTGAAAGATAAAGGGACTAGATAACGAATCAACGTCAAGGCGTTGGCGCTGACGCGAGCACGAATACCTGACAAAAACAGGCGCCTAGAGAAGCTGTCTGATCGTTAGGAAAAATTTTTCTTAGCGACCTGTCGGGTCCAGAGATCGAACGTGAACGAATAAATACCGAGATATTTGCGGTAGCACGAGGACACCATCTCTACCGAGTCCGTTTTCTCACAGTCGTCGGAAAGTCCCGGTTATCCGGAAGTCCTGGTGTCGCTACTAACAATGCCGATCACGAAGAACACACTAGGCGTGCAGCGGAACGGTATAGTGATCGAAGAACGCATGCACCGTTGCAGTGGTGGAACACAGTCGGGGAAACTTTCCGTCGAACGATGGGTTCTTCTCGAAAGTTCAGCAACAACTGAACACGACGAACGACGAACGACGAATGACGGTCCGACGGGGTCCTTCGTGGAGGGGTGAAAATCGCACGACGGCTGCGGCAAGGGGTGCGACCGTTAAGATTCTGACCTGTGCCGGATACACTTCTGTTGACAATACGCGGCGGTTCACACCCACGGTTAATTGCCGTACCTGCCAAGGGGATGTCGGATCCACCTTGGCCCCACTATCCGCTCATTTCTGCAGGGCAATTAAACGGGGCGATGCTCATTCCTCGATCCCCGATACCCTCAACTCGACAAGAGCCGCGGATGGTCGTCTTCGAAACCAATGCACTTTTATGCATGCAGAATATTCGGTGTTGTTAGCCAAAATCGTTGAAGACATGAACAGTTAACGCTACCTACCGAGGATTTAACAGGATTCAAATATTTTAGCTTAGAACGATGACAAGGCTCTATTTATTTAGATTTTGTGCACGCAATTTCCATGTAAGCAACTTCATAATTTCAATAATTGGAAGAAGAAAAATCCAAGACCAGTCATTTGACCGGCAGGTTCAGTGTTAATAGTACCTTCGCGGTACAAGTATGAAATGGCAGAGTTCCGTTCAAGATAAAAAGAAAATTGTGAACCGCGATTTGATCCGATGATCTCCAGCCTACACGCTAGCAGCTAACTTCGCCAATACTAAATTGGAAACGGAACTCTGTCATTTCATACTTATACTGCGCATTGAAGGTACGCAATTTTTAACTGTTCATATCTTCAATCTTCTCAACCCTTCGTCTCTGCAACCTGGGTCGTTAATGTTCCCACCATAATTTTAAATCGTCTTTTTAAAACCTAGAACAGTAACAGAAGTTAGTGACGAGATCATAAACGACTCGGTACCCCTAATATTTTGTACTACATGTGCTGGTTCGATGAAAATATGTACCTTTACCGTCCGAAAGGGTTCGCGGGTAAACCAGAAAACGATAATACGCAATAGATCGGCTCGCCGAAACCGGCGTGGCCGGTTGCCAACAATACTTTTCAATGCTATGCTTCCCACTGAAAATAGATCCCTCCTGGTGGTTCGCTATCGACGCGTCGATAAACTATCGAATGCCTGGCACTCTCTCTCTCTCTCTCTTTCTCTCTTTCTCTGTTGGTAGTCGTACGAACAGTTGCATAGGGGCAGGCGCTCAAGGAAAAGCTACATTCTATCCTGGTCGCATTGGGTCACCAACCGGAAACACGCAGCGGCGCCCTCGACCTTTCGTTTCCTCCGTTCAATCAGCGAGGAGACATTTTAATACACGGGCATTATTGCGCCGCGTGTAGCCTGATCGCTCGCAAACTGTTTCAACAACGATCATCCTCTGTCCGTCGCATCTCTCGTGTCTTTATCAACGCTAGAACCGTCGAAATTCTGATTTCACGATCGAATACCTTGATGCGTGTATCGAGGCATTACCGTACAGTAGACTATCGTACAAACGCGAGCAACAAATTGTTTACAGGAACCATATATCACATATGTATATGTACCTACTACACGTGTACAGTCTTTTCTACATTCACTGGCACGCGAAAGAATTACAATCTTTTTAACATTGAACACGATTATCGAGCATGAAAACTCTTCGCTCTTTCGCTCGACACGTGTTTGCTTTACAAGATTGACAAGTTTATCGAGACTTTTTGCTATTTTTATTATAGTATATGTCTGATTTAGAGTCTTCCTAATTTGAGCGGCGGGTTATACGGGAGTCTACTGTGCAACAGTAGTCTCAGAAATGTCCGATTTTGATTCAACAAAGTAAGCAGCGTTCCTGAATCACCTAAAATTTCTAAATTCCGACAAGCTAACAGTACAGATGGATATATACAGAGTTCGCAGCAGCGAAGAGTACGGAGAAGCCTCTGTATAGAGGTCGATGCATTTCTATGCATATGTTGCAGCGCGTCCGCATTGGCCGAGGACCGAGCATTACGCCAATGAATGGGGCCCATCGATATGCCTGCATAGTTTCAGCCGCATTAGCCTAGAACGCTCGCGACGTGCCGTCGCGTGCGAGGAACGTGTTCACGTGATTTTTGCGCGAGCCCCGGCGGGCCAACGGTTGGCCCCAGCGAGCCTCGGCGTGCTCCAGGGCCCCTCGACACTCACCGAGACTGACGGTCGAGATCTCCACGCAGCTCTTCTTGTTGTCGAAGCTATTGACGCGATTCTGCAGGCTGCCGCGTCCGTTCGCCACCATTCTTCTGGGCGGGTTCGCCGACGTTGGTGACCTCTCTGCAACGAACCGAGAAAAAAGTGTCAGATATATAGAGTTCTCTCTTTCCTGAATTCTTAGACTATGGATATCACTTAGACTACGGATTATTAACCCTTTCGCGGCTGGAATAATTCCGTTCTATATGATTTCTTCATTTTATGGATTTGCAATTGATACCAACACATTTAATATAATGTAAACAATATTCTGAATAATCTATAGCAATTTTTAGTGGTGACTTTCTCTTCGAGTGCTAAGAGTTAATAATAATTAGAGTACGGATTTGATGCATTTTCGACAAAAATGGGTAGCTGCAGTTTGAAAAGGAAAAAAGATTAACCCTCCAACAGGGTATCAAAAGCGTCATTCACTTACTAAGTTTCTGGCGAATTAATGAAATACATAGCTGTTGCATTAGGAACAATAAAAAGATCGACTACAAGAAGTCCCTTAAAAATGTGTTTTAAAAAAGTGATAAAAGTCATCAATGATACGATTACGAAAGTGACTTCAATTGAGTTCATTTTTTACCTGTTCCGAATCGCACCTGTTTGTCATAAATGGCATCAAATTCGCGACAATACTAAGGTAATCCAATGAGATTAAAGAGAGCTAATCTATCGCTGTCGAGTGGCAGTTTAAGCCTGTATTTTTCAGGTGGATAGTTCTATTTCAATCTTTTCGGTAAGCTAGTTCCGGATGGATAACTGACTTGGAACCACTGACGGAGACGTCCCGGGGACGTGATTGGGGTTGACGCCGGTGTTGACGATACTCCCATGATCCCCCGCGGTTCATTGACCGTGCAATTTGGTTCTTCTCTCGTCAGTGGTGGCCGTTCCAATAACGTTTTCCCGCATCATCGGAATTCGCGCTCGGATGGCGAGCGGATCCCCCGCGTGAACGAGCTAAGTTTGAACCGGCGCTCGATTACGCCGACGGTGAAAAGAAAACGTTGTTCACATTGTGCGCATGCATGTGCACGGGAGAAACGAGAGGAGCGAGAGGAAAAGCTGTTGCTGCTTGCTCGTGCTCTCGTTAGCAAGCCTGTGGCAAGACTGCTAAGTCCTAGAAGACCGCAACAGCCTTTTATCGCGACGCCTGTCTTGACCGGTGATGATCTCGAGCGTGTTCGAATTTAGCTCGTCGTCCGAATTCCAACAACATTAACCGCCGGATGATTATTATTTCATAATTTTCAGAAGTCCGTAACTGCATAATGAGTTTTTAATGGATCGCTCAACAGCTATTTCAGTCGTGAACCAACACGTCGCCCCTGCTGATAAATCCACGGACTGGCTTTATTTGTACATCTTTTAAAACGCATTTTTAAAGCCACTTCGTGTAGACACGTCGATCTTTATATTGCTGATAATGCAACAGCTGCTATATATTTCATTAATTCGTCAGAAACTGAGTAATTGAATGACGCTTTTGATGCATTGGTTAGAAGTTCCACTGCATTTAATGTAACTAGTGAACAAAATTGTTTAAAATAAGAAGTCAAGGGGAAGCAAGCTCTTTGAGGTACACTCAAAATATGATGGAGTTGTTGGAAACAAATATGAAAAATAATTCGAAATGCAAAGGGTTAATTTAGCAGATAAATTCTAAAATTCTACAGATAAATTTTTCCCGAAGAAAATTCAAGTTCCCAGTTTCAAGTGGCGCTCCATATATCCGTGAAGCTGAAAAATGCTCGCTCGTGATACCAGATAAAAGGCACTACTGTATTCGAATCTGTTAGGGTTCTCTTCGGTTGTTTTCCTTTTCCGGACGCAGCGTTACTAACAGGCAGGTAAGCTGTCGAGAGCTAGACGATGCTAGGGCACGTTATCTCGCGGTTCAGCCGCTAATTGCTCGCGTTTCACGAGGCAACAAGTCTAGCCACTTTCCGCAGGACCGGCCCCCGGCCAACAATGATCGATGGCCACCGTGAAAGAGAAATCCCTGGGCCGAGAGGTGTGCGTAAGTAGGGTACCTTTGATCCTTCTCCGTAACGTTTTAGACTCGGTCAAGAGAAACCGTTCGACCCATCTACCTTTCCGAATGCTTATACATACTATGCAGACGCCGAGAGCCGATCGGTCGTTTGCTGTTCGCGTCGCCGGCAACTTTCTAGCGCTAAATGAACCACGAAGAAAAAGACAGGTGGCGGATAGCGACCTCTCCTCTCTTTTATTTTCTCTCTTCCCTCTCTCTCTCTCCCCCTATCTCTATCTTCTCATTGTGAAACGAGCTTAGGATTAGCCGGGGTCTACTTCGGGACCTGCGACACCTTACTTTACGAGCGAGTCGACCCTGGTCTGCCGAAACAATCCTGTCTCGTCGACTGGTTCATCGACTATGCTTCTATCGGATTTCGGAACCTTCCTTAAATTCAGAACCTGTCTCGAAGAATCTCATTTTATGCATCTAATCCGCAGTACACTGCAACAATTTCGAACCATTCTTCAAGGTAGACGCATCGACCCTGAAGAGATCGCGAGAGTCCTGAGACAGTTTCGACCTTTACTGTTTTAAATAATCTCTTTTCTGGTATGTATCAAATCCGCAGTCTATTGATGACAATTTCAAACCATTCTTCAGGGTAGATGCATCCACCC
>CM052317.1:6331505-6457668 GCA_028455605.1 Lasioglossum malachurum
CCCTTCTCTCTCTCTCTCGCTCTCTCTCATCCCCTGGTCGATAGAAAAACACCCTCCTCCCACGCACTCGCGACAGCCACCACCCCGAGACCCGCTTTCGCGAATAGACAACGCGCACAACGGGGCCCTGGAAACCTGCTTCTTCGGGAGCCAGAATTCTACTTTTCAGGATCATATTGGCAATGAAGTTCTTATACATCCATCTTCATCCTCCCAAGGTCTTAACACTGGACCGGTTGCAAATTTTTCATTCCACAATTGTTGCAATTAGGAAGTTGCCTGCATTGAAATTGATTCGATAAATTTCTTTATTCGAGAGCACATATCGTTCTAAAAATTGCACGGAATCTGAATGAATGGGGTCTTGTCATTTTTGTAAGCAAAAAATCCAAAGTATTAGCTATTTTAGCTAAGCGATTAGAAGATTGATTTTATTATAGAACAAAAATGAGAACCAGTCCTCAGAGTGTACCTTATGTCACTGTATAGTTGTCTGTACACCCAGCAAAACGACTGGGGAAATTGTACATCGATTTTTAAGGCGTCATTGTACAGAGAAAGCCCTTAAAATAATTTTTCGAAGTTTTTACAAAAGTAGGTATATTCGAGAAGAACCACGTCTTCAGTTTCTCGTCTGCCACTTTATGAAAATCTCAGAATAAAGCGAACAACGGGATTCAGAGATTGCCAGCTTTAAAACGAGTCGAAATTGACGGTCGTGCGATCATTCTTTTCTTGAAAATGATTTTCTTGCATGTCGAACAGTTTCTCAGCTGAAGTTCGCCTATCTCGGGGACAAGACTCCGCCTACAAACGACAAAGAGCGAGCCGAAGACGCGTGCGTGCAATTCCCGAGAACGAAATAAATTGATCCGGAGGACGTCGAGGGGGTTGCTAATAGGGTGGCCACCCTTGGAGGCGACCTTCGTCGAGGAACGATGCCACGGGGATTGACTGGCCTACCAATGTCCGCGGATCAATCGCATCACACCCTTTGCGAAAATATCAACCATTTTCCCCAAAAATTTTCATCGACCTTATACCGAAGACTTCCGTTCTGCGCTGGAGAAATAGAATTATTAGATGATTGCATAAGATTGTGTCCGATTCGAAAATAGAATTCAATGGTTAAGTTTTAAAGAATACAACTTTATTAACTAGTTATACACATAGTCACCACTCTTTTCTAATTGTAGAAACTTTAACCATTTTTTAATTTTAATTTAACCAGTCTTTAAAATTTAACCATTGAATTTTATTTTCAAATCGGGCACGAACTTATGCAATGATGTTTTGATCACTTATTAAATCTAGCAATTTTGCAATAAACTTTTTTTCTCTTTCCTAACGTTTCGGTTCAGTTTTGAAGCTTTTTCAAAGGAAAAAATTGCATCTACAATAAAATATATGTATACTAAATACAGCAAATAGAATAGGTAAATTGAAAATGAAGTATGTATTAACAACCTGGTTGGTTCAGTTTCAATTTACCTATTCTATTTACTGTATTTAATGTACATATATTTTATTGCAGATGCAATTTTTTCCTTTGAAAAAGGTTCAAAACTGAACCGAAACATTAGAAAAGAAAAAAAGGTTATTGCAAAATTGCTAGATTTAATAAGTGATCGGCACAATTGTGCCGAAAACATCATTAAATTGAATAAAGAGGAAGGTTCAAACAATATTTTGGAACATTTAAATTTTCTTCTTTCTTCTAAATCTGAATTTTTTAAAATCTTCAAAAATAAAGAAATGTGTGTGTGTGTGTGTGTCAACTTGTCCCGGTCACCCCCACCAATCTCTTAGTGCAATAATGAAATGTTTGCGCTACTCGAAGAATTAAATACGCGGACCTGATGTGTCGCAAACATGACGACACTCGTCCTCGAAGGTTTAGAAGACGCCGCGATGCTATCTCGTGACCCTGATAGCACGTCCAGTCGATGAATCCGCGGGGGTGGAGAGAAAGAGGATCGTGTCAGCTGATAGGGGAGAGTTTAGGGTTGGGCGTATGTGGCCGGTTTCCGGTGAACATTCTCCGCGTTTCTCTTGGCGCGAAGTGCGGCTGTCTGTCGGCTCGGTAATTTCGAATCGGCTTTTCTTGGTATTAACGGAGGTAATAAGGATACGAGTCATTAAGAGACGCCGCGCGCTCGGCAATTAGCCGCCGCGGGGTTGATTTATAGTCCAAGGATTATGTAACGCGATGATCTCTCGGCTGAACCCTGCGAGAGTCTCGGGTTCGACGAACCCACTGGCCCCAGAAATTTCAACCCTTTTTTAATCGATTCTTTTTTTTTATAACTAACGATTAGACTGCGGATCTTCATGCGAATGTTTTGTAATTTTCCGCAAACAATGTGTTGGTATCTTGAAGTTCTTAATCTTTCAGCTGTTTCAAATTACGTCCATTCATTTCTTCATAAATGCAACAAATCTGCAGTCGACTGGTGATAAAATGTTTCAATCAATATTGAGCCTATCCTACTTTCTTGTTCTCGAGTACTACGATTAATAATTTCGTCGTCGTCTACAATTATTTGTAATATATGTAGACTGCGGATCTTTATGCTAAACGAACATCCACCTTAATCGCAGCAAACAGGAGCTAAACGGAATTGTATCTGCATTCTTAACAGCTTTAGCAAGATGAAAATAATGCAACAGTATTCCTATACTCTTCCCACGCATTTACTGTTTTACATTCCCACTCTCTTTTGTCACAAATGCTTGAAGATCCGCAGTCTAAACATATGCAATGCCAACCTAAAACCATTTTACATTGACACGTTGATTTTACAGCGATACTGATGATGGTTCGGTGATATTAAACAGGCTTATCACTGGAGGTACAAATCTGTAGAGTTAATTTGTAGCCCTTAATTGTTTCCAGAAGCTCGTGCTCTTGTTCAGCCATATCAGGACATTTCAATAAAACAAGTCCCTTATCGATAAAGCAAGTTTGTGTTGTCGACTTACTTGAAGTATCCTTGTTAGGCCCGGAGCTGAGGTCGCTCATGGAGCTGCGAACGGAGCTCCTGGCGGTTTCTTCTGTCGGCGATTTCATCTCCTGTCGACCCCTCATTCTCCTGTAGATCAGAAACTATGTCAGCAAGACGTCTCACGTGTACAATTGACAGAATTATAATGAAGAGAAAGTTCAAAGATCGACAATGTTTCGAATATAATTCAGTGTTCCTTCAACTCTTCGCTGACGACGAGCATTATACTCATAGTTCTTCAAAACGTATCAAACGATTCATTCGACTAAAGCCAAACGTATTGTATGCACGAAACCATTTCAAGTAAAAAATATTCTACACTCTCGGACAAAAAGATAGCATATCGTCTACTTTTTCTCATTTGATAGAATAAACTGAAGAAAATGAGTATTTTAATATGTCAACATATTCTGACATGCCTCGATGTATTGAATAATTTTATTTGTGTCTGTGTTTATAGAGATATTTTGCAAGACTGTGTATAAATAAAACCTTGATTGTAACGTTAAATAAATAAATATTACGTTAATTTTAAAGTGTGCTATCTTTTTGTCCCAGAGTGTAAATAAAATTTACTATGTTTCGGGGAGATCTTCTGGAGGTGGGCGTGCTTCCGAGATTTCATGACACCTGTCTGCTTTAGAGTGTAAATGTCTTTCAAGGTCATCGAAGGTGATCCAGTGTCGTTGAAAACTTAGACTAGCACATCCACCTAGCGAAGATTTCTAACCACGTCTCGCCGCGATCCAGAGAGGGTTTTCTTAGTGGGTAGTTAGCTGTCCTGCAGGTTCGCCGATCCTTCTTTTCTCGTGTCTCACCTTTTGTCTTTGTTGTTGTTCGCATCGCCAGCTTTCTTCTGTTTAGATCCCGCGGGTAGAGGCTGGCCGATACTCTGCAGGACCCTCGATTTCACTTCCTTCCTGGCTGGCCTCGTCCTCTGTTCGTTTTTGCCGGCCTCGATCTTACTCATGACCGCGTCCCAACGGCCTCCACCCTTCCGGGAGGATCTCTGCGATCGTCTGGCCTCCTTCTCGCCTTCATCCTTCGGACTCGTCCCGGACTCGATCATCGCTTTGATCTTCGAGACGACGTTCCTCTTCGGCATTTTGTACTTTTTCAACGGGACCGCGTCCGTTTTGACCTGTACCTTCGATGACGATCTCAGGTTGTCGTTGTTCCTCTTCACCTCGATCACAGTCATCTCCGGCGTGTTCACCGATCCGCTCGAGTCGCCCGATGCCTCCAACGGTGTCACCGGCGCCTGGACATTATCATCATCGTCAATATCAAAGGAACTCGGCTAAGTTCGACTAGACTGCGGATCTTTCTACAAAATAGAGATTGCCCGAGTCAATCGTAAGAAGCCAAAGCTAAACGAACACGTACATTTTCTCACTTTCTCGTACATCTTCCTAAACTTTTCTAATGCTATTTCAGTTACATATTCGTTTCTAGTCAACCTATCCGCAGTCCAGCGAGGACACATTGGGCACTTTCGATGAAATGTTCAGAATGTATGTAATCGACACAGATCTACAAAACATATTTTCGAAATTTTCAATATAGGCCCACATCATTCCGGCCAATCTTTTCAAAATTTCTTTTTCACGTGATGCATTAAGCTCTACCTTCTCAAAAACAATCCAAATCGTATGGTCTAATATTCACACGTTGAACACCATAGTTGTATTAACGGTCTTGAACATCAACTTATTACTAGACTGCGGATTCTATGCATTTACGAGCAAAAATAGATACCTCTCCTGTATCATCCATAAAATCACAGCTGAAATTAACTGGATTACAGTGTAAGGTAAGAACAACTAACGCTGATTGTTTCTACGAAGGAAGTCTATGAAACTTGAACTCGCGCGGCGTTCAACGTGTGTTAAAAATGCGATCGTCTGTCTCAGAGTTACGGAATATGCGAGTCTATACGAGACTTGAAAAATACAATCATTTTGCCCAGGAAAACGGGGTTCCAGCGGCTCACTGATATAAGGTGTCGCGGTTTCCTCGCCGCGGGACTCGCCTGCAGCAGATCGGTAATAACGTCGGGTTTGACGGGCGTGAGTTGGCTCCTTTGCGAGACCTCGGTGTCCATCGTGTCCGGTGTGCGGTCCTCGTTCTCCTCAGGTGTCTCCTCGGTCGCGTGGAGTTCGTCCTGTCTTTTGTCGAGGTCGGAGTAGATCCCGCTGGAGTCCATCTCCTCGCCGGTGAAGCTGGGGCATCTGCGGCCACCTGGCGCGCAGAACAACGTGCCATCGATCACCTGTGCCTTCCGGTCGCCGCGTACGATCTCCTCGTACGCGTCCGCGTCGCTCTCGGTGAAAAAATCCGAGTCGGTCATCGGATCTTGTCTGCAGGGTGCTGGGAGATTCGCGGGTGGAGCGACCGATGGCGGATCGGCTCCTCGGCTAGCTGGCCTGGAGTTTTCGCCGTCACCCTGGTATCCGGCTTCCAAGCTGGTTATGCTGGTCACCGATGTGACAAAGCTGATCGGATCAGAGGCTCGGACCGGCTCCGGTGGCTTCGGGTCCAGGGGTAGCTCCTCCGGCGACGGTGTCGAGGCGGACGCTCTCGTCAACGCCAGTCTAGAGGCCGCTGAACCCGACAGGTTCTCGCAGGATGGCGTCCTGGAGCACTCCAACGCGACCGTGAAATCGGTCATCTGGTCCGGCGTCAGAATGCCCAGGCTCTCGTCGTGCTCGAACGAGTTCTGCTTGTTCAACATCAAATAGTGCGGCGTCGCGTTCGGCACATTGTCGTTGTACGAGCCCTGAGACGCGTCCAGCAGACAGCTGTCCGCGGCGTCCTCGATCATATTCATCTGCGAGTTCTCGAGCAAGCTGCGAACAAGAACCGAACGCCAGGATTGGCCATATTTTAGTTGGAACAAGGCAAATGATCGTTTCAATTATGTAGGATTTCAAAAGACGGAACACCGGCCACACCGGGACTCGAATCAGCTCTTGGCCACACCCACGGAACCCTCCAATTTTCCGAATCTTAAGTTGTTCTTGTTCGAGGAAGCATGATCCCATAAATATTTTACTATTCTCAACCCTTTGCTGTGTCGGAGCTATTTTAACTCGAAAATTATACATTTCTTCCGACGAAATTTATATAATACCTCATACAATATTTCAATGTTTAGAAATTGGTTGGATACCAACAATTTATCCCTTTGGTCACCCTGGACGAGATATCTCGCCACCTAGCACCAGTGGTTCGACGTTATAGACGAAATACTTTCTATTTTATTCGGTCATTTTACCCGAGATAAAGATTTCATTCAGTTCTTACTTTTACAAATCAGACTATAGTTACGTATAAAATATATTTGTCTATAGTATCAAAATATTGTAACCAAAGGGTTAATAATGAAAACAGATACCACTTGACTGCGGAGGGTTTAATTTAATTTTCCATTTCTAATGCTTCGTCTCAAATTACGAAATAATTTTGTATAAAACGCGGAACTAAAATATGATTAATTAACCAGCATGTGTACAGAACATTATGTATAGAAATCCGCACTGGCAACGTAGTCGACGATTCTGGCACAATAGAATTAGACAGTATTCGAAATTTTATTATATAATTTTAAGTGTAGCCAATAAAAAAACACGTGTCCCGTTACAATATTCTGGTGAAGGCAGGCTTTGCCCTTGGGTACCCGAATTACCCTGAGGAGGCGAATTACCCTTAGGGATATTCGGCGTCGAGGCTTAATATTATGGTTATAAAAATCGCTAATGCGATTTGGGGAGTGAGTCGCTCTACAGCGGCCCATAAAGGACAGCGAGGATTCGAAGCGTCAGGTAGCCTAACTGACCGTCTTCTTTTGTTGTTCCCGGGCCAGTTGTTAATTAACGGTTGATGCGAGTCAGGTTGCCTTCAGTTGTAAAACGATTTTCGGGAGACGGTGCACCTAGACACCGAATCCTCGCTGTCGTTAAACGGGCCTCGAGAGGTGTGTAGACTATACACAGCAGGATGCTAAGTCGGCACGCGGAAACAGGCGCTCCTCTACCTGAAAAAGTTGCTCTTCTCCTCGGTGAAGTGAACCAGCTGCTGGACGTCATCTTTCTCTATATCCCAGACCGGCGATATCGTGAACGTCTTGCGTCTCGGATCTGCCAATGAAAAGGTTCCAATTAGTTTCTTTGCCGCTCGCATTCCCCTCGAATAAAACAATTAGCCGGGAGAAAAAATGTCCTGGAATCTACTAGCTCGTCCTTGTCGACGCTCGTCGCGGTGACTCGCGGAGACATTCTACTCTGCTTCGATTTTTCTATTTGTTAACACGTTCCCTACCACAGCGTACAATGCATCAAATCATTTGTAAATGTTAGAAGAAAATTCATATGACATGAATCGAAACTATCGTACTTGAAGAGAGGGTGGTTGTCGAGGTCATTCGAAGTAACTTTTTCTATGGCGATATCTTTTTTTCCGATCCCACAGAGAAACTGCTGAAATAAATTCTGGTGGCGATCGCGTTAAGCTACGTGCACACCGGAGCAACATCGAGCAACTGTTTTAACCACTTGATAAAGCGTTTGCATCCTGAAATCGGACGTTCCGTATGGAACGAGCTAGCGTGGCTCTCGAGGCTCTGTTCGGGGGAGAGTTTCGACGAGAGCGACCTAGAAAAGCGTGGTGTACCTTCGATCGGCGTGGACACTGCTCCCAGAGGCACACACTTGATTTTAGGAGTGGCGTTCTCTGCCTCTGCATCGACGAACTGCAAACATCCCGACAGGATCGGGGAGTGCCGGTGTCCTGGTCCTAGCGTCGGGGCGCCCAGCAACCTTGACTTCAGGAAGAACGAGGGCCGGGCTGCCCGCGGAACTGGTATCCGACTCTCCCCTACGTTCTGCAATCAAACAAACATCAGAAATTATTAAAAACGATCGGTCTCTCTTCCATCTCCGTTGCCTAGCAATCGTCAGACGCACAGTGGTCCTCTTCAGCGATTTAGCTGGCCACAAAAGTCGATTTCAAAAATTTTACCTAACTAATTTCGTAGCGTTTTACCTTTTCTTTTATTCTACAACGATTTTGTTGTTCTTTGGCGAAGTGTTGTACATCAATCGAAAGAGCTCTCTTTCTGCTCTACAAAACTGCGATAATCGTTGTTTTGAATAATTTAATGTTTTATTATTTTTCAGTCTTGCAAGTGAAATATCCAGGAGGCAAAAATCAGCATTTTCGACACCGACTGGAATAAGAAAAATATCCAGGAAAAAAAGAAAACCGTTTTCAAGTGAAGCGACGGACACATGTTTCTACCACCGGAAAATCGCGGTACGACTCCAGATTCCGAGCAAAGGTTCTGGTTCGAAGCAATCTTCAAGTGAAAATTCAAGTGAAAACAGTTGCGAGTACCGTATTATTAATATCTATTGTTCAATTCAACAATATATTGCTTCTTGCTTAAAAACGTACCAACAAATATATTGAAAAAGTATTCAAAAATTATTTTAAAATACTCAAACAAATAAAAAATGATGTTACACGTGACTTGAAAACGTTACGGGATCATTAAACGTGGTAAATGATTTTGGTCAGCCAAATCAATGAAAAGGACCCCACTGTGCGACGCGACGATATCCTCGGGAAGGCGCTAAAATTCGGTATCGACGACGTTGCGCGTATTTTTAAAAACCCGCCCCCCCCCCCATTTTTCTTCTTTTCAAGGTCGGAGAGCGCAATGCTTGACCCGTAAATCCGCGAGGAGAGTCCGTTGCCCTTGGCCCATCTCCAAATAAAACCCTTCGGACCCGAGGTGAATCAGAAGTGTCTCTCTTAGTAGTCGGCTAACTTAATTTTAGCCAGCGATGACTTCTCAGCCGCTACCTTTAAACGACGCCATCGTGTTTCTTCCACTCTTTCTCTCTCTTTCTCTCTCTTTCTCTCTCTCTCTCACACTCTCGGTGTCTGTTTCTTTGCCTGGCAGCTCGTAAGAACACGCGTAACAAGGACCCTTCGCAGCCTGTTTGACGACAAACGTCGCTGGTTCGCACCTGCTTGCAGCCGCGGACCGCTGACAACGACTGATCGACCACCGGGCAACCTCGAACCAGTCTCCCGGAGAAATATATAGGTGTATGCTGTTTCCGATAACCGAGACACCGATAGATAGCCGTCGATAGTTGTCGATAACGACGCCGCGCGATGCATTCTGCAAACACGCGGATATTCCAGTCTGTCTACGGGAGTAACACGTATCCGCGGATGAAACGGCTCGTTTTTCTAAATGCCAGAGCTTCTTGATCGACACGAGTAACACGAAATTAGAATTGTCTACATCAGTCGCAAGGGACCGGAGAGACGCAGACGTTTGTTTATTTTTTATGCAATAATTTGGTCGAGCGGAGAACATGGTACGACGTTTTGCATGTAGTCTATCTACGGGAGTAACACGAGATTGTTCGATTTTTAAACACTAGAATTTATTGATGAACATAAGGATGTCCATTTGAAAACTTCCCGGCCTACTTCCATTGAAATATCTCCGAAACTAGTGCGCGGTTAAAAAAAAGAATCCTACGAAAATTGCTGGTCTTTTTACGTACAATAAGATCCCATAATAAAAAAAACATAGGTTTCCATTTGAAAAAAAAAAAACAAAGTTGACCTTCAAATTACCTTGAAAACGCCACCCAAATAAAAAACTGATACTGCCTCCCCCCCTCCCTCTTTCCCCCTCGAAATCCTTGGACACGTGTTTTACAATTTTTTAATATCTTTCACACTTTTCGAGATATTCGGCTGGAAAGTTTTCAAATGAACACCCTGCATATTTAATACATCTTTATGCGAAATAAAGATTGTCTATAGCAGCTGCGAGGGGCAACAGATACACAGGCATTTGTATCTTTTTTTTAATAAATAATTTTAACGACCGGAAAATATTCGGTTGACAAGAAGAAAGTAATTTCGGTATTTTAAGGTGAAGTAAAACCGAATTTCTTTATTCAAGCGACGAACTTTAATCAGTAAAATATAATTATTCTTTTCGGCTGAAAAGATCATCGAACAAAAGAGAAAATATCTTATTCATTAAAGATCGTTGATGGAATAAATAAATCGGGCTCTCTATTTCACCTTAAAATACCGAAGTTACTTTCTCGCCAATCCAATAATACATTCTCGAATTCTTTAAATGTTATTCTGCATTCAATCTACTTACGCGTTTATGGGAAAAATGAGCACAGCAAGAGCAAAACAGCGGAAAAATTTAGAGAGTCCGTCAAAGTCCGAGTCAGAACATAAATAAATGTCCGTGTCTCACAGTTAATCAATTTTGCATTTAAATCCGCATAAACGTAAAGTATATGTGGAAGGGTGCAATGGAACTGAAAATAAACTGTAATTAAAATTGATCGCGACTATTAAGGAAGTTTCTGTTGGACACATGTGTCCCGTGGGTTCCGTCGAATATTTCGACTTTGCGAAACGTTTTGGCCGGGTTGTTCGGCAGTCGAGACGCATTCGCCTGCATCGGGTAAATTGAAAATTTCACGGAATCCGCTCGGCGTTTCCCATGCAACGCGCGCGCTTCGGGACAGCCGAGCGTGTCGCGAGCGCATAAAATCCGCCGTCTAATCGCGAGAAACGTGCTCGTCCTTCGGCGTGTACAGTTGCACATTGTACTTTGAACAATGAGCCCACACGCCGCACTTTACACACAGGTGCTTCGGACCTGGTGATCCCGTTTCGATCGTTATGCGTAGAGCGCAGGAAAACAGTGCGCCGCGAGAGGCGGTCCCGTTGCATTTCGGAAATTTGTACCGACAAGAAAACTGTTACAGTAGAAAATTATCATTGTAGGGGAGACCGGGGCTAGTTGACTAATGTATCCGAAGAAGAAAGTAAATTGTTTCGATAATATCTCGTCAACTATTAGGTTTAGGACATATGAAGGTCAACACTTTTATACTCAGAATTTGATGCTCCATCGATCTATGGTATAAATAATAGAACATTCCATTAAAAAAAATCGAGGTGACCTTGAAATGTCCTCCACCACTCCACCCACAAGAAAACAATTAGTACTACGTAATGTAGTCCGTCATACCAAACAACTTTTGTAGGAACACTTTCTTGATGTACATTTTTTGAAAAATAAAAATTTTTTAAAATCTTTCCATGTCTAATTTAATTATTTATTTTGTTTGGAAAGCACTTACCGGCTATTTCGTAAAGCTTTGACATATTTTCTAAGAGAGACATTTTCATGCGTTTCCTCTCCACCGCATAACAAATAATTTTCTTTAACATGTTGTGAAAAATTATTCGTTATAATTTTCGTATTAATTATTCGTTGTTCCGTATGAACAAATAAAAATTTAAGTAAAAGTTAATTTAAGTCAACTAACCCCACAACACCGGGGTTTGTTGATTTATTTCTCTCACTAATCTAAATTTTATTAAAACTACAACTAGGTTCAATCAAAGCGATTTTCAAAATTAAATCTGTATACCTAAGTGAATGTGCAAACTTTTGGTGTACAAGTCAGCGAAATACTAATGGTTCATCGGTCAAAATTAAATATGTTAAAAGTTAGTCAACTAGCCCCGGTCTCCCCTACTGTTTAACGTTACGCCTTCCCGACTTTTGGGAAGGAAATGTTCACCATTCGGTTTCAGTGATTCCCGTTGAGCTTGCGAAGTGCTCGTTCGTGAAAATTTGTTTCCCCGGTGCAGGGAACTTGAAACAATGCGACGTGTTATAGTTTATTGTTTGCAGACCTTCGCAACCAATTACAGTTGAGAACAAATTAACATGAATTACGGGGAAGTGGAGCGAATAAAAATTTCCTCCTCTGCAATATTAATGCGACAGCATCGGTTCTGTCGATGCCCGGCGACGTAGTCGACCCTGACATTTCCTTAGATCGATAACGAGCGGTCCCCGCGGATATCGATTGATTCGAGAGCGCTGTTTCTTCTGGAGCACGCGAAACAGACGAAAGACAAATTCTCCGCGCGCTCCTACCGCGCTACAGCGAATAACAGCCGCCGGTGCTCCGCCTTTGTGGGGGCGGACACCGGCTGACCTGTGTCAAACGAATTACAAGATTGTTCACACCAACGCGCAGATTTTTTAATCGCTTCTGCGAACGACGCACAGTATTCCGAATTCGGAATTGATCTAATATGATCTTGAAGATCAGTGAATGAATTTCTTTTGGCAAATACATAGAATTGCATTTAAAAAATCGAAGGTCACCTTCGTTTCTAGAAAAATAATGCGGATAAAAGAAAGTTACAGACGCTATTACGTTGCTCGCTGCAAATAGTACAACTTTCTCCTCTTTCATTTTCTTCGAATCACAATAGTTTCCAAAAAACGCTGGCTAGAAGAGACGTTGCATAAATTATATACGCTCCGAAAATTTCATTGACTTTGGTTAATTGGTTTACGAGTTATAATCGATCAAAAGTGGTAAAAATTGCAATTTTTCAAGATTTTTAGCCTTTTCACCACTTTTCATCGATTATAACTCGTAAACCAATTAACCAATTCCAGTGAAATTTTCGGAGCGTTTACAAGTTATACGATTTGACCAAACACGTCTTTTAAATTTTCGTTATTGGCCCAGCTAAAAAAGTAGTAAAAAATCAATTTTTACTAGTTTTTTTTTCGCAATTCCGATCAACTGCATTTATTCAAAATATTTTTTAGACGTCCTTTACTAAACTAATTCTTCTAGCCTTACAGAGAAATCGAAGTCGTTTGGTCCATTGATAAAAAAGTTATTCTGATTTAGTCAGAGTGTTGAATCAGCTATGCTCGTTAGTGTGCATGTTAAGAAAGCCACACTGAAAACATGTGTATAAAGAAACTTCAATTTCTAATGTTTAATATAAACAGAAATTGCATTAATTTCAAAGTGTGTCATTATTTCGTCCCCGGAGTGTATGCATTATAGAATTTCGCGGACATTTTTGCCGGAATTCGAGGACGATGTGCGGCATCCTGAATCGACAGAGGACGTCGCGACGAGCAAAGGCCAAGCCCGGGAGCACAACTTGATTCCATTAGGCCTTAATTCGCGGCAATTCGAGCCGCCTACCCGGCTCCTCGTTATCCGTTTCCACGCGAGACAAGGCAACTGTGTTAATTGCTAGCACACGTTCGTCCACGCTCGTTTTTTACGGTGGCCTAACGGAATCACGGCGGATCCTTGAATCTGTGCAGAGTGCGACCACGGTCTATGCACCGTGATACAATGGTCGGCATTGTGGCGGCGCGGAAAACCGCTCCCGTAATCCGATTACGTTCGTCTTTCGACGCTGCCAGCCGCCGTGAATCCGCGTCCAGTCTCGTCTCCTCGCGTCTCGCGTTCTCGATCAGCGAAACCGACGTTTCAAATTGATAAAAAGCCCCCCCGAACCCCCCACTGCCGAACGCTTTCTAAAACTGGAAAGACTTTCTAAACTGCTGCTCGCTCGTAAATTACAGAGCCTATCGCGGTTCGCGCTCGCGGCACGTCCACGATGTTGAAAAAATCCCGCTGCGAGAAAATGCCAAAATTTCACAAGTGACAATTCACAATTTTGCGGATGTAACACTTAAGACGGCGAGAGTCACTTTATCGACAAGTGTTTCGTACAGTGTAGTGTTCCTGATTTCTCAGCATTTGCAGGACTCAACATACGAGAGCAGGATTTCAAACAACGAAATCCAAATCCACATATGGAGTAATAAATTCTATAAATCGGATTGTTGCTAGATCAAACACTCTTTATAACAATATTGATTTTTTTAATGGCACGTTACAGGCATTCGAAGCAACATTTACGTGAGATTATTTGCTAATATCGTACCTGTATTTGTTTAGTTTTGCGCTTGTCCCTCTTCGTATGTAAATTTTAGGTTAAGAATATTTTTTTCTGTTTTGCTTTTCTTTTTCTTATCGTATACTTTTTGTTATTTTCTATTTGTTTTTATCAGTTCTACTAAACGTCTGTAAACTCCTGTATAAAAGGACCTCGGTCCGTATATAATAATAATAATAATAATAATAATATTTTTCATTTCTCGCGAGAAATAAGACTATATATCTCGAGAATTTTTAAGAAAATAAAAAAATATTGGAAAACTTATGATATTTGGAATATCGTTGATAATATTTATCGAAAGCGCAAAAAACATTAACTCAATGTTTATTCCTGTCCAATATGTACATCAGGGGGTGGACCTAAGCTATACTTGGAGAAAAATTTTTGTTCCTTTAGGTGGGAAAAAAAATGTGTGCAAAGTTTGATAAAAGGATAAAAGGATGACGTGCGCACTTAAATTTAAAATTTTGAATTTTCTAATCGATTATAAAAAAGTCAGGTCGTTTGATTGACAATTATAAAAAAGTTATTAGTTTTTAAAAAGTGTACGAAGACTTTGTACACCCACTGTACATTAAAATGTAGCAGGTTTTGATTGATGGTAGGACATACGTATTTTTTTGTTAATTTCCGAGAATATGTTATAAAATAAATGAGATTCATAAGAATATTCCTAGATTTCTCTAGAAACACTGTAATTTCCCGAGAAATGAGAAATAATCAATTATAAAATTTCTCGAGAAGAGGAACACTAGTACAGTGTATTCCAAGCACAGAACGATAGTATGTAAGGTAAAGCTGCGTCCACAACGAAGCAGAAGAAAATGTAGAATCGCTAGAACTTCGAATGGAATGGTTATTTTCGCATAAAAAAAAAATCACGCACACTCTCCAAACATTCATTAACAAATTCGCCGAGATTGCGATCGATACGTTCGGTAGTCTTCCTTGAAAATATTCGCAGGCGTTGCCTGTTCGTGCACCGAGGCTCGGCGAAGAAAGTTTACGCAGTGCTCCTGCTGATAGAATCGCCATAACTCCGGATCGAATGGTTATTTTTGCTCGGAAAAAATCAGACACGATCTCGAAACAACTACTAAGAAGTCCGCGCAGTTTCCACTCGACGCGTACAATAGTTCTCCTACGGAAAAATCCTGAATCGAATAAACCGCGAATTTTCCAGGCTCGTTCCCCGTGAATACAGCCCTGGTGTTTACGCAGTTCGCAGACGCTGAAAAACATTTCCGTGGAACGCTCGAAGGTCTGCAAACCTGACGACCGAAATCGCTAAACGAGCGTGTAAACGGATGATCCATCGATCCGACAGCGGCGACTGTCGTCACGCCGGAATTATGCTTGCGCTCTCGACAGGCGATTCGAGAGAAATCTGCGAATCGAGTTTCCTTTCGGTTTTTAACACAACCTGCCGGAAAAGTTGTGGAAACTGCGACTCCGATCGGCTGCGATTTTCTCCGAATTTCCCTCGCACGATTTCCAACGATCTCTACGTACAAGGTGTCGCAAAAATATTGTACTTGCAGGGAGTGATTCCTGAGGCCATTTGAAGTAATTTTTTCCTTTACGAAAATGTTCTGCGCCTGTTCGTTAAGGAGTTATTAACGAAAAACGCGGACCAATCGGAGAGCGGCTAAAGCGGACGGAGGTCCCGCCTCTTGGAGGTCCCGAGCGCAATTGGCCGAGCCGTCTGCGACAGCCGTGCTCTGATTGGTCGCTGTTTTTCGTAAATAACTCCTGAACGAACCCGCGCAGAACATTTTTGTAAAGGAAAAAGTTATTTCAAATGACCTCAAGAATCGCTAACACATTAAATAAAAGTCGACGAGTTGCAAACCGTCCCGAAATTGAATCTGCATTATCGCTCTAATTGGTCGGTGTTTTTCGTAAATAACTCCTGAACGAACCCGCGCAGAACATTTTTGTGAAGGAAAAAGTTATTTCAAATGCTCTTAGGAATCACTAAAACATTTAAAAAAGTCGACGAGTTGCCAACCGTCCCGAAATTGAAACTATACTATCGCTCTGATTGGTCGGTGTTTTTCGTAAATAATCCTGAACGAACCCGCGCAGAACATTTTCGTAAAGAAAAAAGTTATTTCAAATGACCTCAGGAATCACTAACACATTAAATAAAAGTCGACGATCGATCGGCCCGAAATTGAAACTGTATTATTTTTTCCTTCGAAAACTAGGTTGGTTATGTTAACTGTAGTAATAAATTAAACGAGACTGATAAATGTATTCGTCGGGATTTACGTAACCGTCGTCGATGATAAAACACACACGTCCCCCCTCCCGCCGCGATGGATTATCGACGTTCTTCGGCTTCGTCGAATATTATCGTTACGGATTAGGCTAAACATTCCTCACTGATATCAACAAGTAGATACACTTAATGCTGCGACACGTTGTCCAATAAATTATCCTGATTTCCGTTAAATTCCATCGAGTGGGGCTCAGTGGCCCCGCCGGCGCCTCTGGAAATATTTCCGATGCAGTCTTCTTATTGGAAAAAGATCTCCATGTGATATCTAAAACTGTGGTGACCAAGGTGGTTCGGTACTCACCTTAATAAAGGTCCTGTCTTTAATGACCATTAATAAAAATCATGACCAAAAAAAACACAAATTCCATCGAGCACACGACGATGATTTTCGCGAGAGCTCACTATGCAACACTATACTTTCGCAGAAGGTGGAGACAGTTCGTGTTGAAAATTTTTCCCGAGATTCAACGAGACTGTTGCGCGCAAAAGTCGCGGCACCAACTGACGTAGCGACGCGACCATAACAGTTTCGGTGAACGCGGAACAATAGACGCGGATTCGTTAGGTCGTCCCGTGAGTCGTGTCCCGTAAACATAAACGATCGGGCTCTGTTTACACATATATCTATTGTTATAGAAACCCTCTAGTATTGTTGGGCATTACTCGATTAAAATTTTAATCAAGATTGGTTGATCAGTATGTGCGATTAGAAAAGGTGATCATTGAAAAATCGACGATTGATTCAATCGATTGATGAAGTTAATCGTCAACTGTTGATTAAATTTTTGGCCAATTCTACCACCTAAATATTCCCGAAGGAAAAAAGTTTATTAGGCGATTAGCTATACCGCATTCTTTTTTATTACATTTAGATTTATTAGATACATTAATTTTCAACCACAAAAGGATAGATCGACATTTAATATTGTAGGATTTTTAATTACTCCGAGGTTTGCTCAGACATCTTCCTCGGAAAAAAATTGACTATAGTTCGGGCCTGCAACTTCCGTAATTATGCGAATACGGAATGAAATTTCGACGCGTCAATGCCTCGAGGGTCACCGGTGACCGATGCCTTTCGCTTAAAAATGACCGTCGTCAGCCGAATGCCACTGAATATTAATTCGCTAACACCGGAATTAACTGGATTGTCGTATAAAAAGGAAACTTCGTCGTCACGTGACCAACAATCGATATTTATAACGCTGATAGCTTTTACGACGCAGAGGAAATATAATAGTTGGCGAACGATTACTCTAAACTGAATGCTGTTGAATCTATTCGTAATAATTAGATTTGATGAATTTATGGTAAAAATGAAACGGAAAATTCGCAATGACAAACATATTAAATGAATTCAAGAATATCAATATACAAAAAAATTGTCTAGCTCTTGTGCAACCATTTGTATTTTATTTACTATTAATAACGCTGTCTCTTTTTCTAGAATTACTTCTAGCATTTTTTGAACACTTTTCGAAGCCAAAATATTTGGGTGTAGGCGAATTTTAACAAAGTGGAATCACTTAAAATGTTATTTTCAGTGGCAGTAACCTTTGTAGATCCGAAATAAATAAAAATCGTACTAAATTCAGCGGAATTTTATTTTCTAGCATTTCTTGGACATTTTTTGAAGCCATAAGTGCACAAAGATCCGCAATCTAGTTTTGAACAACGCCTAAACAGCTGTACTTTACAACGGAAAAAATTATCGTCGAACGCATTTACTCACAGCGAAGCGATAATGTTAACAACATTGTCAATCTTGAAGAAACCGGTAGTTTCGGCGGGAGCCCGTCGCACCTGTAATCGCCAGGTGTATCGCGAAGCGATTGGTCGATCGATGTTGAACTCGCGAGGTCAGGTTCCGCGGTTCGAGCACGCGTCTCGATAAGATTAAGAGTCGAAGGTCCCGAGCTTGTTGTCTCTGCTCGCACACGCGTACAAAATGTAGGAACGCTAATTCCCGTTGGTAGAGCGTGCGGGCACCGCGTGCGTCTAACCGCGAGCGTGATCGAAGCACACAGAACTCTCTGCCGCTTGCGTAACACGAGCGAGCCGAGCATTATTTATATTGATGAAGAGTTCAAGAGAAGAGCAGAAGCGCGCCCGGAGACGCAATATTCTTGCCATACTAGTAAATCAATATCTGCAAGGAGGACCTGGACGTTTTGTGGAAAATGATTTCCCGGATCGATGGGGAATAATCAGATAAACATTGTGAACGAGTAACGAAACTAGGGTAACTGCACCATTGAATGAACATTTGTGACAGAAAATATGTGAATTAAAGGAATCTCATATATGCCAAATGGCTCCCTATACTTCATTTGTCAAAAATAAATGAACACACAAATAAAATGAAATTATTATTGTTTTTCTTTATTAAACTTTAAATAAAAAATAACAGTCAATGAACACTACATTCTAGTAGTTGGCTTAAAATTCGTTGAAATATACAAAAGCGTTCATTTACTGGTGCCCGTTTATTCACTGGTGCAGTTACCCTATTTAGTTTTGTATTTACGCATTATTTATACTGATGAAGAGTTCAAGAGAAGAGCAGAAGCGCGTCTGAAGACGCAATATGTGCTTGCCATAATAATAAATCAATATCTCCAAGGGGTACTTGGATGTTTCCTGGAAAATTCTGGAAAATGATTTTCCGAAACGGACAAGGACTGATGAAAACACAGATGAGCATTGTGACCGAGCAACGAAACTATTTAGTTTTGTGTTTATACGGTGTAGGTTGCGTATCTACGAGCGCATTGTTTATATTGATGAAGAGTTCAAGCGAAGAGCAGAAGCGCTCTGAAGATGCAACATCGAATAATCTAATCCCGATTATCGATCGTAAACGTTAAACATTCAGTTTAATGATGCTTTCGGCGGAACTGTTTCGATCACTTTTTTTCTTTCCTAACGTTTCCGTTCAGTTTTGAACCTTTTTCAAAGGAGAAAATTGCATCTACACACACAGAGACACAGACAATATGAAATATATGTATATTAAATATTAAATTTCTTTTGGAAAAGGGGTTCAAAACTGAACCGAAACGTTAGGAAAGAAAAGAAGTTTATTGCAAAATTGCTAGATTTAATAAGTGATCGAAACAGTTGCGCCGAAAGTATCATTAAATTGAATTGAATAATCTGAACGTTTCCTGGAGTATTCTGGTAAACGATTTTCCGAATCGATGAGGACTGCTGAGCATACAGATTACACTATACGTAGCATACGAGAGCATACAGTAACGAAACTAGATACACAGTGTCGGTTGCGAACCAACGAGCGCGTGTAACTGGGAAAAACATCGCAATTGCGCAATTATTTTGACTCGTGGAATAACTAAAGTGCACATTATAACGTTGATGGTTGGAGAAAAATGGCTCCCGGATGGACAGTGTCTTACCGTTGGTGTTCCCAGCGGTTTAGCTTAGGCTGGCATAATCCATGGGTTATAGTTCGATCCTCGGGGAGTGTTGTCGCTGTACGGCCGCGAAAACACTGGTCCCGGCGAGGACTATTAATAAATTCGCACTGTGTGAGTCACCCCGGTGAACTCACCCCGACGGAAACTACGGGGTTCGTAGATGCTATCCGGGGCTGTACGGATTGTTCACGGGGAAATTGGCGAACGTTTTCTCCGGAATTGTCGAAGAAGTCGCGTCGCCAGGCTCGCGACTCGCGGCCGACTGTGAGCGGATCGATAGGCGCTTTTGATCGCGCGATGTGCACGACAATGAAACACGGTTCGGATTCGCTCGGTGATCCTCCGGTGCCCACCTATAGACCCTGCCACCACCAACTTCTGCACGGTACAGTCGCGGTATAGTTGCGTATACAGCGACAACGACGAGAACCGCACGCAGCCGAACGCGTTCTACTCTTCCTGCCACGAACAGTCGCACTGACACTCCGCAACAACGATTACTATTCTTCGGAAACGCACACACGGCTTCTGCATTCACCGGCCCGTGAATCCGTACGCGTTCCACGGGCGGGGGCAGAGAGTAGGAGAGAGACTACGGTCAACGCGATCGCGAGATTCGGTTCGCATCGACGCGGCGAATTGTTTTGACCCTTTGCGGTCGTTGTAAGTTTATACCAGGGGCCATGACTGTTATAATAAAAAAGAAAAAAGTCATGGAATAACAAGTATTTTATGGACTAAAATCGTATTCGTTGAGAGACATTCATTTCGATCACTTATAAGTAGACTGCGGATTTTATGCATTTATGACAACAATGAGTACGTACAATTTAATACAGCGAAGATATTAAACAGATTTAAGGCCATCAGCGTATTAGTTTCGCTTTAACAAGATAATCAAAGGAAGAATTAAATTTTTATTTGGCTCCTGTGTCTTGCAATCAATGCAAACATTTTTTATTTTGCATATAGATCCGCGGTCTAGTTATAACCAAAAAGAAAAGTCATGGACTAAAATCGTATTGGTTGAGAGAAATTCATTTCGATCATTTGTAACTAGACTGCGGATTGTTATGCGAAATAAAAATTGTCTGGGGCCAGATAGATGTTTAATTCTTACTTTAATCATTTTAACAAGCTGGAAACATTAGATTGGCATTATTAAATCATTGTACCTTATTCGCTGTTTTCAATGACAACTACTCATTTTTCTCATAAATGCATAAAATCCAAAGTCTACTCACAGTGTGCGTACAAAGTATTGGTATACATCTTTTAAAAAATAATAACTTTTTTATAATTGTACGAAATGACCTGATTTTTTTTAATTAATTAGAAGCATTGGTTTACGAAATGATATGCTGGAAAAGATTTTCCAAAAATTATCATTTCAGTAAAAGGAATCACGACATTCTTAAAAATTTTAATTATTCATGCTTGAAAAAATTCACAGGTGTGCTTTAAGTACCACTGGATATGTGTGTAAAATCCCAAACCGAAAGGTTCTATAGTTTCTCTGAAAAAAATTCTCATAATAATCATGGAGATCGTCGACGCATATTTTTCAGAACACATCTTATAAAAAGAAAGATAACTCGTGTAATTTCGCTTATTTTTACCCGGGAAAAATCACACGTGTACTTCAACTACCAATAAATACGTGTGCGAAATCCCAATGTGGAAGGTTGCATATTTCTCCTAAAAAAATTCCGAACAATTCGTGCCAAAAAATGGCCTGGAGAACCAGAATACTTAAGAGGAGAACTCGGTCTCCACGGAGCAGTTCTCGCAATCGGAAAAATTCGCAGAAAGGTCGGTCCAGCAATTGCCAATTAATCGGCGAACGATCGCGGATGCGGAGCCGGCGATTCGCGAAGGCGAATAATAGAAAGGACGGGGAGTAATTCGATTAAGACTCGCGTGGCCATCTCCGCGGATGTCGTTAACCCCGGAAACAAAGCCGCGGTGTTTCGTTTCGCAGCTTTCTTTCTTTCCACTCATTTTTTTCGTCGTTTTTTCTCCGGACGGTCGCGAGAGCAGATGGGAGATACTCGTTTCCTTTCGGACGCAGATCGAAATCGATTTTCGACGATCGATCGATAGAAAGCGGCGCGGCGAGAGTGGAACGGAGACAGACTTTGGAAGAGGAATACTTCTCGGAACACGTTCGATCTAAGCCGCGAGGGAGACTTTCGCTGAAACGGTTCTCCGATGAAGACACGTTGTTCCCGGTGAAACACGGGCAACCTTGAAGCGTTGGCAACGAGACCTCGTCGATCGATTAGCTGCACTTTGATTAGCTTCGCGCGAAGATGAACGGCCCCCGGTGTGCGTCGTTAATGGTCCCCCGAAACTTCCGCTAGAGCATAGCATACGTTTCCTGAATACAGTAATCGCTCCTTCGTTGTTGTCCTGAATCGTGGGCACGATCGTTGTCCGGTGCCTACCCACTCCACTGCCTGTCAACGAGAGGATTAGGCCTGCGTGGATCTGGTCGCCAGATGTGTCCAGAGTTGGGCATTAATCGATTAAAATTTTAATCATGATTGATTGATTAATGTGTACGATTTTAAAAAAAGAAATCGTCGAGAAATCGTCGTAGCTTTCCAGGAATAATAACTCCAAACATAAAAGCACGTGAACAGAGTTTGTATTATAGACCAAATGACAATACACCTCAACTCAGGTGACATTTTTTTCAGTATCCATACAGTTTCGATTACGTATTTCATTTCGAAATTTCAGCAGTTGATCATTAATCAATTATCCGATTGACGACTAATAAGTATTTAATCATTAACCGCGATTAACGACTAAACTAGGAGGTCAATTGTTAATTGCGATTAACGATTGAAGTAGAAATTTAGTCGTCAATCGTTGATATTAATTTTTTTCCCAATTCTGACTAGCGGTTCCACTAAAAACGCAGTCATAAATCAAAAATAGTGTCCGGGCACGGTCGTTGTCCGCTCAAATCACCGGCCTTTGGACAACGAAGGAGCTTTTAGTGTAGTTCGATCGAGTGGCAGCCAAACGATAACAACATTTAATCCCCCTCTGAACTAATAATTATTTCTTTACGAGACGTGGGGAGATTTCCTCGCGTGATCCACGGTACTAATGGAGAACGCGGATCGGATATTCGAGGCTCCGCTAAATCGCGAATAGAACGAGCAATCGTGCATCGATCTGTACCGTGTTTGGGTTTCGGTTTAATCGAGTATTAGCACAATAATTAATAATCAATAATAATTAGGAAATAATACGTGTTCTTAAATCATTCCCATTGTCATTACTAGACTGCAGATTTTATGCATTTATCAGAGAAATAACTAGACGAAATACAAAACCGAGGACACAAAGGGATATAATACAACGAACAAAAATCATCGAATTTTATTTTGAAAACCAACGTTGTATCTTTACATATATAAATTCTAGAAGTCTCGTTTACAACATTCCGAAACAGAAAATTGAAAGAATGATGAAATAAAGATCATTTTGTGTGCGTCATCAAGTATTACAATGAACGCAGACCATGCCTGCATAAACGTCCGCAGTCTGGTCATTACTAATTTCCGCGATTGAACGCGTGAAATCCAGAAATAAAGACAAAGAGGTTGCGTCACCGGTTCTTTGAAAGTTCCGACAGGACTTGTCCCGCAGCGCTCGAATTTCGTTGGAGAACGGAAGAGACTGTTCGTGGCGTGGCAAATTCGTGTAAAATTCGCTGTGAACGGTAGCGAACGATGACATAACAGGCGCGGGCTGGGAGAAGAATACATACAGTTTGGATCAGGGACCCTAACTGTTATAACCAAAATGAAAGAAAGTCATGGAATAACAAGTGGTACAACTTTCAAATGATAGACAATCAATTATTTCATAACAAATAAATTATGGTCTGTTGATTCGTCCTGTTGTACGAAACCTTCTCGATGAATTTCACAGGCTTGCTCCATCCGAAAAAGAGTAGTATTAAATAAGTAACCGAAATAAATGTCTCTCGTCAATAATTATTATGAACAAGTGAGAATAAATTCGATCATCGACAACTGTGATAAATTTGCTGGAAATAAATTTCTCTCATCGATAATTCTTACGAGCGATCGATATAAATTTCTCTCGTTGATAACTGTTGCTTGTAACCAGAAAGTACAAAAATCGATATTTTTTAACCATTTTGTTCTTCGGTGGTTTTTCTTTATATTTTGTGTAGATTATTTTAAATATGAATAATAATCAACTGTTCATTAATGATTTTTATCGTGGAACATTTTCAAATAACTGCTATTTCTGGTCTCCGGTTTGGATATACGTACAGCGAATTTGGACGGCGGAACGCGAACGCGGACGTTGTTCCGCGGCGTTTCACGCGCCGTTAACCGATCCCTTTGTTCCCGTCGCGTTCATCGATTTTCGGATCGAATTCGTAGTGTAGCGGTGGCGGGGCGACCGGTCCTCGTCGACCTTTACACGCATCCGTTCCTACTTCCCGTTGCGAAAAAATCCCCGGGGACCTTGGCAAGCCTCTCCCTAGCCTCGACGTGCCCCGACTGGCCGAGTCGATGCGTTTTTCAATGCGACGACGCTCTCCGCATCTCTGTGCATGTACATTACGTCTACATACATGTACATTATGCGCACGTATACATGTGCAACGTGTATACGCATGCACATAATGTGTATATGGTTCTATGTGTGTACTGTGTCGCGCGGGAGAGCTCCTCGCGTCGAGAGATAGTCTCTATTGCAGCAAAAATTCTTCCACTTGCAGCGCCTTTCGCGATTACGTCAGAAACGATACTACCATTCCGCCTGGGAACGCGCACGAGCTCCTCTAATCCGCGGTCGCTTTCGACTCACTTTCCTGGACGCGCACGGATCGTCGCCACGCTGACAAACCTCGCGAATAAAGGTCGGTTTATCTTGGACCAGGGATTGGCAGCAACCTTTCTTCACAACGGGCCAGCTACAAATTTATTAGAAATGCATAACACGAACAATGAATGATGAAATCAAATTATTTCTTTGTTGACACAATAAATTTTGTATAAAAAATTACAGAAATAAAACACTCACTTTAATAGAAATACTATTTGAAAAAAAACGGCGAAAGATGTATGTGTCTTTTGTAGAACAGCGGGACACTGTATTTAGGAATTTTTAAAAGTCAAAATGTAAAATCTTTGGGTAATTATTTACATTAGCGGCTTCCCCCCTGACCGGTTTTGATGACGTTGAAATATGTTGTTAAGGTAATTATTCCGAACAACTTTTTTCAATACATACACAACAAAAAGCTATCGCTAATACTGTATTGAATTTTTCGTATCCCTGCACGCTCTGCGGCAACGTAAGGCTGTCCCGGCGCGGCGTTTGTTTACATTTTGCTTCTACACACGCTGTGGAGATGAGAGAAAACAGGGTCTCGCTCTCATAATATGCATATATTATATGTATTTTACATACAGTGGCTCGCGAAAGTATTCGAACGCCCTTTGAAACAGAATAACTTTCTTATAATTGTACCAAACGACCTGATCTTTTGTAATCGATTAGAAGCATTGGTTTATGAAATGATGGGCAAGAAAGATTTTCCAAAAAATTATAATTCACAAGATTACATGCAAAAATAAGAAAGGCATTTTTGTAAAAATTTTTTATTAGGGCCCTTAAAGAAAATTTGAAATACGTGTTCTGAAAATTTCATCAAAGCAATTTTTGTATTATTGTGAAATCAGAAGGGGAATCCCGCACCCTTGCAATCCGCATAAATGCATAAAATCCGCAGTCTAGTTATAAGAGTTAGGGTCCCTGCTAGAAACGGGGCGAACGATCATGCTGTCAGCCGGTCGTTTCTGCTTCGACGGAAAGTTCTAAGCGAGATTCACAATATCGCGTAAACACCCTCACCGATCAAAATGACCGGTTCAACATTGGTTCACACAGACGAGATTCAACTGTATTGATCCAGCTGTTCGGACGTGGATGCCGGACCTCGTGGTGCTGTCTCGACGCGAAAAAAAATCGTCGCCGAGGAATAAAAGCGAGCGTCTGGACGATCGTTATCGGTTCAGCCACCCCGATATCGTCCGCGAGCATTCCCTACACACACCGGACAGAAATATAATACAGTTGGCCGCGATTCGCTGTGTTTTCGTGCCAACTGGTATATATAGGGTGGACCACCTGACACGCGCCTACGAACAACTTGTGTGAATTATGCGTGGGAGTGCCTGCGCAAGAAGATCCGACGATCGTACGCTCGGAAAACCAGAAAATCACACGTGTGCTTCAAATACCAATAGAGTGGAGATCAAAACGGGCTCTACTAAAATATATAGCTTACGTAATATTGATTATTTTTACCCGAGAAAAATCACACGTGTGCTACAAATACCAGTAGATACGTATGTAAAATCCCAATGCAGAAAGTTCGATAGTTTATTTGAAAAAATTCTTCGAATCGTGGCGATCGTCGACCCACGTTTCCCAAAACACGCTCTATATAAAAAAGTATATAGCTCACGTAACTGTGATTATTTTTGCTGGAGAAAAATCACACGTGCTCTTCAAATACCAGTGGATACGCGTGCAAAATTCCAAAGCGAAAGGTTCGATAGTTTTTCTGGAATAAAAATGCTTAGAATCAAGGAGATCGTCGACCCATGTTTTTCAAAACGGACTCTATAAAAATATATACAGCTCACGTAATTGTGATTATTTTTGCTCGAGAAAAATCACACGTGTACTTCAAATACTAATAAATACACGTGCAAAATCCCGATGCAAAAGGTTCGATAGTTTTTCTGGAATAAAAATGCTTAGAATCAAGGAGATCGTCTTCCCATGTTTTTCAAAACGGACTCTATAAAAAATATACAGCTCACGTAATTTTGATTATTTTTACCCGAAAAAAATCACACGTGCTCCTCAAATACCAGCGAACATGTGTGCAAAACTCAAACGCGAAAGGTCGGATAGTTTTCCCGAAAAAATTCTGAAAATTAGCATACCCCCTAAAGTCACAGCCGATCGGCGCTCCCGCGAGTTCGCAGTTAGAAACGGGCGAGTCGCAGACGCGTGCCGGTTTTGCACATGCGAGCACGTCTCCGGAGGACCGTTAAACGCGGTGAAAATTTCACGAGGAGAGCACCTCGGACTAACGGGGATTGGGTCAGTCGGTTTTACAAGCTGCTCGCGTGTCTTTCCGCGGTCGTCGCGTTGTCAGCCGCGTTCTACGCTCTACGCGCGGCCTATTATTACCCCGATGACGCTTAAAAATTCACGATTCGGAGGGAAATCGTTATACGGGCGTCGTTTACGCGTCGCTCGTGAGAACGTTACGGCCCCGGGTACTTTATATAACACGAGCAAGCGTCGGCCTGAGCAGAATCGCTCGCAATCGGCGCGAAACACGCATATCGGTTTGCACGAAGACAAATATCATCCCTTTCTGGCTCAATCTACTCTCCCTCTCACTGATGAAAAATGTTCCCATTGATTGCAGGACAGAGGAGCCAAATAAAAATGATATTCTTCTTTTAAGGTGAAGGTACCAGTAGTTGACCATTTTATAAAAGACATAAAAAATAAGATTTTTATAAGCCGTGCACTCTCTTCTGATGAAAGTGAAACAATTACATGCGAAGTGAAGTGTGCATTAAGGTTAGTAATACGCCGCGACTGTTCAGGTAAAAAATTCCATACGTTGGGTAACAACATATTTGCAACGTTATTACTTTAACCCTCTTTCTAGTATAAGTGGTCAACTGCTAACAAACAGAAAGTCAATTACTAGATTTTTTATTTTTAAGAGAGAATTTTTTTAAACATGTTTTTTAAATTTGTATAAGGAAACTTTTCTTAGAAAGCGGCCTTGTTACATAGTCTAGAAGACTTAAAGAGTGTCTTCAGGCATCGACTCCCGCTATTTGACGAAAACTTCTCTTAACTGGTCAACTACTAGTACCTTTACCTTAATTATCCTACTAAGCTGAAACTAATTCATCGATGTCCCCTTAAATATTTTCAAAACACGTCCACTGCTTGAAATTGCGCGTGCCCATTTTTGTCATAAATGCATAAAATCTGCAGTCCAATGATTATATTATGAAAAATTGATTTTTTGGGATGTAATGTACATTTTAATTATTTCCCCCGGTCTCGATTATCCGGGCCTTAATTTATTCGAGCTGTTTGTCTCGCGATCAAGCTGGTTAATCGAGTTCCTACTGTATATTTAAAATCAATTTATTATTCGAGTTACTCCAAGAAAAATAAGAAATAATAAAGTTGTGTGCGAGAAGGTTATTGCCGAGGCTTCTGTTTGCAACGACCCCTTGGAACGCACGATCTTTTCCTGGTCGGTTGGACTTTGGATGAAAAGCGAGCCGTATCTCGAATGCAAATTGAAATCGTCGAGCCGACGGGCTTCCGGTAGGCGATAAAAATCGAGAAACTCGTTCGCGAGTCTAGAGAACGAGTCCGAACGGGTTCGAAACTCTGTCAAGATGTATGAAGTTCGGACGCGAGCCTCGAGAGGGTCCAGTAGAGCACTTGTCAAACTATGGTTCTATTATTAGGTCGAGTGACCGAATAACTTCTGCCAGGGAAACTCGGCGAGCGTAATAATTAAAATGCAGTGACCATAAAATTCCGTAGAAATACCGCGGTCGCGATTTCACCCTCCGGCGTTTTCGTTGCTTCGGCCGTGACTTCCTTGACCGATTCCAGGTCGGATATACGGCGAAAATCGGCCGTGCGTTCGCCATACGAGGCACGTACCCGTCCATCGATCACGAAAACCCGCGGTATAGCTGACATAAACGTACGTGCATCGGGCGAACGTGACACCCTGCATCGCTCCGGAATCGACTCTACACGAGATCGATCACCGGGAAACGTATTTTACCTGGAAAAAAATCACACGTGTGCTTCGAACACCGGTGGACATGTGAGCAAAATTCCAATGCAGAAGGTTTGATAATTTTTACAGAATAAAAATTCTTAGTTTCGAGGAGATCGTCTTCCCATGTTTTTTCAAAACGCACTCTATAAAAAAATATACAGCTCACGTAATTTTGATTATTTTTGCTCGAAAAAAATCACACGTGTTCTTCAAATAGCAGGAAATACACATGCAAAATCCCGATGCGATGGACTGATAATTTTTCCGGAAAAAATTCTTACACGAGATCGATCCCGGGGAAACGTTTTTTTTCCATCGCCGAACGCTAATGCGAACGCGAACCGGTACGCGTCGCGATCAAGATAAAACGTTTCATTTATAAATAGGTTACAGGCTAGGAAATTTCTTAAACGCACAAATAAACGCTTGTATCTGATCTCGTCACAGTTTCTGCACTACTGCTGGTAAATAAGTGTTTACGGTTTTCACGCCCGCGGCCGACCGACTATCAAACTCTTACTCCGGCGCACAGTGGGCCGGAATCGCAGAAAGATGAACGAAATTCGTGTCTCTGTGAACATTATACATTATTCATTACTTCGGTGGAGACTTTATGCTTTCATATGTCGCCTTATAAATATGAAAAGACTGAACTTATTTGGACTTTGTGCGGTTCGTATCGTGGTATATGCTCCAGGAATTTATTTAATCATTTCGTGGCATCGTTATAATTTCGATAATTAACACAAAAACCTATCACTGCCGGTCGGATGACCGGTCTTACATTTTTAATTTCATAATTATTGAAACACCTTGAATATCTTTGTTGTTTTTAAAGATACGTCAGAAGTCCGAAGGACAAAGTTGAATGGTTCAGTGAGGCTCACACATGATACCAAAGAAATTTTTGTTTTTATGTGATTTTTTTAGAGTTATCAAGGTCAGCTTCATGTTTTCAAATGGCACTTGGTATTTTGGGCTTAACAGTACTATAGCCCGTATCAAGACGAATTCAACGACCTAGTATACCACGACCTTCGGATGACCTTGAAGTACCATTTTAAGAAGTGAAGGTGGCCTTTTCAATTACTTGTAATAATCTGACAAAAAAATTTTTTAACAAAAGTCGATCAGTTTTCGATTGGCTGTACATTGCAATAAAAAAAGTTCGAAAATTTTTATTTTTAAACAACAAAGATATTTGAGGTGGTCAAGTTAGCTGGGACACCCTGTATAGAGCCTTGTCATTTTTATCAGCTAAAACATTTTAGACGCTTTTAGTGCTTGGTTGTTTTAGCGTTAACAGAAATTCATTTTGATCGGTGAGGATAGGTGTTGTTGGCTGGAATGAGAAACCTACCCTTATAGGGGGTGTTCCATCGAAAATATCGAAACCAATTATGCGAATACGCGATGAAACTCCGAGAGGTCAATGCCTTGGGGGTCACCGGTGACCGTGGCCATCGAATCGCTTGAAAGTGATTGCCATAAACCAATATTAATCACGAATGAAACAGGTGAGCAATTGTCGTAAAACAAATTCCGCGGAACTGAATTGTAGTATACAAGTAGAAGAGTAAACAAACACACAAATGACAAATTTTGTTGCGCAACATTTGGGAACATATTCCTGACATTCCTCCGACCAAGACGATACCAAACACGACGCAGCTTGGATCGCGTTTACTCACGTAGTCCACGATACAGTGGACCCTCCGTTATCCGAACACGAACTCGGATCATAAGTTCGTGTCTGCGCGCTTTCTCTCTCTTGCCATTCACTAAAATTAGAGGGCATTAATTCCACGTGTACCGCGGCCCGCGTATTTATAAATTCATTTGCCCCGGAGCACGTTGAGATTACGAGCATTTATAGACATCAATGTATTATTTTTATCGTATCGATGTTAATAATAAAGTGAGAAATATTTATTCACTTGGTTGTTGCTTACAATTTGTGCCCAATTAATTTTATCTATGATAAAACAATAATTTTGCTAAATTAGAAGGGTGCTTGAATTAACCCTTTGCAGACGGAGGTACAATTTTAACTTGAAAATTAAACATTTCTTCCGACCTAGAATAATTCCATTGTATACGATTTTATTAATTTTATTTATATGAAATTACTCAATATATTTTTAATAATATTGCTGAATACTGGAATGTGTAGGAATTGATTATTTACCAACATATTTAATAATATAAACAATATTGTGAATAATGGTGCAGTAATTTTTAATGGTGGCTCTCAGTCACCCCCCGACTGCTAGGGGCACAACCATCAAAAAGGTTCAGAGGACGGTGTACTTTTTGCACTGACACCGATAGGAACTGCTCAAAATTCATTTGTAAAGAGCCACAGAGCCTCACTTTCCATTGATTGTGCAAGAGACTCCGAATAGGTTCATTTTTACGTATGTAATTTACGTTCACGAATGTAATTTAGGTTAATAACAACAGATAAATACAAAACTTAAAAAAAACATTTTATAACGAAATATTAAATAAATTGACATGGGTCCAAATGGACCCGAAACAACTTATTAAGTGCCATTTTTTTTTAAGCGTAGCCGGGTTAAGACTGATGGCATTTATCTGGTCACGAAGGGGGGGGTGGTCAGCCATCCCGACCGTTCGCTGTCTGCGCTCTCGAAAAACTATAGAGCATCGTGCGACTATCCTAAAGTCCTCCACCCCTGTCCCAGTAGCCATACTCCACCGTGTGCGACGTAGAGGGTCCGGCTGACAATAACGGCGCCAAACTACTTTTCCAGCCGATACAGGCCGCGACTACTGTACACACACACACACGTACACACACACACACACGACGCACTGGGGACACAGCCCGGACCTAGCCGATTCGAAAGCAGCCCCTAAGACGCGAGTCGGATGCATCGGATCAGCAACAGTTGTTGACAGAGATCCGTGGACTATGACGACGGTTCCTCGGTGGGGCGCAAAACGATTACCGATTACGATCGGTAGCGAATCTATGGAACTACGATGTTCGAGGTGGGGGGCTGGGGCTAGGTGTATGAGAGAATTCACTCGAATTCACAGAACTCACTTTGGCCATCGCGTCGTCGTGGGTGGGTCCTAGAGATCTTCCCAGGCCGAAACTACACTCGGATTCCGGTGGTAGCCGCCGCGGCGATTCTGGCCGCAGCCTCTTGACATAAGTCGCGTTTCGGTGAACAGCGGTGGACGAGGCGACGACGGTCGCATTCCCAGACGGTTCTTCTCTTCGCCGTTCTCTTTCTCCCTCTATCTCTTCCTGCTGTTACGTTTCGCCCGACGGCCGCGAAAGACAACACGCGTCCCTTTTATTCCTCGGACGCGATATATCCCCGTGCTACAAGGTACGTCGAGCGGCGGACACGTCGATCGGTTTGGCGAATGCGAGAGACACCTCTCCACGCAGCGACGCCTCCCGACGCCGGCGTCGCCGAGAACGACGTTATTGATCGGCGCCGTGCGGAGGCGTCGCTCGCCCCGCAGAATCAGGGGAAGGGGTGGCGGAATCATCGACGGTGACGGAGACAGGTCCTCTCTGTCTGTCCACCTCTCTCTCTCTCTAGCTTATTCGGCGGGCCGGCGTCAGCGCCCCAGACGGAAATCACCAAATCAACGAATCACCGAATCACCAAGCGGAGCGCCACCGTGCCCCGCCGCCGGAAACCCGGTCGTCCCTGCCCAAAATTCAATTCTCGAGGTTCCAGATTTCGGAAAAAACTCCGCTGTCCTCGAGCAACCCGGTTTTCGCTGTACACGGATTTTTGTTTTTGATCGATCTCTGCTGTTTTATGTTTATCTTGAATTTAGCTCGTCTTCGCAATTTTTCAATTTCGGTCCTTCAAAATTGTGTACAAGCATGCTCGTAACTCGTAAACCGAAATATAAAACGAAAAATTTGGTCGATAGAACATTGAATTCCAGTGTGAACTTTCGTCGACGTGTGTCCGTTCATGACCGACCGTATCTACTTACTGCGAGTGTATAGTATACGTACACATACAGTGGGTGTACAAAGTATTCGTACACTTTTTAAAAACTAATAACTTTTTTATAATTGTACCAAGCGACACCTGATTTTTTATAATCAATTAGAAGCATTGGTTTACGAAATAATATGCAAAAAAGATTTTCCAGAAAATTATAATTTACAAAGGTTACATGCAAAAATAAAAAAGGCATTTTTTAAATATTTTTTATTACAGCCCTTAAAGAAAATTTAAAATACATGTTTTGTAGATCTATGTTCGTTTTATACACATGCTGAAAATTTCATCGAAATCGATTAATATACGCCACCACCGGTGAAACTGACCGGTTCCAGGCCTTTTATTTTACAATTATTGTATAGATATATTTAATAGAACACGTATCACAATAAGAGCCGCACGAAGTCTAAAAAAATTAATCTTATCATTTTTATAAGGGAAATTGTACCTGTTTCAACATGTACATATTTAATAGGGGTGGGCGGGTACCTAACCCGAATTTCCGGGTACAAGCCCAACCCTGATATTTAGTGTTAAATACCGTAGATTGTTACACTACAGTCGCGTTGGTTTGACGATGAAATAAACTTTATTTAAAAATAAAATTATACAATAAATATAAAACTATAAAAGTAGAGCAACACGTGGTTGCCTTCTAAAAATGACAAGAAATCATTTATTTAGACTTTGCGCGGTTTTTATCATAATATGTCCTCTAATAAATATATTTATTAAATCATTTCTTATTAAGGCATGTTTACCTAACCGTCCATTTGGCCAGTCGTGATACGTTTAGTGTACGATTAGCTTTGTACCTCAAAGTTTTATACATATGTACAATAAACTTATAGACTGTAATTGCTTGATCGAAACGTTTTATAAGAGTTGCATTCTAAAATCGGACATTTCATATGCAACAACCTAATATAGATACATTTATTTCGCGACTTCAGAAATTGTAGCGAAAATCGATATAGAATTCTGCCAAGATCCAAGATCACCGAGGCTAAAAATCGATCGGAAGAAGTTCCTTCGAAAACATCACAATTTAACTCGCAGTAAGATCATGACGTGGAATCATCTCTAAGAAACACGGGAATCATTTGAATTGTAAAATTCGACACAGTTTTTCATGGTTCAAGTGTGCACGGACAGTCGTAAATTTTTCACGGCGTCCGGTCAGGTCGCGAGGACGTCGATTAAGTAAACCGGTAAACGTATATTTTCGCAATTGTGTCATGCTAATAATACCGATAAAGACTCACCGGATTACTGACATCCATGCTGGCTCTGACACGCGATCACCCGTACAGGACAAAACACCATAACTCCAGTATGACAGTGACTGACACCCAACAACGAGGCATACGTTAATGTTTTTAAATTAGCGAATCCAATTAGATTTGCGCGGTAAACAGACCAATGACCTTAGACCGGGGGTCGACCAATGAGGAGCGTTCGGGACATGCGCGGCAATTTTGACGCGGTTCAAACCGAAGCTGCTCGGTCCTCGAATTCTATCTTGACGTAACTGAAACAAATCCACGTCGAAATATATGTAATAACAATGTTATCTCCTGTATCATTGAAAAAGTTTCATTCTAACATTTCGATGGTCTTCGAACATGTTGCAAATCGGAAATAATGACTATTTTATAAATTGAAAACAAGGGCGTCACGATTCGCGGGATAACCTGATTAACTATCGCGAGAAGAAGCACACAGGGATCGAGAACAAGTAACAACGACAGTCGTGTTTCGTTGCACATAGATACACAGATAGGAAATAGTTTTTATTCATATTCGGTAGCTGCACAACACTGTGATTACCAGAAATGCAGATACAGTAGCACATAAACGAAGTTTTCGTAGTGTCGGCGACCGTGTGTCAGTCGTGGGAAACGGAGAGCTAACCTTTAAGACATATTCTAACGTGTTCGAAGCGTCGTTTGCACGATTCTCGTAGTCTTATAACGATAATAAAAGTCGTACCATGATATTATGACATCCATTGTATCGCGAAACTGCACCGACGTAGATCACCGATCGTGCGACACAACGCCATCACTTTACGCTGAAATTGTTGACAAACATCTCGTCGCGGCTTCTCGGTCGTTTCCGTCGTATTGCGCACCGGAAACGTTTCCGAACTATCGCGCAGGTTCGAAACGGTTCCGAGGAATAATTGTTTCAATCATACATATGTGGTTGCCAGGAAAACACCGCATGTCAAAATTTCAAAAAATTTGATTTTATGCATTAATTGAGCTTCATAGTATAGGATTTACCATAAAAAAGTCATGAAAACAAATTCGAATGGCTCAAAGAACATGTCGAAGCATTAGTGATGAAAACTTTAAACGGCAATATCTCGAAAGTGAAAGTAAATACGTATTTGACATGCGGCGTTCTTCCTGACAACCATAAAAATAAAGGTTCCGATTCGAATTGCGGAGGAACCGTGAGCTCGAACAAATTTTCCAATTACTTGTATTTCGGTTCCCGGTCTTTTGTTTCCATGTTGGCAATCGAACCGGAGAAACGAAATACGGGCAGATATCATTCGAAACGAGCGTTGTTCAACAAGTTAGCGTAACTCACACGGCGGCGTAGAGAATTCTCGGTAGATCCTCCGCTGATAATCCTGACGATTTTACAATAAAAATCACCTCGTGAGATATCGTGGCTCGCCTCGCGACAGATAACCGCGGCTGTTATCTAAGAGCAATAACGCGGAGCGACATTGACGTGCCCGAGAAACGCAAACGTTTCGTTGGCGAAGAGAAAACTCGCGGCGGCTATCGGCTTTAAATGATAACGTGGAATGGATTCTGAAGATGTACTTGTCCCTTTTTTTTTGTACAGCTAAGAAAAAAACGATTTATTTACATTGACTCACATATCTAGGACGAGCACGTGTCCCCTTCGAAATCGCCTGTCCCCGATAGGTTCTCGCACGCTTCTCGAAAAACTATTACTACCTGTGCTGTCCGTTTCCGGTGTGCACAATAATTACGCCTAAAATTCGTAGGCCTCGCGAAAAAATGTATATATTTTCTGTATATAGTGTGTACGTTTATGCGTAGGCTGAAGAAGCGTTTCCAATCGAGTCCAAGCACGGAGAAAAAAGTATAAGCGCATGTTGTTTGTTGTGAATCATTAATACTGCTCTCAGCATAACGCGGCGTTGAAAATTATTCGTATCGGATCGCTCTGCTGCAACATAATTTCCTGTGAAAATTGATACGAATAATCTTCGCCGCGTTTGTTATGCTAATAATGCTATCGTCGGTTCAGAGCAATAAACAACGGTGCACGAATACTTTGCTCTTCCGGCTGCAGGCGTTGTAAACATCTTTTGGCTAACGGTAACGCTTAATTTTATAGTAATATTTCTACATCTATTATAAGGCATATATTATAGAATTGTCGAAGGCATCCAAGGCACAACTTGGGCGGCACTTGCTCAACCGAACAGAGTATGTTACATTCATCATGGCCGGTAAGAAAATGATACGGAGAATATGTTATTATCGTTAATATACGTTGCGCTTCGACGTGGATCGAGGACATTCTGACAATACATTTCGTACGCGGCCAAGTGAAATGAAACATCCTGTATACAATTACGGCGTATAACGTTAACTAGGCTTTCTCTTAATTAGCAGTCGGAAAAACGGTATGTAATTAAAGAGGCTGCTGCGTCAGGCGATTTGGAAACGGGACTCGTGACGCACGGTGCTTCCATTAACAAAGAAACCATGAAACGATACCAACGAAGAGTAAAAGCTCTAAGTATAGGTATTACATCGTATATTTTAACTATTCATATACGTACATCTTGCGACACAAAGCTTTGTGCTCGTTACGTGTGCGACAAGCTCGACATACCTAAACGACAGTATAGTCGGTGTATACATCGATTCGAACGAAAACAAAAAAGAAGAAGAAACTTCAACACCAATTACAAATGCGTAGATATCGGTATGAAAAATATGTTTCCGTTTTTCTCAGGCTTGAACAATTTCGCGCGCAGATGACCACGAAGAAACGGTAAATGGATACATCCTCGATACTCGTGACTGAATTGGCTTTTATTCGTTGTGCAAATATGATCGTCTTCTTCCTTTCTCAACGATGAATTATTGTCGTGCGTTCTCTCTCTCTCTCTCTCTCTCTCTTGCTCTTCCTCCCCCCTCTCTCTCTCTCTCTTAAATCCAAATATTTGTTACAATTTGATAAAGAGCATTCAAGTCATCGTTGATTACCCACACGCAATTTGCTAAATTTGGTAGCAAAGAATCACAGCTAGGTACAGCGACAAATCTAAGTAATAGCAAGCGGCAGTGACATTTGTTTCAGTTCAGTTCTGTTCTCTTCTCGGATAGCGTTCATGTATACTTAACGTTGAAACATACGTGGGATTATAAATAAAAGAAACAACGGTAATTCGTTGAATAGTTACGAGTCGATCGGCAAGCCAGAAGATCATTCGAATATGCAATACATATGTATAATATATATATGTGTGTGTATAAATCAGGTGTTGCAGTCTCTAAACATGTCACAGGTATCGCAGTCTATAAACGTTCGGTCGAGATTCGGTACTTCATCGGTTCATACCTGTGTATTCTAATGCAGAAATTAGGCGAAGTGTTGGTGTGCGTTTATGCAACGTGTGAACAAATTGTACATCACAATGTCTCGTTGTAGGTAACGGAAAAAACGAATCATTTCGCCTTAATCTTAATGAAATATATTCACATGACCTTTCTAGCTCTTTACCGAATGTATGCGACATGCAAGTCAACGCTGTTTTCACGAAATGTTTTCCACGTAGACTTTTTTCATGGTCGTTCTAGAGAAACGGTATGTCATTTGTCGATGATTCGAAGTATCGATAGAAGTGATATATTCGGTATAGCCTTAAATAAAAAGCGTTCACATACAGACGATTTTTTTGGCACTTTTCAGAAATCTACTCATCAAATTTCCACTTTTTGTATAACACCGATTATCTCAATTGCACGCAACGCAATATAATTATTATAGTTTGCGGTATATACATCAATAACGTTCGTTAAAGTCCTGAAATTTACGAATACGTCTGAAAAGTGCTGGGTGTGTGGTGTGTAGGGGGGCGCACTACATAATCCCTCATTATAGTACTTTCAAAATCGGACGAGTAGCGAGTAAATGACGCTATGTTAGTTGTCACATTAGTTTCCTTATAAGGCTACATCCAAAGGCTTACATTACACGAATGTTAGGGAACGTTGCACAAAAAAATATCCTTTATACGCATTATGTATCGGAGTTAATATTCCAATACGTCATCGGATGCAGTTAACTTCCAAATGTCAACGTGAGATCAGCATCTGATGTCTATATTGAAATATTAATTGCATTAGTAAAATCGAAATTAATTACACTTAGAATATAGTCTTTATATAGTAATAAATTTGAATAGTCTAAGTCTTGTTTAGGCATAAATCAGATGCTTCGAAAGCATGCATACGGTTCTTTAAAACTTGTAAACCTTAAAAATGTTATATCGCTGGCAAAAAATCTGTATCGTTTTAATTTCCGACGACTGGTAAATCGCTTTCCTTTAACTTCGTAGGTAGCGGTTGTTTTGTTCAACTTGTAAATCTCAAAACAATCTAATAAAGCGTTCATGGTACAGCATTAGCAAATATCTCCACAACAATTGTCCATATATAAAATAAGATATTAGAAGTAATCGAATAGATTTGAAAAATATGATTTCTCATATACACATACGCTACCGCTCAAAAGTAAGTATACACAACCTCTGCCATGTCTTCGTTTTACAAGCGAATACTATACGGTAAGATCGATTAATTGTTTTTGCTTGTTACGAATATATGTATATACCATTTCATTAACATTAGATGCAGAGAGTAATACTTTAAGCTTGTGTGTTTGCGGTTACCTGCATACCCTTATACGTTCTTCCTCTGCTTTTAATAGTACCAATAGCCGCGTTCTGAACGTGTATTTGTATTGAAGTAAATATTTTTCACTGTACGAGTTTTCGTGGGCAGTGACGTTTCGTCAGTCTTGACTGAAATCTGCAAAAGTACAATTCACTGGTAAAAAAAAATGAACGATGGTAAGGAACAAGATGTACAAATTAGAAGTTCCTGTTGTTACACTTCGAAAGAAGAACCTGTGTGTGAGACGAATTACGATCAAATGAAGTTTCTAAAAAGCTAAGATCAGCTGTTCTTTAAATACTAAGACCAGATATAATTAATATACAAACAAAATGTTTGACTCTTCAACAATGCAATGTGATATAGGAACTATTTCAAGAAGGAAAAGGCTCTGAGATCTCAACAGCACATGTAGGAACTGCTGCTGCTCTAGGCAACGGGCCGTTCACCGATTGGAGAATGTTGAAGAACAGTGCGTTAGGGTCATTAGGGTGAACAAGGCCAGGGCTGAGGCTATAGGACGTGACATCGAGAAGGGCCAGCTCCTTGTGACCTTCACAATGAATGAATCGCGGCCTCCTGGAAAAGCCAGGGGTATCAACGACTATGATAATTGGGAGGATAACATCTCAGACACGTGGCTTTTGAAAAAGAAACAATGTCTAGATAAAAATCCAAAGAGCAGGTGAGATCACTAAGGAGAGAACGACGCCTCTGGAGACTTGGGACGAGACATGTGACAGGGTGTTGGCTATGCTCACGTATTCGCTTGCCTGGGTGCCTGAATGCTTCGAGGCCTACCCCTCAGAGGCAAGTGATCGCCGGGACTAAAACTGGACAACGATGTAGGGCCTACAAGTTACCCATTGGCATCCTGCGAATAGCTCCTAAATTTAACAAAAATGTACGTCCAACAGGCTGTACTCTAACTTTTGAGCTGTAACGCATATCTACATGTATATATATATAGATATATACATATACATATATGTAGGAACAGTATTACTTTAGGTCAGGAATTTACATAGCTTTGTATTTCGAATTTGAATTTGATTTTTATGAAGACAAGATATCGTCACGATCACTGTGCCACTCGTTTGTATTTTGATCTCAGTCTACTTTCTTATTTTATAGTAAATCTTTGGAATATACGCGAGTATTAATTTCAAAGACCCATTCCTTACATATGTATATACATATATGCACACACGAATACAGATATATATACGTATACGTATATGTATATATATTTATATTTATATATGTGCGACATTATATTTTTACTATAGAATTCTCTCCCTATGTAACAGCCGAAAGTTGTACAACTTTTGCGTGTACACTGTGTTTTCTGAAATCTTTTTTTTTTTTTTATACTAAGGATCACATTCAATACTTATTGACTTCTGCAATCCTTTATTTTTCATAAGTATTATACTATCAACTATGTTTTCATTGCGCCGACATGAGACAAGTCTTGCGTTAGGACAGCTCCGTTTCACTTACCACTGTCGATATTCTTTCTTAAATCTCTTACAGTCTATATTACTACAGCACTATGTAATATTAAAAACGGCTCTCCCGAATTGTCAGATGTTCTTTTTTTTGCTATATTTCACTATATCTTTTCTCCTAGCAACGAAACACAAAGCACAAATTATGACACAGAACTTATAGCATTATGGGGTGAACCCATTTGCGTCAACACTTTATCCAACCACTGTAAGGGTCCGTGTAAATGTGCTTCTATCCAACACGGAGTAGATGTGACGTCTTGTCGATGGTATTCAGCACCCCATCCTTTAACAAAGGACATTCTGAAAAGAATAAAATATGTTCATGTAGATACGTGTGTAATTGCTATTTCCAGCCGAAATACGAACTTCTTATATACGCTATCATTTGACTACGAATGTTTATGCAATTTTCAAATTTTGTAGGCAAATTTGAAGAAAGTGGAATCATGTGAAATGTTATTTTCAGTGGTGGTGGTCTTTGTAGATCTGACGTAACTAAAAATCATACTAAATTCTGTAGAATTTTATTTCCTAGCAGTTTTTGAAAATTTTTTCAAGCCACAAATGCATAAAGATCCGCAGTCTAGCTATCATGAAATTTACCTTATAGTACACATTTTCGTTAACTCATAGACAGCTTCGAAGCCGTGGTTAACGCTTTGCGAGAGCAACTGGGCGAACTCCTGGTTATTAAATATTTTTAACGAACATCCCGGTGGAATCTTACAAACTGTACTAGGATGAAATCCATGATGGTGATTACAGTTTCTAGACTGGACGAATATAGCAGAGTCGGAGAGGCATTCCGCGTATACTTCGCCACCTACGTAATATAGATGTACTCCTTTCCCTATGTGTCTTCTCGTGTTCTCGATAGTAGAATTCCGATTTACATTCGATAATTGTCCAAGGCAAAAACGGTCGGAATTGTTGCTTGGATTTGTGAAGCCGTCCACTATAACAGAGTGGGAGTGACAATGGAAAACTTCACCCACTCTGCAGTTTAACTCATAATAAGCGATAGAGGCCCAATAAGGTGGTTCTTGGTAACAAACTGGAGCCACTTCGGCCGAGCCAGTCGTATCCATCGCCACTGGATCCGGTGGCGGCGATTGTCCAGGTTGGGAACCATCTTCGGGCGGCGAATAAGCTGGAGGAGGAGTTTCTGGTAATCCGTTGGTACCGTAAGGGCTCTGCGGATTCGGCGATGTTGCACTCCCTGGACTGGGAACCGAGCCAACCGAAGACATAGGCGAAGTCGGGTTTACCCCTCCGGTGGATCCAGCATTAAATCCACTCGAAGAATAAGACACATTATGCGGCATCGTTGGTTCCGCTATCTGGTGAAACGGTAGCAAAGAATGTCCAGGGGGATACTCCGAATGTCTAGGAACCAGTACCGGTGGTAGTACTGGACTCTCCACTCTTTTATAATGGTATGGATTGATGCAAACTTCCTTCTGCTTGGCAGAGAAAGGGTACTGGCACAATTCGAGTGGCTTCAGTTCATGGTGAGACTGCAAATCTGGCCATCTCCATACCCGACAATAAATAACATGTGGCAGACCCTTACGATGCGACACTTGTAGTCGGCCGTCTAAGCTTCTCGGTATTGTGACGCATTTACTCGGCGTACCAGGACAACTCAGAGCCCGTTCCAGCTCCTCGATCGCGCCCTTTCTTTTCTTTAACTTTTTCACTAGCGCGTCCACCGCTTTCTCTGCCCATTTCTCCTCCTCGTCGCCCTGCTTCCAACCGAGCAACTTCTTTACGGCAGGACTAGTGAACGAAAATAAACTATTCAACGAAGACATAGGTCCGGAGCTAGAAGATCCCTCTTCATCGTCCATGTTAAAAATACTGTAGTACTCGTACTATATCCAGTGATGAGATATTGTGCGCTTTTTTCGCGCATGCGCGACGATTTTAGCGTCAGTGAAGTACGAAGTTGGGCTAAACGGGGTACCTTGGTCACCCCAATAATTTCGCAAGATTCGTTATGATTTTATTTTCAAATATGACTGTATAACATGTGTGTGTTGTATGAAAATTTAATACGTATGTACATATAACATATAATGTATAAACTTCTGAACTTTTCCAGTACTTTCCTACCAGTAGTTCCCCGCTACATTCCCTACAAACTAAGGACGTAGATACGTTCCTGGCGAAACTCGCGCATGCGCTGTAAAAGCGCACAATATCTCATCACTGACTATATCTACGACTTTCTTGCGGTATTCTCGTTCCTGAACAACCTGCAATTCAAAACAGTCTGTCAAGTTTCCTGAATTTAGGAACTCCCGACACAGTTCGAAGCAAATTGAAGCAAATGTTCTATCTACGTACGCTAACGTTGCAGAAACAAGAGAATTCGATAAGGTATATCGCTAGAGCGCGTCTCTTCGATTCGACGCGCAAAAATATCGGTAACGCTATTTATATATGTATTTATGTAGTCATGTATCGAAACAAATATTGTGTTAAATGTGAGGTTAGATGCAACAAAAATTCGATGCACCTATCGCGCGAAGCCGTCGGGCGCGATCGAAACGCGACAGGAACATACGCATTTTAGAGTCTCCGATGAGAAAACGGGATGAAAGTAGAAGAGAAACAAATTGGCAACACTTACACGGAATTGTTCAGCGATCCAGCATTGTTTTTACTACAATCTCCCACTCTTGTTACCACATTCTTGACGCCAACCTCTCGCCATCACGATCGACGAGAAATGTTCGTGAATTTATCGATTCCACACCTTCGACTTTATTGTGTTCTTAATAACAACAATTCTACGAACACGATAAACATCTATTTTAGCGAACTTTCTTGTAACACAGTATAGCCACTCGCAGCGTTCGTAATCTTTCCCTTCCTCTCCCCCTCCTGCTCACACTCTTTCTCTTTCCCTCCCCCTCTTCTTTCTTATCTTCTGTCTGTCTTTCAATCTTTATCTCTTTTGCTCGTTTCAGCGGAGAGTCGGGGTCGGGGTATTCGCAATAAGCAATAGAGAACGTACAGAATTTCAGGAAGTACACGGTATTTAGTTTCTTTTGCGTACTCACCGTAAATACGCGAGCTGCATAGAAACGATTTTGAATGCGACAATAATCGTTCGACAATGCTCGAAGGTTCTTTTTCGTGCGTCGCGTACGCGTGCAGTGTCGGATTACAAATATTTATGCATGGAAAGAACGAAACGTCGTATAACAGTATTATGGCGTTGCAGAAACATCATGGCGCCGTGTTTATGTAGACCGACCACACTGTACGCGAGAAACTGTACACACTATTAACCATGCAGATTCGTGTCGCTTATGATTCACAGGCTTTCGCAGACGTTTAAATGCACCCGTTGCCGATCAATTTTTGTCGCGCGCTTTATTCCCCGTATGCAAACATCGTTTATGCGTACGTTCACATACGGCAATAATATGCTCTGGTCGCGCTACGCAACGACAATGTATTCAACGATAAGGGCTGATCGTAGATGACTCACTTGGAAAAAATGATACGTGAAAAATTCCTTGGCGACGATCAATTCGCGGAACGATGTTCCCGAAAATTTGAGAAACATTTTTCGTATCGTTCGGTTTATTTTTTTTTTCTTCCAACCGAGATAATTATAATTGCGTATTGTCCCGTGAAATTTACGCGTCTCGTTTTAATTCGATCGACACGAACGAACGAAATCAAAAAGCCGTGATTGGCACAGACCGAACAGAGGAATGGTGGGAGATTTAATTGTTTCAATTATCTGGTGTAACTATAAATATAAAAACAGTATATTTCAGTCATAAAAAGATATTATTAGACTGCGGATCTTTATGCAAAATAAAAATTGTCTACATCGATTGCAAGAAAAAAATAAAAACTAAATTGTTTAAATTATCGTTGACATGTTCAATTTTGAAAATTATCCAGCAATTTTGAATTTCATCTACTCAATCCTCTTATAAATGCATAAAGATCCGCAGTCTAGATATTATACAATCGTATAAATCCACGTACGCATAAATTCTCATTAATAAACGTACTGTTTCGCCAAAGCTCTTAAAAATTTCGCCTTACGAATGTTCGCTGCCTCCCGCTGTATCTCCTCGTTATTATTGGAATTCAATTCCAATAGGCCGATCACTTTAATCTACAAAACGACACAATTACCGTATGAAACAATCGCGATTTTTTCAAGGAAATTAGTATACAGAGAGCTACTGACTGCTAGCTGTTTCCTGTGATGCTCGCCGCGTTTCGTATGCAAATGTATCAGATATTCGAGGATCGTCGTGTCCCAGATGCAAAGATAATACGCGTCCATAGCATCAGCCGGCGCGCAACTTTTCTGATCGCTCGCTGCCATTTTAAACGCTAACGAATAATCAACCTCCTCTAAGAACTGGCATAAAACGGCAGCTTGGGTGTAGCATTGCAAATGAGCGCAGCATTTGATCATGCGTCTATAAACGAGATCGTCGATTTGCGATCGTGGTACTGGTTGACTAAACAAATCGCTGGCCACCATAATAGCTTCTAAGTAATACTTCATTGCACTCTCGTAATATCCTAAAACTGAATACGCTTGCGTTAGCCCCTTTTATATCTCGTTCACAGAGCGAAACTTCGTGTTCAGCTTGTTATATGTCACAAAACGAACCAAAATTAAGGTCCCCCATTAATCTCAACCAAGGAACGTTGCTCGGATAATATTTTAAAGCTTGCGTCAATAGCTGAAACAGTAATTCCCCTATGGTCCTAATGTTGTAAGAGTTCGCGCTGCAAAACGGTGAACGGTATCGTTAATAATAACGCGATGCATTTACATACGCTACCGCTCAAAAGTATCCGGGCACTTCCTTTCTCCCTATAAACCGTAGTTTAAGTTAGTAGGAAAATATTTAGAATTTATATTTTAGATGCTTAAGTAACTTTTATGCTTTGCTAGTACACATTCCGCAAGTGTCCGGATACTTTCGAGCGGCAGTGTACATGGAGATGACTTACTTTGGTACGCCAGCTGGCCAGAGGGAAAGATACTGCGTGTGCAATTCGAGGCTAGACTCGTCACGCAAAACGTTGCGTAGACGCGCCAATAATGAAATAACAACAGTAAGAACCATAGGTTCACGTAATCTGCCAAGAGTATTCCCGATGCTAGCGATAACGTCTCTCGAGGCGCTACCGGAAGTCCCGCTGTTACCGCTGCTGCTACGCTTTTGCGGTTGGTCCCTGGTCGGCCCAAACGCGGCTAGAACTATAAAAGAATGCGTTCAATATCAGAATCTATCAAGATGTGTCCAGACTGTCGATTCATTTATATAACAGACCCATGTCCCATGCTTCTCTGGGGAATTTCCGTCCAGTCTTATACTTTACAATCTCCTGGCAGACACTGCTAATGGCTGCCGCGAATTCTGTATAACTCCAACGTTTCTCCAAGCTTGTAAGATAATCCCATTCAGCCATATTCAAAAGAAAAACAGTACAGTATTCGATGATCTCTTGTCGCGGTATAACTTGATCGGTCGCTTGCAATGCTCCGAGACACTGCTTCGATCTTGTAACCAGACCTTGCATGTCGCCTAGAAGAATATCTTCGTTATTAAAGACAAAAAAGAGAGATCGCAATTGTGATTGTGCTCACATATGTTCGTTGCTGGCCAAGCATGAAGACACCTCCATATCTCGACTAGAAGACACTCCCAGTTCACTAATTTACATAACTTAAATATCATCGTGTTCCCAGGTTGAGAATGTTGCTGTGCTTCTTTCTCCAATACAGTCAAAATCTCGATCGCGCCTCCGAAATCTTTCGACATTACTAACTCCCTGCTTTTCGCGAGCAACACGTACGAATAATCTTGAAGGAAACCTCTGGGAAGGGACATTACAACGCTCTGTAACGGGATAGGCAATTCCCAACAGCTGTTCACATGCCACAATGGTTTCATCCGGTGCTTCCCATCCAAATGTAACAATATCTCGTGGATTTCAGTGGTATTGTAGGTCTGTATTAACTTCTGCTCTAATTCGAACATCTCGACTCTCGTGCTCTCTGGGAACATAAGCAGTATCGTATTAGATGTACGAAACACATACACCCGTGAATTATCGAAATGAACACATCCATACTAACTGGTAAATGTTACCAATTGTATGCCCCAGTCATTCTTCACCAATAAATCTGGTAATTCGGGTTCTTCGACAGCGACTAACTTCCGAATTTCACCCAATTCTTTCTCGTTGAACAATGCCACGTACGCAGGCTCTTCGAGTACTTTAGAAGCGATCCCATCGATATCGCTGGTATGTACAAGGTAAAGTAAAAAATGAGAAATACGTTTCTTATCAACCGCAGAGGTCTTTTCTAAAACATTGCCGAGAGCCTGAAACAAGCATATGAACATGTTGCATAAGTTGCGTAAGTATATGAACATTTTTGAAGCAGGAAGGAAAGCTATTTTACCCAAAAGAACACGTCGACTCCTTTTGGACCGGCTGCTTTTATTTCTGTAACGTAGTCACCGAGGATGATACTACCGTCTAAGATTTTTCTCACTAAATTCAAACACTGGATTTGAAGCAAAAGATCGCGCGCTACTACAATTTTTCTATTCACAGATCCCCCTTGTATATCAAGCTCCAAATTGTCCCTATAAACTTGGGGAATTTCTCTCGTAACGTTATCAGCTTGTAAAATCTGTAATATATTCTGAAAAAGAAATACATTATTATTACATGCCTAAATGTTGTTTCTACGTGCTTCTCAGAGATACCCACTGTATACTGATCTTTGATCGACGCTTGCAACTGTTGAGTAAGGCTCACTGTGACTCCTTCGACGGATACTTCGCACGCCAAGCAACAACCATCTATAAATTCTTTTTGCAGTTTACAATACAGCCAGTTGTCCGGGCTCTTCAGCCTATAAAATAATTCTTTCGCTTCTATAATGTGACGCTTTGCTATCTGATACTCCTCTTTCAGTAAATGAAACTTCGCCAGATCATAATGTATCTAAACAGAAGCTAAATATTAAAGGACAACAGTGGAATTGTACTAGGTGAAAATCTCCTAAAAGCCTTCTAATACCTGACATTTAAATTCATCTATATCTATAGGAAACATATTCTCCCAATTCTGTTTAATCTCTGTGCTATCTTCGGTCAGCATTTGGAAAGTATCGAAAGATAAAATCTTTGGAGTCAATTCTGTGGCTTCCAGAACATTGTTTAAAACATTTACACTGGTCGGCAGGTGTGCTTCCAATTTTCTAATTATATCGTCAACTATCCCAGGTGGCACGTACGTCGACTCTTGAATACCTGGACTAAAACGCATAATTTGAAATATGCATACGAACATTCTAATGTAACGAATACGATGATTACATAAAAGTTTCTGGTCTTACATATGAAGAAATTGTTGCTTCAACTGTTTATTATTCAACGCTCTGTAGGTAATCGCTCTAATGTGCCACCTATGGTATAAGACTACTGTGAACAAGACTTGGTCAGATATAGCGTGCATAGAAAATTCAGGTACAGCAGGTATTTCGACGGTCATGTCGGATGTCACGTAAATAAGATCTTGAAGCAGCGTCATTTGTATCGGCAAAGGTAACTTTCTCTCTAGAACGTCCAAATCCCATTTCAAATGTGCAGCCACCCTCAGTGATAAAATTTTCAAAGCAAGATTCCTGTGGCTCCATTTGTGTGTGGCGGTTGGTTTCGTTTCGTTCGTTTCGGCATCAACGATTTTCACTTCGTTATCCTTCTGCTCAGAATTTATCGTCATAAACTTTATTATCAAATCTGTAGCCGAAGGATCTATAACAATAATAATAGAATAATTGTGTGTAATTGACTGTTCCTTCGAACGCGAGAGGTTAGATTATTTACCGGGGTAGGGTTTCGATAAATGTTGCTGTAATAGAGATGGATTTAATAAAAACTCAAACCAAAGGATCGTGTCAGGTGAAATTGGCACTGTGCCTGGTCTTAACAAATCCACATCCATCATATCATTCTTTCGAACGTCAGTATATCCAAAGTTGTAGAAGCCACCATGATAATTCTACGGCTTTTAAAATATCTAAACATCCTTTGAAATCTGTAATAGATGTCGCTATAGATCCGGCTTCAGATAACATGTCAAGATTACTTTATCTACCAGATGACGGATCTGGGCAATAATAAAATAAATATTTATAGAAACTGTAACTATAATATATATTTTATTCTATTATACTCGCGCGCGCGTGTTCATTTTTACTTTACTTTTATTATTTTAAATACGGCATTTTGTCAATTATATGGTTGTTGATAATATGAAATCTGTATTTATTTCCTCACAATTTACTTTACTTTAAAAAAAGAATAGTAAGAACAATAAATATGCGATATTAAAATACTTACTTGTGGAAAGATTATATATGTTAGTTATATATGTATTATAAAGATATATTAGTTTGTGCCATTTTTCCAAATGTTTACGAAATAATGTATAAATTTATTTGTACACTTCGCTTTTATATCGCTATCCATAATTTTGAATCAAAGAACACTACGGTGGCGGGTTCAAGTTCAAACATGCTGAGCAACATTACCATCAGAGTGGTCGTGTGCCTGTTGGTAATTTTGACTAACAGTTTGCGCGGGAAAAGAGAATCGAACAACGTTTCAGAAAATCATCAATAACTAATTAATTAATGGAAACTTCGGTCCAATATTTCTTGGGGAGATTTCTAATATTACCTCCCAATAATATAAAAAATTTCATTTCAATAAAATTTCTAATATTACTCCCCAATAATATTAAACTTTTCTATGAAATTATTCTTGGAAAATATTCAATGAAGAGGAGCTTGGGATGAAAAGGATAATGGGAATGAAACTGAGGAAGGAGGAGGGAAAGAACAGGGTCTACCAGGGTCCATCAGGGTCCAGGGGCGCCTCCAATGACCTGCAGAAGTCCCTGTGTACCTACCAAGGTACGGACCCCCATCCCGGAGGGTCCGTCGTCCTCGGCAGCTCCCGAGGAACTAACAATTTTTGGCACTGCGATCCTATTTACGTAATGATCGTATGCATAACCTCTGATCAATAGCTCTACGAAGATCCCAGAAAAACCTGCGTAAAAAGGGTTGCACAGAAGAATAGCGAATCAATGCGGAACCTGTACGGCGTACGAAATCCTCGTTGAAAGGGAGGAGCAACGTCACGAATCGTCTCGGATGACCCGGAATTGAAGCGCATTCCACAGGCTTCTACCTGTCCCGGACTGGATGGAAACGGCAAAAGAATACAGGTGCCGCGTGAGCGTATGCTGAGCGCAGCAGGTAGAATATTTTCGGTGGACAGGTCTCGAACACCTGGCGCGTGCGACTGTCCCAGGAAGAATTCCAACAAAATAATCTGTGTTGACAAATATTTTCCCACAGTGAGTAACACCGACGGCATTCGATGGCAGACGGCGACCATTCCTGGATCGTTAAGCGACTAATCGCACGATATAGATCGATCTTTGGAATACGTCACAAGACGACTCGTAGAATCTACTTATTTGCTAAGATCAGAAACTACCCTTGTAAAGGGGTGTTCTACCCAACACAATCGAACCTAAGCCAGTTAATTTCGACTGTGATTTCATGGATATAATGGTTCCAGGTACCTGTTATCGCAAGCATGAAAGTCTACGCCACGATAAAGGCAGGCTCGTCGCCATCAGCGACAGTTGATATCCTCTTTCATACATCCCGACACATTTCCCGTTTCTATCATCGGATTGCAAGGGGACGCGAAGAGGACACGTCGCGTCTGGCGAACATATGTCCGAAGAAGATTTTGCGTCCGCTAGTTTTCATAATTAATTGAAGAAACGTTCGATTCTGTTACTACGACATTCCCTCCGAGCGCAAAGGGATGATATGAACGTAACTCAAGCACTCGTTTTATGGAAACAGCCCAAAATGTGCGTCTGGTTGCCGACTCCCAGGAGTTGTTCGGACCGAGTCCCGAGATCGGGGCCTCTCGCGACCGCAAGCAGCATTCTGCTCTCCTCGGAGCCTCCCACGAGGTGAAACACGCCGTTAAGTCCCCTCCCGAAAGAAGGCAACGGCCCAATCGGAGGTGCGCCTCGCGTTCCCGCGTCGCGACCGGCCCGAGCGTCGTCGGCGATCGCGTTCAGGGTTCGCAGACCCCGGTCGTCGCCATATTGGCAGTGCGCGATTTTCTCGCGAATACCCCGCGACGATCCCGACGGAGTCTCGCGAATTTCCTGCCAGGGATTCGGTCCGGATCGACGCGACGCGATCTCGAGGAAGAACTGGCGCGAGTCCGAGCCCGAACACGTATAGAGGCGAGTGTGTCAGGGTGTCGTCGCAGAACGGGCCCCGTTCCCTAACCGAGAGAAGGGCCCTTTATCACCGGTGGACCAGAGAGAGACTCTTATTCTCCGTCCGCGACCGAGAACGATTAGGTTGTGCGTGAAAGTCTATCGCGGGTCTGGTGCGCGGTCACGGACGACGGGGTTTCACCCGCGGAATGCCCCACTCGGTGTTACGGCACTGAGTGGCTTGTGAAATGCGGCGACGGCGGGCCAGCAGCGAGAAAAACGGGGGGCCGGTCGGGCGCATTAGCTCTCGAGAGTGCGATATCGTCGGTGTCGTCGCGATCCCGTGAGGCTGGTGCAGACAGAGAACAGCAGCTGGCGACGAGCCAGTCGGTAACCAGCGGACCCTTCTCGTGGGCCCTGTTCCAGGAACTATGCCCGCCCTTGTCGGCCGCCGCTGACAGATGGAACGCGGGCATACTACCACCACGCGCGACCACCACAGCTCTCGGGAGAGCCTAAGCGTGACGCGAGGACGACGACTCTTTAATCCAGCGACGAAGCCAAGGCTGTTCCGCTCCTATCGACTCGCGCTTGCCGAACGAACGAACGAACGGTGAAAGAGAGTTCTCTTGGCCAACTGACAAGTTACTCTCCAACGGGTGTTGTCTCGACGACAGGGATCAGTGACCAGACGGCTAGGGCCTTAATTTTCGTGCGTCTCGCCGAAAGGACCGTTGAGGAAGCGAGTCTCGACTCCGACCGCTGTCGGAGAGGCTTCGAACGGACGAGGCCCAGCTGCCGGGAGCGAGCAGTGGGTTCGATCATCTCGCGAGAGCGAACGAGAGTGGCTAGCGGTGTGAGCGCGAGAGAAAGAGGGACCGGAACGGTGACCCAGATCTTGCCGGGTCTTGAGCGACCGCCGAGCCTGGCTACGACGAAGAAGCCGCCGGTGGTGGACTTTTTGAAATGGGACACGGCGCTGCCTGAAGCGAAATTAGCCGCGATGTCCAATAAGAGTAAGTCCCAGCCGCAGCAGCAGCCGCAGCATCAGCAGCCGCAGCAGTCTTCGCACGTGATCAAGCCAGCGGCAGTGGAACAAGTGCCACCGCGGTATCAACCACCGCCGCAACCGACCACCGGCATTCTCAAGAATCATCCACATTTCGGCGCCGGTTCCTCACTGTCGGCCGGCGTGGCCACCAGTGTACAAGGTCCCTCGGTGGTGGCCTTGAACCATCACCAACAGACGCAACCGAGACCGATCCCGCAGCAAAAGGATGCGCAGGGCAAGTACTCGCCGAGGATAGAGCACCGACATCATCCCCAAGGCGGTAACGTTGCCCTGACAGCGGCGGCCCTGCCGAAAACCGGCTACCTTCAGGCCAAGGTCGGCCAAGGTCAGTACTTGCCGCCTAACGGTCAGTATCCTCCCGCGGTAAACAGTGCACAAACCCCGCCGATCAGACAGAGGATCACCGACGACGAGTTCCTCCGACTCGGACCCGTGGAGATGCTCAAGTTCGTCCGGAAAACCGAGACCGACATCGCGAGGCTCGCCGCCGAGCAGAATCGACAGATACAGAGCTTGGTGAGTGTGATCCCCCTCGGCGCATACCTCGAAACACACACCCATCGATGGGATCGACGGGACAGGTAGTCTATCGCGCGCGACGAAGATAGAAAGTGATCTCATCCGGGACGTCGCAGCACGTCCAGCTTTTCCGGAAGCTGCTTCTCAACGCACCGGGAAATTCCTCCGGCTTTCCCGATCAACAAAAGTCCCACGATTCGTCGCGGCTTTGCTTCAATGGTCCGAGAGTCCCCGTCATGTTTCCTTCACTCCTATGAAAAGAACAGAAAATCAGTTTTCTGAAGAAAACTCGTCAGCACATGTTTCTATACCGACTTGTTCCAATTCCTTCTTCTCGATAACGACTCGAGAATCGAACGCGTGGTTCGATCGAATATAGTACTCGATTAAAAAGCAAACTTTTCCGAGTACTAAAATATATGTATCCTTCATAATTCGGATGACGCTTCCTCTAGCTTCCTTCTGAAACAGTTCTACCGGTTCCGATTCGATTCGGGACCAACGCGAATCTCGAGAGCACGTCACGCGGAAGTTTTCGGGCCTTCTAGGTCACGCGGGTCGCACCAGCCACGCACACGTGTGTGCCTCACCGACCGAGATCGATTCGTAGCATTTCTCGCGTCGCGCGAACAGAGAGTACGATGATAGCGTCCGACGGAGATTATTCCTACAGTCGTGATAGTCTTCCTCGTTTTGGAAAATATGGGCTAGGATACACACGTGTCGGAATTAGGACCCCCCAGTTCTGTGACTGGTGTCCGGAGCTGATCAGTAGACTGCGGGATTTTTGCATTTACAATAATGGGTAGAGACAATCTAAAATAGTGAATTGATCGACTGTTCGAAGACGACGTTTTTGTATAATGGATATTGTTTGTTAGGGATGTTACTATAATCTGTTGGTGATTTAGACTCTTCGATATTTTTCATAATTATATTGAAATTCTGGAAAGCAAACGATCGAGTATAAAAGTGTATCGTGTCTAATAATTGACCACGCGTAATCAATGTAATGTTAGAGTTTCTTTAAAAAATGATTTTCGACTTGCTAAAATGATTAAAGGAAGAAAGAACTCTACTGATCAGCCACGAACTTCGAGATCGCCGATAAATCACCGGACACCTAATTATCTTCAACAAAATGGTAATTAATGAGTACAAGCTCCCAGCTTGATTTCAATAATATTTGAATGCAAAATTAAATACATATACTATTTGCATAAATGTTGGAAAAAAGAGATTGAGAAATTGTGGGATGATTCTGGACAGTTGCAGGAGCGAAATTGGAAAACAATTACCCCACTTAAATCTTAAAAATTAGAAAGCATAAGAATGATAATTAAAATTTAGAAAATATGGGATATTTCGGTCAGATTTGATTGACATCTTCTCTACATTCGAATGCATTAGTAAGTACCATTTAAATTTCACGATATAGGTCCTTCAAAATAAGTGAGTAAGTGTCCGGTGACATTTAGAATCGCGGCAGATGATAATTATTTTTGTTGATTGAGAATTAGCTCGGCGAACTGAACTGAAAGCAAACTCGTTTCTCCCGTAGCTGAGCGAGCTGCGAGCGTTGAAGGAGGCGAACCAAAGATTAAGCGACGACAACCAGGAGCTGCGGGATCTTTGTTGTTTCCTGGACGATGACCGTCAGAAGGGCCGCAAGTTGGCGAGGGAATGGCAGCGATTCGGCAGGTACACGGCGAGCGTGATGCGTCAGGAGGTCTCCGCCTATCAGAACAAACTGCGTCAGTTGGACAATAAGCAGCAGGAGTTGATCAAGGATAATTTGGAGCTGAAAGAGTTGTGCCTTTACCTGGACGAGGAGCGAGGAGGTGGCCAAAGGGACGACGGGGATGGTTCCAGCTCGAGCACCAACGCCGAGGAGACTGCCCCTCCGAGACTTCGCCACGCTTCCACCTTCAATGGTAATTTCGGTGAACCTGAAGTACAGCTGTGCTCTGATCATCATGATTTTTGAGATTTATGACGACTAGACTGCGGATCTTTATGGAAAATATGGAGCCAAATAAAAAATATTTTAAGCTGAAAATAATACACTGATGTCCTTAGATCTTTTTAATATATTCTCTGCTTTAAATTGTACGTACCCATTTTTGTGATAAATGCATGAAATCCGCAGTCTAATTACCCGTAGTAGCCTTTGTCTGCAGGTTCACGCGTAATTTCAAAGAGAAACTTTTACAGATCAGACGATGCAGTACGTGAGGAGTTTGGAGCAGCGGGTGAAGCAACTGGAGGAGGACAAAAGTGTCCTGCAGGCGCGGGCACAAGGATGGGAAGTGCCACCGGGCGAGATTTGGGAGAATCCAAATAGTCCTGGCGAGAATCCTCATCTGGGAGGCCGGCCGGAAGCGGTGGTCCGAGCTCTTCAGGTTCTCGAGGTCAGGGAACAGCTTGAAAGAGAGGGCGGCCACGACGGGGAGAAGGCTCTAGTTAGAGAAATGTGTAACGTTAGTTCTTGCTTGTACGATCTCGATAGATGTTAACTGGTGGACAACGCGCGTAATCGAGCTTACATATTCCTCAGGTTGTCTGGCGGAAGTTGGAGGAAGGTCCGCAGACGAGACACTGAAGGCGGCTGTACCATAGACGCGATCATCTCCGGATCGCGACGCCGGAACACGTTATCGCGCGACCCGCTCGCTCGGGTGGCGTATTCGAATGAGTATTATAGTCGTTGGCGCGAAATGTTATGGATTTCATAGATTTTATACGCATGTACCTACGAGAATACTTCGATGTAAGAGTGACAGCGTGTGTGTCGTATTTTTGCAGTATTTATATATAAAGAAGATCGTAGCTCGTCGTTAGAACCCTTCGTACGGATTGTTAACAAACTTTTATTTTCATTACGAGCCGGTGGCGTTTGATTTCGCTGATCCTCGACACCATCCGTCCCTAACCTCGTGTCCCCGTCCTCCACCGTCGTTCATCTCTCCCGCGACTATTACACAAGCGTCGCCCGAGAGTATCACGCCCGATCCAAAGGCGACACCCATCAAATAATAACGCGGGCGCGGACCCGTCGACTATACCCCTCGACCGCTGTATACGCGGGTCCCGTTTTGTATACCGATTCGGTCTCTATTTTTAGCGAGTCAAAGAACCTTTTCTTTCGACTTGTCCGATGACCTACATTTCCCTGCGACTCGGTCCACGCGGAATTTCGTTTACAGTTTGCCCACGCAACCTGAGCCACCTGACCGCGCAGCCTTTCGGAACACCATGGCCCATTTTCGACCAACCCGCGCATCGGCCCGATATTTATGAAACTTTTATCCCGCCTCGCACGTTTCAACGTGTCTATCGTTGAATTATTTCGACGCAGGATATAACGTCCATCTGAATTCGAATTTTCTAGTAACCAGTGCAAGTCATTAACTACTTGGTCCGATAATAACCATCATCGATCTCGAAGAAGCAGCCTCAGCAGTTCAAACAAATGGGTGTGTCATAATTGAAGAGCCATCCGCCTGGCGAGGGTTAAAGAAAGTTTCTGCCTATCTTCTGTGCGTTGCAATCGATGGCGACAAGTTTTTCTTCGCAGATAGATCCGCAGTCTATTCATGACCGTTTGAATCAGAACCTTTGTGTGGAACTCCTGAATGAATACCCGACCGACCAAAATGAACGCGGACATGTCCGGGGTCCTTGAGAGTCGCCCAGCTTGTTTCAGTTTTTGTACGAGGTCGGATCAAAATGGTGAAATGGAAACTATCTGACGAACAAAGTATTACAAGAGTCTTAACCCTTTGCAGGCGCAGTCCATCTTTTTCATTTTATGGATATGAAATTGATGTACTCTGATGATGTATCTCTTCCAATGTTTAATGATTAGTAGACTGCGGATCTTTATGCATTTATAGCAGAATTGAGTAGATGAGGTTCAAAATTGTTGGAAAATTTAAAGAATTGAAGATGTGTCCTCTACTAAAATCAGTAAGGGGATGCAGACAATTTTTATTTTGCATTAAGATCCGCAGTCTATTGATTAGATATGGGGGTGTGCGAGATCCCGGTTGGGACGGGAATTTTTCTAGGAATCGGGACAGAATCCCGAAAATTCTCGGAATGCCCGAAAATATCTGTGATTCCCGACATTTTGAAGTTTCTCCATACTTCTCATAATTACAAGAATCCGAAAGCCATTGCATTCTCGAAGATTACATATCTTATTAGTCGGGAATGTTTATGTTAGTAATATTGTAGAAAGTAATTGCGAATAACGACGCTTTCGGGAATCCCAAATATTATTCTATATCCCGTACATTGTCGGGAATTCCGAAAATCCTCGGGAATCTCGGATATTCTCGGGAATCCTGAATATTTTACTGGAATCCCGAACATTTTCGGGAATCTCGCACACCCCTAATTACATAGCAACGTATTTAATAGTCTAAAACAGGGGTTCTTAAACTTATGTAGTGCGAGGCCTCCCTCTTGAACAACATTTTTTTTGCAAATCCCATCCCAACTTTAGGCATTTCACGTCGTTCTTGAGACTTAATTTCTGGCTCAATAATCTCATAGGCACCACGTTATAATAAATATAGGTTAATGTCAAAATTGTTTCGGACCCAGGAGTCCGCGGACCACAGTGTAAGAACCTATGATCTAAACTATATTTTGAATGATGATATCAGCAATTTTTAGTAGCGACTCTGTGTCCCCACTCGAGTGCTGAGGGTTAAAGCCCCGATCTCGCAGAGCCCATTGTTTCAACCCCTTGCTACCACCCCGGCCATCGTGCGAGCGATTGAATACGCGATGCAACGTTGATCGCCGCGAGTTTGCGCCGAGTTTGGCGGATCACGGAAGGTGGGGATCCCGCGAAGTCGCCGGCGTCCAGAGGGAGAGAGAGATGAGAATCGCCGGTGATGTGCGCGTGTGGTTGCCTCGGAGAGGACAACGCGCGGTTCATCCTTCTTTTCGTTCTTCTTGCAGCGTACACGCTTGCCGGCGCCGCGCTCTTCCAGCATTTCGAGGCCGACCTTGAAACACGACAGGTATGTGAGAACACGTTCGATTTTCCCAATAAAACGCGGATGAAATGTCCCGTCGGAAGAAACGTATCGCTCGACAACTTCCGTTCACCACCGCAGGCAGCAGAGTTTTGGAAAGTGTACCACGCGTTTCGGAAACAATACCTGAACTGGAACAACCATACCGTTCTACAGAAGTTTGACGAACTGCTGTACGCCTACGGGAACGCCTCCTCCGCCGGCATCATCAACAAGAGCCGCCGATGGGACTTCCCAGGCAGCTTACACTTTGTGTTCACCATCGTCACAACGATCGGTGAGATCGCCGCGGTCCGCACAGTGCGTTGAAAAGCCCGTTTTCGTGGACAGTGTCCATAGAAGTCGGAACAACTATTAGATTGGAGGGAAAGTTCCGTCGTGTTTTAAAGAAAACATTTGAATCAATTTATAAAATGATAGAATTTCCATTAATTGTAACAACTTGTTGCTAGCAATATGTGTTCTTGACTTACAAACAAAATTACCTGCTTATTTGTCAGAACTGTCCCTCCAACCTTAACCAATAGTTCGCAGCCTACATTCACCATTAAAATGTTTTATCGAAAACAGTGCAGTTTCTGAATGTTATGCTGTGTACTACGCCTGTAATCGCGAGATTGTGGAAATAGTAAAGTTTATAAAATTAATTATGCTGTCCTTGAGTAAATCGCGGGATTATTATAAATAGCACGTATGTGCGGTGGTGGTAGCGAACGTGAAAATATCCTACATTTTCTAAATTTGGCTTCTAGAGTTGTCCAGAATCATTCCACAATCTTTTTTCGAACATTTATTCAATTAGTATTCAAAATCAAGCTGGAAGCTTGTATTCTTCAACTACCATTTTGTTTAAGACAAATAAGCGTTCGGTGATTTATGGACGGGAGTGTATGTCTCGCATTTTCATTTGAAAATCGGTGCGAATCGAACCGAGTCAGTGGAGAGACGAGATTCGGTCTCGGGCCTGCAGCCCGGTGTCTGATGGGGTCGGAAACGTCCTTGGACTGGCGAACACCATCGTCTCGAGCCCGATACTCGCGAAAACTCGAAGCTAAAGGGGTCGTCGCACCTAAGGCGTCGCGCGGCTGAGAATGCACCGTCGGATTCCAGAATGTTAATATCTCGCGACCCAGTCTCTCTGCCGTTCCTCTGGCCCGGTATTCGAAATTGCATCCACATCCACGTAAAACCGATCCGTTTTCCAGGGTACGGGAACACCGCGCCGCAATCCGCGTCCGGTAAAATCGCTGTGATCTTCTACGGTTTCGTCGGCTGTTCCGGTGAGCATAGAGCCTTTCCCTCGAACGACACCGGACCAAGGTCGACGTATTCATTCCTATAGAAAGGAAAAAAGACGATTATTCACAGTATAACAGTATAATAGCATTAACTAACTATGTTGTTTTGGAAAGAAGCCGGTATATAAACGTTTTTCTAATTTTGGCTGCAAAAAGTAATTTTTTAGAACACGTACCATCGTTGACACAACTTATCAAATATTTCTGATGACCTTACAAAAAATGTTTCCAATAAAAGTTGATCAGTGTTCACTTTTCTACAAATATCGATCTTCGTAATACTCTGACTGGTATCGAGACGAATTCAACGACTTATAATAATGTGACCTTGAAATAACGCTACAATAGTTTCGGCCAGAAAAAAATCGGGTGGACGTTGGTCCGGTCTCGTCCATGTGCTGCTAACGCTTCATCTACTGGAAGTTTATAACTCTCCGCAGTTCAACGTGGTCTCTCTATCATTTCGGAACTGAAACATATGTACAACTCAATTATAATCTCATATGTGGCTTTGCTAGCCTATGTAGAACAGCTTAGCCCTCTGCACTCGAAGGTATTTTAACTGGAAAATGAAACATTTCTTCCGACCTGGAATACTTCCATTCCCTTTGATTTTTTTCATTTTATGGATATGAAATTGGTGTAACACCTCATACAATACAAGTGTTTAGTAATTGATTAAATACCAACGTATATGGTACATCAATTTTTAGCGGCGGCTCTCAGAGTCACCATTCGAGTGCTAAGGGTTACAGATCCTGCAGATGTTGTTTACGTACCATGAAATTATGGCGTTATCAGCCAGGAGCCATAGGCCTCCGAAAAATTCTGGAGCAATCGCCGGTAGATGTGTTAAGCGAGCAACAATCCCAACTCGAAAATCACGGTTGTTAAAAAGCTTCTGCCGAGCGTTTCTGTAGACTGTTTCCACTTCCAGGCGGTATCCTGTTCTTCAACCTGTTCCTCGAGAGGATCATCACGTTCCTCGCGTGGGTGCTGCGCTTGTACCACCAGTATCATCTCCGGAAACAATCAAAATCGGAGCCCGACCAGAAGTGCTCTTTAAGGACCTTGAGGACGTTCGAGGACGATTCGGATCTGGACCAGTGGAAACCGAGCGTCTACTGGGTGATGTTCTATCTGCTGATGTTCGCGATCGTGGTGGCCGGCTGCGCCGCCACCGTTTACGTCCCCCTCGAGGATTGGGAATACCTGGACGCTATCTACTTCTGCTTCGTCAGCTTCGCGACCATCGGCTTCGGGGACTTCGTCACCACGGAGAAGGCGCATTACTCTTACGCCTACTGGTGCGTCATGCTCGCTGGCATTCTTCGTTTCTTGTAGTCATACAGGAGATTTTTACGCCGTTCCGTGAAGGTGACCTTCGATTTTCTAAATGGAATGCTGTGCATCATATGAAAACCTGTGTCGAGACAAATTCATTCCGGTACAACGCGATGACCTTCAAGGTCGTACAAGGTCAGAAATTGAAGAAACATTTCCTCTACGAATTTATACAGGGTGGTCCGTTTAAATAAGGCCTCTTCAGGTTATTGTGATGCAAAGAATATTTGTTACCCAAATACTCAAAGGCCAAATTTCTGGCAAGAATACTTTTTTCCGAAGATCATTTTTTTCGGAGTTATCAAGGTTATCGATGTTTTTTTGACACACAACATTTTTTTTTTACTGCATCGTGTAACTGATCGAAAAATACATTCGGATATTTATAAAAACATGACCTTGGAATGACCTTGATCTCCGAAAATTGGCATTCCTTTGCGTGGTCCATCTCTTCAGGTTATTAACGAAATATTATCGCAATCATTTTCAATACGTACGTATACCTATGTATATGTATAGACACCTTGAAGGTCATCGCGTCGTACAGAAATGAATTTGTCTCGACACAGGTTTTTTCATATGATATAATATTTCCATTTAGAAAATTGAAGGTCACCTACATGCAACGGCATCTTCTGTTTTCAAAATCAAACGAGTTCTTCGAAATTCTCTTCTCTTCGCTCTATATCTCTATCCGTTTCGTTCGGCCGCAGGTACCGCCTCGTCAACTTCCTCTTCATCCTGGTCGGCTGCTGCTGCACTTACTCCCTGTTGAACGTGACGTCGATCGTGATCAAGCAGGGGTTGAATTACATTACGCAGAAGTTACGATGCGGCAATCGAGACTCGATCGCGCTGCATTTGCCCAGACGTAAGTCCTCCGTGTCGACGATGTATTTCTCGAAGAGGAGAGGCACAAGGGTAGCCGGGAGGGACTCGAAGGGAGACATCGGCACGGATATGCCCAGGAGGATGTCCGAGGAGATCATCTCCATGCAGGATCTGTACTCGGCGAACAACGTCTCGCTGGCTGCAATGCAGAAACAGTTGCAGGAAATGGCTCAGTTGCGGAAGGGAGTCAGTTCAACTGGGACCGCGATAAGGCCTGACGCGGTCGGCCCCCTAGCCATCGTTAGCGAGAAGTTTCAAAGTAAAATTAACAGGAAGAGGTGAACAAAGAATCCGTTAGGATAGCGCTGGGTAAAAGCGGAAAAAGTACAGTACTGTCTCGATACGTGTGCACGCCTCGGGACCGTAGACCGTCACATATCGTGTACAGGCACACCGTTTTCTTTCGCAACCATTTTCGAACGTAGAAAAAGACAATATATGAATCCAACAACACAAAACTATATTGCTCCTAACGAGACTTTTATCGGCGTATTCGTGATATTTTCCTGTTTATAATGAGACCAAACACGACAGAATTCGAAGCATATTTGATTGTTGAGTGCACCGTATCGTGAATGGAACGAGCAAATACGAATAAATACAATTTTAATCCGATAAAAATGTGGCAAACGCGCTGGTTAAAGAATAGAGGTTAGAACAGTTTTGTAATTGTATTTATTTGTCCCAACGATACACTTCTTTTTCCATTTACCGCGTCTATGTGTCTGCGTCCGGAACTTCTCATCGTCAATTAACCAAGAATATAAATATGATGAAAATTGTATCGTGTTCGGTGACATCTTTGATCAGAAAAGAAAGTTACACAATGATTCGTAAGAGAACCATGAAAAATTTTTCAGAGATATCGTGCACATCTTTCTCGAGACATTACTGTATCGGGTCGTTCCGGGAGTCGTGCGAATTGTACAACAGAATCTCGCGGGTCCGACCCAATAGAACTTATTCTTGTAGTTTTAATCTGTAATGAATCGTGCGTGCGTCAGTCATCGAGTAACTTTATTTAAGTCATGTTTACAATACAGTTCTCCATGTACTCAACAACATTAACGAACATGCACTCTTTTGTCTTCGCTTCGGCGCAAATGTTCCTGCCGATCTGCCGATTCGATCGACGACGTCCGGGACACGTTCCTCGAACGTGTCCGCATTCGTTTCCAGCCATGCGTCGTGAAACGGCTAGCAAAGACAAAAGCATTTCTCGTCTAAGTAACTATGGAATACCTTCGATTCGTCAATCGCGTTTCTTTAATTTTCAATTCGATGAGCGTGTGATGGATGCGAATCGCGCGGCGATCGATCTCGCTGAAAAAATGAACCCGTTTTGCGATCGAGAATCAAAGTCACCGGAAGTACCAGACAGAGTTTACGAGCGATCGCGCGACGGAACGTGAGTGTTCTTTGTTTCGAGTGTGTTGCGGATGGTGTGTGAATTACGAGAGAGGTAAAACGCGAACGATTTCTCCATTACGGAACTAGAACATTCTCGTGTAATCTACAGACAAATTGTTTTATCATGAAAGCCAAACGCGACACGCAGATATACCTACAATTCGGGTCTATAAAAAAAGGTATCGTATCGCGCCGATCTAAGATTCAGCGGACACCACACCGTTCTGCGTCTTCTCGAAATTCGAGCCGAGTTTAAATTTCACTTTAAACCGGACCCGTTTCTTTTTAATTAACGGTTTGATCAGTCTAACATCCATAATTGAATCACATCGAATTGAAGCATTTTCCTCGTTAAAATTTCTCAAAGTAAACTACTAGGAGTTAATGTCAGAGACAGAGATAGAGAGATAGAGAGGACAGAGATGTGCCGACAGTACAAGGGAGTTTTTTTTCTTTGTTCTACCTTAGGTTTCTTTTTGCGCTCTGTACTCGTAACAGCTTGAGCAAAGGACCTCAAACAACTACATGTTTCCCCGGTTGTGTTTAGTCTTAAATCTCCGTTGTTTGCGTTGTCTGTTCTCCTTTCTGTTGTGTGCGTATGTGTATGCGCGCGTGTGTATGGCTTTAGGCGTTAAATCGTTTTGTGTTTGTTCGTTCCTCTGTTGCCCTGGGCGGGGCGGGCTCACAAGTTTTTTTTCCCCCAGAAAATAACGTGTATACTCTGTTTCCAACAAAGAGTTGTCCAATATCGGTGGCCGGCGCCTCTCGGAGGCCGCCGAACGACTTTGTGTTGTCGTGCAACCGTCGCGTACAACCAACAAATGGGCGCCGAGTGTTTCGCACCGGCGCCCGACAAAGCTGCGTAGCCGAAATTGCGTCCCGGCAGCGCACCGATCGCCGATCCGGTGGCCCCGTTAGTTCGGCAACCACAGCAAAATAGCACAGTGTTCCTCCTCAAACCGTGCACAAATCCCATGAGATTCATATCTCAGTAAATTGACAAGACCCCGTGTCGAGGCTGCCACGGCTCGTTTCAACGTATGTCGCGCATACGAACAAACTGTTGCCCGACCAGTTCCAACCCGTTGCTTATCAGATCAACGTCGTCGGACAGTTTGATTATTTTCGGCTTGAAGAACTCGGAGCTCGTGTCGCACGCTTGGATGTAATCGGACAGCACGAAATGATCCTCGATAAGCACCGGCGGTTGGTTCTGGTTCTGTGGCTGCCGATTCCGGGACCGTGGCACTTGATCCGCTGGTTCCATCAGGTTTGAGTGCTTCTTCCGTTGATGTTGCAACAACTTCGCCTACGATACACAACCAATAATCGTTTCCTATCTCATTCTCTCTCTCTCTCTCGAGAAAATTGTTGTAGCGAAGAGTCGTGTCGATACACACCTTGCTAGCGTATTGTTTGTGGCACCATTGACAGCTCTGGGGTGTTGTGGTGATACTACCGACCGTTTGACTAAACGTTGGATTCGGTAGATCCGAGTAATCGGACTCCTTTTGTCTATTACTCGGTGGCAAAGCAGCTCCAGGATGGTTCTTCATGATATGCGCTTTACGTTTGCTGCTGCTTTTGTAGACCTACAAATTATTAGGATAGAACAGCGCCGGTTAAATAGTTAGTAAACCGACTCGCGTCACCGATCAAACCAGTATGGCCAGATAGGGGAAAATTCAGGGGAATGGACGTTCGACACGTGCACGACGGAGACTAAACACGGGTTGTCGAAGAAGTAAGGTGGATAGAGGCGACCTGATCTGACCACACTGGACCAAACGTATCGGACCTTGTCACAATATTGACAGTAATAGTCCCTTGTTTGCCGCAAAATCGGCAGGTTCAATTCTGGCACAGACTCCGGTGCAACGTCGGGATGACGTTTCGCCAAGTGGTTCACGAGCATTCCTCTTCGTTTGAAGCCCACCAGGCATTGATGACATTTGTAAATGAAGCGATTGTAGTCGTTAGGATTCACCTGTTCGTACAACATAGAATAATATAATCAACGAACGCCGTATCACGTATGGAATAGCACGGTACAACGATTAATAAAAGATGCATACCTTCGGAACGAATTTCTTTGTCTGCGTAACCTGCGACATTTGTTCCTCGGTGGCCGTTTGCGAATTGTGCAGCTTGGTCATGTGCTCTTTCAGCTTGTCTTTCCGCTTGAACTGCTTGCCGCAATTGGCGCAGTGAAACTCCCTGTGCAGTGGAAGAAGCCTTTTGCAATACTCGAACGTAACGCGTTTCTACAAGCAGCGCGTGAAGCGCAAAGATTTCGCGGTGTACCTGTGATCGGAATGCTTCAAAAGATGCATCTGCAGTTTGTCGACAGTGGCGAACCGTTTCGCGCAGACCTGACACTTGTGCTTCCTCTCGCAATGATGCGCTCGAATGTGCTTACGGATTACGGAATATTTCAGAAATATTCGTTGGCAGTAAGGACAGCAAAAGGTGCCGTCCTCCTTTTTATGAGTCTCGATGTGATCTTTCAACGTAATGCTCTGGCTGAACAGCTGCCGGCACATGGGGCACTCGAAAACTTGCTTGTTCTCTGAACAAACGGAAATAGACATAAAGATCTTTGGATGCCTTTCGAAAATCTTGTTTGTTCAGAGATTTGAGGCTTTAAATTTGAGATTTAAGGGTTCCAGGTGTAAGCCGTGTCCCCGAGGATTTCTTTTCTCAACGTTTCATCTAACACGCTTCGTCAGGAGGACGAAGACACACGAAAGTAATTCCTCCAGGGCACGGCTTATGCCCGAAAGCCTCAAGGGGGTAGACTCGCTTTCAGGATTGCAAGGGTGCGGGATGCGCCTTCTCAGTAGTGAAAAATGTTAGACAAATGATCAATCTAAGCCGCAGTCACTCTCAAAAGTCACATTTTTACATCGCAAACGCAAGAATAGAGGACTTGGTTAGAGGGCATGTGAGTGTAAGCGTTGGGTATGAGAAAAGTGTGTGTAAAAGCGAAGTGGACAGTGTGGTAAGAGTAGAAATAGAGTAATAGATAATTGTGTAGAAAATTGTAAACGTAAAATAGGACTTTTGAGGGCGACTGCGGCCTAGATTGATCTTTTATCTGGCGCTTTTGATTACTGAAGAACCCCATCTTTGCATTATCGAGAAATGACAAGGCACGTCCCGCACCCTTGCAATCCTGGAAACGAGTCTACAGAACTGTGTCTTGTTTGTCGTCAACGGGGACGCGATTTACCTCGGTGCGTTTTCAAGTGGCAAGACAGCGCCGAATTGTTCATGAATCGTTTGAAGCAAATGTTGCATGGCAGTGGTTTTTGGTCTTCGGCGCCATGCACCAAACAGTGCTGTTGCAACCGTACTTTCGTTGCGAAACGTTTGTAGCACATCGAACATTTGTACGTGGACAACGGGGTCAGTCTCTTCGTCTTCGTCAACGACAACCGTCCGTGTTGTGAGACGTGGCTGACCAGCTCCTTCTGTTTCGGGAATCGAAGCCCGCACTGCGGACAAGCGACGCTCTGAATTTTCGTTTTCACCTTATCCGTGCCGTGGGAAAGACTGTGTAAATTAAGCAACAACGGCTTTCTAAAAATTAGCCCGCAAACCGAACATTTCCACTCTTTCGAATTATTTTGCCTCGAGTTCTCCTTCTCCTTTAAATTTCGCCCGTGGAATACTTTCACCCGGCGAGAATGTTTGTCCTCTAGCCGCGGCCAGGACAACTGACACTTGGATTCTGCAAATTAGAAATTGTTAAAACATTTCTTTCACGAATAGAATACGTTTCTAGTTTACCTTTGTCGTCCTTAGCCTCCTGCACAGGTTTCAACGACGTCAAATTCCTACGAATCGCGTAATCGGTACTAGGGCCAGCCTTCAGCTCTTCTTTCGGTAGAATGTGCCTCGTCGTCAGGAATACTATGCCGTCGCGTTGCTGACAAATGATTAAGTTTTGCTCTTTGTATGTTAATGCAGGCCTGACGAAACGCATCCAATTCGAAGCATCTGTAACACGTCAATCGAATGTTTTCTCTCGATTCTCGGCATTAAGCTTTACGACGTCAAATATCGAATACACACATTCGTTTGAAACGTCTACTTTAAGCAGCTCCTCGTTCTCGGTTTCGTACAGCAACGGCAATTCATTTTTAAACGGAGTACCGTCGTAGGGATACAAGATGCCTTCTATCGGACCGAACTGGGTACGTTTTTGTATGTAACGTTTCGCGAATACTCCGTAGTCTGAACCGCCCGATATGATTTCGGAGCTGGATAGTTTATTTATGGAGAGGTACGATCCTGGCAGTGTTGCTATAGCACGAGACGGTACAGGTTGATCTGCTATGGTGCACACGTTGTGCGATGGACAATTATCTCCGGTACAAACGTCGTCGCTTTCGTCGCAGCCTAACGAAAACGAATAAAACATATTTAGCATATCGCGTGAACGAACTTCGAAGACCGTTGTCTACGTACAGGCATTTTTCTTATCGTTTATGCGCCGCTTGGAGCGTCTGACGCTCTGCTTCTCGTTTTCTTTCTTCTCGTCGGTGTTCAGCAAAACTTCGTTCATCTCCTGATCTTTCGGCTCCACCAGAGTATCCACCTTATTCTCCTTGTTCGAATTCTCCGCGGCAGAAGACAAGGTAGAATCGTCCACGTCGAGATTTTGTGGTTTGAACGAGTTGATAACGTTCATTTGGTCGTCCTGCATCACGAGGAAGTCTCTGCTCAGCGTAAAGTCCGTGCTAGGCATTCCCGTTAGCATCAGCGGGGCTGCTGGTGATTCTAATCCAGAATTAGTCTCTGTGAACGGATTTGAAAATGTTACAGATTATCGAAGACGACGACCACGGGAGATTTACCTTGCATTAAAATCAACTCGCTGCCAACGCTGGAGACCAACTGCTCCTCGTTCTCGTTGGCAACAAAGTCGGGAGTGTTGTCTGTTTGTTGTACATTCTGTGCGTCGATCGGATGAGTCAGCTGAGAGACATAGTTGACGTTGGTTCTCTCATTGGACTCGGGTGGGGATATTAAAGGGGAAGACGGACCTTGCAGAACAACAACAGAATTATGAAAAGGAGATGGCGGAAGCTGTACAGGGGTAGGCGAATACCTAGCTGCCGAACTCATATTGGGGTCAAGAGGACTGACACGATGCTCGAAATCTGAGAGCGGGGAGGTAGCTCTAGGGGAAAAGGAGACCTGGTCGTAAGTTGGAAATAGTCGAGGGTATTCTCTGGACTGATCTTCCACGTACTCCACCTGATCGAACAGAAAATAAGAGTGGACAATTGTTATGTATGTTTTCTAGAGTAAGAGCTTACGTAGAGTAATAACGTGTGTTTACTTACAGTCAAAAATAGTAGCTTGTTGCTCATCTTTTTGGATTGGTCGCACACAGACGAGTGGAGGGAATGATCCGCTGGCCAATTTACCGAGGTGTCGGATACTTTGTCAATGCTTGAAATCTCAAAGGAACTAACAGGGGCCCCCTCAGGAGGGCCCCTTGGATCCATTTTAGTTTACGTGTTGCGCCAGGTATATCGTAACGTCCGTTACCTGCTGAAATCGTACTTTTGAAAACACAACCAGTCCCGCGATCGCGGAACGAATGGGGGCAACGAGATCGGGAGCTCTTTAACCACAATGATCGCATTCGAACGACTTTCGGACAGCTGATAAGCCACGACAATGTTACCGATAATCTCGACAATAACTGGGCAACGGTTTCATGTTTGTCCTAGAAAGAGAACAACTTACCATCCTCAATGCATAAGTTTTCGAAGTCGACGCACTTTTTCTCCTGTCCTGTAATGCACCTGCTGCAGGCACACTGGCTCGTCAACAATCGACGTTATCAGTCTCATTATGCTGCATGAGCACCGCTGCAATGGCGGGAAAACTTTGAATCGACGAACGAGACGCGCAGTATAAACAGACTAACGGAATCACGCATATTTTAATTTTAGAAAATGTAAATTGTGGGCGGTGAAGCGAGAGACAAGTCTGACTTCGGGAATCTACACACTTTGAAGTGCGAGAAAACATTTTTTCGAGCGGGAATGGAAAACCAAACATTTTTGCAATCTACATTCCGAAAGCTGGAGAAGTGCATACAAAAATTTCGTATACCGTTTTTTATAAAAATGGTACACATTTTAAAAAATTGTTGGTTTTCGTACTAGCTGAAACGAAAAAGCGTGCATTGTGCGGTCGATTTCGCAGGGCTAGCCACACGCAACGAACGATGGTGTCCCCTCCGCCCCCTCCCCCTGATTTATGAATGGGGTTGGGGAGGTAGAGCTGCGTGTACAGGGGGTATCTTTCATAACTTTCCTTAACAACGAAACAACAACGCGTCAACAGAAGACCCGCGCATCGTTTCGATACAGATACGTATAGCTATATTTCTCGCTGAGAGAGAGAACGCCGCTTTATTTATTGAAAAATAAATCGGCTATGGCTCGCGCGGGCCAAGTGACCGATCTGATGAACCGGATGATGGAGGTAGACGTTTTCGAGCCGTTGGACAAACTCCGGATGGTACGGGACCAGGAGAGAACGTTTCTCGATCCAAACTTGATCATGGATGCGAGACATCGGATCCTTCGCGAGGATTTATCCGTCTCGCCCACGAAATCCTCGGTTTTCGCGGAGGCGAAGAGGTACGACGCGACGATACGTTTCCTGATGGATAAAACAACGGGTTAAAAGAGATTTTCAAAATCCAGATTATTGGCGCAGGAGGAGGAGACACAGTCGTTTATGAAGAAGCAGCAACGGTTCCTGGAAAGGGAGCTGAGGAGATTCGAGACAGAGGTACTCAGATCCCGGCCGAAGTTCTCGGGCCCTTACACCTGCAAGAAGGGCAGCTTCGCGCCCTCCGACGACGAAGAGTTCTGGGGGGCTTGCAAAAGATCCAGGCGCAAGGTGGGTCCCAGAATCATCGTTCAACACCGCACAGTGGGGCATTTGACCCGAAAAGTCGGGAAAAGCTATTTTAAAATTTAAAATAATACTATTTAAATTATTTCTAAAGTTAATTACTTTTCTATTAAATATGGCCGGGTGCTTCTTTCTTTAGCATCTCTTTATAATTTCAATAATTAATAAATAAAAAATGTGAACCGGTCGGCGGTTAGCGGTTGGAATTAATATAACAGTATTTTTAAAATCTTCTGTTTCCACTGTTTTAAATTAAACCTACCCATTTTTGTTACAAATGAATAAAATCCGCAGTCTACTACGACCCTTAAGCGGATCGTTTCCAAGGAGAGTATGGAAAGGAGTTGCAGCTTTGGAACAATGGACTCGGCACGGAAAGACAGCGACGCGACGACGGAAGTGGATGGCTGTTCGTCGAGGGTGCAGAGGAACGACGGTCCGGAGACGACGGAGCGCGAGTTGTCGCTTGTCGGGAAGATCAAGGTGATGATCACGGACAAGCCCAGCTCTGAGATCGAGCTTCACCGTCGCCTCGGGGTTCTGAAGAAGTGTTTCGACGTTCTGCGGGTGAACACGGAGGAGGAACGCCGGCTGCGGGAGATCAGGACGAAGATCCAAAGTAGCGTGACCTCGAGGTTGATGAGGAAGTACTTCGACGCGTGGAGAACGCACGCGAGAACATCGAAGACGCCAGTGAAGCCTGAGGAGGAGCCGGGAGTCTCGGACGAGCGGAAGATCGAGCTGTTTATAAATGCGATCACGGAGCGTCAGAGGGAATTGATGAAGAGTCAGAAGTCGAGGAGCAGAGAGGACGGTGTGGTCGCGAGAGAGATCACCGGCACGGTCTCGAGGAGGAAGAGCGTCGTTTCAAGGGCCGTCGTGGTCGAGTCGCCGGCCCAGAACCGATTGATCGCTCAGAAACGGATCATAGAGGATCAGAGAGCCAAACTAGCGGAGAAGAACAGAATCATCGAGGAGCTGAGGCTGAAGGAGGCGCAAAAAGAGATCTATATGGCCGGAAGAGAGACGGTCGACATGGCTAAGGAGACGTTGACTCTTTGCGGAAAGATGACGAGGAGGGCGCTGATCCATCTGATGCAACAGGCTGGCTACAGGTAAGGCTACAACATTTGAAGACAAGTAGAATGTTATTTCCTCCAAATTTGGAATTTCATCTACTCAATGTTGTTATAAATGCATAAAGATCTGCAGTCTACTGATAGGGAATCGGTGGTGTTGTCCTCTGTTGCAAGAGACGAAAGTATGACGGTGCCTCACAAAGCACCGGACCCGCCTAAGTTTCTATCGCGGATGGAAGCTCGAGCAGAGGCCAGGCGAGAGAGGATGAGGTTGGCGGATGAGTCCCGCAGGATAAGGCTCGCGGAGCAGAAGAGGCAAGAGGAGGCAGCTCGAGCGGAGGAGGAACAGACGAGGAAGCGATTGCAACAAGAGGTCAGATAGCGCGAGAGAGGGGTCAGATACCGAGAGTGTCGCGAGAGAGCGTTAATTTCACCTAGGTGGATGTTATCAATTTTTTCGCAGGCTGTGGCCGAGGCGAGAAGGCTGCGCCGGGAGCAGGAACAGAACAGGCTCCGGGAGATCGAGAGACAGAAGCGATTGAACAATATCGCGGACCAGTTTCATCGCAGATACCTGCTGCGGCGATACTTGATCGACCCGCTGACCAGTCTCGTCGAGCAGAAGAAGAGCAACGCGAGAAAGGCGGACGATTGGTACAGACGCAGCCTGGTCGGCAGGACGTTCGTGGTCTGGAGAACGGTGACGGAGACCGAGCGTGAAACTAGGATCGCGATCGCGGAGTCCTTTTACCAGAGGAGCTTGGTCATGAGTGCTTTCGGGGAGTGGAAGCGGATGGCGAAGGAGGTCAACTCGAAACACCAAGTCGCCACGGACTTCTGCGACATGAAGCTGTTGGACAGGTACTTCGGATCGTGGCGGACAGTGACTTTGGAACTGAAAGCAGAACGGAAACGCAACGAGGAGTTAGCTGACGGTCATTGCGAGCAGAGGTTGAAAGCGAAGTACTTCCGCACGTGGAGGAAGTATCTCGCGATCGCCGCGGATATCGCGGAATCCGAGAAAAGAAAGGAAGAGTTGAGGCAGCTGGTGCAAACGGTGATACCTGACTTTGATCCCAGACTGAGGAACGTAGCGTTAGAGGACTAACGCTCGAATATGCGAACGTTATCTTCTGTAGTGTAAGAAAACGGTAAACACTCTGTCACGCGTGCGACACTCTTTCTCTTTCCCTTTCGTTTCCCGCTTAGATGTACCATACACAATTGATTGATACAATTTATTGCGATGATCATACAATGGCCGCTTTATCACAGTTACAATGAATATATAAATAATGTGCATAATAGTGAAATAAAAGTTAATCGATACACGCCAACCGAGACCAGCCGTTTTGCATAGTAATGTGCCGTTACGGAGCTCAGAGCGACGGCTTTAGCTGCGAATCGTTTCACTAGTGATCTAACGAAAGATCGAGAATGAGCGTTAAAGGATGTCGATAGAGAGAATTGTGCTTGAACTAATATTGAAGTGTACATTATGATTCACGTACCGCCCCCGTGTGCTCGATGTCGTTCTGGCCTCGTTCAGATCATTGGCATTACTTTGAACGTCCTCCGCGCAACGCAAAGCATCATCCACCGAGAGTACAAAGTAAATTGAATAATCTAGTCTACATTTAACATCTAAGTCTTGCAGCAGAACAATCGGGACACGATTTTCAGCATCCCGTGATCATATTGGCTCCCAGCTTCGAGGAGACGTCGTTCGTTCGATGTTGTGCCAAGGCATATTAACCAGATGTGGTATATCAAATAGAAAAGCACCACAGTGCCAACCAGCAGGCTGTACAGCGCCGAGATGAAGCAGAGAGCAATGCTAGAACAATATGTAAGCTATTATATGTATATTGATCGGGTACTTGAAGCAAACACAGTTGCGAGACACGTTATCTATTCAACTTTTATATTGTCCGAAAGCAAATAAGAGATATTACAATATTTACGACGGGTTCACGCGCGAGTCTCGACAATTATCACTATCTTGCGATTATTGAAGTTTGTGTATTGTAGATCCTCGGTATCTTTCCAGTTTAATTTTGAGAATCTCAATAACGACAAGTATTGTGTTCCCCCCACGAGTATAATCACGCATCCCGTATTATAATTAATTTCAGTAGATTGCGTGCCCTCAATTAAGGGGGACAGATGCTGCGACGATCAAACAAACTAATCATTCTTTCTCACATCGAATCGTCCTTCTACTAAAAATTCGATTTGTATTGCTGGCGCAGTGTTTATCTCCCTGCATAACAGTAAAGAGAAACGCTTACTCCAACTGGTGATACACGTCGCTGCAGTCATCCGGCAAAAGGACAGTACCGATAAGTATGAACGGGTGGCAAACGCTGGTCATGGTTAAATTGGAGCCATAGACAAAAGCCACTGCCGAGAAGAACAGGCAACCCAGATACCATCTCAAGTTGCTCGAGCCTATGCAACAGTCCAGCCTATGGTAGAAAATACATTCGGCATCATTACACAAGATAAAGATCGTTCTCTGTACAAAGCAAGAATATACCATTTACAATGATATTCCCTATTCAGAATGCAAGTCTGACACATTCTACAGTGATGAGCTTTGGGAGGTGCTCTTCTCCTACACGTGACGCAGAGCTCTCCACTGCCTTCTCCTAGCTCCAGACCCTGGGTCAAAGCGCTGTCCTGAGTGGCGGTGTCTGCGTTCAGTTTGCTCTTGTAGCCGCAAACTATGCCTCCCACCACGCAAATAATAAATACTAAATTCTCCTCGGGTAGGATCTCTAGTAACGGTACCACGACGATCTCAAAGATGAGCATTAGCATGACCACGCTGGTGATAGTCCACATCAGAAAGAATTTCGTGCGCAGCAGAAACCTCAGGAAATTGTGGTGCAGATAGTAGACTAGCAAAGGGGTTGTCACGAAGATGATGACAGTCCAGAGGACCGTCTGCGCGGCTATCACTGCCAACGTCGGGACCACGAAGATGGGTATTATGGCATCGACGGAAATTTGCTTGGCACCGGACCTCCAGCCGCAGGGGTTCCGCAGTCTCTCCCACACGGTCATCTCTTACGGATTCTCTGCCGAGCAATTTATACTGTCATGGAGATATTTACACTCCCATGGAGAGTCGCGGGCGCATCAAGGTCGCCGAGGTTAGAAACGGCGTCTACGGAAACACGCGAGGCCACCAGTACGATTTCGGGGGAGTGACTCGCGTGAAAACAGATGGCACCATTCGAGGTGTATTAGGTGTCGTGCTAATTCAATTAACAAATTAGGTGTCTTGTCGGCGACCACGAAAATTTCCTCCGTCAAACGTCAACGTGCACTTGTTTCGATGAAAAATCAATACTCCTCTCTCGTCGAAGATCTTCTCGTGGCAGCGGCGCCGGGTCCCGTTCTCTTCTCGCGAAACACTCGGTTAGGTTAACGATTCGCACCGTGTCATTCGCGTTTGTTGTCTTTCTTCTCATCCGATGGTTCGTCGAGAAGACAAAAGTCTCGCGGAAGTGCTCGGAGACGAGAGCAGGCACTTTGAAAGTGGCGCAAAAATCGCGGCCAGGGTGAGAATAACAAATCCCGTTTCCAGTGCCCAATCGCGATCACCGCGCTACGAACAGTATACGAAGGGAACAATGGTGTCAATGTTGTTATTCTGATTATCTATGAATCGTGACGCAACTTCAGTGATTCTTGCATCGGATCCTGTTCGGACGACACAGTTCAGGTAACGAACGTCCAGTGGGTGAACAGAGTCGGTCTTGTTTCTCGAAAAATCATTGCCATCTTGGTTCAAAGTGTTCCCGTAACCCGTTCCTTTCTCCCGTGCGACCAGGGTTGCCAGAAGTAGGGGAAATATGGCCGTGTAGGGACAACGATAACAGTACACTACCACTCAAAAGTCTGTGGTTGTCAGGAAAAACGCCGCATGTCAAACTTTCAAAAAATCATAGTATAGGATTTACGTATTTACTAGGAAAAGAATCATGAAAATAAATTCGAAAGGCTCAAAAAAATAATGCAATTTACCCGATGTTCTATGTCAAAGCATATATTAGTGATCAATCTCGAAAGTGAAATTATGTGACATGCGGCGTTCTCTCTGACAATCACAGATTAGTATCCGGACAATTGCGAAATGTGTAATATAGACGCACAAAACTTAACTTTAACTTAATCGTCGTTAACAATCGTTAACTTAAAGTAGTGTATAGAAAATTTCTCTGAATTTGCTCTGCACCTTAGAAATGAAACAAAGTGAAACTTGAAATCCTTTCAAACACCGAGACCGTTCCACTGGATTCCGTATTTGTGGATAGAAATTACATTATTGAGTTTTCATTATATATAATTTGTACATAAAAATAAATTCTATTATGCTATGAGATACACACAATATACATAATTATTATTTATTATTAGTATTTGTATCAAAAAATGCTCTCAATTCGCTCTGCACCTTAGAAATGAAACAAAGTGAAACTTGAAATCCTTTCAAGCATCGAGACCGTTCTACTAGTAGAAATCTAGCTAGATTTCGTATTTGTGGATAGAAATGATATTATTGCATTTTCATTATATAATTTGTACATAAAAATAAATTCTATTGTGCTATGATACCACGATATACATAATAATAATAATTACAAGTGACAAAATTGTTCTAAATATTTTTCCTAGTAACTTGAACTACTTTCTGTAGAAAAAAAGGAAGTATCCGGATGATTTTGAGCGGTAGTGTACATATCAGCAATTACAAAATGTGATGCAGTTTGCCGCAAAAGCAGAATCACGTTCACAGCTACGGTGATTAGAACTCCTTCGTGATCAAGGAAAAGAAAATTTCTGTTTATTTAAATGCTTGAATGTTCACAACGCGTACACGTTTATATTCAGTGGATTCTAATTCTAACTCGCTGTTACACGACAAGAGGTTAACTGTTAATATATTTGTAAGTTTTGACATAGGTAGATTTTAACTGAAGACGTTAGATATTTCATAAGAGAGTAGTAAAGACCGATTTTAGTCACTATTTTAGATGTTTAAGTAATTTTTATGCTTTGCTATTACACATTTCGTAAGTGTCCGGATACTTTTGAGCGGTAGTGTATATACGCTTTTAGATTTTCATCGTTTGAATATTCGCGCCGCATCAATTTCTCGTCGGCTTCGCGTACGATGGTCGCGCACGCCGCGACAGTGGCGGGAATCGTTCAAACAAGTTCAAAGCGTGGTCGATTCGTGCGCCCGGAGAAAATGTGTTAACAGAAGCAGAAAAAAGCGTGTATCTTAATAATCAGCCGCGTAACGAGAGGACCGAAGGTCAGCCATTATCTGGGCTTGCTGTTTGTCGCGAGGACTGCTCGTTCTCGATCGTTACTGGAAAAGAAGAGAAAAGATCGAACAGACTAACAATAAGCAGGCGCCACTCTCGCGCCTTTTTCTCCCGATCGCATCGATTAATCGATCGCGTAATCGGAGGACGATTTTTGGAGTCGTTCGAATGTCGAGACGATTGTTCGATTCGAACTGAAAAATCAAGGCCATGATAACGAGATTGACAATACTACTTTGACGAAATGCAACAATCATGGTGTCCACGGAACATGTGAGGTGTTGTGTGTATGTAAACAATGCGATGCGTTCGTCTATCTATTGTACAGGGTGTCGCAAAATTGTTGAACCTTGAAAGGTGTGGTTTCTTAGGTTATGTGAAGTAATTTTCTCCTTAGCGAAATTGCATCGATTTTGTCGAGGTCATTAACGAAAAACAAGGACCAATCAGAGCGCAGCTAGTGCAGAGGGATTCCGGCTCGGCCAATGCCAACGCCACGGTTAGCGGGGCCTGTGCTCTGATTGGTCCGCGTTTTTCGTTAATAACTCCATAACGAAGCCGCGGAGAACATTTTCGCAAAGGAAAAAGTTACTTCAAATAACCTAAGGAATCACCTTTTTCAAGGTTCTCGGATATTTTTGTCGATTATACACAGCTTGTGGAAGTCTATAACTCAAATAACTTGCAATTCTTTCATTCACAATTTTAATATCATTAATATTCACAATATAATATAAAAATATCCCTATTCCACCGCATCAGCGGATACGTATAAGTATAATCGTGTAAGCAATTAACACTTTATCTACCGGTAGTCTATTAATAGGATTTTCAATAATTGTGCTGTACCAAATGGAAGCTTGAAAATCTTCATTAAAATTTGTTGGTTTATGATTAAATTTACTGTTGCTATTAAAGGATTCTTTTAAAGAATCCTCAGCTATGGACCATTGACTTTCAGCAGTTATGGAATAATCACTGGTAGATAATGTGTTAAGAAGTAGAAGTGAACAATAAAGGGTTCAAAGGATTGAAGTAATCCAATTATCGAATCGAATGCGATCGGGGCAGAACGGATAGATACACTCGTGAGAATCTCGGCAACAAACATCGTGCGAACAATAACAAATTCTGTATCGACCACTCGGTAAAGATCGCAATTGTCTGTACGTACCCGTCGCACGGCGTGTACATCTGCGGTTGCAAGGAAAACGCCGCATGTCACAATTCTAAAAAATTCGAGTTTACGCACTAATTGAGCTCTATAATATAGGATTTACGTATTTACCAGAAAAAAGTCATGGAAACAAATTCGACAGACTCCGAAAAAGTAATGCAGTTTAACCGATTTCCTATGTCGAAGAAGCATTAGTGATGAAAACCTCGAAAGTGAAAGTATGTGACATGCGGCGTTCTTCCTGACAACCACAGACATATTCTTGCGAATTTTCTCGGCTGGTTCGTCGACACTCGATCGGACAACACTTGAAGGGAATCGATGCGAACACTTTTCCGTTTTCACGCGATCCTGTTTATCTTGCCCGCACGTTACAGTCTACTTCTCCTTTTCCCAGTTGCGAGCGCGAGGAACGCCGGGACAACACACATCTTCGCGGTTTTTCGCGAGCGCGCGCAGAACGAGAAGCAGCGAAATCATTATCGAGAGAGGCTAATTAAAGAAACACAATGGAGCAGAGAAACGTCCATTAAGATAATCGCGGTGGCACACAACAACGACCGAGCACTGTGGTACGAGTCAAAGATTGATCGACAATTACGGCCGGAGAGCGCGCGACCACCGTTCCGCCGCTTCAAACTGAATGTTTCCAATTGTTTGCACGTGTTCAAGCCACGTTATCGGTTGTTTGTCAGAGCCACGGCTCATTAGAAGAGAGAGAGAGAGAGGGAGACAGTTGGGGCACGAATGACCGATAATTAGAAATCACGGCCGGCACCCTGTCCGTTCCGCGAACACCGGGAAATTCGCGAAACAACACGCTCACCGGGTAAAACTTCCGTTCTTATTCTGTACCCCTCGGCTACATTACTTTATTATAAATTAATTTCGTACACCACCACCTTTTTCAGGGCCCCGCGAACCGAAAACTATCTTCTTCGTCCACCAAAATCGATTCTGATAGAATTTAATGAACTCTTCGAGGTCCACAGGAAAGGAGTGGTGGACGCAAATTTATAAAAAGTTCAGTTTGCAAAATCTGTATTACGAAATAACCGAGAGCGATCGTTCTCGAAACTGCAGGGGCTCCGTGGTTCTATGATTTTTTTATTTATGAATGAACCCTTCGAGAAAGGGGAGGGGGATGTTTTGCAAAAGGTTCAGTTTCTGCAAGGGCGAGATTGCAAAATCTGTATCGCGAAATGCTAGTCGAAATAATCGAGAGCGATCCTTCTCGAAATTGCAGGGGGTTTGTGGTTTTCTAATTTGTCCATTTATGAATGAACCCTTCAACGCCCACGAGAAAGTGGTGGGAGATGTAAATTTGCAGAAAGTCCAGTTTGTGCAAGCGTGAGCTTGCAAAATCTGTATCGCGAAATGCTAGTCAATATTCTGAGTTATTACCGAGAGCTATTGTTCTCGAGATTGCAGGGGGTTCGTGGTTTATTTAGGGGGACGCGCAGCGACACCCATGCGCGTGATAAAACGGTGGTCGCTAATCAGCACTAACTCGGTAATAACGCCTCTGGTTACGAAACCGAATGAAATCGAAATTATTATGCATTAAGCCGGTTTACCCTTGTTAAGTCACGCCCTATAGTGTGTCCCACGTGATTCTGGGGCGTCATTAAAAATTGCTGTACCATTATTTAAAATATTGTTTACATTATATTAGATATGTTGGTATCTAATCAATTATTAAACATTGAAGTTCTGTATGAGGTACTATATCAATTTCGTATCCACGAAAATTAATTAATCATTGAGAATGCGAATATTCTAGGCCGGAAGAAATGTTTAATTTCCGAGTTAAAAAAAAACTCCGAGTGCAGAGGGTTTAGCATATTGGAAATAATGTTTTTCTATGAAACAACAACCCTTTGAAACATCGAATATTTTCCATATTATTCATGTAATCATGTATATCTAGAAAAGTCCCTTTCCAGGGCGCTTGAAACTGTCGGCCGATTTCGCAGACATGTTACCAACAAAAAAAGAAATGTTGCCAACAAAAATTTCTGTATAAACAACGTCCGTTACCTCGATCTATTAAGTTAACACCGGCGTTGCGGTCACCAGTGATTATCGCCGTGTCAACGTAGAAGTTGAAATGACGCTAAAGTCGAATTTTTCCCACAGAGAAAGGAGTCCATTGTGCGAGGGTCTACGTGACCATAGTCACGGTATCACTGACTAACCGTCTACCTGTCGAGGCAACCACAGAAGCGATTACACCCTAGGGGTGCGGGGTACTTGTTATCTATGGGGGCCGGTTAGCTCTCGGAGGATTTCGGCGTTTGCTCTCTGTGCGGGCGTGAATCATAAAAGCTTCCGTCGAGGAAGGAAGCGGATTGGAGGACCGGTGCGAGCCGCGGGGGCTCGTCTGTCCCCTTCCTCCAGGGAATCCCGATGCCGAAGAGTCATCGCGATCATCAGCCGGCAGTCGAAGTAGCAGTCGTTCGTTGCCGCGTGCCCCGTATCTCTCGGCGCTCTTGAAGCGACCAGAAGTCGAGTAAACATAAGTGGCGCGTCAATCGTCTCGACAAAAATAGTGTCCCCTTGTATTCGAGGACCAGGATATCCGGTGATTTGATGGCGTTGCGGCCATCCGGAGGATCCTCTCTCGGGTCCGGAGCCCAGAGCGGAACAGCTTCGCCTTAGCCGGGTCGCTGTCGTTCACCTGTTCACCTATCGGCTACCGTTCGGGCTGTTCTTCTTCGGAGGCTAGCTTCAGAGGATCTAGTCATCTAGGATCAATGACCACTCTCGCGAGTCGTGGTAAAAAAGTCCTGCTAGAAGACACACTCGTAAATCACTGTCGCTTGACTCGGAACGATAGCCGATCACTCCGAGGGGTCGTGATCTCTCTCCACCGAGTTACAGACGGTCTCGAACGTGCGAGATACGATGCGGTAGCGGGAGCAGTATCCACGGAGGGCATTGGCAGCGACTGTGGTCCTTCCCGGTGGACCGGGTTGGGATCGTGATCGGTGATCTTGGTCGGTTACGGACCTCGATCGAGGAAAAAAGAACGACGTTCGTCGCCCGTATCGAGAGAAAGAGAGGAAGAGGGACAGTGATAAGGGAGGCTGTCGTTTTGTGGCGACGGAGGAAGAGGCTGATAAGACTCGCGTAGAGACTGCGGAGACCCGGGCTACTTCTGTTGCGTGACAACGACAACACCGACCGACGAATTGTGTCAGTCTGTTCCTCAGTGGTGTTTCGCCGCGGTAGCCGCCACGATGATGACGATGATTATGGTAACCTGGGGTTACTGATCCCTCTCCTCCTCGGCCCCTCTCTCTCTCTCTCTCTCTCTCTCACTCTCTCGTTCACCACGACGATCGCGAGCCGTGTGGAGGCTTGCGGGCTTCCTTCCCGCGAACAACGCTGGAAAACTGGTCTCCGCCGCGGACTCGTGGGGATGTTATGTAAGCAGCATGTATGCAGTCGAGAAAGAGACGCACATGCACCAGCGATCGTGGTAACACGCAAATTCTTGCTCGCCGTGCGAGAAAAGGAGGAGCTTCTGTTCCCGTGTCTCGTTTGACGAGAGCCCGTCGATGCGGAGGAGATCCGGAGACTCGGGGAGGATCGGCTTCTTCGTTGTCTGTCAGTCGCGGAGAGGATCGCGCGTCTGAGACCCCGTTTTCCGAAGCGTCTCTCTCTCTCTCTCTCTTGCTCGCTCTATTTTTTTTTTCCTCTCGATCGAAGATCGATACGGAGCACGGTCGTCTGCATAAAGGTCTACGATCGTTTCAGGTGATCGGATTACGTGCGCCGCCGGTCGCACAGCTCCTCGCAACCTGGCCGAGGACACCCTGTGCCGGTGGTCCAGCTTCGACGAGCTTATGAGCTATGAGGAGGACGCCAGGCCGAGGACCGAGGACAGGGAGGAGGACGACGACAAAGAGTACGAGGATCGTCCCGGCATGTCTTCGGCCTCGACCAACAGGCTGCAGATCTTCTGGGATCATTTCATACACGCCGAGCCACAGAGCTACGAGGTACACTATTCAGATGCACCCCGACTCATCTCGACCACCTTCAGTTTTCATCGACCACACCGGGCATTTATTAACCCGTGGTGCGGCGAACAGTAGGCCATACTGATGAATTACGTGTCGCGGAATCAAAGAACTTTCCATAGAAATTAGATAGAGCGATACTAAACCCACCAGCACCGGTCGAACGACCGGCTTCAGATTTTTATTTCGCGATTATTGAAATTATAAAGATGCTTTCGCGGTAAATGATTCAATGAATATATTCAAGAGCGCAGATATTGTAATATGAACCGCACAAAGTTCAAATAAATTTAATCTTGTTATTTTTATAAGACCGGCTACTTTTAAAGCTCGGTTGGTTTAGTGTTAAATTTCCCATATTCCGCAATATTTCAGCTTTAAGTTAAAGAAGAAATCATCGCTCTATTTCTATCGAAAGTTCTCTGATATTGACGCAGAACTCATCACAGTTTGGCCCGCTGTGCGGCGTTCGCTCGGATTATGTTCAGATACCTTTGAGTTTCTATTTTTAGACTAATCAATGAATAGTTATTTAGTGGCCTGGTGGAAGGTTAGTGTAAAATATAAAAAACAATATGTTTGAATTGTTCTATTGTTCAAGAGACGTGTTTTTCTCATAAATGAAGCTCACAATGAAAGTGAGAGTCATGAACAAAATTCACGAAACTGTTCGCCTTCAAAAAACGCATTCAAGTAATGTCGAACGCGACGAAACACAAAGAGTGTCTAAGCCAGATGCTGGTAGCGATAGGATTCCCAATAATCGTGTTGTAACGAAAGCTTAGACGTGCTTTACATAATAATCCGAAGCGGAATTGGAGTAGAAGGATCTATCGAAAGATCCCCACGGTAAACTAATTCTTCTGAAAGATATCCAAGTGGTCGGCACTTTTGAAAAAAGTATTTGAAAGAGAGGACGACTGTAGCAGATAGATGGATGATAGAAATTCTTCTGTTTCTAGATGTTTCCTCGGACGGCGATTTTCCTTCTCGCTAGGAAGGATCCCCGGCTTCAAGTAACATTGCCTTTGCCTTGGCGGTCCTTTCTCCTCGAGGAGGAAGGACTTCCAGTCGATTCTCGTTCCCGATGCGATTCTACTCGTGGCGTCTTTGACTAGGTCCGGTCTGCCGCGGCGTTTCGTAATCGCGATCAATCATTATGCCGCCTCCCCCGCGGTTTAAACGACGCTGTTTAGCCTCGCTCGACGTCACGTCGGGATGACATACAAGTTCCGCGCGGTTGTTAGCGTCGCCGATACTTGGCAGGTAGATAACACACACGGCGCGTGATCTCTCTGTCTCGTGGAACGTAAACAATATCGATTTCTCCGTGCGTGGTCGTACGTAGAGAACACCGGCGCACAATGGACCAGCATTGATGAAACCAGAATCGAGCATCCATGACAAAGATTAGTAGGTGGAGATTGATAGATTCAGTGCAACCATTAGGAGAATTTACAACGGAACACTAAAGGACTTCCATGAAGCAGCGTAGATGCAAAATAAAATCCAAGCCGGCCACACAACGAGCACGTCTGCACACAGTTCTTAACAGCGCTAGCATAATCTACGATCAACAAGGCTCCCGCGATTGTTTCCGTTGTGAATCATGAGTTTGCACGGACGCACCGTGGGGTATTTACCCGGAAAGTCGGAAAAAGTCGATATCAAAATTTTGCGTATATCTTCGATATTGTTTTATTTATTCGTACAAATTTTATAGCGCGCTTTGCGTTCCTAAACGGTCTGTGAAACGGCGTTCATTAATTAGCGATTTTCAAGTGTTGTAAGGAAATTGCGTAAATTCTTAAATTGCAAACGATTTCATTTCGTTACCATCCAAATTAGTGGTTATTAATATTTGAACATAATCAATAATTCCGTAAATTTTTTCACGATTATAAAACTTCACGATGACCGATCATGTCCACGATCGACGAGATCGCTCGACCCTGATTTGCCTGATTTTTCGCACGTACATCCAGCACGTGAATACTCAAATGATCTCAACTGTCTCTAATCGCAACGGCGATTATCGAGCTCGCGTTAATCTCTGTCCAACGATTTACCGATTCCGAATTAACAGTAGGGGTTCGGCTTTTGATGACACGGATCGGGTTAACCCGATAATCTATGGCATTCAAGAAGCCAAAACTTCCGGGTACCCGAGTATCGCGATTTTTCGGGTCCGGGAAAAATACTGGGGGTGAGCGGGTACCAGCAAATTCATTACTTATGTTACTCATTACTAATATTTCCAAGAATAGTGCTGTACCAAACGGAAGCTTAGAAATCCGTAGAACGGCTTGTTATTTTCGTCACATCGTTTCATCATGCGTCTCTCCGATATCTCTGTTTTGTTCGGGACCGGCGAATTTCGGGGCTCGTCGAAAAAACGCGTCGAATTATTTATACACACCACGATTGCGGTAATTAGCAGCCCGTTAACGTTATCGTGTCGACGATAAATCCGTCTTCCGAGACGTTCGATTCGCGACGAATGACGCACGAGTAATTAATTGGTGTGTATCTTCTCTGTTTCAGAAATCATCCTGGCTGGACGTGTTCCTCGCCGAGCTGCTCGCTCAAGTCAAAGAAGGCCGTGACGTGAAAGATGCCCTATCGTTTTGGTAAGATCGCGTGATCCACGGACCGATATGACGAGTCCGATAACCACCGCACGCGTTCGATTCTGTCGGGAGATCTTGGCGCCTACTGGATTACCGGGGAAAAGAGTGGAAAACTATCTTTTTTTGGTGTTCAACTTGGAATCGAACTGGAAATCCCTCGTTCACAGTATTTTCTTTCGGGGAATCGCAAACTGCGCGGCGACAAACCGGAGAAAACGGTCAGGCGTTTTTACGACTCGGTCACGACGATCACTGACCGCAGAAAATCCGATCCCGATACGCGATCTCCTAGCGTTCGATCGTTGGCTCTAGAGCTGCGGTCACTTTCTCACACGTGCACTCGGCGGCGGCTGCACAGATAATTTTTTTGAACGAATTGTTTCTTGTGATAGAATACCAGTGTCCACTGGTCCTTGGCTGTAGGCTCTAGACTCGGTACAGACTCAAATATAAATTGCATCATTTTAACGCTAACCTACCGAACAGCAAAAGCGATTCAAATGGTTTAGCTTATAAAAATGACAATTATAAAAATAACTCTACTTATTTCGCTTCTATTGTTTGATTCTTCGAATCAATTTCCATGTAAACAACTTTGTAATTTCAATCATTGTAAAAGGAATAGTAGAATTAGTGTTAAGTGCGCGTCAGGCTGCAGATTTGCTGTAGCCAGGACGTTAGATAGGGCCATGAGTGGACCAATAGTCTGTACCGAGGCTTGGTCTCCTAAACTGTGACACATTAGATAGTATTGAATCCAAAAAACAGTTTCCTATCTTAGAAATTTAACTTACTAGTTTTTCGAACGTTCCGCATATCTTTTATCATGACGATTCGTCTATCAAACTCGTACAAATTCTATTTATAATACACTATATATAATTATTAATTCTATCGGATCATAATTTTTATCGCGAAGGAAGATAAAGCAGAGTGAAAGTGGCCTCATGCCTGCTGACGTGCTTTCTACCAAACAAAATCTCGAGATCTCTAGTGAAGCGTTCGGATAAAGGAGTCCTCATAGGTGAAAACGATTAGGTAGATGTATCACGCACGTTTCAGGGCTGCGTTGTGTACGATGAGCTAAATATAACTTCCAGATTTGCTACGTATACCGATCGACAGCGACACGTAAATTACTAAATCTCGAAACTTCAACTGTTCGCAGTCCACAAGTTCCCGGCTGTCGAATCTGAAATGTTCGCACGGTGTCACAGTTTAGGGGCTCGTTGTGCAAACCTAAGCGGAATCGGCGTAGAACCAAGGACCAGCCGACTGTGCACCTTGTATCCAAAGTATTCCGGCGCAGTAGTCGTCCGTTGTGACGCGCGTAGAATCGATTTTCGTCACTCGCGATCCCACGTAGAAAACTTCCTCCGAAGATATCGCGTGTTCCACTGAAAACAAGATTGCGTACCGACGCGCGCGGGAGGGTGTGTTCAGACAATAAGCTTATCTGGTTCGCGATAAGGGAACTTTTTCTCATCGGATAAGATCGATTTGTATAAAAGACGTAGACCATGGAAATACCCATTCTAGTTCGGTCGGCGGAGGTGGAGTGTCGACCCTGATCGCCTGCGAATTGCTGTCGGACGTGTACGAGCTGTGCGCGAAGAGGATCGACGAGAACGACCTGGTCAGCTTGAGGAGGTACCTTTCGCAGGATCGTGGTTGGCGTTGTCTCGCGATACTACACTTGCTGGGAGTCCGAGGTCTTTCCTGCGGCAGGGAGCTGGTGGCTTTGCTGGTCGCCCTGTACCCGGTCGCCCTCGAAGAGGACTCCAAGAACTCGAAGAACGCGAAGAACTCGAGCGACGCCACGTCGAACCCCTATGTGAAGTTCCACTGCAACGACGACACCGTCGATACCGTCGAGATAGTACCCCACGCGAAGCGCAAGCAGGGCAGGTGCGTCAGCGGCAGATTATTTTCGAGAGAGAGAGAAAGAGAGAGAGATAGAGGTCGAAGACAGACGCTATTTCGCTCTCAATGACCTCTTAACAATTTTATAACAATTTTCAACGGTTATCAATTTTTTCAAACATATTGTCGAACGTACTTCTTGTAAATAGGCTAATCTTCCTGTTGCTCCTAACGCAGCAGCTGTTCGTTTAAATAATTCGCTAGTAATTTAATGACGATTTTGATACTCCGGGTTGAGATACACCCTGGCTCCGTCGTCAGAAGACCAACAAGCTTCTCGACAATTGTGCTGTACGAAGCTTAACATTTTTTGGACACAAAGCCTAAACGGAATTATAGAATTACGTTCATTAGAAAAGCTCATCATTGGACTGCGGATCTCCATGCAAAATAAAAATTGTCTGCATGAATTGCAAGAAATAGAAGCCACATTGAATTTTATTTCTTCTATTTTGCTATAAATGCATAAAGATCCGCAGCCTACTCATCATGTTCGATGGTGATGTTGAATCATTACTTGACAACAACGACACCGTCTACCACGAAGATGAACAGCAGGTGTATTCAAATGTTGAAATAATCTGAAAACAAAACTGTCCAGCAGGTCTATCCGGAACGGTGTCTGCCACGAGGGCAATGCGTCGTCGAGGAGAAGAGCCGGCCGCAGACAGAGCGTGGGCGGCAAGGTGCCGTTGCACCCAAAGCAAAGATCGGTCGGGATGTTCGAGACGCGGAAGAACACGCCGGAGACCGCGAGCAGCGAGTCCGAGCTGCTGACAGACGGTATCGACCAGGCGCGGTCGCTGACCCTGAAGATCCGGCTGAATCCGATGGACTTCGAGTACTTCACATCGGTGGTGCGCAGCGACGAGGAGCAGAAATGGCAGGCGGCGTTGTACGAGTTGCCGACCCGGCCGGCGAAGAAGACGCCGCGGGATTACACGGACGAGAGGATCAAGAGCGTGTTGGACGCGAGGATCAGCAACTTCGAGACGAGCTTGCTGATCATCCAGCTGCTGCAGGGATTGAGAGACTACGACACACCAGCGGAACAGACACCGGCGGTACAGGTGTTGAAGTTCGCGTTGGACACGTTATGGTCGCTTCAGTTCGGGATCGACGGCGCCGCGCAAACCGGGACCGAATGCGCCACGCTGAAAGCAGCGGCTGCTAGATTGATGCTGACGGCGTTGGAACGGGTGCTGAGAGCCAACGAGCCGACCACCACCGTCATCCACAACGGGCTGCTGCCGATGACGCTCAGGTTGCTAGAGGACGCCTGCGGTAAACCGGTGAACGTGTTGTCACCGGAGGAGGGCTCGCTGCTGCAGGAGTTCATCTTCGCGACCATCTACGGGATCGTGACGTTCCTGTACTGCCTGCTGCACCAGCAGGGCGCCGCAACCGCCGCGGAGAAGCTCTCCGACTTCCTCGAGCTGTTTCAGCTGTTCACGGAGAGCCAGGACGGTAAGCTCGTCGAGAGAACGATCCTGGCGATCGTCGAGCTACCGAGCATCGACGCGGCCAAGTCGATCGCCCGCGCCAGGAAGGTTATCGACATGATAGGTGCGTTGACCAGTGGCCTGAAATCCGTCAGACGCGACATATCGCACGCGGCCAGCTGCAACAGGGCCAAGCACAGATCATGCGCGAACAACAACTTGACAAGTCATCACCACACCGACGTGTTCGGAGCCCCGTACGCCGAGACCGTGATCGTTGGCACCGTCGCGAAACAGGCATGCTGTATATCCTCTCTGTTCATGACGCTGACGAATCTCCTCAAGGACTCGCACCCGTTCGCCAGCGAGCTGCAGGTCCGGATGATCAAGGTGTGCACCGCAGCGGGTACTTGTTGCTGTTTCCCGCCGAGAACACTCTTGTCCAGCGTCGCCTCTCTGCTCAAGAGACACGATCCAGCCACCTACGCGCCCGCGGTCGCGCTTCTCGAGCGTACCTTCTTCAAGGAGCTGGCCGCTTATTCAGAGTCTAACCTCTGCTCCACATGCGACAGGCCCAACACCTACTCCTGGGACTTCCTGCAGGTACGCGGAGATCTTTGCCTTTTTATCTAGAGCAGGCCTGGACAACATTGGCTCGCGGAACAGATATGGCTACTTCTTCTCTTCGTATGCTTGGCGAGTCAGTCGCCACGACGTCCACTCCGAGTTTTCCTTCCGCACGAGCCCGAAGAGGAGAAGCAGCAACATCTGTTCCGCGAGCCAACGTTGCCCGATCTAGAGTTTACTTCAGATAGCTTGATCGAAATTTGTATAACTCAGGTGTACGGGGACCTATTGACCACGGACGAGCCGAGGCTCTGCTACGTGGTGATGGCCCATCTTCTGAAGATCGGGTCTGGCTCCAGGTTCCACGTGAGGCGGGAACTATTGAGGACGGTATTCCACCCGACGTTCCTCAAGGCGAAGCGATGCTACGCGGCCGACAGGAGCAACGCGACCGCCAAGTTCCTCGTGCAGTCCTGCCTCTCCGCGATCTCCTGCCTGATCGTGAACACGCAGATATGCGAGTGGTTCACGGAAGCGAACGGATTGGAGGAGGCGTTGACACTGCTGCCGGACACCACGTTCACCAGGAGCGTGTACGCGCTCCTCGAGGTCACAGTGATCATCGAGATCTGGCGGACAACAAGATCCTCCGGAGGAGTCTCCTGTCCCGAAACTTCTTCGTCGGGGAGGTCCGCGTTGAAGTCGCTGCTCGAATCCCTCGAGAGCGAGACGACGGAGCTGCTGCGAGCTCTGGAGGCTGTGGATCGTCATCAGAGTCCCGACGGAGATCGAGAAGAATCGACGAACGCAGGAGACCATGCTCCGAAACAGAAACTCGGGACAACGGAAGCACAAGATCGCCCCGAGGTCGAGAACGACAACGCGGATCCGTACAGGAAACTGAATCTGTACCAGGCCAGCGCTGTGTGGAGAGCCGCAGCCGGAGTGACGTTGAACAGCCCGAAATTCCGCGCGGAATTGTCGTCGCATCCCCTATCAGAGATGTCTCTGCGGCTGTTCAGAACGTTGGCCGTGCGCATCGCCACGGACAGTATTACAGGTGCGTATATTCTGGAGCCGCTACGATCCGCATCGGTATCTGGATTACTAACACGCTTTTCTTTCGACCCCGCTTTCAGATACGAACAAATCAGCGCACAGACTCTTCGAGGCTCTGCTCACGTGCTGCCTGACGGCCCCGTTGTGTAAGTAACAGCTTCGTTTTATATAACGACAGCGTGAATCAGAATGCGCGTCTCTGCTAGCGCGCGTACGTCCGTGCAGCAGCTGCGGATTATAATCCCCAATAAGCTTCGCTCGCCCGCGAAAACAGTTTCTGGAACACTTGACGACTCCGTCGATTTTAGATCCTCCTCTTCTCGTAGAAAATCGCCGGAGTAATTTATTCGTCAGCATAAGTTTCGCGGTAACAAGAAGTGAGCGTGTGTTGTTCGTCGGCGCAGGTGGCTGCGACGTGGTCATGGAGCTGGGAAGAGCGCTGACCGAGATAGGCGTTCAGTTGCGCCGCGGACTGGCCGTGGTCGTCGAAGCCCTGCTCAAAGTCTCGTTGCTGAAGCCCGCCCAGGAGGAAACGATACCGCAGTACACTCGACCCAGAGTGCGTTGCTTTGTATACATCTGTGTTTGTTAGGAAGAACGCCGCATATCGCATACTTTCAGTTTCGAGATCCGTTTAAAGTTTTGATTATTAATTCTTTGACATAGGACATCGGTTAAATTTTTCTGGTAACTACGTAAATAAATCTAAACGTCAGTACGTGCAGTATAAAACTAACGTAAGTAAATCTGTCTAAGAACAAATTTTTGAAATTGTGACATGCAGCGTTCTTCCTGACAACCACAGCATAATCATTGCGATAATCGAGCCGGCGCGCTTGATCAATCGATTCGAAGCGGTAGAAAGAACCGACGCGAAGTTTTAGAAAAAAGTCGATCGGTGATATGAAGGAATTTGATTATAAATCCGCTAGAACTATGGAAACTTTGAATAGGCTCTATCTGAGCGATCGCTGACGTTCGAGATTGCGATAAACTGAATAAATGAAGTATATCGCTGGTGATCTTCAACGTCAGCGATCGCCCAGATAGAAAAAACTTCTTGCTCTACAAGCTTAAGTTTGTTGCTAGTGGACCCGCACCTTTAGAATCGTCTACCGGTTGAAATGCGTTGATCAGCGTTAGGCCCTAAATCTTTCGGTTCGACTGATCTTGTTACCCGCTGCAGTTGCTGACCATGACGTTGGACGCGATGCCGGATTGCGCTGCGGACGACAGTAGCACGGGGGAGTATGTGACCGCGGATGACGGGTACGAAGCGGACATCGAGGTACCTGGCAGGAGTCCTCGGGCCAACACAGTGAAAAGAAGCAACTCCTTGGGACCGGTGGTCGAGGCCAGAGGGAACGCGAACGCTCACCCGGCTCTGTGTTCGCTGGCGGTCGACTTGTTGATCCACTTCAGCGAACAGTGAGTTCTCGAGGCATCGAAAGGAAAGAGATCACGTGAGAAATTCCATTGATGTCCTTGGAAATTCCGCAGGGGCTTGGACGTCGAAAGAGCAGCCATCGTGACCGGAGGATTGAGGAAGGTCGCGGCCACTTGCAGAGAGAGCGCCTCCAGTTGCGCAGCCCTAGCGGGTTCAGGAGTGATCACAAAGCTGCTGAATGGTTTCCGGGACATATTTGCCAACAGAGATGCTCGACATCAAGGTACTATATCATTTATACGTATTATTTGGTCTCTGGGGAGGTTCCGATTCCATAATACTATAGTCTATGAGCCAGTGGAGCACCAGCGTCGTTCTGTACTACATCTGTGCACAGCCCGTTGACGTAGACCTCTCTATTGTTATCATTAAAATTGCTAAATGCGTTTCAGACTTGCAACATGCGGTACTCGAGGTGTTCACATTGTTGGCGACGCAGACGATTTCGCAATCGGAGCTGGTGGCGTACCTGTCTCTGTTCAAAGTCGACGCGCCTCCTCTGTTGTCGCTGCTCGAATCGCTTTTCCATCTGGTTGTGGCTGCCCGGCCGCAGCCGAACTTTATCCTCTCGTTTCCCGTGCTGGTCGAGACGAAGGAGTCGCCGAAGACTCAGTCGGAGGAGTACAAGAACACGGAGAAGGCAGAGAATCTCGTGAGGAACTTCCGGGAGGGACACCTCGCTTCCGGCGTTTGCAGCCCGTGGTCCGTTCATGCGTCCTGTTTGCCGATCGGTCCTGAACTATCCTGGCCGGTCTGGTTGCACGGTTGCTCGGCCTCCATGTGGCTGAGGGTGGAGAGAGGATCGGCCGCGTCCGCGAAAGGGACGGTGATCAGCGTGCCCCCTTTGCTCGACTCGGACAACGACAGCTTGTCCGACTGGGGCGTCTTGTCCGACAACTGGAGCCGCGAAGGTTGGTCTACCAATCTGCTCGATCATTCGCGATTAGAATATACAAGAATATAGTGTATCCCGTACTAAACTATGCAAGAATACCGGCGCACAATGGGACAAAATTCATGTCTCTGTTAATTATACATTATTAATTACAAACAGAACGGTTACGGAAGTCGTAAGAATTTCAGCTTGCAAAACGACCTAGTTTCAACCTATTTCTATTTTATAGAAACGGCCCACTGTGCGCCGGGTCGTCTTCGTGCCACGCCGGATGCTTGATTTGCTCGTGTACGCCTGACATATAAGTGTGATGTTTTTCTATTTAACGCATTCTCCTCGAATTATCTTGGAAAGACCAATCGTCTGATATTTTCTCCGGTACGTCAGTCGTAGCAGGTTCGTCGTCACCGCCCACGCCGACGTCGATCATACACCTGGTATCGATCTCCGCGTTCGAGTCTCTGGTTCTAGAGACCTGGCTGGATCTTCGATCAGGTAATCGTAATATAATAAATCGTAATACGTATAATAAAAAAAACTGTTGTTCTTACCGTTTTTATTCTTGCAGACAAACTGATCTTACGGTTAACGCGGCCGGACGACAAGACGAATCGAACGGTCTCCGAAACGTCCATAACCGGTATGCTTCCTTCTGGCCGATGGCACCATTTAGCACTGAATTTTAAGGACACTGTTTTGAACAAACGTAGCGCGGTGGTGGTAGTGAGCCTTTGGGTGGACGGTTGGAACGAGGTCAGCGCCCATTTGCCGTTCGATGGTCTGCTAGTCAGAAAACCGGGAACCACGTGCGTTCTCTTGGGCCAAATCGGCTCGAGCAGTATCGGCGCCTGGTATCTCGGCAACTTGATGGTCTTCAGGTACCGTATCCTTCCTACAGAACTTGCTTTTCCATTTGTACAAATGTTATTCAATTAACGATCTGAATTGCGGGCGCGCAGGTGCCCGGTGTTTTCGAAAGAGAAGGCCTTGTACCTGGCTAGTCTTGGACCAAATTACACGAACCTCGCCGAGTGTATATTGAACATGGAGAAGCCTGATTTCGCGCCGTTGATCGCGACCGGAGCGTTGGACGGTGTGCGAGAGATCAAATTCGGTAAGCTAAACCAGACCTCGGAATTAAGGGGGTAGTCTCGTTTCCAGATAATACAAAGACAGGGTTTTTTAGTAGTTGGTCGCCCTCAGAAGTCCTATTTTTACGTTTACGAGGCGTAATTTACATGATTCGGAAGCATACAGCTGCATATGTAGCATGTCGCATGTAGCCTTCGAAAATCGGCCGCCCTGAGTCGTTAATTCCGAGGCCTGAGCTAAACGATCCCCTGAAAATGATATCAGAGTTCATTGACCGAGTCCTCGTCTTGTTCCAGAGGGTGGTAAGTTCGACGCGAGCCGCAGAAAATCCTACGGCGGCACGTATCTGAGACACGCAGTGGAGACCAAGGTGTCCGACACGAAGATCGACTGGGATACGGTGATGGACGCCACGAACTCTCAGCTGGGCGAGCTGCAGAACAACTTGTTGCTCAGCTACGAGGCGCAGAACCCGAACATCGTGCACCTGTATCCTCAAGCGATCGGGAACCCTGCGGGTAGGTGTCCGTGTCGGCGATTTGTTGCACGGCGCATGGTCGGCCTCGAGGCAGTCTTGTTAGTTTTAGGCGTATAAAAATATCGTGTACTCGTTTCTAGCAGTGGTAAGAAATCTGTTTCCGGGTCAACCAGGTTTCAGGGTTGTCTCCGCGCCGGAGCACAGGGTGTCGCAACAACCGCCGTTGTCTGTCACGCCGATCCTCTCCGTACGGTTGGAATGCCAACAGTACAGGGGGCTGATACCAGCGGCGACCTTAGTGGGCGGAGTGCCCATATTTCTCTACCTGTTCGCCAGAGTAAGTGCTAAACCATGAGTCTTAACCCTTGTGTAGTTAACCAAAAAATGTATAGACACATTACATACATATTACATTTTGTGAATGGTTGAACATTATGATTTTCACCTGTCATTAGGTGGTCGAGCTGAACTCAACGGAGGAGGAGCAAGCGCTAGCTCTCTCGATAGTGCTGCACTTGATACGAAGCGATTCCGAGCTGTTGAATCAGTATCGCTCGGAAGGCGGGACATCGTTGATTCTACGGGTTCTAGAATCGCCACGATGCCACGCGGGTAAACAGATTCTGAAAGCGATCTTGGACGCGGCTTGCGACAGCTCGCTCCTCATCAGAGACGTCGGCAGCGGCAATCATGTGGTCTCGCCGAACTGCGAGGCCGTGATCACCGATCCCGAGCTGATCAAGGGCGCCCTCACCGCCTGGAGAACTTGGGCGAGGAACGATGCGTTGAATCTCCTGCTGCAAGGATTGCTGCTACTGCTGAGGGACCAACACTCGCAGCGCGAGTTCAACGCGTCGCAGTTGAACAGGGTCAAGATCGTCGACACAATTCTGACGCTGTGCAAGGTAAGCCCCGACGCACAGTGCGGGCAAACCTGGCATATCTCATTACTCGTTTATACAGTGGGTATACAAAGTATTCCTACACCTTTTAAAAACGAATAACTTTTTCAAAATTTGACTCAACAGCTCAAGTTTTTTTTAAGACGTTAAAAGGATTAGTTTTAAAATTAAATTGTTATTGTTATTGTTAGAGAGTTTATATTTATTGTCTGTAGCTGCCACTGTGTTCCGTGAAATGTAAGAATTGCCTATTGCAGGAACACTTCTTATACGAGGAACTGGGCGCCGTGATCGACTCGACGACGGGAACAGCGGTCGTCGAGCTGATCAGAGCGTTGATGGGAGCCCCGCCAGAGGTCGCCTACCTGGTAGCCATCACCGACTTTCTGGTTCTCGTCCATGAAGCCTCGGCGACCTACATCACCCACTCGAGGCACAACATGTACTTTCTGCTACCGTCGCTCGGCGAGAAGAAGATCGTGAAGATCCCGAATCTGGCGACCACCAGTTCCTCGGAGGAGTCGATCGGAACCACCCTGGAGAACAGCAAATTGAACAAAGGCTTGGCGAACGCGCAGATACAGAAAAACAAAATGCCGAAGAGGAAGGAACGTCGCAATGGGCCGTCCCAGGACACCAGCGCTGGAGAGGACTCCGGCATCGCTGCAAGCGATGGCTCCAATCATCACAGCAACGTAAACACTAAACACTCACTGCTCTTCTCCATCTCCAATGCTACTGTTTACCATGCGGGGTGTTTTTCCGAACGATATGTTTTTGAATAGCGACACTAATGTTTAACACTAACCGTACTACGACCGGTTTCACATTTTTTATTTATTAATTATTGAAATTATGAAGATGCTTCCATCAGAAATTATTCAATATTCTTTATTAAATCACGCATTGTTATAAAAATTGTGAAACATCTAAATAAGTTCTGTCTTCGGTACGGTTAGTGTTAACGAAAGCTTCTCTCGCACAGGAAAAACACATTACATGGACGAACGAGAAGAGAGCTTGCCAGGGTCTGGTTTGCGAAGGTCTCCTATATCTGCTTCGGGACGCGGTTCGACTTCTACCCGACAGTCAAGTTCGCTCGCTGCTGAAGCACGTCCTAAGGGCCGAGCTGCTGCTAGTGCTAGCGAACAACCCTGATGCTAGAGTTCGCACGGCACTGATCAAGGTACCTCTCCCTCAAGTTCACGCAGCGTATCTTTGGCTATTCGAAGTGTGACAACGATCTTTCTGCAGGTGGTACGAGCCTACTTCCAACGCGGTGGCGACGAGGAGAACAACAAGTTCTTCAAGCAGAAGTATGCCATGCACCTGGCTAATCAGATATCATTATACCCTAGCAGCGAGCCGTTGTTCGTGGCTCTGAAGAATCTAGCGACGAGAGGGCCGACGGAAGTGGCGTTGCCATCGTTGATGGCAATCGTCGCGAAAGCGGCCGTCAGCGAGCCGAACATGGCCAGACCAGTGGTGTCGTTCATCACCGACTTGATCGGGAGGGTGAGCTAATAGAAAGTCTCCGACTATGTTCGAGGCTAACAATAAAACAAACTAATTCAACTGTCAATGTTTTAGATGAACGTTCTGAGAAAGCTGCTGGAGCAGGGGCTGATCGAGTCGCTGGTGCAGGCGTTGGTCGCCGGTGCACACAAAAGCGGGTCGGCGGCCCTCTACCGTGATATCCACGTGCTGCTGGTTGCTATCGCGTCGAAGCTGTTGAAGTCTCCAGGTAGCCATCAGATGCAGGCGGTACTGGATCTCCATTTGATCCTGAATCACGTGGAGTTGAAGGAGAAGCATTGCGCGAAGAACAAGAGTTCGGTGGTAAGGGACGCGCAAGTCGCCCTCTTCGACGGCGAGTTGGACATCTTGTTGGCAAAAGTTTCGAGCCAGTCGGGCTTCCGGCTGCGAAGTACCGCGTCGTACCTGGCCTCTGCGTCGCACATCGCTTTGGTGTTCACGACGTCCAGCGACCAGAGCGACCATGGTTCCAGATCGTCAAGCTTCACGAGCTTGCACGGTCAATCGTCGATGGGTACGATGCGCGAGCCAGGCCAGGGGGAGCTTCTGGATAGGTTTCGGGTGGTTTTGACGCGAGCGGTCGAGTTTGTGACGGTGGCGGATGAGTCGCCGTCCGCGAACGAGCTGCAGTTGACCAAGAGGCTATTCTCGACCTTACTGCACGGCCTCTGTAACCCGCTCGAGAAGAGGAACCACTGGTGCAATGGCTGGTCGATGCTCAGGAAGTACACGGCGAAGATAATGGTGTGGCTGTTAGCGCCCCATCAGAGCAACAATACGAGGATATTCGTAGTGAGGTCGATATTGGACGAGGCGATGGCTCAAGATGTCCTGACCTCTCTGCTGTTAGTGCATCCGCAGGTGGAGCAGAAGTTCACCGTGTTCTTCTGGGACCTGTTGCAAAGGCGGAACGAGATGCCCAGCGCGGACGCGACGATCTGCACCGAGTTCTGGGAGGTGTTGTATCTGTGGGATCTGGCGAAAGGCATGGAAGAGGCCAGTCCTGGGGTATGGAACGAGGAGCTGGCGTTGTTAAGACGCGAGCTGATGAGGGACCGGGATATTTGGATCGACAGCAATCTGCCGGCGATACAGAGGATCGGGAACAGGTTCGACGCGATCGCGAAACAGCTGACGGAGAGCGCGATGACCATCACGCGGACGGTCGTCGAGGAGCAGAACCTCGAACGGAAAGTATTAATGGAAAGACTGAAGCACTCGAGGGCGATGGAGGCGCAGGCGGTGGCCAAGTGGAGAGACCTGGCCAGACGTTTGACGCACGAGAGAGCCGCCTGGCACTTCGAGAAGAGTTACCCGAGAAGCTGGGAGCTAGACCCCACCGAAGGACCGGCCAGAGTGCGGATACGGTTGCAACGGTGTGATCTGAACATCGACAAGAAGTTCTTCATGGCCGATCACCAGGAGAAACTGGAAGCGGCGAAGATCGAAGCGCCGTTGTCCTATCTGTTCATGTCCGACCGCCAAGACGCGAAAGCCTCGGCGCTGATCGAGCGGTTGCACACCAGCGAGAGGATACGGAAGATGTCCCAGGCGAAGGTGGTCACGCCCAGTGCCGAGCTTGCCGGTGAAGTCCTGATCGGCGAGACTTGCCTCTACTTCGTACCTGACAACCCTGACGTGCCTTTAACCACCGACATAGCTCTGGGTGGTCTCGACCTGGCTATGGTTGGTGGAACAGCCTGGCGTCTCGAGGACATCCGGGAGCTGCACCGGAGACGGTACCAACTGCAGGAGAGGGCGATCGAGATATTCTTGATCACTGGTAGAACATATCTGCTGGCGTTTAACTCATCGAAGCAGCGGGACGAGTTCGCGACCGAGTTGAATAATTGTAATCTACCGAGGCGTGTACCCGGCGATGACCTCAGCGAAGCGATCACGCTCTGGCGAAGCGGAGCATTGACTAACTGGGAGTACATCACATGCCTGAACAAGCTCGCCGGAAGATCGTACAACGACCTGATGCAGTACCCGGTGTTCCCGTTCGTGCTGGCTGATTACACCAGCGAGAAGATCGACCTGAACAGCCCGAAGATCTACCGGAACTTCAGCCGGCCGATGGCTGTGCAGGATAAGAAGAACGAGCAGCATTACATCAACAACTACAACTACATGAAGCAGGCGTTGTCCGAGGGGCTGAATCTGATCGCGTTGAACCAGGAGCCTTTCCACTACGGGTCGCATTACAGCAACTCCGGAACGGTGCTGCATTTCCTGGTGAGACTACCACCTTTCACCAGCATGTTCCTCTGCTATCAAGACAACAACTTCGACATGCCCGATCGGACGTTCCACGCACTGGCTACCACTTGGAGACTGACTAGCTGCGACTCCAACACCGACGTCAAGGAACTGATACCAGAGTTTTTCTACCTGCCAGAGTTTCTCTTGAACTACGAGGGATTCAACTTCGGTGTCCGACAGAACGGCAACAGAGTGGGCGACGTTGAGTTGCCGAAATGGTGCGGCGATGACGCGAGGCTCTTCGTTCTCGCTCACAGGGCAGCGTTGGAGACGGACCTCGTCAGAGAGGTGTTGCCGTATTGGATCGACCTGGTGTTCGGGTTCAGGCAAACCGGGAAACCAGCCGTCGAGGCGATCAATGTCTTCCATCCAGCGGTAAGTCTTGCGACCAAGTCGAATTAGAGGCACCAGGGCTCACGCATCGCGATTTCTTTTAGACCTACTACGGATTCAACGTCGAGCAAATAGCGGACCCCTTGGTGCGTCAAGCGTGGGAAACCATGGTCCGAACTTATGGGCAAACACCAGCGCAATTGTTCACTACCGCTCACCTGCTGCCGCTCCAGAACATCAGCTCCACCGTTCTACACACCTCGCTGCCCCAAGTGATCGAGGGTGTCGACGGTGAGCTCTTTTCTCCACAAATTCTCATGATTACTCCAACTAATAGTAATTGCAAGAACATAGATATGTAGAACGGAGCAAAAAGATTTGCGAGTTAATGAAGTTGTTCTTATAAAATTCTCGCAGGCATCAAATGGGGAAACTATGTGGGCGCGCCCGGAAACGAGCCGGTCCTTTGCTGGAAGCATAAGCACAGAGCGCCGTTAGCGAGTTTGGTTCCTCTAATGACGGGAGACGTCTTCGGACTGCCCAGTTACACCACCCTTCTTCTCGGTTACACGAAAGAGAAAAGTATGCCTTGTTCCACCGAGACTTTGCTCAACGCAAGGCGTTAGAAACCATTAGTAATTTCCAATTTCGTTCCAGGCGCAAGCATGTTGAGCGGTACTTCTGTATTAGGAGCTGCTCTGGTATCCTGGAGCGGCACGGATGGGATCGCAAGACTCAAATGCAAGAAGGAACAACCGCCAAGACCGTTGATCAAATCTTCGGGTCTCGACCCGGTGAGCAATTTACAGTTGAACATGATTAGACAGCGGAGCTTTATGCAAAATACAAATTTCCTACCTGAATTACAACAGACTCGAGCGAAATAGAAATGATAACATAACAGCATTTTGAAATGCTTCTAATGAAATAAATGTTTCTACTATTCCATATTACACCTACTCATTTTCGTCATAAATGCATAAAATCCGCTGTCTAAACATGATCAAGTCGATGTCGTGCCAGATCTGGTAACATTAAAACGTTCCTTCTTCTATTTTAGATCACTATATTGGCATCAGCGCCAGATTGTGGCAGGCAACTGTGGGCTGGACACCTGTCTGGAAGAGTGACGGTCCACACGTACACAGTTGTGCCAGGCAAAATTGACTTCAGTTCAGCGCCGCCGTGCGTACTGTTGGCTCACAGGAGTAGAATCACGACGGTGTCGCTCTCGCGGGCATTCAGCATTTCGGTGACCGGTGACGCGAACGGGCTGATCGTTATTTGGGATTTGAACAGGTACAAAATATAAATGGGTGACACCGACGAGGTGAAAGGATAAAAGGATAAGGCCGCAAAAATACATTGGATGATAGATCTATCTTTATACCTAGTCGGTGCTCCCGATAATAAATTCTGCCGGGTGATATAATGAAACCAGTTTCTTTTCCAGTCTAACGTACGTAAGGTCGATATCCTGCGAGGAGAATTATCCTATTAGTCTGCTGGCGATCAGCGAGACTCTCGGTGATATTGCGGTCACTTACGAGACCAGCAGGACAGCGGAGAACTCGTCTTCCAGCCAGTCGGAACTGAAAGTATTCACGATAAACGCGAGACCGGTCGGTTCCGTTTTGTCCAGGAGGAAGATCACGTCCCTTTGCTATAGCAACGCGCCTGAGGGCGTGTCCGTGAACGTAATAGCGACAGGATTAGACAACGGTGTGATAAGATTGTGGAGCAGTTGGGACTTGAGATTAGTTCGGGAAATTCTGAATGGTATCAAAGGCTGTGGTGCGGTGATCGCGATCGCGTGGGCATTAGATCAGCATCATTTGTATGCGGTCACCGAGGACTCGACCGTTCTGATATGGGAGGGTTCGAAACGTCTGAGCAACGGCACCCCGAAGTTCGTCAACTTGACGTCCCTCTGACTTGTAAATAAAACAACACTAAAATGCCTTTCGAGTCCATCGACGTAACGTACGAACTTTTATTTTATACATGTAGCAGCTCGAACAATCGTTTTTATCAATAAGCATTTTTCCAATCGATTTGCCATCGCGTTTCCACCTGTAGGACAAACGAATACCACGTTAAAGTATTATTTTATCGAAATGTTCATTGAAATTTTATTTTTCGTTATGTTTCTAGGAACGCGGTTCGCATAGACGTTTTTATATTTTGTTGTATCGGCGACCATACATATAATGCACTTTTACTTAGGAGATAGGTACTTGCATGTTGCGTTATTAGTATATTTATAAATGGAACAATACTACACTGAACATATATGGTTCCATCAAACTGTTACACATTCACCAATTTTTTTATGTTCATAACATCGCGACGTTTGTATATAAGGATACCAAGTAAATTTGTAAAACATGAAGTTAAAGTTGGGCCGACTTACTTTAGATTACGTTTAAGCAGTCCTCCACAATTTCGAACATGGGATAGTACTTTCCCGTCCTCCTAGCAATTTGTTCAGGTGTGTCTCCACTCGAATTGACCACCTGGGGATTGGTATCTGGGTGTAGAAGGAGAAGCTGCAGGGAACGAGAATTGTGAGAGCTTGCCGAGACCAAATGCAAGGGAGTCTGATCCCCCTTACTTCTGGCATTTATGTCTGCTCCGTTTGCAATTAAAATTGCGGCGGATTCGACGTTGTTCCAACAACAAGCCGAATGCAGAGGTTGCCAGTCGTCCATAGTTTTAGAATTTATTTTTGCGCCGGCCTGTAGTAGGTACTGCAAAGAAAACATTCAAAGATTAATATCAATGTTCACAAGTGCCAAAGAAGCACAGGGACCCCTACCTCCACAACTTCCACGTGATTGCCATAGCAAGCTCTATGGAGCGGAGTGTAACCGTCGTTATCCGTGCTTTCTAATAATTCCCGATTTTTTGTTATTAACATTCGCGTCTTCTCGAGGTTGCCTTTCTCGGCTGCGTCGAGAATTTCGTTCTCGTCGGGCTCTGAAAATAAGGGGCAAAATTGTTAATGCAAAATGAGAGATGCCTGCATCAACCTGTGAGAAACAGGAGAGAGAGAAACGTATTCTATCTTTTCATTAACAATTTTGATAAATTGGAAGTAATACGTCAATGTTCTTGAACTGTTTTAACCTATGTAAATAAACAAATATTCTCGTTCCTAACCTCTCGTATTCCGCTCAGCGTCCACCCCATCATCGTCATCCTCCCAACCGCTAACTTGCATACGCTCGCCCCGAGGCTCGTTTAGAATTTTATCACGAATCTTTTCCAGATTCATCAGCTTGTCAAACTCTTCATCGGAAGATGACATTTTGACTTGTGCGACAAGAAATTAAACGACCGTTCCAGGAACGTCGCGATGTCATGGATTTTTCTGCCTAGGATTGTTGCCATTTGCTTATTTAGTCCTAACGATTTGTAGACTGCGGATTTCGTGCATTTATAGAAAAATTGACGTCAATATATGATTTCTCCTGAATTTTGGTTTCTATCTCTTACAATCGATGCAGAACATTTTTATTTTGCATAAAGATCAATAAAAATCCGCAGTCTACGCATGATCATAAATAAAAAGACTAATTTTAATAAAATGCTTGAATGTACACGTTGATTCGACAACCATATTACGCCGGAAAAATTATATTACGCCTGCTTATTGATAGACACATTGTAAAATCAGTAGTTTCGGACAAGACCTGACAGATGTTCTCGATTGTTTTATAAATATTAGGTTACAAGATCGACTGTCAATATACGATTCGCCTGGAAGCTAGAAAATGGAATGCACAAAGTTGCTGGAGAGTTTAGATCTCCTGGGCGACGCTGGCATTTGCGTGGGAACCGAGCATTCTCAGTTACTGCGTAGTTCTCTAACGATACTGCAGAAGGAGAATCATTTCCGAAGATGTTACTACTGGGGCAAAATCTACGGGACCCGAAACGATTATCACATCGCTTACGGGTTCGAAAGAGATTGCATGGACGGGCAAGTTTATTATTATAGGTAAGAAAATGTCGCAGTGGTTCTCAATTTGCTTTCATCTCGTTACGACGAACGCCTTTTAATTCAGCACCGATTGTTTCGACTGGTTTCTCCTGCCGAACGCGGACAAATGCGCCCAATTTTTAACGCCGCTCGCGATCAACAAATTCGAGGGCGATCCGTCGATAGTTGCTAACGTTTACAATACCAATCCTCCGTTCCCGCCAAACGAGGATCCCAAGAAGTATTACGAGGTAAGATGGCGCCACCGTGTACGTAAACGTGCTTTCAAACTTGAAGAAAAAGGGGTAAAGACGTCATTTTGACTGGTTTCGGTAGAATTACGTATATTTTATTGCCGGTAAATCTAGTGTTAACGTAGTTTGATGCACATGTACCAGGGCCCTATACCGAGAGAATTAAAAGAAGAGGACAGGCTCGCTGCTACGGTGTATTTCATTCGAGAAGGCGCCGCGGTGATCCCGCGTGGTGCATGGTTCAAATGTCCGAGCGGTGACGTAATTGAAAATCGTGGTTTCGAAGGACTCGGTCCTGCAGACTGCGTCCACTTCAAGTCCTTTCTGCATGCTCGTCCTCCGCAACAAAAATGGAACACCAATTTGTTGACCAGGCCTGACTACAATTACGCGACCGATTTTCTGGACACGATCGATATGGACGTCCCGCAAGGTATTGCACAACGTATGTATAAAATCATTTAGTTTATAAACAATCGCTGTTCGTAGGATGCTGGAGCCTACAAGTATTACATGAAAAGAACTTGGTACTGTTGCACAGCTTGTATTGGCCCGGCATGACTTTCTATCATAAAATGAACAGCCCGCATCACGGGTACCTTTATTTCGGCCACGGGAAGAAGAATTTAGACGTCGCGTTCATAGTTTGAGAGGGGGAGGATCAAGGAGGATCATGTATTATGTTCTATTAAATGGCTTGAGAGTGTTAGAAAGTACGTTTTCTTATTGTAGGTCAAAGGACTGTGGCGTTTCAGCGACCGTGACGTCGGACTGTTTATTGTTTATTCCCCGTATCGGCGTTGACCGTGACGAAGAAAGTATCCTATTTACATGCATACATTAGACTGGTATGCATCTATTTTTAAATCGATCACATAAGCGCATCGAGTATCTCAAAAACAATCTTCATTGTCGCTCGTATTCTCCAGAGCCGTCCCTCGATTGTTATGTTTTTAAGGTTAACATTAAATTTAACAAAGTTAACAAAGTATTCACAGATTCGTGTACACGGATCCTTATATTTCTTACTACACTTTTTCATTTCATACAACATCATGCAAACAAGTTATTTTGATTTTCAAATTGGTTCACATTTTTACATTGTGCCTTCGGTATTTTTCCAAAAATTTTCCGCTCCTGTGGATTTTGCCGCTCTGGGCTATAGCCCATACTGCCCCCTCTAAATCCGCCACTGCAGATCGTAATAAGTAAATAGTCTGCGTATTTTGTGCATCAATGACAAAACTGAAAACGTTTAGGTAATGTGTGAAAATATTCAGGTATTATTTTCGACTCGTTCATACGATAATGGAAATGTGTCGTGCAATAAAGGCGGACAGTTTCGATGTTGCATAAAAACCCGCGGTCTAGCAATAAGAACCGCGCAGAGTTCGAACGAATTCGACCTTGTCATTTCCATGGGGCTAACAACGTCAGTCGTTCGAAGCGTGTCGATAGACTCCAGATTTTATGTATTTATAGCAAAAATGAGAAGGTGCAATTTAAAACGGTGAAAATATTTTCACCACATTAAAATTATTAATGAAAAATGTACATTTATATTTAGAGCTCCTGTGTCAAAACAGAAACTTTTTATTTAGCATAAACATCCGGAGTCGCTTGACCGTCGATTTTTTGTAATTGGTCGGGCGTTTCTTGTGCGTAGGACTTGAGGCAACATCGCGGGCATTGTAAACCGGCCATGTTGGCGTGAGTCGGTTGCCGCGCAATCGCGCGAGATGGCGGCATCGTTGCGCCGTAGGACGACGAATTTGAACGCACAAGCGCAGTGACCGGCGTACTCGAGTGAAGTGTTGTTGCAAGTGCTTGGGATCCGTATTCCGACGCAATTCCTGAGGATATATCGCCGTTAACGGTAAGTGAAACCCACGCCATCATTTCCGCCGTTCGTTCTTCGCCGGTCGAGCGGTTTTACGACCGTCGGGTCGCTGTACTTCGACCGTTAATTCGACAGTTTCGTAACGGCGTATCGCCGGGTGACGCCGGCCCCGGCGAGAACGTATTTCCTAGCACGTGGATCCTAGCGTAGGTCCCTGGACGAACGTCCCAGGACCCTCCCCGTCGTTTTCGCGGCTTGGGTTTCGAATTCCGACATGAATCGTTCCGTTCTCGATCTTTGACAGCCGGACGACGCGAGTCAGGATTCCAGCTTGTTCTCGTACGAATTACTCGCGTCACCTGACGTCGCCGAATTTTTGTTCGCGTTGCCCTATCGTCCGAAGAACGAGAGAAAGAGAGAGAGAAAGAGGGGGAGAGGGAGAGAGAGAAAGCCGAGTGCAATCGATGCGAACGGCTCTCTCCCAAGATGGTTGGGAACGAAAACGCGAATTTTCATTTTGCATCTCGTCGCGACGTGTCGCAGGATCGCTTGCTCGCAGCCTCGGCGAAACAGTCGCGTTCGCAGTTAGGTTACCGAGCGCCCCTCTTGTACACGCACAGCGAGAGAATGCAATCGAATATAATCGAACATAATCGATCGACCGGTCCGACTCCATCGTTAACAATCACTCGCCGGGAATCGTACAGCATTCTATTTAAATAATGTCTGCACGACGAGATTCAAGGTTAGCCGGGTCAAAGGGAGGAGTTACTAGTCCCTCGTTATTGGGCAACATTTTTCCCCTAGCCATCGAACAGACGAGAACAGCATTTCGCTTCTCCAGCGAATCGGGAAGGTGGGAACGGCGGAGGATTTTCCGCGCTCGTGCAGATGCCACCGGGAAATTCCGGTCTTCCCGTTCCTGTGTCATAGGTTTCGAGTTTCCGGGCGATCCCGGTGCAACGCGCTTGCGCCGTACGCGGAAAACCATAAAACCGAAATTTGCATGAACCCGCAATCCGTTAATGAACGAAACAGGAAATCTCTCTCCCCTGTTCGTGGTTTCATCAGGATCCCCGTGTAGATAGGTTCCTCCATTTCCGCTGTTGTGTCGAATTAATCGGCTCCGGGACACTATGCGGTGCTTCGCGCTTGAAACTGTCGATTAGGCTAGTTTAGCCGGCGTGTACCGGTCGTTTCACCCGGAATAGGGCGTTCACAGAATCTCTCTATTTTTTTAACGAAACGCGCGGTGTAAGTGGGGTACCCGGTTGTCGACATACGGGCTCCGCAGGGGTTCTCATCGGACTACAAATAATACACCATTTTGGAACATAAAAGAATTTAAATAAATGAATCAAATGAAAGAATAAAAAAAATTTGGAATATTTTCGGATGATGTCATTGGCTGACGAAGTAGCTCTTCATATCGTTTCGCATTCGATATTTATGTAATTATTTTTCCAATAATGTCTAACCGGAAGCTTCTCCGAGATCGCCGCCGTCGGTCGATCGAAGACGTTGTATTCCATTAATTTTTTATTACCTTATGAAATAATTTTTTAAGAGAAGACAAATTGGCTTTCATCTCTACCTCGCGTCTCAGCCAATAGTTTCATCAGTTTTCCAAATTGTTGCGTCAGATACAGCGGTTCTCATTTTCATTCGAAAGCTCGTGGAGCGACGAGGAACTAATTAATTCCGAGCGCGAAAATCGCAGGCTTGTTTCCAAAAGCGAGGAAAATCGGGGTGGCGAGTTTCTCGAGATTTCACCGCGTAGAAGCGGAACAGTTCTGACTTTCTACACGGCGAATCCGACGACTACAATGACTATTCTGAACTGTACTGAAAGGTGAGCCGTCCGATGCTTTCGGACACACAATGATCGAAATGGTGTGGTCATTGTAGTCGTTGGATTCGTCTTTTCGTGCTCTACAAGAAATCTAAGAAATTATGTGCTGTCCTCCTGAACCATTCAGGTGCACTTCTTTACTACCATCGTTGCGTGACGGTCACAATCTCTCAATTTAATTGAAAACGGTCCGATCAATTTCGTAGACAGAATTTTTTGAACATTTTTACGGGTAACAATGATTTTATAAAAAGTTTTAAAATTTCATTCAGCTTGTGTCAAATCTTAGTACATAACATTCGGGGAGTTCATGACTTTCTTTTGCTAAATTAGTGTTTTAAAGTGGTACGTTGTATTTGCAGATGTTAACACCGAAGGCAAGCAGCGAAGTAAATGCTGGTGATTTGATTGTTTTAATTTTCTAACGTTTTAACTCTTCCTGTGCCCGGTGTCGCCGGCTGAGGGGAGGGAGCTCGAATTGAGGGGAAAGTTTCCCTCTCTCCGCCAGTGCGTCACGTGATCAGGACGCAGTGAAGGCGTGGGGGAATAGCGTCGTAGAGGGGGGAGGTAGAGTGGCGGACGTACCATTTTCGGGGGGTCCCCGTGGTTTTGAAAGCGTTTCTTTCCTCTTCGATACACGCCGAGATTTATTTCCATTGCGAAGAAATCAATGACGGGGGCACCGATAACTTTCTCTCTCGCTCTTGCTCCCTCTCTGTTCCTCTTTCTCTCTGTTGCTCCCGGCGAACGCGCGGATAGAAAAGCCTCGGGCTCTCTTTTATCTGATTCATATGCACAGCCGTACATGTGCAATCGTGTAGTCAATTCCGAGCACGGACCGTGAGTTCCGGTTCCTATTCAAGCGGTGTATCCTCTTTCTCTCTGTCCGCGCGTGTCTCTCTCCGTTCCACGTCGCGTCTACCGTCTTTCTCCTATTCGTCTTCATCGGCGATCACTCGAACCATCGTCCCAGGATATACATACTTACCGTTCCGTGGCCCGATAGCTTCCTAGCAGGCCATTCGGCCGGCCGATTCCTCGAAAGGACCGTTTCCGCCGAGCATTAACCCGTTTCCATCCACGGGACAGCCATCTCGTCGATAAATCGTCGCGAGATGTCTCGAATACGGGAATCGAACGCGAACAAACACGTTCACGGCCGCTGTCACGCACGCGTGATCGCGCTGGCCAATTCGTAGCGGATCGTAAAATAGACGGAATTCGATGAAAAATCTTCCTGTCATTGGCTCGAACTAACTATCTCATTTCAGTCGTTAAATAAATAATAGTCAGGGGCTCAGACCTCTTTGAATAATGTATCAGTTTGTTCTAAATATGTCTCTGTTTCTACTAAAAAAAATTGTTTACCTCCTACTAACGTCGTAATTCACTGTCACATAAAATAATATTCTATATTCTTTATATTGACTAGGGGTGTTGTCATTATTATTCGAAATTTAAAATTTAAAAATGCAATTAATCATAATTCGATAGCAACTTCTATTAATGCTTCTATTAATTCACTGTTACATTATCACATCGAATAATTTTTAATATAAACACATACAAATTTGTCCATTATTATTCAAGATTTACAATGCAACCAATATTTGGAACTTTATGTCCATTTAAGACTCGTTTCACATCGAAGATCTTCGGGACTGATTCTACGATAAAATCGAAAGCCTTCACTGTTTCTACTATTTCATATGGTGGCATTAATTTATTCGACCATATCTTATGAAACGAGTCTCCGCAATTCCAACAATTTCAGAGAATATTTCTGGGACCGGTGACTCAACTTGAACGAGCGTTAACGAGAACTGCATTTTCGATATCGCGTGCTGTATGAATGTTAACAGGCTCTGGTACAGTTAAAGACGTCGTTAGAAATACATATTTGCAACGTGCGTGCAGAGAATGTGTTTCGAGTGCGGGAACGCGACAAGAAGTTAACAAAACTTCTCGGTTGCATTAAGGAATTTATTGAGCTGCGTGTGAAACGAGTGATTACAATGTAACCGATATTAAATGGAAAGTCCGTGACTGATTCGACTGGCGTTGATAGATTCAGCTCGAATTCACCGGATTGAGACTTGTCTCCCACTCTACCCTTCCCCTTCTACTCTGTCGTGCATGCGTCACGTGACTGATCCGCTAAGGACAGAGAGGGGGTAATCTTTCCCCTCGATTCGAGTGAATTTTCCTGATCTGGCGACTTTGGTTCAGTTTTGAGCATCGTTTGCGAAATGATTGCTGCAGTATCTGCTTGTAAATCGGGGTTTCGAGCGGGAAAGGAAGGTGTTGCTAGCAGGAGGAACGTGTTCTCGGGTTCGAGGGATCGAGAGCGTCGGTTATCGACCCCATGCTCGGTCTTCCGACTCGCTTTGTCGCTCTTTTTTAATGCTGTACGACGATCGCGGCGAAATCGCGGCGTAACGGGACCTAGAGTAAACCGTAAAAACCTCGTGGAAACGTCACGGCATTGACTTTCTTTGTTCCGGCAGCGTGAACCTCGCCGCTTCCTCGCAGCCTCGAGCCGAGTACACCGCCATTTCTCGAAAGCCTGGCTGAAGTTCAGGAACGTTCGTCAATTGTCTGGACTCTCAGATTTTTCACTGTGTTTTGTCTAGTTGCGATCGACGAATATTCTGCATTTCTCAGGAAGGAGATTTTCATTCTAGATTCGGGACGGGAATCGGTCTCATTTGGGGAAAATAATACCGTCGGGCAATTACTCAGTTTCTAATTAATTCACTGAACAGCTGCTGCGTTAGGGACGATAGATTAAACTTCTCTAATTGTATATTTATCAAAATGTGAAACCCACAGTTATTTGAAGACTGGAATTAAAAAAGGGAAAGTTCGAGGAACACCCTTGTAATAGAATCCAATTTAAAAAAGCGAGAAAAAGTAGCCAAGTGAGGGGAGAAATATTAGGATCAGAAAAATGTAAAGAATTCCGTTTGTCATTCACTTTTGAAAAAGGAACAACAAACTAACTAATCGTCAGGCTTATTTCACTGCATTGGCGTAGGAACTTTCATCCATTTTTCGCGGAAAAAGAAATTTTTGAAAAAAATAGCACTTGCAGCTTCATTTGATCTTTGCGATTGTTTAAATTTAGAAATTGCACTGCACAAATGCTGCAATACAGTTGGAGAATGGAATTTTGCCGAGTTTTTCGAGGTCCGACAGTGGCGTGCAGCGATCGAGAGTGATCTTACGCTCGCGCGCGGTCGGCGAATTCGCTCTAAGCCGATCGCGAGCAAGCAATTAGGAACCAGATACGTGTCAAACACGGCCTCTCGAATGACTCATTAACGCTCGAATCGGGCCGAGTGCGCCCGCCGCCTTCCTTCCTTCAGGCCGTTAAGATCGCATTATCGATCACTCGACCCGATCCTATCGCCACCCAGCAATTCTCAACCAGCGTTACGCGCACTCTTCTACGAAACTCATTCTTCATTATCCCGGGAATTGCAACCTGAATATTTTTCCACATGAACATAAAATTTCTGATTCGAAGAATTGCAAATATTTAACCTGTCGCAATTTCGTGAACAATATTCGTACAGCAATAAACTTGGACTCGTTTAAAAACTTAAATCTGCCTTTTTTTTTAAACGAAATTATAACAATTTAGATATTGACAATTTTCTCCACTCTTCCACTCGTTGCATCATGCAAAAAATTTTTACGGGCAAATCGGTGATAGTTTGTGGGAGTAGTGGCTTCAAGCTTGAAAACAAAAGCTTTTTCTTTTATTTTGCCGTCGCTTCTTCAACTACTATGATTATTAAGCGACGGGACCTACAGTTTTAAGATGGATTCCGAACCACCTAAGCTTGAAAATAAAAGCCTTTTTTTTTAAACTTGAAAATAAAAGCCTAACTTAAGAAATTACATCGGTTCAAATATCACCAGACAATTTTCTAAAAATTACAAATTTAGTGTCTTCGTATCCTCATCCCTTACAACGTATAATTAGTTAGATAGGTCGTCAAAGCAGATTTCATACTAAATTATAACTAGACTGCGGATTTTATGCATTTATCACAAAAATGGGTACGTGCAATTTTAAACCAGTGGACATGTAAGAAATATTTCAGTACATCAATGTGCTCGTTTCAGCTTAATAGAATAATTAAAACAAGAATACAATTTTTATTTGGCTCCTGTGCCCTGCAATCAATGCAAACATTTTTTATTTTGTGTTCGAATATTTCTGGGATCAGCTGTACGTTCTGCCGAATATATAAAATCCTGTTAAAAAGTGTCGGGTGTACACTTCTTTATTCAAGTACGTACATAATTTTAGCGTCGATAGAGGCCTAGTGTGAAGGAGGTCGGACGCTATATGCGTGGCGCGAATTATTCGCGCGGTTGCGTCGGCGGTTTTTCCGCGGAGTAATCGCGTTGGGTATTCTAATTTGCCGGAAAACTGTCTGATCCGCGTGGAAAGATGGAGGGTAGTCTCCAGTGATTCTCATCGGGAGGTGGTTTCGAGGTTCTGCGGCAATTAGGTCGCGTGGAGAGCATGATGAAGGGCCGGTACGCGTGAGAACCGTCCGTTTAAGGCGCGAGAACTGGTTCTGGGTTGATCGCGGGCATCTTCTTCCCAAGGCCCACTCCTCTCCGCGATGTTAAACACGGCAGAGATGTTACGAGCTCCTTTCGACTGGCTGAAATTAAACGTCGGGGACAAGGAGCCGAGGAGACCGCCTTTTCTCGGCCCTTCCTTCGAAACTTGCCCTTCCTCCTCCCTCTCCGCTGCGCTCTCTCTCTCTCTCTCTCTCTCTCTCTCTCTCTCTCTCTCTCTCTCTCTCTCGGCCACCCTCGATTCTTTTCCTCGATTTGCTTTGTTTCTTCTCCGTCTTCTTCCTCTTCTCGTTCCACGGTTGCCTACCTGGACCCCCGAACGTTACGAAACGTTCGCCCCGATCGTTTTAGATCCGAGCTGGAATTTCATCGATGAGAGGAGGAGAGAGCAAGTGGGGGAAATCAGAAATACGAAAAACAAGAGGAGCGAGCCTGCCGAAACAATCGACCGATGCTGCCGATTCGATTCGCTTCTCTTTTTCGCCTCGGTTTCACGGTCGCTGGCTCGCGAGAATTTTCATAGAAATTAGAATGCGCGCCACCACGGCCTCTCTCTCTCTCTCTCTCTCTCTCTCTCTCTCTCTCTCTCTCTCTCTCTCCTCTAACGAGAGTGCAACACGATCTCGATGAAACTCTAGGACTCTAGGAAATAGTTTAGCGAACGACCCGTCGTTTCCTCATCTGCTGTGATATGGGGTATTTACATTTTTTTTCTTTATTTATTCCTTAGAATTTATCCACAAGAACACATTTGGTGGATTGTCTTGGCTGTATCTGAGATTTTAGAAGGGACAAAGCCTAATTTCAACGCGCCGATTGCCAGGAAATCTGAAAAAGCAATTTAACACTTATTGAGCGGTTTTAAAAAATTCTTTTTATTATTTATACTTCAGAATTTGCGCACAAGAGGACATTTGGTAAATTGTCTAGGCTGTATTTGAGATTCTATAAGCCTACGGGGGTGAAAACAACCCCCGTATTTTTGAAAATTGTTCTGGAGGGTGCGGAGGTCCGAAAAAGCAATTTAAATCTGGAACAGAATTTCGCCAAAATTCATTTCACAATACCACAGCTCTAGAAGCAGTGTCGCTGGTGTACGATCGATGCGGTGAGATTTCTCTGAAAGGTTGCGGACGAACCGCCGAAACACCTTCCGGAGAACCGGAAAAGAAGGTGGGGGAAACGGCGGATTTTTCATTTTCGTTGGCGCCGTTTAATTTAACGCGAGGCGCTTGTTCCCGAGAGTTTCCTACGAGCCTGGAACGAGTATCGGTCGGACGGGCATCACGTGCACTGCGAGTGATTCTCTTCCATGCCGTGGCTCCGTTGTCAAGTGGACAATATCTTCTCGTGTTACAACAATGTTACCGTTCCCGAACAAAACGACCCGCTCCGATGTTTCCTTCTTGCGTGTCTCCGTCGTGTTCGCCGAGCTACGTGTACGTACTGCCCCTCGACGATACGCCGCGTTTCAATTCTGGTTGGTCACCGTCGAAAAATTCATTCACATTCTGAATGTGTATTCGTGTAATTCAAATGTTTACAGTTGGGAGCAAAACTGATCACACACACCTTAAATCAGAATAACTGTTTTATGAACGGAACAAACGACTTCAATTTCTCTGCAAGGCTAGAAGAATTGGTTTAGTAAATTGATTTTTACATCTTTTTTACCTGGCCAATAACGAAAATTTAAAAGATGTGTTTGGTCAACTGGTATAAATTATACACGTTCTGAAAATTTCATTGAAATTGGTCAATTGGTTTACGAGTTATGAACGATCAAAAGTGGTAAAAATTCCGACGATCTTGAAAAATTGCAATTTTTACCACTTTTGATCGTTTATAACTCGTAAACCAATTTACCAATTTCAATGAAATTTTCAGAACGTGTATAATTTATACCAGTTGACCAAACACATCTTTTAAATTTTTGTTATTGACCCAACTAAAAAAGCTGTAAAATGGATTTTTTCAACATATTTTTCAGACGTCTTCTATAAATTAATTACTGTCTGAATAATTATTTTCAATGTGCACCAAGAGGTTGAATGTCTTTTGAAACTTTAGGATTAGTTTACTGACTAATCATTTTTTTTTTTTTCAAATTGTCATTGGTCGTAGAGTACTTCACGGGTGTACAAATAAAAAATAAACGATACTGGAGCCTTCTTCTTCAGAACTTTAACTACCTCGGACAGTAAACATTGTCCGACTTACGCAAAATTTTAAAATCGACTTTTTAGGTTAAATATACACTATGCGCCAATTGTTTCTTGAGGAACGATGGACTACCGCGAACTCGGTACGTTTCATTTGGTCCCGGGCCGCGATCGGATCGTTTCATCGAGCGAGGTCGTTCAGCGGGAAACGTCTAGTCGATCCGATCGCAAGCGGTTGCCTTAATGGAAAAGAGGGTTGAAGAGGAGCGAGTGCATTGATTTACCGTTACGGAACCGGTGTGCGTTCTCTCTCTCTCTCTCTCTCTCTCTCTCTCTCTTTCTTTCCCCTTTCTCTCTTGTAACACGCGCCCTCGTCTCCGTTCTGTCGCCACTTGGTATCTCGACGAAGAGACACGCAAGAGACCGGATCGCGTCGATTACCCGGCGTTGATTGCTTTTTCATAGATCACTGAACACACCAGTGGATCGGCCCACGAATTTTCCATCGTTTTATGACGCCCATTGTCGTTCCTGCGACACCAAGTCGTCTCGTGGAACAGCCTCTCCACGGGATGTCACTAACGATCGCTCACAACTCTCCTGAACAAGATAGTTTCATTTAACACCGAACCTGTAGAGTCGTAACATGGTGCAAATTGACAAGATTGAATTTATTTTGATTTTTCATGATTTCTATTGTACTTTGTGATTTTTCTTATGAAATCATTTTTATTATTTTAATAATTCGAACATCTCAAAAAAACATCCAAGTCGCACTTGCTCCTGATTTCTTCTTTTACAAATATTAAAATGATAAATATGATTTTCTGGGAAATTGTTTCAGCGAACTTCTCTATTGAAGCACGTATTTAAACAAAGCCGATACGCAATCTAAATAAACGCGACTGTGTCGTTATTATAAGGCAAAGTATGTCAATTGCATCAAGTGCTCGGTAGTTCTAGTATCACTTGGAATAATGGAAAAGAAGACAATTACAACCTGTACAATATTTTTCGGAACGGAGGATAATTGGTACTCGGATGAATGGCGTCTCACGGATAGAGTCACCGCGCTTCGATATTTCCTCTGTACGATCGGAACGTCTGAAGCACGAGAAAAAGGGGAGAAAGATAGGAAGACGCAACCCCATCGAAAGCCCGGGAATATCCGTCTGGAAAGCGTCCACGGGAGGAGTGAGAGGGAAAGAGGAAGAAAGAGAGAGAGAGAGACTGGAGAACATCGAGGAGCACAGAAGCCACGAACTTTTGAACGATCAGCATCGAGAGGAGGAAGGGCGAGGCTAAGCCGAGCTAAGAATGCGGGGGAGAGAGCGAACAGCAAGCGGCGTGGAGAGTAGGGCACGGATGGTGAACAGCTGCCAGTGCCTATGGTGGCCGTTTTGTGTGAACGTGCCCCCATAACCCCCATACTCCCCCTTTCGGCCATTCCCTCTCGTTCCCGTTCGCTCCTGCAGCAATGGCGACCGTAAGCCCTCGTGTATACAGTCATCCATCTATCCCTGGCTGTGTGCTCTCCCCGGTTGCAAAGAATAAAGGCGCGCTCGCGACCCGCCCCTGCAACTGTACAAGCTCGTTCTCTCCCTTGCTAATCTACGTGTCCGATCGAGCCGAAAATTCTCTCCCCGAGGACCACGTCTCCTCCAGAACCTTTTCCACACTGGCCCACACAACGCTTTCACGTTCGCATTCTATCTGATAACTTCACGTCTAAATACACTGTCCAACACCAAATTTGTTCCCAATATACTGTTGGGTCCTTCTTATAGTTTTTTGCGCTGATTCCGAATCTGTGTTTTTTGAGGAACATGGCTTTGAAAAAAAAAAGCATATTTTTCAACTTTGAACAAATATTGTGATGTTATTATAAAAGATATTGAATTGTTCCTTACAGGAAAGTTCGACAGAATCTTTTGCTGTAAATAACAATTGAATATCTTTTTATAATAACATCACAATATTTGTTTAAAGTTGAAAAATATGTTTTTTTTGAAGGACCCAACAGTATATTGGAAACATAAAAAAAAGTTGAAATTTGTTGGACAGTGATATTATTTTATTTATTAGTTTTTCAACGTTTTCATGTGGGCCCATATTGAAAATTTAAGAAATACCTTTTGTAGAATTGTGTCGCTTAAACATATTCTCAAATATTTCGTCGAAATCGGTTGACGTCGAAATTATTAATATATCTAAGAATAAACCATAAACTGAGAATTTCTGCAAATAGTGCAACAAATTTTTACATAATCAGTTGTAGTAATCAATTAAAGTAAAAATTAAACGTCGCTATTCATTTTGGTTGGCTACGCGAGGGTTATTCGATGTAGGTAGTGCTTGGAGAATACCCACGCAAGGTTCGATTTCCCGTCGCCAGCGTTGTCTCCGTGTGGGCATCGAGACTGTTACCGGAAAAATTTCGCCGAGACGTTTATCGTCTCGAGGATCCGAGTCCATTGAGACGACGCAGAGCGAGTCACGTAGTCGGGATACAGGGGTGGTCACGTTTATTACGCAACCCGAACACGTGGTCGGAATATATCCGAAGAGCTGCTCGTATTTGCCCGAGCGAACATAAATCTTGCCCGAGGTCCTCGAGCCTTGACGAGGCGGGCTCGCGACAGGACTCTTTCCTGGGTCGTGTCCCGAGGATTCCGATGATCGACGGACCCGCCTCTCTCTCGCCCAGGCATCGAAATTCCTGCTCGAATACCTTGAATTTGCTTGCTCTATCTCCCCCTCTCTCTCTCTCTCTCCCTTAACCCTTGCGCAGTGTGTTGAACGGCCATTCGATTTTACAATGTTAGTACAGTAGTGTCTCGATACATGGAAATCCGGTAGATTATTAACACTTTACCTGCTGTGTATGTGTGTTGGAAAATTATTAATAAGATTTTTAATACTTGTACTGTATTAAAAGAACGCTTGGAAAACGTTATTGAGGGTTGCTTGTTAGTACACAATTAAAATCGCTGTTGAAGGATCCTCTAAAAAGTGTTTAGATCAAAAGAGACCTTAGAAAACGCGTTATTGAGGGTTGCTTGTTGGTTCACAATTAAAATTGCTGCTGAACAACCCTCTAAAAAGTGTTTAGTCTTGGAATAATGCGTTTATTTATGAGACACAGTCTTTTAAAAATTATGCGATAATATAAAATAGACTTCTTGGGAAGAAGTCAGTCACCAATTAAAAACATCTCTCGTTCATACACTGTTCTTCGATCTATAAATCTTCTTAGTTTTCGAAGGATTTCTCTGTGAAACTTTGACCAACATACCCGCGACGGTTTTCCGATCGGAACGACACCAAACACGACACAGTTTGGATCTTCTGTACTCGTTTAATTCACGATTCTGTAGACGGTAGGCGTGGCCGGACTCGAGTAGGCGTGGGCTCGTGGCCCTTCGCCGAGTCAAATCAGAGTTCCCGTAGCAGCTGGACAAAAATTGTCTTCCCCGTTCCACTGTCGACGAATTTATGAGGCTAACGAGCAACGACGCATACATACACACGAGAGACGGGGAATGCGGTGTAGTCGTGCGATCGCATTAGCCGGGACCAATTACTGTAATTAACTGTAATTAATTAGAAGCGGTCGGACACCGTCGTGGTCACTCGATTCAAAGGTCTACCGCTGGAGGGACTTTAGTGTCTCGTTCTTTCGCGCCCAAGTCGAAAATGACACGGAGTAACACGTGGTTTTGTAGTTTAATACGTTACTACTAGATGATTGCAAAAGTTCGTGCCCGATTTGAAAATAAAATTCAATGGTTAAATTTTTAGGGTTGTTTAAAGATGTGGTTAAAGACTGGTTAATTAATAACTGGTTAAATTTTCTACAATTAGAAAAGAATGGCGAAGTTGTACATATTCATTAAAATTTAACCATTGAATTTTATTTTCAAATCGGACACCAACTTAATGCAATCATCTAATATAATTAGACATTTATCTTTCTCCTTGAGAATTGTATTATTTGTCATTTAGTTATTTTTCTCATGAATGCATAAAATCCAGTCTTGTGGTAGTAGAAAGTATGTCTGACAAACATAAACTATTAAAATAGAATAAACACCTGGTTTCCACGATCAAATTCGTAACGTTCTTCTCTTCTCGACCGCACCCGGGAAAACGCGAGAACCTGATGCAGACGACCCCTCCCTTCACCCGATATTTTTGGTTGCGTAAATATTTTACGACGCCACGTTCGAACGCGTCGCATTTTTAACGAACTCGTTTTTCAGACGATATATGCGAACCGCCCACCGATTCGCCCGTCTCTTCCCCTCCTTCTTCGTCCTGCTTCCTAATTGAGAAAGATCGTATTGACCCTCGGACACGTCCGGAAACCTGTTTCTCGGTAGTCGAAATTCTATTTTTCTTTTTCGTACACGTTGCTATTTAAAATCGTAGCGCACAGTGTGTAATATTCAGAGACGACTCCACTCCTCTCCTGAAAAATCGTTTAGGAAAGAAACATTTTAATAGTAAAGGTAAGCCACGAAATAGATGGTGGAATGTGTTAAACCCTATTGCTAAAATAATTCGGAGCACAGATTGAGACTTGTCTCCCCACTCTACCTACTGTTCCCCCACGCTTCCGCCCGGTAACGTGACGCGCTCCGCCTCCGTTGTGCGTGCGCCACAGCGTCACGTGACACGCTCCGCCTCCGTCGTGCGTGCGCCACAGCGTCACGTGACACGCTCCGCCTCCGTCGTGCGTGCGCCACAGCGTCACGTGATCCGGTTCCGGCGGAGAGGGGGTACTTCTCTTGATCTACAGGGAAGAAACAGTCTTTGTGGAAGAAAAGGTGCTTTCTTTCCTATCTTTCTTCGCCCCCAAAAAATTCGGAGAAAGATGCACCGAGATTAGGGGAGGGGTTTGCGAAGGGAAAGGTCCTCGTGACCACATTATCACGGATTTTCCTGGTCCGTGGCTCGTCAACGGGGACGTGGCTTAATCCATTATGTAGCTACTGTGTCGGCTTTTCAAGCCCACGCTCACCACCTAACCACCTCTCTTTCACTCCCTCTCTTTCTCCTGTTCGAGCAAACAGCGATATTACTCGACCAACAACGACCACCACTGCGGAACGCTCTCGGAAGGAACGAGGAGCAGTCCGCATTTCGCGTGCTACGGTTCACAAAGCCGGAATGGAAGCTGAATAGGGAACGAGGAGGAAATGTGATGCGCTGACCGACAATACGCGAAAACGCTGGAACAGCTTCCCTGTGAACCAGACCTAGGCTAAGAACGCGAGGAAAGTGGAAAGACTACTACGAGTAGCATTTCTATCCTCGGAGTGGACTGGCTCCGCGACAGAGATCCCAATCTCGATCCTCGCTCGAAATTGATCGTCGCTGCTCGCCGCGTCGTTTCATTTGCCGACAATTTTCTTGCATCGCAGCACCTCGTTTACGCGGAACCAATTAATGCTAAGCGTCGCACACATGCGAACTCATTCCGGTTTTCGAGGATGTTTGCGGAATTTTTTCACGGGAAACTATTGAATCTTCCGCGTTGAGCTTTTGCACATATGTTCACTGGTATTTGAAGTACACTGTTGATTTTTCCCGAGTGAAAATGATCGAAACCACACGAGTTGTGTACTGGGTGTTCGTGCTGACACGATTCAGCGTTTTCCTTGCAAATAGAAAACATTAGAGTAAAGTGAAAGAGGCAAAAGTAATTCTGTTTTAGAAATGAAGGTCCTTCGATTTCCTAAGAGGGGACCATACTGTGACACAAACATTCTCTGCGTGGGTGGAGGCATAGAGGACATTTCAAGGTCACCTTGATTTTTTAAAATAGAAAGTTCTTTTTTAATACCACAGATCGATAGAGTATCAAATTCTGAGTGTAAAAGTGTTGAACCTCATAAACCTAATAGTCAACGAGATATTATCCAAAGATCCCGATGTTAATTACGTGGAACAACAAAAATTGAACGACTCACGCAAGATTTTGAAGTCTGTTTTTTCCCGAGACTTTTCGGGTCAAACACCCCACTGTGCGACGGAGGCGAGCGTCGACCGTGGGACGGCTTGTTGGCTCGTTTCCTTCTATCTTCCTTTTCCCTCAATTTCCAACGTTCTCGCGAATGAATAAATGACCGGTGGACAGCGACGATTCAACTCGAGCACAATGCCGCGATTACGGAGCGATGCGGTCGCGCCTTTGTGGCCGTTTTAACTCGATCAACTCGGCGAGGCGAGGCGAGGCGAAACGTGTGCGTTAAGATTAGACATTAGACCCTCGACTACGTCTGCCTCGGCTACGGCCGTGAACGTCTTTTCAGGGTGATCCACGTCACCCTAAAATAGTTGTCGCGCACGCAGCTCATGGCTCTCAAGGTGAAGGTTGGTGTTCTGGAGGGTGACGCGCCGACAGATTCAAGTCCTCGTCGAAGGGGTGACTCGCGTCGAAAAATCGATTCCGCTCTCTCTGCCACCGTGAACCCGATACACACACATGCACACGGCCTTCCCGATTCAGGAATCGCTGCCAATTTTATTCAAAATTTCCACGTCACACGGTACATAATTCTTCCAACTTCTCAAATTAATTCAAATTGTATAGGTCGTTATTACACGGCGGATCTTTATGCAAAATAAAAACTTTCTATCTGAATTGCAACAGACTGGAATAATATAAAAATTGATTTTCCTTCTTAATGTATACAGGGTGTCCCAGATAACTTGACCACCTTGGATATCTTTGTTGTTTTTAAAGATACTTCAAACGTCTGAAGGACAAAGTTGAATGGTAAAATGGGGCTCATACGATACCAAAAGAATTTTTGTTTTTTTTTTTGTAGATGAAATTTTTTATTTTTTTTTTTTTTCGAAATTGTAGAAACATTTTGAAAATTCAGGATGTTAATATTATATGATTTCTCGGTTCTATTTGGTTTCTATTTCTTGAAATCCTGGCAGTCAATTTTTATTTTGCATAAAGATCCGCAGTCTAAATCATTATTGTCTGTTTTATAAGTTGTCGGATACATCGATGATTTAAAAGTCCTCGGTGTGCAGCGAAAACTGGTCGAAGTACTGCTGGTCCACGCGAAGATTAACTCATTGAATTTGCAACTCCTCAACAGCGTCCATCTGTTTTCTGCGATTCCAATGGTTTGTCCGGTATAATAAATAATCGAACAATGAGTCGTCGGCCCACGGAGACCGACCGGACCCGGAAAAAGATCTAGAAACACTGATGCCATCGTCGGCGGTTCGCAGAGTCCGGAAGCGGGACCGTGTAAAATACGGGTGGTATCCTGCCAACTAGAGAAAAACAGAGACGGCCAACAATAAAATGGACAAAAAAAACAACAGCTATAGCAGCAGAAGTTTGAAATGTTGCGCGTTTACGAGCACACAGAGGATACACATTAGGCGTGTCCCCCCTGAACCCCATAGTCAACCGAGCATGGCGAAACCGGAACTTGAATATATCAGGCTCGGTGCCATTTAACTTCCATCCCGGTGCAGAAGCCAGTCGAACGTAGCCGCCGTGAAATGGAAATCCGCCGGCAGACCTCGGGGCGCGCCGGACAATTTCTATCGACGGCCATTTTGAGCCTTGGTGCCGGAACGTGCGCGAACAATTACAGAATTCTCCCGCTTTCGGTCCCTTTCCTCCATTTTAGTCCGCGTTTTCAATTTCGTGCCATTTCTCGATCAATTTCAGGATTCTCCCGTTTTCATTCTCTTTTCTCCAATATCGCCTGATCAGGGGAACTGAATCGAGGGGAGATGTTACCCCCTCTCTTCCAGCACCGGATTAGTCACGTGACAGAATAGCGTCGTGGAAGGGGAAGGTACAGTGGGGACACAAGACTTAATCTGGCGACTCCGAATAAATAAACGCTCCCATTTGGAATAACCTTTTAATTTTTCAAAGCTTCTTTTTTAAGGGTAGGATTATTATTATTATTAGGTTGGCAAACTAAATTCGCAATCTTTTGTTTCGTAATTCTTTTATTGTATCATTATAACCTCATTCAGTGACGATTCCTTTTGAACTGTATATCATTGGGAAGCTCTGAATTTTCCGATTAATTGGATATAAAATACTCGGGCTTAAAAAACATATACAGGGTGTCCAAAACCAGACCAGGGGGTTCTCAGATAAGTATACATATTCGGTAAAAATGTTTGCAATAAAAGTTGCAGGGATTAATGGAGGACAACTGTCCACGACCTTGTATTTCACCTTCGGATCCATTTTCAATGTTTTTGGAGGTCAATACGTATTTTTTATGGCCTCTAGCAGTAATTTTAGTCTAGGACATAAGTACATATTATCTGAACGTAAAATTTCGAGCTCCTTCAGAATCCGTAGTCAAAAGTAGGGGTTCCCATTTAAAAAATACGTACTGACCTCCAAATAACCTTGAATACAAGGTCAAGGTCTGCAACTTTTATTACAAACATTTTTACCGAATATTAAAAATATCTGAGAAGTTAACACCGCTGGGACACCCTGCATTTAAACTGCAGATCTTTACGCATTTGTGGCTTATGAGAATGTTCAAAATCTCTCTGGAGAACACTCTAAACTCACCGATTGCGATCGAATCAATACCGATCGAGTGCTCCTCAACGTCTTCGGCGTCTCACAGTCGCAGTGCCACAATTTTCCAGCTTTCATTCTCTGTCGAACAGCTCCGTCCGGAACGAATTCGTCGATGTTGCGCACGAGTGAGATCCCTCTTTTTACCGGTCGCGCTCGGATCTGGGGTGGTCTCAGGCTCGATCCACTTCTGCATCGAGTGTTCCTCGTTCGTCTTCGGCGTCGACCTTGCAGTCGCTGCACCGCCGCGTTCGCAACCTTAACCTTAACCTCGAGCGCCGACTGCGCACGGTGGCACGCGCTCGCTCTCGCGCGCCTACACTATTTTAAGGCCGCGTTTCTGCGAGCCGACTCCGAGAAACCTCGCATCCTCCCAACGGGATCGCGGTATACCGTTTCGCGTAACGTTCCGCTCAAAATCCGCCAGTTGCCAATTTTGATCTCGGCTCATCGGACCTCGCTCTGCCCCTTTCGACGCGGGGACGTCGCACAGTGGGGTGTTCGGCCAGAAATGGCGGGAGAAAGTCGATTCAAAATTTTGCGTCAGTCGTACAGCTTTTGCTGTCCTCGTTTGATTGTTTCTTCCTTCATTTGTTCATCCGCTAGGTACTCTATTTCATTGAAAGTCTCTTAAATAGTTCTTGAACATTCTCTGAAACAACGGCGTTCGTTTATTAGCAATTTTCAAGCGTTTTAAAGAAATTGTGAAATTCTCAAGTAGGTGTGCACAGCACTTCCTCGCAGATTTCATTTCGTTATCATCTAAATTAGTGTGGTTATTAATATACTGCGGATCTTTATGCGAAATAAAAATTGTCCGCATCGATTACAGGACATAGAAACTGTAATTGAATGTTATTTCTTCCCTTAATGATTTTAATAGAGAGATCGTATATTGACATTTTCAATTCTTAAGATTTTCTTACGAATTCGAATCTCATCTACTCAATTCTGCTATAAATGCATAAAGATCCGCAGTCTAGTCATTAATATTTGAACACAATCAATCATTCGAAGATTGACGATTTTGTTACACTATTGAGCAATATCCGGTGCTCTCTTTCCGACATCGTTCCATTCGATAAAGATTTTTTTAGCATAGCGAGGATGAAATTAGTCCCAGATTTGCACAGATTGAAGATTTATAACTAGTTTAAGTAGAAACGAGCATCGACACTCGCACCGTGTGTTTCCTGATGAAAATTAATAGTGAGTCTCTAAAAATTTCTTAAAATACATATTTACTTATTAGAAAGTTTGATGATATCCACATATATTGCAATTTCTCCAAGTAGTGTCCGTGAAATAAATTGCTGCGCTGCACCGAATGGAGGCTTAAAAATCGACACAATGATCCCAAATTAAAAAATATCTTAAAATATATACTTACTTATTAAAAAATTTGACGATCCACATATACATTCCAATTTTTCGAAGTGTCTAAAATGAATTGCTGTGCTGCACCGAGTGGAGGCTTAAAAATCGACAGAATAATCCCAAACGTGCAGTGAAAAACAAGCAAACGAGAACACTGAAGTCTCGCGAAAATCCTGAGCCACGTGACATCTAAAAATTCGGGAACAGTCGCTGGTAGATTGGTGGTCGCGACCAGGAAGCTGTTGGAGATTTCGAGTAGACTCGAGGAAACACGAGGCAAGAAGGCCTTCCTGGCTCTCTTCCTTCTTTGCCTACCTGTGCCAGCGGGATTACGCATATTCGTGGCTCAAAGGACCGTCAGGGCCAGCGATTCGACCAGCAACCTTGCGAGCAACCTCCCGGCAGGTATACAGCGAGAGAGAAAGAGCGAAACAAGTCGATACCGATGCCGATGCTGGGATAACCGGTTCCCCGCGATGTACGTTTGTCGAAACGCCTTAATTACCAGGACCTCTGCACGTTCTTTCGCCTCTCTTTCTCGATCCTTCGAGCCTCGCAGGACCGTACCGATGGATCCCCTGGCTGGATCTCCGAAGGCCTGGAGAGGAGAGATCGTTGGCCCTGCGCGATTTCTGCTTCTTGCTAGAACCGTTCCGCTCGGGAGCCAACGAGAATAGACGAAAAATTGATTCGATGCGAAGAAATATTTCCTTTCAGAAAAATGTAGACAGGAAAGACTCGGGAAAGAAAGAATCCAGCCCCTCAGTTGTTGGTTCGTTGCATACGAAATGTTCGATTTTCGAACGCGACTCTTAGGAAACGTTTCGATCAGTAAATGCTATTTTAAAAAATGTTTAAAATGCGGATTTTACGCATTTATTACCAAAATGGGATCTTCCAATTTAAAGCGGAGGATGTATTGAAAATATTTAGGACATCAATGTACCAGTTTCAGCTTAGCAGGATAATTAAATGAAGTATAGAATTTTTATATTTGGCTCCTGTGTCTGGTAGTCAATGCGAACATTTTTTATTTTGAATGATGATTCGCAGTTCGGTATTTTAATGTCAAATAGAGCCTAATTTTTTTTTTATTCAATCAATGAACTTTAAGGGATAAGATATTTTTCCGTTTGTTCGATGATCTTTTGCGAAAATTAGTAAATAAGAAAATATTTTATCGATTAAAGTTCGTCGTTTTCATTTTAAAATACCGAAATTACTTTCTTGCCGACCCACTAGGTTTATTATATAAAACTTCGAGGTACAATGCTAATCCTGAACCCTAAACGTACCACGACCGGTCGAATGACCGGTTCTAGATTTTTTATTTCACGATTAATCAAATTGTAAAGACGCTTTCATAATTGCCGGCAGATAATGTGTCTAATATTAAAATATATTTTTCGTTGAATAATTCAAAGACCTAAAATAATTTTTTCCGTCTATTCGGGCCAAATTCCCCGCTGTGCTGGGTGCAGATTCGATTAGGGAATCCCACGATCGGGGAGCAAGTAAAGATGCGAGTTCGCGAGGTCGATATTTCGCGAATTTCGTTGTGGAAGATCTCAGGGTTCATCCTCGAGTGCACCGATCGAATCGCTGACATTATGCTCGGGGAGAGCCGAGCTACTGCGATCAAACGTCGAACGGGTTCCAGCGCCGAGCGGTTTACCGTTTTCTCGCGAACCGATCTACTGTACGCTACTACACTACTGTACAAGCTGATCCCCTTCTCTTCAGGGTTTCCTCTCGCTCGATCGACCGTGTGCGTGTCATAGAAAACGGCTGGCACGAATGCTGTCTCTCTTTCTCAACACCGACCGACCGGTCTATTCACGTGGAGAGACCGGCAAAGATTATCGGTCGTCAGTCGTATGACTCACTCGAATAGCGGCCGGCTATAGAATCGGCCAGCGGAACGAGCTGCCGCGATAATCCGCTCGTCTATCAGCCGGCGAAATATTCGCTTTTTCCGCGAACAACGCGCGCGGCTGGTTTCTTATCCCGGCCAGGCAACAGTTGCTCCCAACAACGAACGAAATCGACTTCCATTCGTTCCAACGATACTCCTGCGAGCGTTTCTCGATCGCTTTTACGCCCCTTCGAACTTTTTCAAGCCGATACGACCGTTGCGGAACGCGGGAGAAATTTATTCGGTTCTCAGGAATGATGTGTTCGATTTTAGGAAGAAACGCTGCGAATCCCGATCAGGAAAGTCTATTTTCGAGTAGGCTACAAACTTAAAGAAAGATTCGCTTAAAGAAACAACAGGGTTGACCTTCATATCTCCTTGATCCTTCCGTCTATGTATAACACTATACCTATCGAGCACTAAGAGCGATGAAACTATTTTAGCTTATATGTAAAAATGACATGACTATTTATTTAGAATTTTTGCAATTTTTATTACAGTATATGGTTGGATAAAGAAATCGATCGAAACAATTTCCATGTAAGCAACTTAATAATTTCAATAAGTGTGTTTAATTAAAAGTATAATTAGGTCATTTGACCGGCAGAGTAGGACAATAATCGACTAATATATTTAAAAATGACTAATGATCTTTTTGAATGATAGCATAATAGTCATTAGTCAAAAGTTTTTTATTAGTTAGTGATAACTAGACTGCGGATTAAAATGGGTAGCTCTAATTTCTGACAGTAAAACAAATTGAATAATTTAAATATCCTATTATATCATTTTTATCAACAAGAAATTAAATATTTATTTCTCCCCAGCTTGTTGCAATTCAGCTGAAAAATTTTTATTTTGCATAAAGATCCGCAGTCTAGTGATAACTAATTAATAATATTAATGTATGTTGATCGCAAAATAGTGACTGATGACGAAAGATTGATGACAGATCATCAACTACTAATTCACTAATAAGCAATAGCTAACGATTACTTAGAGCTGTGACTCACTATTTGCCATTTAGTTATCACTAACTAATCAAAAAGTTTTGACTAATGGCTATTTTGCTATGACTAACATTCAAAAAGACTATTAGTCATTTTTAGGCAGTAGTAGGTTAATGATAAAGAAGTTAGTAATGTCAGATGAGGAGCCCCTCGATACCAAGTAACTTTGGTCTGGGTTAGGTACGACGCCGTTTCGATTAGGAAAGACAATTTATTTTCTTCTGACCTTGATTATCCTTCACGATAGGCCACCGTATTCGTCTCGGAACACACTATCAGCATGTAAACTACGAAACATAGCGTATCACTAAAAAAAAAAAAAAAACAGTTGATCTCCATATCTCCTTGACACCACCATCTAAAAAAAATTAGTAACATCAGATTACGAATCCCTCGATATCGAGTCATTTTGGTTCGATGCATTTTCTTCTATCTTCGGAAGCAAGCTGACCCGTTTCAAATGGCCCCACCCTGTATACAGAGTGAGATCAAATATAAATCAAATATCCCGAGTGATATATCATCAAATATCTTCAAGTAATACGAAAAAATGTTTCTGGAAGGAAATGTTTGGTTCAGTTGGGCAATTATTCTCTCTAGGTCATATTTTCCGATATTTCAAGGTTATCGTCGGCTTTTTTTCCTAATGGAACGACGTATTTTGATTAGTGAGACATTATAGCTACTGAGAAGACAAATTCAACCATGTATAACACATGTTTTACGCAGACTATGTTCATGGCTACTGTACTCTACTAGGATTCACTATGTACGAAAGTTCATGTAACTTGAAAGCAACGACTATCATTCTCAGAAATTAGCAATGGATCCAGAGGCCGAGCATGGGAAAATCGCCTAACCCGAGGGAAAGGAGGGTTCGCAGGAATAATTAATGGTCCTAGACCCTAGCCACGGACAGGGTCAAGCCGACTTTTCAGGGTCACGGGTGTCGTGAACGATGGACGGAGCGTGACGTTGCTCTCCGGACATCCTCCCCGGGAAAAATCCGCTCGCGAATTCCGGGCCTGTTTGTCGCGAACTCAAGCCCAGACCTGTCTCAACGTAGGTCACGGGGGCCAAAGAAACAGCCGGACGCGGTCTCGGGGTATCTCCTCGAAGGAATTGCTGCACACCGACTGTGGAAAAACGAGACGTCTATGTGTTCACGGGCAACGGTGAACCGTTCAACGTTCGGCGAACGTCGCTCTCGATTCGACGAGGCTCGATTGAACCGCGAGCGGGCAGCTTCGTTGGGCCTGTGATAGAATCGTTGTTCAGAAAGATTGACCATTAGATCTGCTAGAAGCGTAGGTAGCCTGGTTATTGAACCTGCTAGGATAAAATGGTTCTCCAAGCAGACTGTTCATTGACTCCACTAGAAGAGAATCATCAGGCTATTCGATCTATGATAAAATCGTTGTCCAGAAAGATTGATCATTGAATCTGATAGGAGTCTAGGTAGGTAGCCTGGTTATTGAACCTGCTAGGATAAAATCGTTGTTCCAGCAGACTAGCCATTGGATCCACTA
>CM052317.1:6466262-6477679 GCA_028455605.1 Lasioglossum malachurum
ACCCATTCGGGTTACTCGAAAGCCACACCCATTCGGGTTACTCGAAAACCACGTCGAACCACGTTTCGATTCTAATTCTATTTCGACTTTGGCCCATCCTCGCATCCCGAGGAAAGTTTCTTGACAGATTCTGTAACCACGAATTCTCCTGGTACGTGTCCGTGGAATTGCACGTGCAATTTTGTTGCGGAGCTTCGCTCGATTTGACAGCTCGACGATATTTCGCCTCGGAGCATCGCCGAATCTCCGATCTCTCTTTACGCTTATCGGCGCCTAAATGGCCCCGGGAAATCACAGGCCACGCCCGAGAGCAGTCTTATCGTTGCTTATCGGTCCCGATTAAAAATTGATTGCGGATAGATTTCGGATCCGGTCCATCCCCGACTGCCAGTATCGTGTGTCTGGATCTGCGCGAAAGTCACTCTCGTTATTTGGCTAACGTTCGGGAACGATGCTTCTCCCTCGGTTCGCGGATAACAGTAATCGTTATCGAATAATATCGAGTTGCAACATCCTCCGCGGATACCGCGTTAGGTAACGCGCTCGTTCCTCGTTACTCAAGCGTGAGTAATATATTTATTTATCCGCACACTACTGCCTATTGCCGTGTGTCACCCGTATCTCGGTGGCGGAGCTGTTTGCACTTGAAAATGAATTTTTGCGATGATAACTCGAGACCGCGGCTAATTTATAGACGCCGCACGGTGATGTCACACTCGCGGAGTAGTTGTAGAGACTAGTTCACAGAGTACTATAGTCCTCTGGACTTGTTGCGATTTTTTCTTGCGGATGATGCGCGTTTAAAGAGAGACCGCGACTCTCCGCGTCTCTTTCTTTCCCATACTCTGTCCTTCCTTGCGACCGAAACGTTCATCGTCAATTAAACCACTAAATACCGTTGAAATTATATCGTGTTTGGTCTTATTTTAATCAGAAAGATGCCACAAATATGGTGGTGAAAGTTTCATACAAAAATAAGTGATAATAAAAAAGTTTTTATATTGGAATACATTGCGATGACGCACGGGCCTTTGAACTGTGCCGGCGTCAGCGACTCTCCGCGTCGCATTAGTAGTTGTTCACACCGATATATGTACTAGGGCCGAGATCAGATTACTACAGTGGAGGGGATATTTTTTTGCATTTATTGTGTACAGCCTTTTTGCGACCATAGAGGATTTACTGTATATTCTAGTATAATCTAATATATTCATGTATTATCTTCTTGTTTATTCTAGTACATTTTTGTTTATTCTAAACGAATTTCGCGCGTTCCTTCTGAATTTTCCACGTGGAAGAAATGCGACTTCAATGTTGAAGGACGCGTGGGTGTCGACTCAGTTTTGAGACGATCGAATCGTTCTCGGAGCCTCTGGTTGTCGACGGTCTCTCGACAGTTTGTCAAATCGGTCTCGAGGTTTTTTGGATACCGGTGCAACAGGTTTTTGGATCGAATATACGGACACGCGGCTCGTGTACGCACAAGCGTGTACCGGCCGCGTACAGGCTCTCTCGGCTCTCAGTCCCTCGTAGCGCATCTGGCCGCGCAGATTCAAGGCCGGACAATCAACTTCGCGTGGAAGAGGGACCTCTCCTCTCCGACGTATGCACCCGGTGCATACGTACACGATCCTCTCGTATGATACCCAAGGACAAACTGTTCCCCCGATGGCGTTATTTATAATTCTTATATCTCGCTGGAAACCCGAAGACACCTCGTCTTCGAGGCAACGGAGATCCTGCCGACTTCTCGCAGAATTCTTACAGAATTCTCGAATCGAACCCCTGCCTGTGATGTCCCATGCTTCAGTCTCTCTTTAGGCTGTATAGGAAGATGAGCTGTGTCTCCCAAACAATAATGATCAGTTTTGCTGTCTTAGCAGCTTGCGCCATTTTGTAGCCAGACTGGTTGTAGAATAATTTGAACAAATTAAATAACGTGGTTACACTCGTATATGTACTGTTATTAACGTGTCAAGAAAAGATTTGGTAAAACTAGTTAAAAATTAATATAGTCCATATAATGCCATGTGATTAAAATTAGTAAAAAATCTATTTATCCCAATGTAATAGAAATTAGTAGAACATTTAGAAAATTAGTGAAAAATTCATATTATCCAATGTAATCAAAATTAGTAAAATATTTCGTAAAAGTGGTAAAAAGAAACCATATAGTTCTTGATAGAAATCTTGTGATAGAAATTAGTAACGATTTAGTAAAATTGGCAAAAAATCCATATTATCCAATGTAATCAAGATTAGTAAAAAGTTTAGCAAAAATAATCCATATATAATTCGATGTGATAAAAATTAGTAAAATTCGTAATAAATCCATATAATGCAATGTAACCAAAATCAGTAAAAAATTTAGTAAAATTTGTAAAGAATTTAACAAAATTAGTAAACAATTTAGTAAAATTTGTAAGGAACATAGCAAAATTAGTAAAGATTTTGTAAAATTTGTAAAGAATAAAGCAAAATTAGTAAAAAAAATTTAGTAAAATTTGTACAGGATTTAGCAAAATTAGTCAAAACAAATTAGAACAGCTTTGATGTCCGGATAAACAGCCGCGAACGAAACGATTTCGCCAGGGAAATGTTCGTGTTCCGGGCGGCTCGTCGTTCGGAGGAGTGTCCGTCTTTTTCGCAGTTGCGCGTCTCCTCGCGAGCAGACTTTACGACGACCATTCATCCCGTCGCTGCTACTTAAAATGTAAATATGCACGGGAGCGAGTGTTGTCTGAGGATGATAATGCGAGCCGAGCAAACCTTGCCCCCCCCCCCCCCGTCCCGGCAACCGTCGTGCCACTCGACCATGTCCCACAGTTTTCATAGTCCACGCAAATAGCGCGGAACAAGAGACCGCAAGCTAGTCGATCGGCGAAATCTTCCCGAAGTTTCGACTCGATACACCCTGTGTGTTCCGGCACACTCGGGGGCTTCGGTATCGCGTTACCTCAAAGATGGCCGGCGGGTCTCGAGAATACCTTTTTCGGCCCTTGGAGCGACCCAGTTTTTCGGACACAATTGCTTGTCTCCTTATTGCTTTGTTCGCCTGATGAAAAATACGAGAAAATATTGAGGCAGCAGACTGCGGATTTTTATGCATTTATAAAGAATTTGATTGTTGGTCTTGAACGTGAAAAGACAATTAAGGAGTGAAATGAATTTCTATGCAACCACTGCTTCCCACAATCAACGCAGAATATTTTTATTTAGTTATGTAAAATATTTATATCTTGAAAACAAGCACATATTTTCACTCATTTTTTAGTTTCACTTCTCGTTCCATCGTTTTGATCAAACAATTAAGCTAATGAAAAAGAGTTTGTGCAATTTGAAGCAAAATAAAATATAAAAATGGTATCCTTCTTTTAATTATCCTATCACAAGCTGAAACTAATACATCGATGTCCTTAAATATTTTTAACATGTCCACTGCTTTAAAATATACGTGCTCATTTTTCTTGTAAATGCATGAAATCCGCAGTCTAGTGATTCTATTAAGAGAATTTGAGAGTGCCGCTACACTATTACCAACGCGTTACAATTATTAAAAGAAAAATAGAGCCTCCTAAATGGCGCGTGCTATGTTTACTTTCCGCAGTCCAATAAAAAAGAACATTTTCGCCGGCGAGCACCGCAGTCTGTTGCATCGGCGCGAGGTTCCGAGCTACAGATTTATGGAGCGTTCCTGGTTCGGGCCGAGATCAGCTCGAACGAGGGTGAAGGGTTGCGAGATTCGACAAAATGGGTCAATAAACGTCGGGTTGGAAGTAGGTTGGGGGTTGATGGCTGCTCCGGAGTTCGCGTAAAAGTTGCTTTATCGTCGATCGAAGATTTCCGGCGACGGTAACGGGAGAAATAGGTAAAGTTTCGAGTAGTCTGGTGACTCTGGGCGTTAATGAGTCAGCCCTGGTGGTGATTGTTTGAGGAAGCCGGGGGTTCTAGCATGAGGGGGGGCCATTCTAGCGTGGTCTTCGTCTTGTCTAGTATATCTCCCCTTTTCAGGCAGCAACCGCCCCTCTCTCTCCCGCCCTGTGGTGTGTCCCTCGGTGTTTCTGCAGCGCGTGTAGAAGCTTCGAGGTAGTTCGTGTCTGTCGGCTTAGAATATCGCGGGGGTGGCTCCCATTGGAAAGAGAGCCAGATCAAGAGAGATAGAGGGAGAGAAAGAGAGGGAGAGGCAGCGAGAGACCCCCATGAATCATCCGACGGTGTACAATCAATACCAAAGCGGCGACGACCGACCCTCTCTCGTCGAGTGCCACCGTCGAAGCGTAGTTCGCCTGCGAATCAGTGAACGCGGGGGTGGACGACCACGTCCTGCCACGGTGAACAGCGCCGACCGGCTGTCTCTGTCCTTGCAAATTTTCGAGTTTCCTGGAACCGAATCGATACTTCGATCGGGACGCGTCCCCTCGCACAAAATTTCACTCGAACGCTATGAACGCGCCACGATCTTGAAATACCCGAAGAAAATTCTCCATCGTCGAATGCGCACCCCCAGAAATAATTCCTCCTACCCGATTCCCTCCGGAATGATCTCTAGGGATGGAAATCTGACATTCGGGTCTCCGGACAATACGAATTTTCGCGTTCCCGCCCCATTTCGATGCGCACAGTGGGCGAAACCTGGACGAAAATCGATTTTTAACTTTCGTTGAAATGACCGAAATAAATTATTTCACGTCTTTAACAATATACCCTAAAGTTTATGCAAAACAAGTGAAACGAGTTAAAAGTTCTTAAGTATAAGTTGATATTTCTATTTAAGTATTGTCGTTTACGCTGATCCCTTTAATTTCATAATACGTTTGTCTGTTCAAACTCCTCGTGCACAGCCGGAGTTGCATGTAAAATTACAAAAAAAATTTGCTTATATAGCTCTTTGTACATTGTATCGATAAAAAATGATCGATGCAAAATCAGCATCCCCAATAACTCATATATATATATATATCAATTTTCAAAAGAATCCATTCAGTTTTGGTTTTTCGGTCCGCCATATTGAATCGACCATTCTGAATTTGATGATTTTGATGAAAGATTTGAAATCTACATCGAAAACAACCTAGGGATACCAATTTTCGAAATATTTACTGCAGAATTCACTGAGTTATCGAATTTTTACCATTTTAGCCGGTTTTCTCGTCCCACTGTGCGGCGTTGCAGGAGATCGACGAAAGATCGCCGGCGCTCTTGAGATTCCGATCGATTAGTCAGAGAGTATTTCGTCGACGTCGAGAACACGCCTTAGTTTTCTCTTCTTTCTATAGATAAAAGCGCACGAGGCGCTATCAGGCCGGTCGGTGGGTGGACGTTGTCTTGACGGGGTCACGGGCCGGATATCGTCGAACGATTCCGCGATAAACGTTCTCCGCGCCGCTCGAAGGAAAGGCCGCGCTCGAAGGAAAGGCCGCGCTCGTTTATTGCACTTCGAACGGCCCCGCGGGCTAAAGTAAACTCCGGAAGGCGTCCTCGGCGAGTTCGTCGACTGCGGTTTCTCTATAACTTCTCTCGCAGAAATAGACCTGGACGTGTGCGAGGCTTCCGTTTCCTCGGACGCGACGTCGAAATGATTTTTCTCGGTCGGGTTATTCCCCGCGTTTCTTCGAAACGTTATCTTCTAATCCTGTTCGAGTTCTGTTGCCGGGGCTCCTTATCGATATTCCGAGCTCGTCGGCGTGCGACGAATTCCGTTAACGAGTCCACGCCGCGGGTAAAAGTGGTGAACGGTCGCGCGCTTCCGCCTAGAGATCGGTTCATCCAGCCCGTCCATCAACCACGGCGAGCTAATCGACCCGAGATTGACGTAGAATGGATTAAACGACCCGACAAAACGTAATTCCGACCGCCATTCAGTTTCACTTACGTGCCAAGACGCCAAGCCGCGCCGACCAGCCGGGGCCGTTGCGTGTTCCTCTTCGGAGAGGACCGACACGATCCACCGCGCTCGCAAACGTGACCTGTTAACACCGTGCGTCGATCTTCCACCTTCTCTACTTGCCGCTAAACTTCCAACCTCTTTTTCTAATCCTGCTTTCACGGGCCCCGGGAGCCCCTCTAATGAAATTGAGAGCCGCGAAGCCACGCCCATCCTGAACGGGGCAGGAACAAGATAATCTTCTAGTCCTTCCTGCTCAATTTTGCTCTCGTTCTACATAAACCGAGAGCGGCCGAGCCACGCCCACTTCGCGCAAAGGGGCAAGATGGGCGGTCTTCTTTTCTATCGACTTAATCTTGCTGTCTTAGATCCATAATATTTTTAGTATTCTACGCCAGCCACGCCCACTTCGCGCGAAAGGACAAGACGGGCGGTCTACTTTTCCATCGACTTAACCTTGTGCTTTCGTATATCCAAAGTATTTTTAGTATTCTACGCCAGCGCCACGCCCATTCCGTGCGGAGAGGATAATATGGTCGTCTCCAGACACTTTGTCGGTCGTCGTTTACCTAGAACTTCTTTCCCATCGACTTAACCTTGTGCTTCCCTATATCCAAAATATTTTTAGTATTCTACGCCAGCCACGCCCATTCCGTGCAGGAGGGGGTAACATGGGCGTCCACAGACGCTTTCTTGGCTGTTGTTTACCTCGAACTTCTTTTCCATCGACTTAATCTTGTATCGTATATCCAAAATATTTTTGGTATTCTACGCCAGCCACGCCCATTCCGTGCGGTGGGGGTAAGATGGGCGTCTCCAGGCTCTTTCTCGGCCGCCGTTTGCCCCGCGGTAATCTGAAGGGCTGCTAGAAGAGGAGAGAGAAAGAGAGAGGGGTGCGAATTTATCACGGGGAAAATGAACGATAGAGAGTCGAGGCCGGGCTCGTGGCGATAATTGCGGGCGACAGAGAGGGCGCGGGTGAAAGTTATGTTTCCGGGCTTCCCGAAACGGTTCCCTTTCACGCGACCCACCCCCCCGAGGAAAATAATTGACCCGCCGCACGTGAACCCGCGCGCGATCACCGGTGACTTTCGGCCGCCGGTGTGTCTAGCGTAATTACGGAAACGACAGTTTTTCACCGGGAAAGAGTTACGGCCTCGTTAAAAGCGGGAGCCATCCGACTTAGAACTCATATTTCCGGGTTTAACGAGCAATCAGCTTGGACGGTGCGAGAGTCCACGGTCTCTCACGGTCTTCCGTCGAGTTCCGTTAAACGCTTCTTCACGTTCTCCAGCGCGGGCTTACTTATGTACTAGAAAACCGTATGTGTGTAATTCGCGTGTTTCCGCTGTCATTTTGTATTTCCACTCGGGCCGGGTTTCAGTCCACGACTCGCGCTATCGCGCCTCCGGTTCGACGAATCAAATCAGCATCGAGGTCCCGGCCCGGCCCGGCCCGACACGTCCCGAAGCCTAATTAGAACTTAATTGCTGGGACGTCGGTGATTTACCGTCTTGCTGGAACAGCGACAACCTCGGGGCCCACCGGCGCACAATGGCCGTATCATTAGCCTTTTAAGCGAGTCCCAGCGAGTCCCAGCGAGTCCCAGCGAGTCCCCGCGCAAATTAGGTGCAACACCTGGACGGGAATCGGGCTCGCGACAACGCTGCGACCCACGTTTCCGTTCCGATCGAGACACTTTTTATCGTTAAATTTTTTGGGGAAGCTCGGTTTGGTGTCGGGGCTACAAGGCCACGCCTACTGGTGTTCCTTTCTCGAATCTGGTTTCTGTTGTGCTCGAGGAACTATCGTATTTGGTAATTCGCAAAGTTTCAGAGCTGTTAAATTTTTGGGGGGACGCACGGTTTGAAGTCGGGGGCCACAAGGCCACGCCCACTGATTTCTTTACTCGAATCTGGTTCTACTGTTGTGCTCCAGGAACGATCGTATTCAGTCCTTGTAAAGTTTCCAAGCTGCTTGGTTGTCAGGGGCCAGCCCGGTTAAATTCGAGAGCCATTTGGCCACGCCCAATGGTTTTTTTACTCTAATCTGGTTTCTGTCGTGCTTCAGGAACAATCGTATTCGATTCCCGTAAAGTTTCCAGGCTGTTTGGTTGTGAGGGGCCAGCCCGGTTAGATTCGAGGGCCATTTGGCCACGCCCACTGACGATAATTCTGATTTTCCGGCAGTTCCGAGCGGATTGCACGCGAAAATAATTTCGGGCGCCAGTCGTCCAGAGTTCCGACGGATGCGAGGGCTCTCTCCCGACGGCCTCTCTTCCTTGATTCGGAAGTGGAGGTTTAACCGTATTGAAATGACGGGTCAGCCGGGTCCTGTTGGGTGGCACGATTCGTGGGTGCGTGGACCGTGATCGCGTTTAAGGCCGCCGGAACCGGCGTCGAATAATATAATATTAGCGGTATGGTTGGCCGCTTTGAAGTCACGAAGGTCTCCTCTTCGGCCCAGGGACCAATCCGTAATTTACTCGGCCGACTCAATGGAACGATTCTCCGGATCGTCCCGGATTGGGATATGGGTAATTACGCTGCGACCCGTTCCGTTTCCTCTTGCCCGATTCCCGATGCGCAACGAGCACTGTCAAAAAGACATTCCTCTCTCGCCCCGGAAAACGTTGTCGACAGTTTCCACCGCGCGGCTCGAAACCATCCTGAAAATAACATCCTCAAGGATGGTACAGTTGTGGTACCACAACTGGCACAGTAACGCCGACAGTAACCCCGTAAAAGCCCCTCGATTTGCTCCATGAAATTTAAAATTAACTCGAAGCAACCCCTTAAAATCGAGTCAATTTTGTAATATTTTTTGAATTTTTCTACAAATCTCTATGGGCCTATCAGGAAGCGCAAGCTTCCAGCTTCAATTTGAGCGCTGGAATGTTTGAAAATTCCTACGGGAATACATCTTAGAATGGACTGTAAGGGACTCCTGAACGACCCCGTAAGGAACGTGGGAATTATGGAAATTTCGCGGACTTACCGCGAGTTCCGTAATTCTTTCGATCTACGATTAGAGTGTTCAGGCTTGTCCACTGGTTTTCGCAAGGAACTGGCCGCGGAAGTTGCGAAATTCGCGGAGAAGGTTGCGCGAAGGCGCGGTGTCCGGGTTCGGAACGATAAAGCGCTGCGATAAAGTAGCCCGGACAAATAGTATCGCGCTCGGCTTACCGTGACACGGGTAAATATTTGCGGTCGGAATGGCCGATCGAGAGAGCTTTGCAGAAAATGCCCGGTGAATTTCTAGCAGGCCGTTTTGCGCCGCCGCTCTCTGTCCCGGTCCGGGCTCTCTGTGTCTACACCGATTCGAAAGCCGCTCGTTACCGGTGCGCGTCGCTTTTCACGCTGCAACGAACCGCTCCGCTCGTTCCAGACCGGGAATTTTAAATAACAACAGTGATAATGATCACGCTGTTTTATCGGACGACGCGTGTGGATCGATGAAAGCTCGAGATTCGATCCGCGTCGAATAATGCGCTGTTCTACAAATTTTACGCTTGTCGTACTTCAGACCTGGAACTCCTCGCGGAACAGTTTCATTTTTTATTACAACACTTTGTTTTATTACCACGCTTATATTAACTTGCCGTGTTGTTGTTGTATGCGTCAAATCTTGTAATCGAATTCTAAACCTAAATTTTGTATAAAATATATAAAAAGTACCTTTTAAAATCCGCGCATTATATTAAAATGCACTAGAAAGGAGAAAATAATTTTCTTCCTGGTTCTCTCCATAAAATAAGGAATCCTGTTGAATGATATTTTTCCTCGAAATTTTAGGCAATTACAAATTTCTTCTGTTATAAAATTAGTGTCGGACTAGGTAGAAAAAAAAAATTTAATATAAATTTATATAAAATCATGAAACTATATTTTGACGTAATCTCTTCGTGGGCGCTTCACGCTTTTATTCGTAAATTTTTCTATCTATTCCCACACTAATATTATAACAGAAGAAATTTCGGACCAATTGCTTAAAATTTGGGGGAAAAATATTATCAATCAGTTAACTGGATTCCGGTATTTTATGGAGATCTAGGAAAAAAATTATTTTCTTCTTTTTAGTGGATTTTAATATAAGCGAGGTTTTCTCGAAGTTAACAATTCTAGAATTACGTCCTGGAAGAGCTATAAAAAAGTTTGAATATCCATGGGGACTTCTCTGAACGCTTATGAAGACTTCGGCGGGGCCATTACGGTGCCCCACGGGGCATTTCGCCCCTCACCAGAGCCGTAGATCGTTTCCCGACGTGGTCAATCATTATTTGATTTACTATATCGCCGAACTAACTGTGTCTAGACTTGCATGGATCTATTGTAGTGGGTTACCTGTCGAACTGCTTCTGTTCACCGATGAATCGATTGTAGTCTAGTTCCCTATCAGTGCTTAATTGGCGCAAACTGCGGCGATTGATACGGCCGTTCACCGAGCAAACTGTTAGCACGCGTTCTCCTCTCTCTCTGTTTCTGTTTCTGTCTTTATCGGTTGCTAGATCGGATTCTCAAGTGCGTACGATCGCGACATTCTTCGAGTACGTTCGCACACACGAACATTGTCGTAGTCGGCGTCGAAGGTGGAGCTTCCGTTTCCTGCAACGGACGTGCCGTATACGAGAATCGACACGTTCGAAAGCGTGTGTTCCTCGGACGTGTCCAATCGGGGGACGTTCGTTCCTTGTTCCGTGGTATTTTCGGAGTCAACCGTTCTGATCCTTCGCAACGATTGCGCGAGCTAGTCGAACATCTCAGAAAATTTTCAAAGTACGTCGCAAGGAGTCCTAACACTTTACCGATCGGTAGAATAATCGGTTGCCGCAGAGCCGGTGGTGAACCAGTGGTCCATGAAACCGCTTTTATTATTATATTTTATATTATTATAGGTCGTCGAATTCGTCTCGAGACCAGTTAAAATGTTACGAAGTAAAAAATATGTATGTAGATATTTAATTTTCTTGGAGACATTTTTCTGTCAGATTATCGGAAATATTTGAAAAATCGTGGAAGCCAATGTTCACCTGTTGCAAAAATTCAGAATGTCGTCGAAATTTTCTGAAAAAAATAATGAAAAGAAAGAATCATCTGAAATAAATAATTGTCACTCGATAGGAAAAGAAATGTTTCAATACATTAGACTTGACAAAATTAACGTTCGGCCAGAAACATCGGGTTTCCGAAACCAGCGTGCGGTGCAGAGCTGGGGAAATAGTATTTTAAATAGTAAATTTTCAAAAGATAATCCTATTTATTCTAAAATATGTGTACACAATTTTGAAAATAAATTTATTTATTTGATGCAGTACTTTTTTTGAAAATAGTATTTTATTTAAAGAATATTGAAAATGTTTGTATTTTGTTCGAATTCAATACATTTGTAGGTGTAAATCGTTCCTTAAATAGGCTGTATATTTATGCGGTTTCTCAGAGTATTATAATAATGCAAAACGTAAAATATTTTATTTCATGTTTCTGATTGTTAAATTATTGAGATAGAAATATTTTATTTTGGGTATCAAATTGTT
>CM052317.1:6477779-6538536 GCA_028455605.1 Lasioglossum malachurum
AAATTCTTATTGGTAACTTTATTTTAATTTTTGAGACTAATGATGTCGAATTTAAATTATTTGAATATATACACTTCTCAATATCATTAAATTGATAAATACATGTATGAACAATGACTCGAAGCGGCTACCAGTTTGTCGTTGCAGCAAACATTCCGTTGTCGAGATGTCTTTGTTGAAGATAACGCTATCGAATGAAGATACAATGTCGAACCGAATTCTTCTCGGTAGCGAATATCATGATAGACAAAGAGAGAGAGGGAGAGAGGAAGGGAGGCTGGCGACGCAGAAGGTCGAGGTCGACCAGTCCGGAAGCACGTAATCTGGTTCTGTTTCGCGGAAAATCCTTATCCGGGCATTGTTCGACGCGCACAAAAGCGTCCTCGGCACGGTATGCAACGTCGCTGCGGGTCTGAAATCGATAACCGATTTCCGGCGCGGCAGTGCCAGTATCGATCGACGACAACTGAGACGATCCCGAGTCTTGTGTACATTCCTCGCCGATTACCGATTCCTCGACACTGTCTCGGGTTGCCTTCCGGAGAACCGAAGAATATTCGAGCTACTACTCCATTACTGTCCCATTGCTATGGAACAGATATAGTTGTTTTATTATACAGTCTAATTATACGTAGAATTTGGCTCCGGTGGGGCTGGGGGCAACGAAGCCACGCCCTCCTCCCCACCGATCACGCCCACTTCCCCGCAGACCACGCCTTTTTCACGAAAGCAAGAGTCGCCGAGGTGCAATTTTCCAAGCACATTATAATATTCATCGTATGGAATCCGAATGAATTCGATCTTGCCACTGTTAAAAAACTACAGAGACGCATTTCAAGCACAACACGAGTAAAGTATTGTACAAAATGGCACTCGACGTGTTTACTGCGCTTCTATTCATACTATCTACTATTGTTTCAGCTACGCGACGGCTTTCTGCGAGTAGACTAGGAGCATGGCTTCGTGTCTCCGTCTCAAGACGATCTCGTTCACGCGAAATAGAGGCGTGGCGTCGTGGCCCCGGCTTGGACGACTTAGTTTTCGTAGAATACAAGCGTCCACGTCGTATGTCTAGTTCAGAGCATTCTGTTCATGTAGAATAGGGGCGTGGGTCTGTGGCCCTGACTCGGACGTCTTTGTTCTCGCAGAATAGGGGCGTGGCTTCGTGGCCCTGGCTCCGGACAAAATTATTCGCCTTGGGTAGAGCCTCAACTTTATGTCCCTGTCTCAGATGACTTTGTCGCGTAGAATAGAAGCGTGGCTTCGCGTCTCTGTCTCAAGACGATCTTGTTCACGCGAAATAGAGGCGTGGCGTCGTGGCCCCGGCTTGGACGACTTAGTTCTCGTAGAATACAAGCGTCCACGTCGTATGTCTAGTTCAGAGCATTCTGCTCATGCAGAATAGGGGCGTGGGTCTCTGGCCCTGACTCGGGCGTCTTTGTTCTCGCAGAATAGGGGCGTGGCTTCGTGGCCCTGGCTCCGGACAAAATTATTCGCCTTGGGTAGAGCCAGAACTTCATGTCCCTGTCTCAGATGACTTTGTTCGCGTAGAATAGGGGCGTGGCATGGTGGCCCCGGCTCAGGCGATTAACTTAGACTACAAGCATGGGTAAGAGCATGACGGAAGCGTGGCTCCGGAGCCGGTGAGGTGGCCCACGGGGCAAACCACGGCCGCAGAGCCGGCTGGAGCACGGCGAAGTTGGGTGGCACGGTTGGAAATCGATACGATGTATCGCCGGCCGAGTGAGCGGCTGGATGTTGCACGCCGATGAAAAGCGACGGCGATGCGACTCGATGCATCGAAGTCTCTCGAGGACAGAGGAGACGGAGAGAGAAAGAGAGAGAGAGAGTTGAACGTGTGTGTCTGCCGGTGGCCGGACGAAATTCCGAAATTCCGGGCGCGCCGAGTTGTTATCTAACCCGACGTGTCTGCCTTGGCGAGCACGTAGAGCGGCGTCGTTCCTCTCTTCGGCGTGCACCCGCCGCTTTTCGCATTAGTCACCGGGGCCAGGACAAGACAGGGAACAGGACAGGGGACAGGCACGGAGACGGGAAAGGCGAAAGGCGATTGCTCCGCTCGCCTCGCGTACAGACACGACTAGTTGTAGGCGAGCGACGCCGCGCCGCCGTCAGGTTTCTACACGCGCGGTATTTTGTTCCGCTCGAGCGGCCACCGTCGTCGTTGTTGCCCAAACAACCAACCATTTCCAGGTAGAACGCGCACCGGCCGCTCCGAGATTACTCGACGACAACGGCCACCAGATAATCGCCGCGTGACTACGATATACAACACCATTCTCCGTCTGCTCTCTTTCCCTCCCGTTGTACAGCTTCTTCTCCGGCGGCCAGCTACTCTCGATACTCTCGGCGCTGAACGCCGGATGACTTTCGCGAATCGATTTGCTCCCCTCCCGCTCTCGAACCGAGCACACCGTGTTACGGTAGGTCGTTCACCGAGCTCGCGAATCTCTCCGGTCCTGCGTACGCCAATCCCGCGAATTATTATCATTATCTTCATCCGATACACATACATCCGGACCACCGCACAGCGGGGTCGCGGTGGTATATGAGAATTCAAGAGTTCGTGATTGTCTCTCAGAAAATTGTAGTTAAGAATATGCTCTCGTGGAATTATTGAAAAATAACGATGTTGTCAAAGGCTGGGTAAGTTGCTAAGGCTTTGTTCCCGCGTATCCGCCAATTTTTTCCAGCTTTCGCATGATCGTGTTCGATCATGTACAATGTACGTGAGGATAGATCCTTGCAATCCGAGTAATCGCAGAGTTCTACTAAATTGTTTGCAACACACATTCGCAGCTCTCGATGAAATTTGCTCCGGAAATTATTAGAATATCGGTATATCTACAATGAATCACTCACGATTAAATATGAAATAGAATTTATTCTGTTTATAATATTCTATATGAAGGCACGTTTCGAGGCACGTCTTTACTATTTGACAAATATGACGGAAGTGAAGATAAGATCAATAAGAAATAAATTGAGGTTCCCATAACGCAGACAGCATAGATACAATATGTTCATTTGTATAGGTGCTCGAGTATCAAACAAACTGAATTTGCCTACTATAAATAACAGTAGATTATTTTTGTCAATTTGTTTCTTAAATAAATTCCAACGGAAACTTGATCCGGGGTTACCAAATTTACAAGCAAACCTGAAGGATCAACTAGCGGTGTCGCAAGCTCGCCTAGAGTTTTATGACAGTGTCCGTCGTTTTTGGGACAGCCTGTAGCCCGTCTGACATATATATCGTCTGCTCGCGAAGCTTGATCCCGGGTTTCCAGATTTATAAGAAAATCTGAAGGTGTTTGTTCAACTATTGGTGTCGCAAGCTTATCTTTAGTTTTACGATGGTGTCCGACGTTTTTGGAACAGCCTGTAGCCCGCCTGACTTATCGTCTGCTCTGGAGACTTGATCCCGGGTTTCCAGATTTACAAGCAAATCTGAAGGATCAACTAGTGGTGTCGCAAGCTTGCCCAGAGTTTTACGATATTACCCGTCGTTTTTGGAACATCCTGTAGCCCGTCTGCCGTAGGTACCGTCGTCTGCTCCATAGTCTGGAGTGTCCGAGGATTTTCGGAATGCGGGAATGTCGACTACGATGGGGCTGGAAATGCGCCCGCCTGGGTGTCCGGTATGAGTGACGTGTCGCAGGAAGAGTCTAAGGGTTGTTTCGTATCGGTGACTCATTCGTTTCGAATCTGTTATCGACCAAGTGTCGGGAGTTTACGTAGAGATTAGTCAGATGTGATAGGCAGCGGCCCAAGGGCACGGAGTACGAATCAACAAAGGAGACCGACAGTGTCCGGTCGACTACGGAAATCTCGAAACGCGTTACCGATCGATCAATATATCCAATCCTAGGCGAGTGTCAGCGAGCGTAGATATCGGGACCGATCCCCGAGGGGTGGTTCGAAAAAACCGCTGACCTTGAAAACGGGCATGCTATACTTTCGCTGTAGGGGACGCGTTTCGAGGTAGGGAGAGAAGAGAGAGAAGGAGAGCCGTTGGTGTTCCGCGGTTCGGGACCCCGCCCTGGAGTCTTTCGAGGCTCTCCAGCCCCTCTCTGTCCCGAGGCAGGGCTGCCACCATCCGGACGAAGTCCCGGGGTGCCGGGCTCGGCCGGTACGTTCCTGCCCGGCTCCCGTCTATCCCGGAGCTCATTCTTTCTCCGACCGTCGAGCAGTGCAGAACGCAGAGTGGCCGTAACAGAGAACCGCCGCGATCTTCACCGGTTATCGGATTTACGAAAAGCGAGTGAAATAGAGAGAGAGAGAGAGAGAGAAGAGTAAAAGCTCGTCGAGTTTACATTTAACGGGGAGTAGAATTCGATCGCACGGTGATCGTCCGCGCGTTCTCTGGACAAAGAGAGGACCGACCGGCTGCAACCACGCAGTGGAAACTCTCTCGACGGCGGGAACAAAGGAACGGGAGACACGCGCGCACAGAGGAGATCCTCCTCCGGAGAGAGAGAGAGGAGAACGCGAAAACGATCGATCGGGGGTCCACAGCCGCGAGCCGGTATCTCTCTCTCCCTCTCTCGCACACGCATGGGACAGCTCTTCGCGAGCTTCTTATCGGCGCGGTTCTTCGGCCCGCGATAAGTGCATCTCTCCGTCGATCGTCTTCCCCGGTCTCGCAGGGGGTGAGTCTCTCCTTTGGATCATCGTCTGCTTCACAGTGTGCACCGGTGTTCGTCCTAACGAAATCCTGTGTAAATACCTGTTGGTGTGATTTTTCGAGGGAGCCCCGAGGTTCCTCTGTGTGTCTATCTGCGCGCGCGTGTGTGCGTGCGTACACGAGGTTCGAGGAAAAATCGAGTGAGAGGGAGCCCGTGGGGGGCAGCAACAGCAGCGGGGTAGTAGAGACGGACTGTTAAGAAAGAAGGAGAGTGGGAACGAGCGAAGAAAGAAAGAAAGAAAGAAAGAAAGGAAACCAGGGAGAGTGAGAGAGAGAGAGAAAGAGAGAGAAAACTAGCAATACCGCCGCGCTCTGTGGTGACAGAAAGACGGCCGGACGGACAGACGGGACCGACAGACGGACGCCGCTTCCCCTCCGCTTCTCTCTCTGTTCAGTCGGTCGCGCGTTACCGAGCCTGGTGGATGAGTTCGCGAACGCGCTCTCGCTCCCGCTTCCAAGCTGCTGTTGCGCCTCGAGATCCCGACGAGTAGTTTTCGGCGATATCGGTCCTCCTCGACGCCCACGCGAACGACGAAACCTCGTGTGTGCATGTGCCGCCCTGCCAGCGGACGCGGAGAAAACTCGAGTCACTCCTCTCGGGCCGACCGGCATCATCGTCACCACTCTCTCTCCTGTCTGTCTAGACGTCGTCGTCGTCATCATCGTCTTCGTCTGCTGCGTCGCCGTCTCGCGAGTCTCCTCCTCCGTCTTCTGCGTGCACGTCGTCGTCGCCGCCGCGCAGTCTTCGCCGGAACAGCCTCTCGGAATAATACTGCTGTACCCAGTGGTGTGTTTCTCGTGGCGAGCCGCGGCGAGGGACGCTCTACCAGGGAGAATTCCGCCTCGACGACGCCCTCGACCATCGGGGTGAGTACCGGCGAGCGTGCCGCGTCGCCGGCCAACCCCGGACACCGGCTTCGCCGCTCCGGGTACATTTTTTCCGCTACGGAAATCTTAACAGTCGCCGCCGCGTGGTCAGCCTCCCTCCGGGGTGGCCCCCGTCGGTGGATTCCTAGATCGTTGTGCACGCTCCTGTCCGCTCGATAACCGCTCTCGTCCCCCGGGGCCTTTGCGTTCTTTTTTTCCGAGAGAGGCAACGAACCAGCGGCGCATAGTTCTCTCTCGACGGCGGCGGCGGCGGCGGGATTTCGAGCGTGTATCCCCGCGCGCCATTTTGAAGATGGGCACACACCGCCACCGTCAATCGATATAGCAGCCGGCGAGCGAGAGAGCCCACGGTCTCTTCTTCTCTCGCTCCGCGTTACTCTCTTCAGCTTGCTCGCCCTTGCTGCCGAGGGCTCCTGGGATCGGTTCGTCGGTAGCCCCGATCGATCTTTCCACCTGGCCCCCGTGCGTTTGTTCCCCAGGTTTCTCTCTGTCTTCCTCGCTCGGCCGGCGCGGACGCGATCGCAGGATCGTTGTGAACGGCCGCCGGTTACGCCATCTTGATTTTCCCCTTCTTCCCCCACCAGGTGTACCCCCCGGTATATTAACCCCCGAACGATCGACCAGGTACGCACGATTTCCAGACCCGCGACCGGTGACCTTTCCTTCGCGGAGAAGCGAGAGAGCTCCGGAGGAATCTCGCGCGATCGTCGACCATCCTCTGTGATAGAGAGAGGTGCCTCTCTGACAGAGACACACGCGATCATCTCTCCTCTTCAGCATCATCCAGCCCGCGCAGAGATTTCGATGATGCTTCGACTAATTCAGGGTAACCGGTCTCCTCTCCGACAGACGGAGAGGGGAATATCCACCCACCGTTCTGTAGCGAAATCGTGTTCGATCCGGAAGCTATGCGAGCGAGGGAAACTGGAGTTCAATAAACCCTGCCAGGCAGTAATTACGATTTCGATCAGATTTCAGTTCATCTGATTCGTTCGAATTCCGAGCTTTTTATTTGGTGGAGGGTTGTCGGTAGGGGTTGAGTTATCAGGGGGTTCACTGTGCCCCGTATCGGAACTAGATGGCGAATTTATATTCGTCAAATTTAATTTAACTTGATCTTGTTCGGACCAATTCCGAACTTCTTACGATGCGCTACGAATATTCATGGGACAGGGCCGGCCATCTGGGGGGTGCGGCGGATGCTATGCACCGGGGCCCCAACATGATCAAGAACTAAAATAATGTACTCTTGCACATGAAAACTTGACAATATTCCTATCGTTATCGGTATGACGAAAAGTAAACATTATTATTGTAGATCTCTGAACTTCGACAATCTTCAAACTAATTCTTGATAATGCGAGTGTATAGTTTTTGTTATTTGATTCGGGGAACTCCCGAGGATCCCCACCTAAACTGGACTTTTTTAGAAGAAAACCTCGATACCATATGAAGCCCGCGTTAGGAAATGAAAATAATACATATTCCTTGTGTTTTTCTCTGGGTGTTTTTAAGTGCTAATATTTAGTAATTGCCAAGTTCGTGAACTGCTCCCAAAATTTTAAGATAATTGGCCCAGACAGATCTACCTTTAATGGAAACTGTTAAGTGCCAACTGTCAAGTCCTTTTTTTGGGTCACGGGCGGATTAGAAATTATCTTGGGTCGGGCATGTGTGTAGAACGCTTAAATGCGCTTGCTGTATTAAGCATCGAATAAGAAATTGCAAAAACTTGTAATTTTCCTGAAGTATATAATTAATGTATTAGCAAAAACAGAATCACGCATTACAGTAATATATGTTCCTGTTTGTAATTTTTTGTACTTTACAAAAAATTTAACGCCCCAAATGGTGTCTTGCACCCAGGCCCCTTTATAGAGAAGGCCGGCCCTGTCAGGGGGTTGACCCTCTGCTGTTTCGGAACCAGCTCGCGAGTTCAGTTCATCAAATTCAATTTAATTTGATCTGGTTCGGACCAATTCCGAGCTTCTTATGGTACGGTACGATTTATCAGGGGGTTGATAGCCCTGTATCGGAGGTAGATCGCGATCGGTTTCCATTCTCGAAGGCGACTTGCTCGACTTGTGCGACAAATTCAATTAGGACTGGCGGAGTTAGGGGATCGAGAACGTGCGGAACGCGGCTTTGTCCGCTCGCAGATTTACCGGCGTTCCCTTGTTACCATGGCAAAAGGAGAGGAGAGACGGATAGAAAGGAGATACGTTCTTGCCAGCCCGGGTGCCTTAAACAGAGGCGACGTTTCTGCCTGCCTGCTTGCCTGCCTGCCTACAGTCTCTCTCTCTCTTTCTCTCTCGCACTTTCTATCTGTCTCTCCTCTTCTCTCTCACTCCTTTGTGCCGATTTTGCATAGCAGGCCTCTACCTGCCGCGCATTTAAAACGCAGTCAAGGCTTCCACGGAAGCGATTGTTGTCGGTCGGGGAATGGCAACCGGTGGAGAAAGGCCAAGAAAATGCTGGCCGGCTGACTGGCTGAGACTGGCTCGCAGGCGGCCACTCTCCGCATGCACCTTGGCCCGTTCTTTCACTAGTCTGCTCTTTGCCTAGGTTCGTTCCCAGCTCCTTTTCCTTCTCTCAGGTAGACCTGGGTAGACCGCACAATTTCTCCAGAGACGGTGTCCTCGAGGCGATCCCAGCCTCGAGGTGCTCCATCTATCACTGGCAGCTGTCCCGTGGATCCTCTCTGGGGCCGCTGATCGGGTTTTACAAGATGAATCTGGAAGAGGCTAGTAGTCTTCTAGAGGCTCTCACATTGTTTCCAACTTTTGCCTTTTCCAAGCGTACACCTACGGTTGGGTCAGACGTGTTCACCTTTGGTGTAGCTAGAAATTTCTGTTTGATAGTTATGATCCTCATTCTCTACTCGCTGATCCAGTGTTAGAGGATGAGTCTAGCAGAGGCTAGTAGTCTTCTAGAGGCTCCCACAGTTTCCAACTTCTGCCTCCTTCAAGAGTACACCTTCAGTTGGCTCAGACGTGTTCGAGGACGAGTCTAGCAGAGGCTAGTAGTCTTCTAGAGTCTAGTAGTCTTCTAGAGGCTCCCACAGTTTCGAACTTTTGCCTCTTTTAAGAGTCCGTCTACAGTTAGCTCGACGTGTTCACCTTTGATCTAGCTAGAGATTTCTGTTCCATCGTTATGATTCTCATTCTCTGCTCTCTGATCCAGTCTTAGAGGACGAGCCTAGCATAGGCTAGTAGTCTTCTAGAGATTCTCACACAGTTTCGAACTTTTGCCCCCTTCGCCTGTTGTAAAAAGAATCAAAGAGCACAGCTACGTTTGAGCGAGACGTGTTCACCTAGGATCTATCTAGAAATTCCAGTTGAACCGTAATCATTCTGCACTCGCTGATCTCCGAGCTTAATCACGCTTCACTATATCGGTAAGGAAGAAGTACACGTCGCACATACAGGCTGCCCCGAAAAATGTTGTACTTCCTTGAAAGGGGAGGTTTTCCTTGGGTCATTCAAACTCTTCCTTTGATGTTCTCCGCAGTTTTATTTTTATCAAGGCTTTTGGGACACCCTGACTATTCCTGATAACGGACAAAGTTTTCTCGCGATCTATGGCGCTCGTCAGCGAAATATGCCAGCGGGACACGGCGTATAAACCTGACAGCTGCGTCAGAATTCGAGTTTCTCCGGCTTCTCGTGGGAGGGGAAAGAGAACTTCTGGAGGTCTGGTCTCTCGGCGTTTTCGCAGCCTCGTGCACCTGCGCTCGCATATTGGTCAACGTTTCGCGATTCGCCGCGCATCGCCGCCGCCTCTCTTTTCCCCTCTTTTTCCCTGGTTGCTGCAATATCGGCGGCAACCAGTTTCGAGTACGCGCCGTCCACGCGATAACGGGTCGTTAACTTGCCCACATCTGCCTTTCTCTCGTTTACGGGAACGAAGAAAAGAGGAGCCGTTCCATTCCGTTCCGTTCCGTGCGAAGCAGACGCCTTCGACACGCTTTGAGACGAGACCGGTTTTTCGCGAGGAAACTGCACCCTCCTCTCCTCTCTCGCTCGTTAATTTGCTCTTTTTGGATTTTTGGCGACAAGGCCTCGTTTGCCCCCCAGCACCCTTCAAAGTTTTGACAGTTCTCACAAAATATTTTTGAAAATATCGATTTTAGAGAAAAAAGTTTCAAACATAAAATGGAGCTAATAAATAGCTCTACAAAAAGGGTTATATACATTTTTTACGTAAACCTATTATTTTGGCTGTTACGACCCAAAATAACTCGGCGGGGGTCAAATTAACTCTGTCAAACATTTTTTTAAATTTATGTAAATTACTTCCGTAAATAATAGGAATTTTGAAAAATACTTCAAATGAAACTTGTAGACCTCATCAAAATACACATTTTATGTTGTATTGATTTTTGTCATAAAGATAATACTTTCTGAGAAAAATGATAGGTAATTATTCAATTATACGGAGCCACCCTCGATTTCAATGATCGCATGATTTATCAACGACTCGTTCCAATCAGGAAAGCGTCGCGAGTACGTTGTCGAAAGTTCCATTAAAAAATCATGAAAATTCTTCGCGTACACTGAAACTCTTCGAGTACGAACGCAAGTACACGAAGAATGACGTTCGCCTGTCGTTCACGAACGAGCTTCGTGCAACATTTTACTCTAATTGCGGAGAAACAAACGTCCAGAGAAAGATGACGGGACCCGTAGCCCACGCAGGCATCCGGAGCGCATGATCTATTCTTGGATGGCGGGTGCAGCACGCGTGCACCCTTCGACCCCGTGTAAACACATGGGGAACGGACCTTGCCCGCCTAAAGACTCGTGTAAACACTGCGAGATAGGGAACGAGCACCATGGCAAACGCTGGATAAATTCGAGCAAACTTCCGCGTGTGACTCGCGCGAGAAACGGGAACCCCGAACGATCCCCGGTACATAGATCCATGGATCGTTGTAACCAAAATTTTCTACGGTGTGTTCGATGATATTTCACTTTATATTTTTAATGCTTACTTTTATGTCTCAACTGTTCTTTAACTGTGGATCTTTATGTAAAAATGATCGCAAGAAACAGTTCTTTCTTGAACAACATTTAATAAGTATTGGGGGAATTTTAAATAGCAAATAGTAAATAATCCTATTTATTTGAAAGTATGTGTACAAGCTTAAAAATAAAATATTTTATTTTATGCAGTAATTTTTGAAAATAAAATATTTTATATATTTGACGCAGTAATTTTTAAAAATAAAATAATTTATTTGAGGCAGTAACTTTTTTGAAAATAGTATTTTATTTAAAGAATATTGAAAATATTTATATTTTGTATTTATTTCCAATTTTATATAATTCCAAACACATTATTGCTGTAAATCATGGTTCGGTACATTTATGAGTGTCGATCGTTTTTTAACGATGAGATTGACTGTTTGTTTATGCGGTTTCTCAGAGTGTTATAACAATGCAAAAAGTAAAATATTTAATTTCGCGTTTCAGATTGTTAAAATAGAAATATTTTATTTTGAGAATATTAAATTGTCGAAATAGAAATATTTGATTTCGAGAATATCAAATTGTTGAAATAGAAATATTTTATTTTGAGGTTCGGATTGTTAAAACAGAAATATTCCATTTTCGAAATTGTATATCTTATTTAAAATACTATTTTCTCTTTCAGAAAAATAAAATCTAAGATATTAAATAGTATTTGAAATATTTGTTTCGCCAAATAATGCCCACGAAGCAACCTCGAAAATGACAGGGAGAACACGGCGGAGGGTTGAAAAGAACTGGAAAGTGGGTGGCCAGGTGTCCAGTTGTTGACACAAGGGTTGAAATATCCGAGCCGGCTTTCCCTAAATATTTCTGTGTGTTCACCACTCGAATACTAGACACTAGACGAAACATGGAACTATGACAGGAGCGAGGGGGAAAAAAAATGGGGATGCACGTGGCAAGGCTCAGGATGGCCACGAGGCTTTTGGGAGGTTAGTATGCGGGACACGCGGCCCCGTCAGAATGCTCGTAACTCTCAATTTGGAGAACAGTGGCCCGCCAGGAGCAGATGTCCTTTTCTCGAGGACCGACGATTGGCCTAGACCTCGAATACGGCCGCGTCGACTGACTCGTCCCTTGGAAATAATGGACGCGATTGATTCTCTGTGTACATTGTGTCGCGTGGGAATCGGCCGGCGCACGTCCTCTACTGCAGTGCACCTCCATGTGGTGTAAGGTCTAACCTATGTATGTCGAAAAGTTAGTAGTTTAGGAGATATTTCAATTTAAATAATTCTAAAACATCATTACACTGTTTTAGAATATCATTTAAATTGAAATATCTCCTGAACTACTAACTTTTCGACGTACATACGTAGGTTAGTATTTTTTTATAACGAATGTCCAGCTGCATCTCGATTGATGTAGTAAAAAATACCTCATCCATTTAAAAAAATGAAGGTGACCTTCATATCTCTAAAAAAAATCACATAAAAACAAACATTTTTTTTGGTATCGCATGAGCCCCATTTTACCGTTCACCTTTGTCCTTCAGACATTTGACGTTTCTTTAAAAACAACAAAGATGTTTGAGGTGACAACGAGAGGTGACTCACCCTTATAAATGTAGTTAGAAGATTTCCCGACTTGCATAAATGGTGTTTTCCCTCGCACACAAGTTTTGCAATAAAATATAAAATGAATTGAATATTGTTTTTTCAATTTGAAGCATTTAAAATTATATATCGAATGGACTTGGGCTGTCTCAAATTTTACGACAAATCTAGTTGTTAATTAATTTTGACAGCGGCTTAAGTCCATTCTTGGTAAGAAGACAAATATTCACTTAATAATTGCTATAATTTCAATAGCGATTGTACAATTTAACTCTTCCATTCTTGGTAAGAAGACACATATTATTCGCTTGATAATTGCTGTAATTTTAATAGCAATTGTACATTTAACTCTCTTAGATACACTTTAGGAGTGTGATACATTGGTATATCCTATATTTTTAATTTCATTGAAACGCAAACTCTTAAATATCTCAATTAAAACTTAAATGGACTTAGGCCACTTTCAAAATAAATGGCTCAATTATTGGTGCACTGTTGAAATTGCTGGTCCCTAGTGTCTGTGCGTGTTTGCACGTGCTTGTGTGACCCAGTGCCACGGTGGACGACGACGTTCATGTTCGTTCCTTCTCGTTCCTGCTCGTTTCTGACACCGGGACGGCCTTGATTTCACGCTGCAGCTGAACCGAGCGCTGCAAACGACCGGTTCCGAGGCTTCTGCTAGAAAAATACCGGTCGGCTGCGTTTCCACGGATCTTGCGAAATTTCGATCGTTACGCTCCCGAGCGAATAAGCGTCTCGTTCCGGCTCGTTCTCGATCGCCGATCGACAGGACTCCGAGGAATTTTCTGACTCACGCGATAATCGCCGCGCGCGTTATCGTTCCTCGTTTCAGATTTTCTATGTTTCGTTTCGTACCATGACCGCGTCCAGTCTCGTCATTTCGACGTCGTTAATGTCGCATAAACGTCCGCGACACGCTCACCATCGACTTTCCGTTTCGACGAATCGCCAAGAATTTTCGATGATTCATCGAACATCGTTCGTAGCCGAGATGCGCAACTCCCGCTCTGCCTTCCGAGTGCCGTTCGCCAGGTTTCCACAATTCCCACGTTCCTCGGGAATCGTTAACGGGAATTTTATAACGCTCCAGGGATTATATTAATGCGCTGTATAAGTCGGTTTCTAGGAAAATTCTGAACGCGTTGAAAAGTTAGTAGCTCGGACAAAATTGATTCGATTTTTAAAGGTTGCTTCGAGGTGATTCTGAATTGGTCCCGTAGGAATTTTTGAATCTTTGACGGCCGAATTTAAAGCTGGATTCTCCCGCTTTATGATAGATTCATTTAGGTTTATTGCAAAATTCGTAATCGTATTGAAAAATTGATAACTCATTACAAAATCGATTCAACTTTTAAGGATTGCTTCAAATCAGGTTTAAATTATATTCCCGTAGGAATTTTTGAACGTTCGAGGGCTGAAATTAAAGCTGGATTCTCGCACTCTATGCTAGGTCCACTAAGATGTATAGCAAAATTCGAAATCATATTGAGAAATTGAAAAATCGAGTCGATTTTAAATTGCGTTCCTGTAGGAATTTTTAAACATTAGAGAGCTTAAATTAAAGCTGAAAGCTTGCACTTTCCGATAGTGCCACCGAGGTTCGTTGAAAAATTCGAAATCATATTGGAAAACTGAAATATCCCGATCGATACCGGGACAAAAGTGATTCATTTTTCTGGGATTGCTTTCATTCAATTTTAAACTACGTTCCCGCAGGAATTTTCGTACGTTCGGGGGCTTAAATTAAAGTTGGATTCTTGCACTTGACGACAGGTTCGTTTAGGTCCACAGAAAAATTCGAAACTATATAAAAAAAATCGACAGATACTTGACGGCTGCGGCCCGCGGTGAAAATATCGAGGAGTAGTACCTTTCGATGGTGGGAGCGGGCGTTGTCGTCGGAATTCGGTTCCCATAGACTGGCAGCGAGCGATCTTGCCGCGACACTGTCGTTAAGCCCTTAATAGTCTTCGACGGCAGTGACCCCTGAATGCGCTTATTAATCTATTGAGCGGATCTGCAGAAAGAAATGTGGCGCGCCGGCTGTGGGCTGTTAGCTGTTGGCTGGCAGTGTCTCGTTTGTACGGCTGCGATGAATAGATAATTAGTCGGTGGCTCGCTATGCTCCCGGGATTGAGATCGCAGAGGTTTGCCCGGTTAGCCGGGCAACACGGCCACTCGTCGCAGATAATCTGCTTTCTTTTCGAGCCGCCCCGTTTACGCGAAACTGGATGCGTTTCGCAACGCATACCTTTTCGCAATCCGGTTAATCGCTGATTGTTCCCGGCCACCGATTGCCGGCTAATCTAATCGGGCTGCCGATCGTTCTGTGAATCACGCGATTCCCGTCCGGTTTCCTGGAAATCGCGCGTCCCTGAAAGCGGGTCGACCGGAATTCGCGAAACGACTACCTCCCTGGTCATTTTTACGCGAAAATCGACAGCAAAATGCTCACATCGAACGCATGCTACCCCGAGTAGGCGTGGCCTGGCGCCCGGCGGGCGTGGCTGCCTCGCTCCGAGAGAACGCCGTCGCGGAAGAAAACGGAATTTTCGCAACGTGGCGCATTATTAGCTGAAAAGAAAAATGCTGATCGTTCCAGAGACTTCGGTCTATCGATTCCGAGCCGCTGAATCGTCGGATCGAACCAACCGGAAGTAACGCTTTCATCGCGCGTTTGTCTCACGATGCACCGGCGTGCACGTTGATACGCTAAATATAGGAACTGCGGCGACGAGATAAATCGTAGGTGCGAGTGAGTTACGACAGGAAGGGCCACTTTTTTCCGCGGGATGATGCGCTTACATGCTTCCCACGAGACTCACGGAACTTCGACACGTGCGTACCGCTACTCCTCCTCGCCACTTTGCGCTCCGTTCGACACGCTAAATCTATTTTTTACCGACGTGTACGCCTCACCCTCTCTCGGGGATGCGCGCTCTCGAGGAACCTGGACTAACGTAAATATTTGTCGAGGCCCTTGGAAGCCTGTCTAATCTTTGTCGGGGCTCGGAAACCGTTGTAATATCGATCTGGAAACGTTTTCGAGCCTTCGCTCCTTTTGATACACTATTCTATTTTATAAAGTCGACTGCACAGAATCGGACGGTTCTGGGAATTTTCCAGAAAAATACGTAGTTAGACAATTTACAGTATAATTCAAGGAAGAATTAATTGAAAAGTGAAGGTTCGAGTAAGAGGTTTCAATTACATGGTAAATTTAGTGCCAGCATCGGCGGTTTATCATTATTATATAAATATTATAAAATACAAATTTCGTTGAAATAGAAATTTATTTTCTTCTCCTTAACAGTTTAATCGGTTGAAAATAATATAACACTGTATTTTTAAATTCCTCTAACGTTTTCACTGTCTTAAATTAGACCTACTCATTTTTCCCATGAATTCATGAAATTAATTCATGAAATTAATTCAGAAAATGGAATTCATGAAATTAATTCAGAAAATGGAATTCATGAAATTAATTCAGAAAATGGAATTCATGAAATTAATTCATGAAATTAATTCAGAAAATGGAATTCATGAAATGAATTCATAAAATTTATTCATGAAATGAATTAATAAAATCCGCTGTCTAATCATTATAAACTAATGAAAATTCACATCACAGCTTCACCAACGTCCGCCTAACAAAGACACGGCTTAGGAAGAAATTGACTGCGGGTAGGAGGGGTGCATCTCTCGATAATGCTCTCGTCTTAATTCGGCGAGCCCGAGGGGTACGAAACGAAGCGGAACAATTTTACTGACGGGGCGGGGTCCTTTGTCCGGGCAGCATTTGCTCCAATTTGCTCGGGAAATTCGGTTGGATGTTACGGGGGTGGTTTCCGAGTGCGCCGCGTCCCGTTCTATTACGTCACGTAAGAATAATGGCGTCGGACGAGACGTTTCCCATTGTGCCGTTCGAAGCCGCCGATACGGATAATGGACGACGAAGTGGGTACAGTACGTGTTCCACTGTCTCCTCTCGGTCTCCTCTCGGTCTCCTCTCGGTCTCCTCTCGGTCTCCTCTCGGCACGGAAATTTCCCCCGTGGAAAATCGGGAAATTGTCTGCGGTCGTTCGGCAAATAAAACGCGCGCGAGTCCTCGTGTATATCGATTCGACTGGATCCGAGCACACCCGGTACGTGGGACGCAGACCGCGTCGAACGCATTAACGCGAGCGTTGCAAAGCTGTTGCGCACCGCCGACACGAAAGTGCAATGCACCGTGAATAGGCTGCCAGAGACGAACGCTATTATTCGGTGACAGTGATACAAGCCGCCGTCCGAGTGAACTTCTCTTTCGCGAAACAGGTCCGCTCGCCGGACACACCACTCATACTGCCTTTCTCACGCAACTCCCGTCCCAAGGCTCTCGGAAAATGACAGCTTCGTTAACGAGATAATCAGCCGGAGCCACACCCGATCTTTTCACATTTTTCCCGCCGAGACGGAAGAAGTTAGCTACATGGAATTTTTCGCGTTCCATCAAACACTATTGGCACTTGCCTTTAGATTTTTTTCAGGTTGAAATCTTGAAAATTGTCGGAAATGTGTGGCTTCGAAATTGGTCCCGCTTTGAGACCTAAAATATCGTCGTCACCAGTACTGCGCGAAGTATCACATTTTCTTCTGCCGTTACAGAAATAGATATCGATATGCAACTTCTCGCATTCGATTAGACACTATTCGCGCTTGCCTTGAGGTTTTTTTCAAGCCGATATCTTGAAATTTGTTGTAAATATGAGCTTTCGAAGTTGGTCCCACTGTGAGACTGAGAAAAATGTCACCACCTAAATTTTATGACAAATTAAGATTTTCTCCCGCCGAAACAGAAAATGCTACGAATATGTAACTTCTCGCATTCGATTAGACACTATCCGCGCTTGCCTTGAGATTTTTTTCAAGCCGATATCTTGAAAATTGTCGAAAATATGTGCTTTCGAAGTCTGCCAAGGAAAATCTGCCGTCACCCTACGTCTGCGATATTCGCGATTTTTCTCAGCGAACGGTGATAAAGCTATCAGCGTGTAATTTATCGCGTTCGATTCGACAACGTTTGCGCTTGCTTTGAGAATTTTCTCGCACAAAGATTTTGAAAATTGTCGGAAATATATGCCTTCGAAGTCGGCCTCGTTTTTAGACCTATAAAAGCATCGTCGCCAGAGCAGTATGCCGTTTCAGATATTTTTCCACCAAGACAGAAGTAACTATCAACATGCAATTTCTTGCATTCTCGATTGTGCATTGTTTGCCCTCATTCCTACAATTTTTATCTCAGAAAATCCCAGTTTCGCATTCGCAAATCAGGAATGATGAAAGAGAAAGCTTCGGCGGCGCGGTTTTTCGCATTCGATTGTCAGTCGTTTCGAACGCAGCTTGGCCCCCTCCGTTTTTTCGCAACCCGTTCGAACAACGGATCGTTTCCTCTTCTCGCCGTGAGAATAGGTGAACCTACCTCGGGACCGTTAGCCATCGGTTCGCGGCTGCTAAACGGTCCGCGAACCATTTTCCTCGGCGATAATTGGGGAGTCCAGGCCTGCATGAACGCAGCTCTTTATCTGATTTTTCCTCAGCTCGGCGCTTTTGTCCTTTCTTCGAACGATTTCTCTCCTCGGGAGTGACGTAACCCAGGGACGAGCAACCGCGACTTCCGTTCGGAACGAGCACGCGACCGGATAGGAAAATTTCTGACGTGGAACGAAGTGGTCGGTGCATCGACTGCTTCAGCTATACTTTGCCGTCATTTTCCTTCTACTGTCATTTAAAAGCGTATTATTCTTCCATATTGCGCCGCGCACTCGTTCCTAGAAAATTTTTCCTCGTACGTATCGCGTAATAAGTTGAGAAACGCGAAATTTTTCAAAGTGCGACGGTATCAACGACGACTGGATAAGAGTCTCTGTAAAAACGGCGCTTATCAGCGATCGTAAACGGAATGTTTACGGTGCCTCTGCGGATGGTGTTGGATCGTTGAAATCGATCCCCATGCGCCGCCATTTCGGTCAAGGAAATAGCGGTGCGCTCCAGTTCTAACTTGCAGAACGCGTTGATCGTGCATCAACAAAATCGCACGAAATTTTTGCTCATCAATATATCTTAATCATATTGTGCAAGCCGATACGTTTGGGGTCTATCTAATAAAATTTATAACTTGTTTCGTACGTATTTGTCTCGAAGTTGTGCTCGAAAAACTGAAGAATAGACAGCGGATCTCTATGCAAAATAAAAAATGTTCTACCTAAATGGCAACGAAGTGGAGTAAGAGTTCATTTTGTTTCTTAATACGTCTAACAGTTTGAAAATAATATAGTGGTCTGTTTAAATTCTTCTAACATTTTTACTGTCAGAAGTTGCACGTATCAATTTTTGTGATAAATGCATAAAATCCGCTGCCTAGTGTAACGCGTTACATGATCTACGTTTAACGATCTAGCAAGCGCGTGGCGGTGAAAGGGACTCGCGCGGAGGTGTCCGAGGGAGATTTGTCTGATCGAGCGACGAATTGTGTGATTGCAGGTCAGTTTAGTTGGGCGCGCGAGCACACCTGATCGACGCAGCATCCGGAAGGCTTGGGAACAAGAAAGAGGGACAGGTGAGACCGAGAAGAAGGATAGAGAGGCAAACGGAGCAAGATGGGAGGTAGACAAAGCAGAAGGTCCGTGGACATAACGACGACGCCGAAGAAGGAGGGTCTACCGGCCGATGGCAGTGTCGGGGACGCCGCCGCACCTGGCGATGGTAAGCTGGAGAGGATCGAGGAGACCGACACGAAGCCCACCACCAACGGCATAGCGCCGCACACGGACATCGCCGAGGATAAAGAGAAGGATAAGGATGAGGCCACAGAAAAGGAGAAGGTGAGACATACTTCACACGTCCACACCAAAACCTCGCCAAAATGTCACAGCGTGTCTCGAGACACTGTTTCTCAAGCTCTAAACAGAGTTGTCAGATTTAGGTACTCGTCTGAGTCACTCTCCCCACTCCGCACTCTCCCCCTCACCAGTCTCCCACTCTCCTCACTTCTACTCACCATTCTCCCTACTCCCACTCACCACTCTCCCTACTCCCTACTCCCACTCACCACTGTCTCACTCACTACTCGCTCCAAAAGTATCCACTACCCACTCACGACCCTCCCCACTCCCACTCACCACTCTCCCTACTCCCCACTCCCACTCACCACTCCTCCCTACTCCCCACTCCCACTCACCACTCCTCCCTACTCCCCACTGTCTTACTCACCACTCGTTCCATAAGTATCCACTAGCCCCCACCACTCTTATCACTTCCCATTGTCTTCAACTACTACCTATATAACATAACTATAAATATAACTATTACCTACTCTCCCACTCAACACTCTCTCCACTCTCCCCACAAGTCTCCACTACACACTCTTCTACTCACCACTCTCCCCACTCCCACTCACCACTCTCCCTACTCCCCACTGTCTCACTCACTACTCCCCACTGTCTCCACTCTCCCACTACCCCCTGCCACGACCCAGTCACGTGACTAATCCGGTAGTGAGAGGGTAACTTTTCCCCTAATCTGGCGACTCTAATAGAACCAGTGTCGCCAGACCGTGGAAATCGAGGGGAATACAATTTACCCCCTCTCTGATAACCAGATTAATACGTGACCAGTCTACGGTCTTAGTGGGGGAAGTTGGAGTGTGCTCACGGTGCTGGAATGGAACAGTGGAAGGGGAGAAGGCGAGTGGGAATTTTCACAAGATTAAACCAAGAATTCTGCTGCGAACCATGTCGTGTTTGGACTCGTTTCAATCAGAAAACCGTCGCAGACATTTTGGCGAAGGTTTCACGAACAAGTTAGAACATACAAATCGAATGCTTCCTGTACGTCAATAATAATATTGTCGCAATAAGAAAGAGATTTTCGTCAGCTCTGGTGCAAGGAGCGCAGAAAGAGCATGGAGGCCCGCGTGTTTAGCTTCGCGTTACACAATCGGCCGGCCGTGCACGTGCGCGTACTATTCCGAGCCTGACCTAGGAGATATGCTACGTGTTTGACGCGTTTCGGATGCTCGAGAAAAATGAAACGCAAAAAGAGTCTGAGATGAGCCATTCTTGAACAGTCTCGCGAACATCAGTCGTTTTCGATTCGGTATTCCACGCAATTGGATCAGCATTGTCCCACCGAATTTCTCGTTCAGGACATTGTCTTCCTGACGCATACATAGAATTCGGTATTGCTCGAGGTTCAACGGCTCTGTTTACGCGACGCGGCGATCCGGCGCGTCGTTGACCAAGTTGCGCTCACGTGGTCGGTCGCGCAGGCCTGTCTCGAGCATCGAAAGTTTCGAACTGTCGCTCTCGACGAGTCGCGTAATCGTGTCAGCGTATTATCGTGAAATGCTGCGAGCTAGACGAAACTTGATATTTCCTCGATTGAGCAACCCCGGCAGCTGTCATGCACCAGATACGCCGCGCGCCGGCACGGTAGCACGCGAACGAGAGAAAACAGTGGACTGGAGAGAAAGAGAACGCGTAGAGCTCTCTCGGTGGCTAGGTCTTGCTCGCGAGCCTCTTCCTTTCATTTCCGTTCGACGGAAGCGGCCGGAAAGAGAAAGAGCCAACAGAGAAAGAGGGAAACAGCTCTCTTCTTTCCACGGTTCGGTTCCATCTGATAGCAGGACGACAGAACCCGCTATCTCGTCGTAAGTAGACTGCGGAGGTTTATGCAATTTGCTATTTTTCCAGACGATTTTTAACCCCTTGCCGTACCTCGACGAGCCAGACTCCTGATAAAGGTTTTCAACAAGGTCGAACAAATATGAAAATGTCACGTTTTTATCAATATTTAAGCAGTCAAATAAATGTAAATAAATTATTGCCCTACCATGTTTACAGAACTGACCCTTCTACGACATTTTTGTACATAAAGACGTTCTAATCACTGTAAGAAGAACAAAATTTCACTCAATTATGTCGAAGGACGTATTCTGGCATTTTTTTGAAAATTTTATGCAGCCATAAATGCATAAAGATCCACAGTCTACTCATAAGTTACCGAGACTCTACGCACAGCGAAACCATCACTTAAACCACCCCTCATTTGGTCCACAATACACCATAACAACCATACAATGATTAATGATGAGACTGTCTCGAATTAATAAGCGATTTCAGAAATATATGCTCGCTGACTTACGATCTCTGCACCGTACGCGACCCACGAACTTGTTCGCGCCTACATAGCCTTATCGATCGCCGCTACGTTTCTAGAGCGGGAAACGCGGCGTGCACTTGGTTTCCTGGAAAGAGGGTATTTTTACACGCGCCTTACGCCCGTTGTACCACTTTGCTCGCCGCGCGATAACGATCTTCGCCGAAACGATGCGGACCTAGCAAGTCGGCCAAGGAAATCTGTCGCCACCTCACGTCTACGGTATTCGCGATTTTTCTCTGCGAACGGCGATAGAGCTGTCATCGTGTAATTTTTCGCATTCGATCAGATACTATTCACGCTTCCTTTCAGATATTTTTCGTGCAGAGATTTTGAAAATTGTTGGAAATACGTGGCTTTCAAGTCGGCCAAGGAAAATCTGTCGCCACCCTATGACCGGGAGTCTTGCGATTTTTCTCTGCGAAGGGCGATAAAGCTATCAGCGTGTACTTTCTCACGTTCGATTCTGCAACGTTTGCGCTTGCTTTGAGATCTTTTTCGTGCGAGGTTTTTGAAAATTGTCGGAAATATATGCCTTCGAAGTCGGTTCCGTTTTTGACCCACAAAAGTATCGCCACTTGAACTTAGTGAAGTATCAAATTTTTTTCCGCCGAGACAGGAGAAAATATCGACATGCAATTTCTTGCATTCTGTTCGACAACGTTTGCGCTTGCTTTGAGATTTTTTTCGCATAAAGATTTCGAAAATTGTTGGAAATACGTGGCTTCGAAGTCGGTCCTGTTTTTGACCCACGAAGATATCGCCACTTGAACTTTGTGAAGTATCAAATTTTTTTTTGCGCCGAGACAGGAGAAAATATCGACATGCAATTTCTTGCATTCTGTTCGACAACGTTTGCGCTTGCTTTGAGATTTTTTTCGCATAAAGATTTCGAAAATTGTTGGAAATACGTGGCTTCGAAGGCCGAGGGATGTTTCGTTTCGTGCAACTTGCTGTAGAGAAACATTTGGGAACATTGGTATCTCCGGTGGGAACGAACGAGTGTACCGTTCGCCGGCGAGTTTGCACAGGTGAGAGAACCGTGTACCGGTCACTCGTTGCCGCGGCTAACTGTAGTCCCGTCTGTCTTGCGCTTCGCTCATACCTAACTGTCCCAGACGGACGATTTCATTTGTCTGGCTCGAGAGATCGAATCCAGAGAACGGAGACCGGGAAAGACGAACATCCCTCTATCTCTCTCTCAGCTGGGATCTTGCAAAATCTCGAGACGGCAGGTGCGCGAGCCACTTGCGAGTCTTCTCGCGGTGAACACCTGTCCCTCTCCTCTCGGTCCCGTGATCTTTTATTTTCTCGCGAGTCCGGCCAGGTTGCAGAAGCGATAGCAAGAATTCTCTAGCAAGAACCCCGTGGAAAATTCCACGTAGACTGGCAGTTCGTTTCTTAAAAAATCACTCATCTCGTATCCGAATTTATTCGTATAAATTGAATAAAAATAACGTGTGATTAGAACAAGCATTGAAAAATGAACATTTTGTGTATGTGATTTCCGATTGAAAAAATTACTAATTTTCATTTGTGGACCCTGCCGAACCAATTTAATATTTTTAAAACATTTTCGTTTTTTAAATGAGGAACATTCCTTTGTCATTTATTAAATAAGTAATTTTGAATGGCCTAATGAAAGTTGTCGAAGTCGAGTTCCAAATAGTTCCGCATATTTTCAAAATGGGAATATTTTCGAAAATCATTTCCACCTTCGTTCTTCTTCGGGAATTATTATTGTTTAAAGTGTCACAGATACTTTCGTGGATATTGATGTTTAAAAGCATTTAAAAATCAACATTCTATGGATACGTTTATTTCCAGTGGATCGGTCCAGTACTTTTTCGTAATTATGCTGTTTCGTCGTGACGTAGGCGCGCTCTGGACGCTATAAAAATCAAACCAGCGACGCAGGCTGAATGCAGGTGAAACAGTGATCTCGATCAGTGATCCAGGCTTGTGATTTTCGTACGAGGCGATGGAGAGAGAGTCGGACCTTACCTTGGCAGCCTTGACCGTGTGATTTAACGACGACGATGCACGCGCGCAACACGATGCACAAGCCCCGCGCGTGCATCGCGTGCACACTCTCTCGCAGACCGCCTGCAATTAAAACGCCATTCCGAGGTCGTAAAACGCCGGTCGTTTTCTTTTCCTCGGCTTTTCCCGCGGCGAAATTTCGAAAAACCATCCGCGATAAACGCGATCGCGCCGTACACCCCTTTTTTGCATGTATGCAAACATTATACAGTAAATGCATCCGGGCAACCCTCGCATGAGAGATCCAATCGAAACAATTTCTGTTTTTTACTTCTTATCAGCAGTGTTTTATTTGATGACGTCACAGTTGAAATAAATACCAGGGATTTTATTAAAAAATTGGTGCATCGAATGCAAATGAAGGATTTAAAAATATTTTTGTATTGTTTTCAGCTGTATAAAGTCGTCAAAATAATAATTCATTATAATCTTTGATAATCTTGATTTCGTATAAAAATGTGTAGTCTAATGATCGATTATTTATATACAGGGTGGTTCGGTAAAAATTAACACTTGAATATCTCTTCAAAGTTGTTCAGGTCTTATGGCAGTAATAATTTCTTCTCGATGCTTCACTTTTTAAAAAGAAAATCATATTTTTTTTATTAATTCGAGTTCGACACGTTCCAGAAGAAAGTACTTGACCTGTGTACGTCAAAAAATTATTAGTTTAGCAGCTTTTAATAATTTATTATCCAAATAATAATTTCAGAAGTTGTCACGCTATATTGATACAAAAAATTTGTTAAATTGTGAAAGATATTGCTGTCGATTATAAACAATGTGTTGAGGAATTCTCAGTCTTGAGAAATCTTTTAATTGCATTTTTAAAATGAACGATCAACTGTTGAGAAGTTTTTGAAGAGAAGAACACATTGCTTAAAATCGACAGCAATATCGTTCACAATTTAACAAATTTTTTGTATCAATATAGCGTAACATCTTCTTCTGGAAATTATTATTTGAATAATAAATTATTGAAAACTGCTAAACTAATAATTTTTCGGCGTACACAGGTCGTCAAATACTTTTTCCTGGAACGTGTCGAGTTGATCTTTCATTTTAAAAATGCAATTCAAAAATTTCCGGCGGGTAAAGTCCTACTAACAATGTTCCCTCTTCTACATTGGACAAATCGTGAGTGAGGCGGTCGCGGTAAGACAATAACAACCTCGGAGGACTCTGCATATATCGCTGTTAAACCGAGCTTCCGAGCGTAGACAAAGGATCTTCGCGAACGACCTACGTCGCCGGTCAAAGTGTTAAACACGGCTTTGCAGCGTGAGCCAGTCGAGGGAGTAAGAAAGAAAGAAAGAAAGAAAGAGAGACAGAGGGAGAAAGAAAAGACAAGTTGTTTCCGCATGAATCATCGCGCGCGACGAATAAGAGGGGCGCGAGGGACGAGAGGGACGCGATCGAGTCGGTTTATTAATTAATACGAGGCACGAGTCATCTGTTTGCCTCCGCTAATTAAAGCTGGCGCGGCGGTTGCGGCGGCGGTTGTCGCTCGAATTCCATCGGCGAGGCTTTCCCGAATCTCTTCCCGCGCGAGAGATCGATTCAGCTTCGAGATTCTTCTTCTTTCTCTTGATCTCGCACCGAAACGAAAGCAACGCGAGTAGAATGCTGGTAATGGCACGGTTCTCGAAAGGTTGGTCTCGGACGCGGAGGAAACGAAGGCTATCCGCTCGCGGGAACGGAATCGATCACGGAACGCTCCGCCGCGATTATCCGCACGAAACCGCTCGATCCAGCGTCCTTGTTCCCGTCCCGTTTCGACAGTTTTCTTACCTCGTCCTTCTCGCTCGAGCGTCTCTCTGGTCGGAGAGCTTCGCCTCGGCCTCCGACAACCATTGAATTTCACGAGAACAGACATAATAGATATTTTTTCTGGGAACGTCGACAGAGCTATTGTCTCGACGAGCAGCTTATTCGAATGTACGTTTGTTGTAGTATCTGTACGATTTTTTTCATAAGAAAATCTCAAAAATTGCCCGAGTTAGGGCCTTTCTCACTGACGCTTGCTACGGTGTCGACAGATTTAGGCATGCTCCCCACTCTACGCTTCTAATCGTCTAAGTTACTCCCCACTTTCCCCATTCCTCACCTTCTCCACTCTCCACTTTATGCTTTTGATCATTTGAGCCACTCTCCTCACTCTTCACTCTACGCTTTTGATCGTCTGAGCCACTCCCTACTTTTCCCACTCCTCACTGTCTCCACTCCCCACTTTCTTCAAACCCCGCTCTGCGCTTTTGATCGTCTGGGCCGCTGTCCCCACTCTTCCTACTTCTCGTTGCTTAAACTCCCTTCTCTACGCTTTTAATCGTCTGAGTCACTCTCCCCACTCTTCCTACTGCTCATTGTTTCCACTCCCCTCTCTGCGCTTCTAATTGTCTGAGCCACTCCCCACTGTCTCCACTCCTCCTTCTCCCACCAGTCTCTATCGCGAATGTGTCGCGTCACGTGACTAATCCTGCACTGGCAGAGAAGGGACACCTTTTCCCCTCCAGTTGAAGTCGATTACCCTGGTCTGGCGACTCTGGGTAGTGTCCTCAAGTCGAGGAAATCGAGGGGAAATAATGTAGCGTTCTACGGTCTTACAATTAGTCGAGGACGTTGGAGTGTGCTTATGGTACTTTAATGGGATAGTGGAAGGAGAAAAGGTGGAGAGGGAAAAGCTACCGGCGACACTGACTCTGGGTTGCTCTAGGATCTAGAGAATTGGGGACACATTTAGAGTCTAAATGCACCAGTGTGCATCCAGCATTATAAAATTGCATAACTCGCGTATGCTCTACAGTTTTCGAATCGTCCAAATTTCCGGATTCGCACTCCACATTCGATTGAACCTCGACCGTCCGATCCAGCAGGTGATTCAGGCCTCGGGAATTCGGATTCGCAGCTGCACCTGCGAGAGGTCGTCCTTCGAAGAGCTCGTCCTCGAGCCGCGAATTTCTTGGTATTCCGATATCGTGCGATAGGCGAGCGTAAATTTTTCATCGGGGTCCGCCGACGCATATCAAACCCGGGATAAATCATTGTCGATCGACGCTGCACCGTGTATGCCGATGTTCAGCATTCTCGAAGAAGTATTCGATCGTAGACCAACGAACGCTCAGCCTTCCGAGCATCGAAATCGATCGTGATTAACAGGATTTTTATGCACAATAAGGATTCTCTGCGAGACAATTCTCTCTCTGAAAGCAATAAACTATAATAAGACCGAAGATTTCCTAAATATTCTCAAAGTTTGCTGTTCCCTCAGTCTGATTAACACTGAATCTACCGAGCACTAAAACCGATTAAATCTTTTGATAAAAAATGACTTTTTGCATTTTTTAGAGAGTATGTGCTTGGATAAAAATATTCGCCGAATCAGGTTCCATGTAAACAACTTCGTAATTTCAATGATTTTAAACAGAAAAATACAAAATTGTTCATTTGACCGGCAGTGGCAGGTTCGGTGTTAAAATAACAACATTGAATTTATTTCGATAGTATTCACGGGTCAGGAATGACCCTGTGTGCTCATCTGGATTGATACGGAACTGCAAACAAGTGATCCGATTGAACGCTTCCCCGAAGCGGTGTGAACACTCCAGTTCTCTTCGTTTCGCGACGGTCGAGCGTGTCCCTCTCGCTCTCGCTCTCTCTCACTCCCCTCTCTTTGTTTCTGCTCGGTATCGGTCGCGATACCGCGATATCCAAGACGAACCGACGAGCGGACGTCTCGTCTGGCCGGCCAGAACGAAAATAACCGGATATTTACATAATATAATGCGCGTTCTCGGCGACTCGACACTCTCTCGCCGTTTCCAGACGAAAAAGAAAGGCGTGTGTCGCAGCTGCGAAACACCAGCCGGCTTTGTCTTGACAGTGATCGAACCAAGGAATCGATGGATTTTGGCGCGACGATTGCATAAACGATTACAGGGACGTCTGCTTCAAGGAGGTCGAACATAATTCGGTTTACGATGTATGTTTCATTACCTGGAATCTCTGTTTGACGCAAGTATGACGATCACTACCGCCGCATAATCCGATGATAACGTGTTCGCCGGTTGTTTGCTCACGACTGTGACGATCAAATCTCGGAATTACTAACCGATCGAGCGAGTGACGCGAGCTTTCGCTCCTTATTCCTGTTAACATTGACCTGTCGACAGTGCGGTGAACGATGATAACGCGTTCCTTTCGCGAACGAATCGTTTATTAATTTGTCGGACAGAGAAGGATCTCTCTACGAGGTTTGGCGAGCAGACCGAGGGCCACCAGGCCACGCCCTCTCCGCTCGCGCCACGCCCTCTCCGCTTTCGCCACGCCCACTTCTCCCTCGCGGTGGTCCGCGAAGCGCAATTTCATTTTTTTAACGCTAGCTTTACGGGAATACGTTTTAATATTTGAAAATTGTTCGACAATTCGACTGCAGATCTGTCTGCAAAATATAATTTTCTTCACCAATTGCAAGGGACAGGAACCAAATACAAAATTCCGTCCCTCTTTAAACGTTTAAATAAATTGAAAATGCATTGAGGATCTTTCTGCTGAATAAGAATTTTCTGCATCAGTTGCAAGGGATAGGAACCAGATAGAACATTACATCTCTCTTTAGTCGTTTTAATAAATTGAAAATAATAATTGTCGTGCTTGAAATCTTATGAGCTCTACTTTGAATTGCATCTACTCAATTTTGTCATAAAAAAAGTTGTTCACCGATTTTGTTGTAGCTTTATTCTAGAAACAGTGGAGCGAAGACAGGTCCCTCTCGGAGAACCACTGATCGCTCTGTGTAATCCGAGAGTTTCGCGGTTTCCTCTCGTACGTGGTTGTCCGATTCGCATAAGTCTCCCGGCCGTTATCGCCGGCGAACGGTTCTGCGTTGGTTTTTCGATGTGCCCGAAGCCGAGAAAGGCGATCCGTGCGAAACGCGGACGCTCTTTTCTTTAGAAACGAGAGGAAGAAGAGCCCGCGAGCGTTTTCACCCGGAAAATTGTCGAGCTGTTGAAAACGGAGCTTCCCAGCGCTGGACGCTCATCTTCTCGAACAACAGAAGCGCTTCCGGAGTGAGGAGAGAGAGAGGAGCGGAGCCGCACGTCGAACAATAAAAAGAACAATAAAAAGAACAAACGTTCCGTTCGGAGAAGAAGTTTTCCCAACCGTCGATCCGCGGTTTACGAGCGACTCGGAGCGAATCGAAGCCGACGCGAAAGCGGTCAACAGTCCCGATGATGTTTCGCAACTTGACACCACTGTAATGCTCCGATATACGCGAAAACTTCTCGCCACCGAAATGTCACTCGTGTCGCGCGCAGACACGCTGTTCCTCGATCTTTTGCCGCGAGTAAACGGGTTTAGGCGAGGCAATGCTGAACGGACCTTTATTTTTCTATGGAACCTTCACTGGCACATTCGTTGCGTTTTCCTGTTTAAAATGATACCAAACACGATACTATTGCGATAATCTTTACTCGCTTAATCCACGATATAGTGGAACCTCGGTTATCCGAACTAATAGGCAAAGGCAACGCTGAACGGACCTTTATTTTTCTATGGAACCTTCACTGGCACATTCGTTGCGTTTTCCTGTTTAAAATGATACCAAAGACGATACCATTCCGATCATTTTTATTCGCTTAATCCACGATGTAGTGGAACCTCGGTTATCCGAACTGATAGGCAATCGTGGATTATACGAGCAAATGTGCTCCGAATGATGCGGTGTTTGGACTCATTTTGATCGGAGAAATGTCGCGAACATGTTGGTAAAAAGCTTTCGTAATTATTATTGATCTTAAAATGGCCACTATCATGCAAAGAGAAAAAGTTGATGAATGAAATGAAACTGATTCGCTTGACAACCGAATGAATTGACTTGACTTTGTTTCAGCAAGAAGAGGTAAAAGCCGAGGAGACCAAGCAAGAGTCTGCTGGAGAATCGCCCGCGGAATCGGCGGAGGCCACGACACCCACAGATGCCACCACCCCCGCCAGTCCGAACGCTGTCACCTCCCCAGACAGCAAGGAGACCAAAAAGAAGGAAAAGGTGAGGGAGTTCAACCCTCGTTCAACCCTTATCCGACGATGGCCATCTTCTTATTTTCTTCAGATTATTCGGAATTCTCTCTTGAAAAGCGATCTTCTCAAAGTTGCACGTGAATTGTTCATATGCAACGACCTAATAGAAGCATTGTTTATCTAGTATTTTATTAGAAGAACAAAGACATTAACATATCCGTGGACTCCAGAATGCAGTCAGCTGGAAACCCGTTTTTATCTGGTCAAAATTATTCCAGCGTGATTTCAAGGTTTAATTTTATAGCGGGGCGTCGTAAATGTATATTAACGTTGAAAAAATCTATTTTTTAAGTACAAAAGTGTAATGAGTGAACAGACAAATGGCCTCAGACCAGTAAAAATATTTAAAGAATTTGAAGTTATTACATAATTTCTGATTTATTAAAATCAGTCAGAGAAGGAGTAAATGTCAATGGTGCTACGGTACCTTGCGATTAATGTAAAAATGTAAAATTATAACAAGTTAGAATGATTAATCTCGCTTTGGATTTCTGAATTTTGGCTGCGCACACGTAGTTGACTGAAACCGCTGATATTTTCGATTCCGAAGCCCCGAAGTGCCATCGATAGACGTAGAAAAATTAGTTGGTAATATGCAAGTGGAAAACTATAATTTTGGCCATGAAGAACGGATTTCCAGTGTGGGTCGCACGGAGACGAGTGAGACGCACGACCAGTTGACTGGTGAATCGCGCGTGTAACGCCCTTAGGAGAGTAAGACGCGAGTAGTAGCTCGTAACGAGAGTCCTTACGATCATTATCGATGCCGTTTCCTCGTTCATAGATGAAGAAAAAGTGGTCCTTCAGGTCGATCAGCTTCAGCAAGAAGGACAAGAATAAGCCGGCTCGCGACGAAGCGCCCAAGAATGGAGACGTCACCAAGGAGGAAACTCTCGCAGAGGTGAGTCAGGAGTGTCTTACCTTATCGGGAGTCGTGTCGCACCCCGAAGAAAACCGACGAGATATCCCGTTAATTGCCCGGTCGTCGTTTCCCTTTTTTTCGGCGGACTCTCCCCGGAAAGACGTTCACCACGTACGTTCTATTCCCGAGACACTCTAGCGACTTCGGTGTCGTCCTAGTCGCCTCGACGCGGTCCGTTTTTAATTACGGAACCGTCTCGTTGATTAATCGTCGACATCGGGCACACCCGGGTCAGAAAAAGCTCTCCGCGACCACGATTATCTGCGGACAGCACGCCGATCCCGCGTGCAAGCTTTTATCTCTCGCACTGGTCCGGAACTGACATTCCCGGCTCGTTAGCTGGAGAATCGGTGCTCGAATATTTACTATTGCTTTCGCGGAAGTAACAACTAGACTGCGGATCCGTGTGCATTTTCAAAAAATGCTGGAGCATCGGGTCGCACAGAATTCAGTGCTTTTTTTTATTTATTTTCGATCTACAATAAATTACTAGACAGCGCGGATCTTTTTATGCATTTATAGGATAATTGAGTAGATAACTTTTCCCGATAAAACAACAACGATGACCTGGTAAAAACTATGAAAAAATAACCGGACGAAACAGTTTGTTCTTCTATGATATTTTTCCTTTTCTTCTTTTTTGTGCCATTAAAAATAAAGTAGATATTTAGGTGGCCTCATTCAGCTGAAACACCCTGTATACTATACGCTATACGTATTATACTATATTGTTTACTATGTCGTCGACAACTTGGTTAAGGGTTCTCCAAACTCCGAACAGCCAAGTTTCAATCTCGAATCACGAAGCACACAGAAATGGACCGTCCAACTGTTGCTTCGAGCAGCGTCCCGTTGATTCATCGCGTGACCCGCGAGGGGTCGATTCACCCTTGCACTACGGACTCTCGGGTAGCGGAATTTTACTTCGTTCCGACTCATCGGACGATTTTTTTCGCCCGGTACATTGACAACGATAAGGATCGACAGGCTATTTCGGTCTGGAGTACATTCTCTGGTTCTTTGTCTCCGATTTTTCCGCGAGAAATCCGAAGTCCGTTTCGCCTAGGCCTTTGCACACATGTGTATGTACTATTTCTGGAACATAGAACTAATTCTTTTCAAACCAAAATACTTGACATCGTGCGAGCTTTATTCGCTTTATCAGAATTTTACTTCGCTGCTGATCATCGCACGCTTTATTCGGGTGTAGCTCTCAGTCTGGCATTTTTTTTTAGAAGAAGAAATTAGGTTTACCTAGGCTTTGCACACGCGTATACTATTCCTGGAACAGATAAAAAAATTGTACGAGCTTTATTCACTTCGTCCGAATTTTACTACTTTTTTTTTTTTGGACAGATTGGGACTTGTGCTTTTATTTTGGGTTTTTTTTTATTAAAAGTTTCCTAGAGCAATGTTGCTCTCCACACTTCTAATGTAGTCATTTTTTATCTTGTAGGTGAGATTTAGCTTTAGCCATCTTGATTGTTATTTAACAAGAAAGTTTGCAAATTAACTTGTTGAGGTTTATGGTCTATATAATTATTAGGGTGTAGGCCTCAGTCTGGAATAATTTTAGAGGAAATTACACAAATAATACCTAAAGTTGTACAAGCTTTTCTCAGGCATCGGAATCAAAGTCGTCAGACGAGGGAGCACGAATTGAGGGGAAATAGTTAGCCCCTCTGCCAGTACCGGATTAGTCACGTGACCGGGCAACCTCGTGGGGGAAAAGCGTCGTAGAAGGGGAAGTTAGAGTGGGGACACAAGTCTCAAATACGAAATTTGTTCATTTCCGAAACGTCTCTACTGAAATACCAGAAAGAGACTCTTTCCCGTTATTCCCGGCAATACAACGCGTCGAGCGGAACGGACCAGCACCACCGAGGAATAATGGAAGTCGTCCAAGAGGGCGACGAAGGCAGCCGTGCAGCGTGATTTGTGCTCTCCTCGATCCGAGGTATAGCAATCTGCCTATAGCAGTATAATCGAGAACTGCCGCGCGATAACCGTCACGGATCGAGAGTCGCGCGCCGGTGTTTAATTGGCCTCGAGACGTCCAATAAATTCTCCACGGCCTCCGCTGATTATCAGAGATTTATTCGAGAAAAATGATAAGCGAACACCGGAGCGAAGCCGCGCGAGGACTCACTCAATTACAACGTTCTGCTGCTTCCTAGTTTTCGATTTTTCCCGTCCGGCTTCTGTCGATCGTTCTTCTCGTCGCTCTATAGAAAAATGTTTGTCTCAAATCATTTCTGCGCGCAACTTTTACCGGAATATTCGTGGCACTTCCCTGATTAAAATTTTGGAGACTTGCTTGCTTGAATCTCGATTATCCGAACCAGTGTTGCACATGGATTCTGTTTCGATTTACACGTTCGCACGTGACGTCAGCAATCCTGCAGTCTACTTGGAAATAGTCGAATTCATTTTATAAACTTCTGTTGCAAGTCATAGAATTCAGAGAGACCATTTTCTTTTTGCTGCTAAATTGTTTGACTATTTTATACAGGAGGTGCGTCGCATTTGATAGAACATTTCAACGACGAAGATGGGCAACGAAACAAATGGTGATCTGGTTTGGAAAAAACAAAGGCTATTGGTTCGGATAATCGAGGTCCCACGGAACAAGCCAACGTGTTCCGAATTACACCGTGTTTGGGCTCGTTTTAATCGGAAAGACGTGTACATGCTGGCTTGACAAGAGTCCGGTCTCTTTTCGGTGGCAGCACGGACAAGTAGCATACTCGGGCTAGGTCGGGCTGGGTCGGGCCCCGACTCTTTCTCGTTCCTGCGGCTGTCGAGCTTAGCTCCGCGTGTAGGCGATCCGCAGTCTCGGGACTAATCCTCCTCGTTTCTTCGCCACCTTCTTCATCTTCCTCCTCGTCTCTGTTCGCCGCGTTCTGCTGGCCGCAGACTCCCTTTCTTTTTTAGCGAGCTCACCGCGCGACTACAGCCTCAGCCTCTCCTCGGAGAGTGGGAAGAGAGCAGTGACTCATCCTTCTGGTTCGTCGTACCTCGCGAGTTTCGTGATAGGCCGCCATGGAAAACCGGCTTCGACTCACTGAATTATCCTGTTGTGTTCCGTTAACTAGTCCTTTATTACTCCCGGCCCGGGAGGAGCCCGAATGCTGCGCAGAAACCTGGATAGAATCCAAGTCCCTGTTGATTATTAACGGACAGAACTTTCTTGAACTCCCTCGATCATCCGGGAAGGGAAAACGCCGTTGGAGATCGTAATACATTTATTTAATAGAATAAATATACACTTTATTCTTCTAGGAAGTTTGCTAGGGTTAAAAAAGAGCAATTATTGCAATCTAGAAAATTTAGAACACAGACAGAGCGTTCTTGAACACGCTCGATCATCTGGGAAAACCGATCGAAAGTTGGACACGCCCTTGGAAATTGTAATACATTTATTTAATAGGATAAATATACACTTTCTTCTTCTAGGAAGTTTGTTAGGGTTAAGAAACAGCAATTATTATTTAGAAGAGACACAGTTTTCTTGAACACCCTCGATCATCTGGGAAACTGATCGAAAGTTGGACACGCCCTTGGAGATCGTAATACATTTATTTAATATCTCTTCTTCTTTTAACGGAAGAGGTCAAAGAAATGCGTTTATGTACACCCCTGAAGGGGGTAGTTTTTTTCTTCGGGTGGTAGTTATTTATTTAACGTCTGATCTTACGAAAGATCTGTGTGTTCTAAATTTTCTAGACTGCAATAATTACTCTTTCTTCATCCCCTGCATAATTTCCCAGAAGAAAAAAGTGTACATTTAAACAAGGGCGTTCTCTGTTTAATTTGAAAAGCTTCTGCAATGTAAGAGTTTACACGGTTTCCTTAAAACACTTGAAAATCGCTAATGAATGAACCCCGTTGTTTCAGAGTTTTGTCTTTGGACGAGGTAGAGTACTAGCGAAGAAATGATGTCTTATTCTTCAGACTCTTAATTACATTGGACAGCAAGAAAATGTTAGAAGAAATCGACCTTTTCTCCGACTTATATAAAACCCCTACCGTGCGTCGATCGCGATCGACTTTCCCGGGGCCAGGCGGCGGCTCCGTGGGGCAAAACCGCCCACGCGGCGGGCCACAATGGCGGCGACTTTCACTCTTTCCCTTCGGGCAGAGCCGGCATTCCGAGTCATTAAAGAGAGTCCGTTCCCGAGCATCGGTGCTCGCAACAACAAGCGAGATGCGATTGTGTTATGCGCCCGGTGTTATGACACCGACAAGAGGAATGACTTATTGCTCTACGGCTCGTTATCCCGCGCTTCGCACGGGCTCCTCTCTCCTCCATCCTGTCTCGCTCTTTCTCGGCTCCTCCGAGTTCCGTTAAAACGTCCGAGACCGTTGAACGCGCATTATCGTGGCTCGCCTATCGCCACGTGTTCCATATCTAGCAAAAAATTGAACACTCGTGAAAAATGAGTTAATCAAGCGAAGCAATCGGCGGGAGTAAAAATAATATCAGCCGTGAAGTACTCACGAGTAATGTTTCTGAGAGGAAGCGGGCAATTAGAAGGCCGTGTCGGCGTTCCCACCGGTCGCGAGCATCGACTCGATTTCCTACGGGAAATGAGACGTATCTGGCCGAGAAATCGGCACCCGGCATACTACTCGATACACACATAGCACTCGACGCTTCTGCCAGGGCTCATTGTGCCAACTGGCGAACGCGGTTCAATAGCCCAAACTTCCCGGATACACTTACCTGGAACGCGGCGTGCTATCCATTGGAAGAAGACGGTCAGGACTGGCACCGTATTATGAAAATAAATCGTGTTCACATCGGCAGGAAACAAATTGAACAAATTCTTCCAGAAGAAAATTTAATGGTCCTGAGGGTAGATCCTTAACAGAACGCAACCGTGCGATGCAAGGGTTGGTTTTCTCGCGCGGATTCACTCCGTTACCGTGGAATCGAGATAAATCCTCCCCATCGACGGGAAAGAAGACTCTTTGTCGACGGACCAGACGCGGAGGACAATCGAGAGAGAAATAGAGAGAGAGAGAGACGAGAGGAGAGCCTTCCCTCCCGTTTCCGACTCGTATTCCCGGTTTCGCACCTACGCGAATGTCACATTGTTTCCGAGCATCCACCCTCGCGGTCGGAGTAGCCCGTGGATGGGGTGTGGTCGCGAGTTCTTTGTCCCCTTTCACTCGGCTCACCGTGAAACTCATCCAGCAGGACGTTCTCGAGCGAGAGGACGGCTTATTTCATGGTCCCTGGATCGCGGATTAACTCCGAGGATCGATCTCGAGACTTCTTCATACACGCTAATGTGGCATTCGTTTATTTTCAATTATTTTCTTATCAAGCTTTCGCCGACGTATTCGCGACATTTTTCTGGTTAAGACGAGTCCAAACACGGTACAATTCCGGTTACATTTGATAGAACCTCCATTATCCGAACAGTTCCCGATTGGTTATACTGAAGTCGCCGGATGAGGGGGAAAGTTACGCGTCACGTGACCGGGCTGCGGCGGAGGCGTGGGGGAACAGCGTCGTGGAAGGGGAAGCAGGGGAGTCAAGCCTTAATCCACTGGTCCACATAACTTGCTATATAACTTCCAAAGTATGCGTTGTACAAAAAAGTTTTGTATACAGAAGTTGCATGGTCTGAGGGGGTACGTTATGTAATATTAATTGTTTTCTTGTGGGTGAAGTGGTGGAAGAGATCTAGAGGTCAACTTTCTTTTTTCAAATGGAATGTCCTATTTTTTATAACATAGATCGATAGGGTATCAAATTCTGAATATAAAAATGTTGACCTTCGTATGTCATAAATCTAATAGTCAACAAGATATTATCGAAATAATTTTCCATTGGTAGTAGAAGTTTAGGGATATCTGTTCGAGCACCCGGGTAATAGCTATTATAAATATGGGAAATTATATCGATAATATCTCGTGAACTGTTAGATTTATGATATATAAAGGTCCATACTTTTTTACGCAGAATTTTGTGCTTCATCCGAGTTCGATAAAAAATATTGTGCATTCTATTAAAAAAAATTAAGTTGTCCTTCATATGTCCTTTACGCGTCCACCAACAAAAAAGCTACTAACATCAGACTAATGTCCCCACGAAACCAAGCAAGTTCCATCTGATGCATTTTTTCCTAACATCAATAGCAGCCAATTATTCATATATTAAATAATTCGAACACAAATGCGGAGTTAAAAATCTAGAAGAGTGCCCAGAATTAATTCCACTAGTGTAATATCTAAATTGGGTCGTTCCCATCAGGAAAATGAACATGCTGGTTAATATTTGACAACAAAATGTTCCGATAAACTTTTCGTTTCCTCGACCGAGGAAAAACCGGTGAGGACGATCGGTGGAGGGGAACGAGCACGCAATCGCGCAGAACGATACGCAGTGTCCGCGGATGAATTTCATCGGGGCCATTAGGAATGAAATCGAAGCCAGTAGAAACTACCGAGGCGCCTTCCGCGACGAAACAAACCGGTTTGCCAACCGGCTGGTCGTCCGGCCGATCTCTTGCCACTGTTGCGACGTATTTCTGCACATGCATGGCCGCCGCACGGGTACCGTTGCATGCGCAAACCGCCGACGACTGCGACATATTTTAAGAGCACCGAGTCCGCCGTATCTCGTCACGCGTCACATAAATTTGTAGCATCCCGGCCGAGCCTCGGAACAAATCGTCCCCTCACTGTTTTCTTGTCCGATACCCGCCTCGAACCTGTTCGCGGACTATTTGCTATTAGGTCATCCCGCGAGTCGTGCCGTCGTTTTTCACATTCTCGCGACAGCGTTACGCTTCACATTCCTCGATGCACGTTATTGCTCAAATTCTGCTTCAGAACGGCTCTACATTTTCTCGTTTCGTCCCGGTTCATTTTCGCATTAAACACACCATCCCCAGAGGGATTTTCCGCTCAGAACCCACGCCTTAAAAACTGTAGTCGCTTAATAACCGCAGCAGTCGAAGAAGCGACGTAAAATAAAATAATAAAAGAGGGATTTTTGGCGAAAATAGTTCCTATCGTTTCAGTATCAGGTAGGAAATGGTACTTTGCCGACGAATTTTCGTTAGAAAATGCCACTAAAATGACAAAAAACATTTTCGAGTCGCCAAAAATCCTGTTGGCAATTTAACAAATTTTAGCTGAATCCGCTTCGACCGATTTTCGGGATTTTACCCGCCCTGACCGGGACGAGACTGAAACATCCAGAGCCGATCTTAAACAGAGTTTCGTTCGGATTATCGAACCGCTTGACACGGGCGAGCGACGCGTGCCAAAAAAGAATGGAGAACGCGGCGGTTCGTGGCCGTGAAACGCGGGACAAAGGAGCCAGTGAAAGTCTTTCTCGCTCGTTGACTCGGTGGCTCGCCGACACCGCCTTCAACCAACACTCGTAGTTTCTCCCTTTGCGGCGCGGCGAGGGGGTTGGGTCACGCGAGACCAACATTTCGATCTGCGACCGCGACTCTCGAGCGCGCGTTAATTAATAACTATGGCCTCTTTGAGATATGGAAGCTGTAAACAGGTTCCGCTTCGAAAATGTAATTTCTAAGTATTCGCGATTCCGACAAGTGTCCGTCCTCTGTTCTCTACGAAAGCGCGGAACGTGACAGGTGGAACGCGAATAAAAAGCAGGAGGAGCGTTGGCCCCACTCGCGCGCACGCCTCCCCGAGGTTCGACGACCGTCGTATAAATACTCTCGATGTCGTTAGTCAATCGATACCCGGATTTTCTGGCTCGATCGTCGAACGAGAAACGATGCCGCACGCCCACGCGATTTCCCGTTTCGTCCGGTAACCTAACTTCAACCTGCACCTGGGCTGATCCGCCCCGTCTACCCTGAGAATCACTTTCCCGATCGAACTATACCACTTAAATTCACTCGTGACTAAGACTGTACGCAAAATTGAAATTTTCTTTCTTTTTTTAAGTATTATCTGGGAAGTTGAAAATGAAGAAGCTTTCATTTTAAATGGCGCCGATTTTCTCCAAATGCATCAGCAGACGTTAACCTATAAGTAATTAATTATTTTCTTCACGTTTTGCGTTGTTGTCGAGGCCTAGAGTCGAAAGAGTACCGAATTCGGAGTAAAAAAGTATTAAGGTATGTAAAAACGTGATAATGCTACAGTTACGCGTCGATAAACCAGCACGAAATTCGGCTGGGTTCGTCGGAACGCTCCGCGAGGGGGCGTGGCTTGCGCGCAGGAGGCGTGGCTCCGCCGCTCCCGAGGAGCCGGTGCAACGTTCGACGAGGCATACGGTGCGGTCGCGCGAGACTACGTCGAAATGGAAAGCGAGTTTCCTGCTCGACTGGGACGCACGTAATCTTCTTATTTGGATTACGAGGCGGAGCGAACATTGTTCTTTGTCCTCGACGGAGGCGGAGGCCGTGAGAACGGGAGCAACGCGGTCCCGCGGGCCAGAGATTTTCGTTTGTCTCCGGCGGCGTCGACTTCGGAACGCGGGAAAATAATCGATAGAGGCGGTGCGTGAGCTTGCACGTGTCGGCCTCGCGAGTCTCGAGGGTCTCTCTCTCCTAACGAGTCGTGAAAGATGGAAAGTTAACGAGCCGGAGGGCCTCTCAACAATCGCCTTTCAGCCTTCGAGGAGAGAGCCTCGTCGTCTGTCGTCTTCGATTTAAATTCAGTTAAAGTCGCCGCCGCCGCCGCCGTCGAGAGACTCGTTCGAGGATGAAAGATCCGTTTGATCGTAACGAGGCGGCACGCCCCCGCGATCATCTCTTGATCCTCTCGATCTCCACCGTCCTCTGGATCGCGAGGCGCTAGAACCTGCCCGCAAACTCGCCGATCCTGGAATATATGCAGCGATACTATCATGAATGTCGTTTCACCTCTTCTGCCCCCACTCCTGTCTCACTAAGGAATTGAGGGGAACGGCCAAGTGAGACAGGAGAGGGGGTGGAGTCACGGAGCCACGCCTACTCGGGGCCGGACTTTCGCGAGAGCATTCGAGATGGAGCGACTGCGAATTTTGTTATGTTTTTTCTGCGTTTCATTTTCGTTGACACACACGATAGAATGTTGCGAGGCTACGGGGGGGGGGGGTGATAACGGTTCCCCTAAATTCCTATTAGAAAAAGAAGCGCAGAAAAAAGCGATCACGATGCTCTCGCGAAAGTCCGGCCCCGAGGAGGCGTTTCCCGAGTTATGGCCAATGGGCGTGGCTCCGTGGCTCCTGGAGGAGCCAGTGCCCCAGGGGGCACTCCGTCCCGGCCCCTCCGTCTCGCAGTTATCGATCCGCTGTTTTCCGATGTGATATCGAGTCAAAAGAGCTCCCTGGAGACGTTTCCCTTGTCTGGAGACGCTGGGCGAACGGAAAAGCCGGCCTCGGGCGGGCCGTTTATCTTGTTTACCAGCCGCCTGTGTCAACCCGGAGCCCAGACTATTTCGTTCGATCGAGAACGGTCTATTTGACGCATAAATTGGATCGTCTCGGGTTGGCCAACGTCTGTCCGCGTGTGCCCTCGCGTTCAAGGACTCGATCTCTCGCTCGTCCGTTTCCTTGCTCCGACGTCTTGCCCCGTTCCCGGGGAAAACAATACGCAATTACAAGCTAATCAACCGGGCGGGCAAAGCTGTTGGCCACCGGCCAGAACTGTTGAACGTTTTCCTCTCGCGGACGTGTCCCGGAGGCTGTCCGGATTAAAACGGATTACTCGGAGGAGCCTCTGTCATCGATCCCGTCGGAATCGGTTCGGCGACCTTCCTCGCTGGACTCCGACCAGCACACGGTGGGGTGTTTAGGCTGAAAAGTCGGGAGAAACTGTTTCAGCGTTATTTGCGGAGTCGAGGTCGTAATATAACAGGTCGTTGAATTTATTTTAACGTCAGCTGTAACATTGTCAAGTCACGCGAACGCGTTTTAACAATTGAGAAATCTAAATGTTTTTTATTTTATGTCGGAGAAACGACTCTCGAGAAATTGTCTCTAACTACCTTTATAGGGTGTGTCAACTCGCGAGCATGGCTATTATTTATTCAGCAAATTAGATCAGAAATATAATACCTAGTCTGAACGTGTTTGATGAAACTTTTTAAGATTCCACCTGTTTTATTGAAACGGCCCACAGTGCACCGCGGTCGAAACAAAGTGTGCCGGTTGAAAGACCTCGGGGCCGCGGATCTCTCCGCCTATTTATCACTTGACGTCATCGGGATGCCATTGTATTAAAAATACGAGCGGCGAATACACGTCGTTTTCGTCGCGCGTCGCCGTCCCCGACGCCGCGCCGCCGGTGCCGACGACCGGCCGCTTCCCTTTTCTTTATTTATAAATGCCGGTATCGGGGCTGACACACTTCGGATAAGCGTATTAAAAAAATACACGAATCGCGCGAACCGCAGATAAAAATGACGAGGCTAAATATAAACCCGCGACCACTCGACTGTCACGCGTTTATCAAAAACTCCGCGCGCGCACGGAAAATTATCGGTCTTCCCGAGCTGCGAGATATCTCACCGCGGTTTTTTTTTATCCCGCGACGGAGAGGACAATTCCACCGGACCGTGGCACACTGGGACATGCTGAAACTTGTGCTCTTCCATAGACGTTTCTCGATGTGTGGCCTCCAGACAGGGGCTCCGTTCAATTGCCAATTTCCGCGGTGGTATTCGTCGAGTTTCCCCAGGTTCCTCGGCTCCAAAGCGGTTCCGAGCACTTCCGGGTACTTCCTGCCACTTCTAGATACCTTCAGGACTTTTTGCTTCTTTTCAGCAATCGAAATCTGCAAGGAAATACCCGGATTTCCCAAGCTCCCTTGACTTCAAAGCGTGTCTGAGCACTTGAGAGTACTCTTGGAAGTACTCCGAGCACTTCTAGATACCCTCAGGACTTTTCGCTTCTCTTCAGAAATCGAAATCTGCACGGAAATACTCGAATTTTCCAAGCTTCCTTGAGTCCAAAAGGTGTCTGAACACTTGGGAGTACTCTGAGCACTTCTGCGTACTTTCAGACACTTCCAGGCACTCGTAGATACCTTCAGGATTTTCTGATTCTCTTCAGAAATCGAAATCTGCACGGTAATACTCGAACTTTCCAAGCTCCGTCTGCTCCAAAGCGTTTCTGAGCACTTGAAAGTACTCTTGGAAGTACTCTGAACACTTCTATGTACTTTCAGGCACTTCTAGTTACCTACAGTATTTTTTGCTTCCCTTTAACAATCAAAATCTGCATGGAAATACTCGAATTTTCCAAGCTTCCTTGACTCCAAAACGAGGCTGAGCACTTGAGGATACTCTGAGCACTCTGAGCACTCTGAGCACTTCTAGATACCTTCAGGTCTTTTTGCCTCTCTTCAGCAATCGAAATCTGCTCGTGAATATTCGAACTTTCGAAGTTCCCTTGGTTCCAAAACGTGTATGAGCACTTGAGTGTACTCTGAGCACTTGGAAGAACTCTGAGGACTTGGGAGTACTCTGAGCACTTCCTGATAATTCCAGGCACATGGTTCCAAGGTGAGGCTGACCTCTTATGAGCACTCTAAGCGCTTCTATGTGTACCTGTACGGTCTTCTAGATATTTTCAAATTGTTCCAGGTACATTACAGGCACGCCTAGACACGCTTCAGACACTTCTAGGTATTTCTAGGTACTTCTAGACACTTCTATGTCCTTCCGGTGTATTGGTTCGGTGGACAGTTTTCCAGTGTATTGGTAAAAGAAAAGAACCTGAATATTAATCGATGATAGAACGGTTACAGCAATCGTAGACCAGATTCCCCTTACACCCAGTCTTTTTATTAATTTGCACGAAAGAACCACTAAAGAATAGTAGAAGTAATTTTGCTCGGCTAGAATAGCATATTAAACCACTGCGAGCTGCTTTTCTCTCTCTCCCTTCCTCTCTCTCCCTTCCTCTCTCTCACGCCCCCTTTGGATTTGGGCGTCGTCGTCGTCGTCGTCGTCGTCTAGTATCGAGCGTCCCGACGCCGGGACGCGCGGAGCTGTTGCCATGCCGACCGACGGGGCTACCAGGGCTTTTCGCATTCACCAGGCTAGCCACCGAGCGAAAGACTCGTGCGACTCGCGAGCAAGAACAAGAAACTCCTCTCTGCGAAAACGCGCAACAAATTACGCGAACTTCCGGACACGTGGCGACCTTCGAATTCCCCACGAAGTCGATATACTCCCGGAACATTTTCTTTAGGGGAGACTTGCCAAGACTTAACCCTCCGTAGACACGCTGGGTCGTTCATCCGAAAGTTACTTCCGAATCTTTTCGAAAGTAAAGAACTTATTCCAAATTTAATCCGTAAAATTTGTATTCTTCATCGATAACAGTACTACAGTGGAGACTTGTACATTAATATTTGTATCCTGGAATTTCGCAAAATTTCTCGAAAGCCGAAAACAGTGAAAAAACTCCAGTTTGTTGGAATTCAAATTTTTAGTAAGCTTTTTAGTAGCAAATAATTACTTAGTCTTTATTTGGAAAATATTTGAAGAATTCGGAAAAAAGTAAGCATTATACACTGTGTCCCGGAAATATACTTTCTTGGCAGGGATGATTCCTGAGGTGATTTCAAATAACTCTTTCCTTTGCGAGAATGTTCTGCGCGGCTCTGTTACCGAGTTATTAACGAAAAACGCGGACCAATCAGAGCGCGGCTACTGCGGGCGGGTTCCGGCTCTGATTGGTCCGCGTGTTTTCGTTAATAACTCCTTGGAGAAGCCGCGGAGAAGATTTTCGCAAAGGAAAAAATTATTTGAAATCACCTCAGGGTATCATCCCTGCCAAGGAAGTATATTTCTGGGACACCGTGTATAATTGTTCAGCAGGTCCGGGTTTCCCGGCAGGATTTCACCGGAGAATCGTCGATTTCGCGGGGGGGAACACTCGAGAACGCGAAAAGCGGATCAGGAAAGGTTCGCAGGCGGCTTTTCCCGAAGGTTAAAAACGTCTGCGAGGGGTTTGGGATCTGGGAACGATAAAAGCAAGCCCGGCCGGTGGCTAACGTTTTATTGATAGCGGAGTTCCGATTGATCCGGCGGAAACGAAAGTCGTGTAAGCAGGATAAAAAAAAAAGGTAGCCAGATATCGTAGTAAAATCGAGGGAGTACAAAAACGCGGGACCGTTGTTGTGCCTTTTTTTATTTGCCCTCGGAGGATTCGTTTCCGAAATCGCCCCCTTTACTACCCTCTACGACCTTGCTAATTTCGAACAGGCGTATCTCAGGTAATAATTCCGTTGACGATTCAGTTGATCGGCGACCGTTGATCCATTCGTTTCGAACGACCTGTGACAGTTCTACTCTCTAACGCTGTGCAACAGTTCTGAATAGTGTGGAAAAGTGCAAGTGTCGTTTCTGTAAATGTGAGGCAAATGACGCGCCTTGGTTTACATCTTGACACTTCACACGATCGAATCTCAGGTATGCGCTCATTGCAAACAGCTGCTCTTTAATCGAATTTTCTTTTCGAATCTGATTTTCTAACCCGTAGAAGTTTATTTATTATTAAAAATTATTAGGCGTAATTTAAAACGGTAAACACATTATAATATTTCAATATATACTGTTACATTATTTTCAACCTATTGAACATATTAAGAAAGGAAATAAATCTCTATTTCACTCTAATTTCTTGTAATTCACATAAAAATTTTTTTATTTTTCATCAAGATCTGCTGTCTAATTATTACTTATTATTTAGTAGTTTTATTTCGCGTCGATATTGCTTGGTTATTATTAGTTATTAATAGACTGCTGGTTTTTATACAAAATAGAAATGTTCTGCTTATTTTTTATTTTATTTCCATTATTTCTTCATTATTTTTTCTTTTATTTACGCTATTGCTTCGTTATTTTTTCTGTTATTTACATTATTTCTTCATTATTTTCGATTTTTTTTACATCATTTCTTTCTTACAAAACGCAGGACCGTTACAAAAATTTCTATCTGATTTTAATAATTTTATAACATATGGACGTTTGTAAATTGTCTTACCGTTTTGACTCTTTTAAATTACATCCACCCATTTTCGTCATAAATGCATGTAATCCACAGTCTAGTGACATCATAAAATAAACAGTCTATATAGTTATTAGTGACATCATAGAATGAGTCATTATCGAATGTCAATTTTTTACATTCAATATTTTCGAGTCGATATAGTGATTCATAGAAAACTATAAAACTATCTCTTGTTTGTTTTCCGTGGAAGAAATTTATCTTCTATTCGGCGTGAGCCACTCTCCGACATTTTTATTGAACCCTAATCGTACCGAGCACAAATAGAAACCAGACTCGCCAGATTAAGACTTGTGTCCCCACAAAAAAAAAAAAAAAAAAAAAAAAAAACAAACCTCGTGGTAGGGTTAACTGTTCCGAAGTGTTACTTGGCGTGGAATGTGATAAAACAGAATGGAAATTATTCAGAAAAGGGTCCTTCTCGCCAATGACTTTAAAATATATTGTCAATTAACCCTTAACTGAGGGATGACTCAGAGAGTCACCACTAAAAATTGATACACTATTATTCAAAATATTGTTTCGATTATTAAATATATTGGTATCTCTAATCAATTACTAAACATAAAGTATTGTGTGGGGTATTGTATCACACACACACACACACACACACACACACACACACACACACACACACACACACAATTTCATATCTATAAAAAGAAAAAAAAATCATATAAAATGGAATTATTTTAGGTCGGAAGAAATGTTTAATTTTCCGAGTTAAAATATATCCGAGTGCAAAGGGTTAATTTCCCTTTAAGTAAAATGAAATTTTATTTGATTCTCAATATTCATTCATTTTTTAATAATTCAAAATTGGGTACGTTGCAAAACTTTCGCACAAGGAAGGTAAGCAACGAAACAAATGCTGGTAGCGAACGTGTTGATACGTTTATTCGGTTGAAAATAGTGTAACAGGCAACATTTTTGTCATAAGCGTGTATTCGAAAGCGAGAATGGGAAAAATGGTAATACGGCGCGCGGTCGCGTGACCGAGGTGGCGCGTAGGCGGCGTCGCCGTTTAGTCTCGTGTTCTAAAAAGCTCCGGTTGTTAATTGAGGATCATCGGGCGCAAGCTGCGAGCGACGCATCGCGTGATTTCCCAGGTGGAATTTCCTGTCCGGCGGAAGCTAACCGGTGGGACACCGTCCAAAGAGGACAAGACGCCCGATAACGAGTTTTTCCGTCCATTATCTTCTCACCCCGTCGGCGTTCATTGCGGCCGCCCACTTTTTTTTCGCGACCGAACCGTCGACTCTACCACGTCAATTCCCACTGTCTCTCGATCCCACACAAATTTATTGGATCTTCTTAGAAAAAAACCTGGGAAAAATTCTTGCAACATTTTCTCTATTAAAATTTTTTAAATTTCAACAAATTTTTTCTTATTCACAATATTCATCCAATTTATTTGATATTTATGGTTAGAATATTAATTCTCTGTCGACGCTAAACCTACTGACCCTCTAAAAGCGATTAAAATGTTTTACGTTACAAGAATGACGAGGGTCTATTTATTTAGATTGTGTGCAATTTTTATTGCAATATCTGCTTGTGGATAAAGAAACTTATCGAATCAATTTCCATGTAAGCAACGTCACAATTTCAATAGTTACCCTCATAGCGGGCGTTTAAATAATTTCAAACTCTGCTAGTTGATTTCAAATACGATTTGGAGCAATTAATGTCTGAGGGTGGTCCATTTATCTTGAGACAGTCAATTATTACGGAAACCAGCAGGAATATGAAAAAATGTTTTATATAAAATATTCTTATATGAAGGGGCACATTTAATGGCGTTATGCACATTTTTCCATAATGGCCCTTTAAGGTTCAGACGAAGGGCAACTTCATTTTTTCAAATGGATACCCATATTTTTCACTTCATATTATTCTACATCGAAAAGTAATAATTTTCGTTCATATGAAGAATATTTTATATAAAACATTTTTTCACATTCCTGTTGGTTTCTCGCGAAATTTCGACGAATCTCTGGAAGAACAATTCACAAAGAAGGCTCCGAGCCTGACACAATTAAGAAATATCTGCACGGTTGGACGAACAGCGAACCATCCCATCGGAATTTGAATTCGGCGAGAATGGAATCGTTTTCCCGAGATACCACGGAATAATAATAAATGCTCGCTCTGTTTCGGGGCACGTAAGAATTCCATTAGCCGGGGCGAAGGATTCACGAGCGTCGAGAGCGCGGTTCACGGAAATCCTCTCTTTCTCCCCCCCCCCCCCGTTCCATCGTTCCGGAATGCGAACACGTTTGGAATATTTCGCGTATCGGCGAGAGGATTTCCGGTTACAAATTGTGCTCGGCGATCCGCGTGCTGCCCCCGGAATCGAGCCGGGTGGCTAGGGAGGCGGTGGAGAAGGGCGAACGAATCGAAAGGTGTATCGGAAACGAACGCGGATTGCAACGTGCCCGAAGAATAATAGTTTCCGAGACGTCCTCTGCCACAGATTTCGCCATTTTCGCCCCGTAAGCGATGTGTGGCGCAACACGCCGAGTGCCAATGCCCGTAGCAGTCGCACAAATTCGAAACAATTCATTCAATAATCAGTAGACAAAATAATCTTTATGCAATTATAGCTTTTGAACATTTTCGAAAAATGATGGGATATAAAATTTAGTACCATTTTAATTTTTATTTCAGATTTAAAAAGACTACTGCCACGGAAAATAAGATTCTATTTTATTCCACTATCTTAAAAGTTGTCTACAAAAATTGAAAATTGCATGAACGTCCAGTAAATCCTCATTTACTGTCCGGGATCGCCTGTGCGATCACTGTCCCGTGCCTACTCCACTATAGAACACCATTATATTGACACCATGAATCGAATGTTCAAACTTCTTAATTTTCATTATTTTTTTGTGGGACTTTCACTAACTTATTTCTTTCATTTTTCTGATTAAAACAAGACCAAACACGATATAATTTCAATTGTATTTAGTGGTTTAATCGACGATGGAAGTTTCCGTCCCAAGGAAGGACAGCGTATGGGAAATTCTTTTGACTGTTCCGGCGACGGCGCGACTGTCCGCGTCTCTTTCTTTCCCATATACTGTTCTTCGTTGCGTTCGAAACTTTCATCGTCGATTAAACCACTAAATACAGTTGAAATCGTATCGTGTTTGGTCTTATTTTAATCAGGAAAATGCCGGAAATAAGTTAATGAAAAATAAAGCATTTTTAATTGGCATTATCTATGTTCGGCTCTCTATTGAAGTCGCGGCGCGGTAGACGCAGTCAGAAAAAAATAGTGTCCCTATACGATCGCTCACTAAACGAGGATTTATTTATTCTTATTTTATATTTATAAATATTCTTCGGCTTCAGCACGCTCAGAAAATAAGAAATAACTGGCGAATTCGAAAATTTTCGGTTCGTACGATATCAGGGTTTGTGCTGAAGATTCTCTGGAAATTCCAAGTCGATCAACCATCGCCGTGCAACTACGTTAACTTTCGGAACTCGAGCGAATCCTCCGACCTGCACATTCTGCGAAACGAGGAAAATGAGGAAATGAATTTTTTGGAAATGGAAAACTTGAAGCATCGCCTTGTCCGACGAAGTCGAGTGCTCGAAGGGTTAACGTATTCCGTCGCAATTGGGTTAAGAGGCGGTCTAGCCTGGCTCTAGTCGTGTCGGGGATATCGAGGCAACGCCCTCGGCCCTAAGGACGGGCCAGGAACGAGTGTTTCAATATTTATCGCGGGGTTGGGGGCCGAGCAGTTTACCGTAGTTACGGTGGTGCCGTCTAGAGAGTGATTCGCCGGCATATCGCGGCCAGAGTTCTTCAATTATGCAGCCGCCGAGCGAGGATGTTGAAAGTCTCTCGTTCCGAGTCGCGGCTGAGATTCCTTCTCGCGCGCCCGTTTTCTGAGGAGAACAAGACGGGACTGTGAAATCGATTTATCATACAACGAGTTTAGAGTTTTTCGACGCGAAATTCGATTCTGCAGCGCATATACCTGCGGAGGGATTGTCGGTGCGTTAACCTTTTCTCTGAGTGCTGCCATTCGTAGTTGTGCAGAATTACAATTGAATTACTCCAGGAATTATAATTACAAAGTAATCGAATTACATTGTAATTTGTAATTCAGATCTTCATTCAATTAAATTACAATGTAATTCGTAATTGCAATGGAGTACAATTATAAAATACATTGTAATTCATTTATATTGTAATTTATAATTCAGATCTTCATTCAATTAAATTACAATGTAATTCGTAGTGGCACAATGTAGTACAATTATAAAATACATTGTAATTTATTTATATTGTGATTCATAATTCATAGCTTCATTCAATTAAATTACAATGTAATTCGTAATTGAAATGGAGTACAATTATAAAATACATTGTAATTGAATTAGCACAACTGTTGCCTATACATTTTCGGAGGAAAACATAAAAGAATAATTTGTCTGCCTAAGTATCTGTGTGTGTAAAATTTTTTTTTTTGATAGATTTTTAAGAAGATAACAATACTTCGAAAATTATAAAATTTTGGATAGAATTATTAGAAAATTTTTCGAAATTTCCCATTCGTCAACTGTTTCTTTCCATTTCTATCAGCCCCCGGGGTGCATTTGCACACGCAGAGAGAAGGTTAAGGGAGCCATGCAAATGAAAAGGAAAACGGGATAGGAAGAAAAAGCGGAAACTTACTCCGGGACCGGCGACCGAGCGATGATTATCGGTGACCGCGCCTCCGTTCGGGTTTCGTGCGGTTGAATCCGCGCGCGTACGCGAATGATAAAATCGATAGCCAACCCTCTCTTCGTTTCTCGCTCTCTCGTTCTCTCCCTCTAGCCACGCACCACCCTCGTGTTGCGTTTCGCGACCCTCTTCAAAGGGTGAAGAGAGCGGACAAGAGGGTGAATATACGAGAGTGCGTTGCGTGCTCCTCGGAGCGTGTCGCCGACGCCGCCTCCGTCTACGTCGGCTCGTTCCTGTTGCACGAAACAACGGGGCTTCCCGCCCCCCTGGGACCGGAGGTCCTCCAGACCGCTTTAAAAATAATCAATTTTACGATCCGCCGATCCGAGACCTCCTTTTCGCCGGCTCTACTCTTTCCTTCCTTCTCTTCTGTCGTCTCTCGCCTCATCGTTTACGAGCTCCTGAATATTTCTCGCGCGCCCTTCTCTCGAGCTCGTCTCTCTTCACGAGATCGTCGGGATTTCAAAATCAGTTTTGTCACAGACGACGGGAATGATTTGTGGGAAGGGGACCCGAGATTCGGGGAATCGATCGGGACCACCGATAACCTTGATTTACGAACCGATAACGATCGCTGCGCCGGCATATTTGTCCCACCACCCTCCGAATTGGATTTACGGCCGCACGGCGGACAGTTTCTGAAAAATAGCTGGAATTAATTCAAGAATCTTCGTGTCTCGAAATAGATCAAAGTGGTATTGTGTGAATCAGGTACATTTCTTTCTTCCAGAAAACTTTGAGCCGTCGAAAATTTCATTCCACTTTCTATCGCGTCGAGTTTTTGTCAAACAAGTTCTTTGATGCTGGATAAGTTGTGTCGGAATTATAGCAAAAGCCTGATAACAATTACAAAAGTAAGTTTCTCGTATTACATACAAGAATTCAATTTTTCTTTGTTTATTATTTTATGGAAAGAAAATTCTATTAATTTTTCCATCACATCAGGTTTTTATGAAACACGTTCTTCAATGTTGGATAACTTGTGTCGGAATTATAGCAAAAGTCTGACAACAATTACGAAATACAAGAATTCAATTTTGTCGATATAAGATTGAGTTCGTATAAATTGAAAAATCTTATAAATAAAAAATGAAGTATCTGTACCTCTGAACGTCGTGCACGAGAGAGATCGGTGTTGAATTTGCACAGCAACGGGAAAAATGTAAACCGGCAGAGAAAAGGTTCGGTCGCGTTAGCGCAGCGCATGTTTTCCATTGTTAACGTCGATTAGTACATCGTTCGTAACGAGAGCGCGTCTCCATCTGTACGCACATCTGGTGCGTACAACGAGGGACTCTCTTCTCCTCTCTTTCACTCTCTCGGTTGGTAACCAGCCTCTCCTTCCTTGCCCGGTCCAAGAATAATTCCAAGACGTCTCTTCACGGTCGATGCTGCCACCGGCGATCGTTCATGGAACTCGAAACCTTGGAAGTTCTCGGTCGAAGCTCGTGGAAACTGCTGGCAAGTTCAGATTCGAAGAACGCGATGTCTCTCAGTTGCTCAGGCCCTTGGCGAAAGCCCTATTTAGGGTGATTCACACGGGAAGCTTTCTCTCGGATGAATCCCTTGGGAAAATTTATTTCGCTCTTCTGGTAGTCGGTAACGAAAACCTTGTTTTTGTTTTCTGGCAATGAGGAATTTCATTTTACGTTGGGTAGGGCTTTCGCCGGGAGACCAAATAGGCAAACGGTGGACAAGCTTCTATCGCCTGCGAGAAGAAATTGAGTAGCATAGCTATTAAGGTAGCTTAAAGGGAATTCGGTGATTGTGGAGCGTATTTTCTGCTGTTAGAAGAAGTAGGGCTTTCGCCGGGGGATCAAATAGCCAAACGATGAACAAGCTTCTATCGCCTGCGAGAAGAAATTGAGTGGCATAGCTATTAAGGTAGCTTAAAGGGAATTCGGTGATTGTGGAGCGTATTTTCTGCTGTTAGAAGAAGTAGGGCTTTCATCAAGGGCGCTGATAGGCTATTCCTTGTTTCTGTCAACGACTAGAAAATGGCTAGCTAGAAGAACTTGTTATTCATAGCCTGATGAAGGATTTTAGACGACAGTGAACTGTATTCTGTTGATGTACCTGACCTAGGGCTTTCACCAAGGGCGTAGATAGGCAATTCCTTGTTTCTGTCAGCGACTAGAAAATGGCTAGCTACAAAAACTTGTTATTCATAGCCTGATGAAGGATTTTAAACGACTGTGAACTGTATTCTGTTGATGTACCTGACCTAGGGCTTTCACCAAGGGCGTAGATAGGCAATTCCTTGTTTCTGTCAGCGACTAGAAAATGGCTAGCTACAAAAACTTGTTATTCATAGCCTGATGAAGGATTTTAAACGACTGTGAACTGTATTCTGTTGATGTACCTGACCTAGGGCTTCCACCAAGGACCTAGATAGGCAATTCCTTGTTTCTTTCAGGCACTAGAAAATGGCTAGCTAGAACAACTTGTTATTCATAGCCTGATGAAGGATTTTAAACGACTGTGAACTGTATTCTGTCGATCTACCTAAAGTAGGGCTTCCACCGGGAGCCTAGATAAGCCGACCCAGTGTATTCAGGCTCAACGGCTGCCCCTCCAGCAAGTGATGTTCGATTCGCGGCGTACCTGTCTCGGGCGGAAATTCGCTGCGTAATTCGAGCGAGCGAGTAATCCCTCTCTGGCACCACGAATCGCGGATTGACTCACTCCATGACTAACAGGCTCGGTAAAGGTCAAGCGTGTGTGCAGCGCTCGAAGTTTGGAACGGGCTCAAAAATGTTCCATCAGTCTTCTCTCTCGCGGGTCGGTCTCGCGCGACGTTTGGGGTCTTCGTGGTCTTGGTGCACACGGTGGTGGTGTCCCTTCTGCCTTTGTCAACGGTTATCTTTCCCATCGTCGTCGTCCTCGTCGTCGGCTCGCCTCCGTTTTTCCTTCTGGCGGGACGCCTTTCTCTTTCGATCGTCTAAGAATAGAAACGCACGGTGGTTTTGCGGCGCGGATTTTTTTCCCCGGCGACGCGCGAACCGCGCCCGCGCGCCGATTTCTCGCCTCTGCTCTTCTCTCTCTCTCTCTTTCTGCTCTCTCTCCGCGGATCGAATTCGAATCCCCAACGCACACACGCGTCTCGAAGATGAAACGCGCGACGGACACACAGGACGGACCCCCTCGAAAGCACAAAGCTCCACTGCCTTGTAATCCGCTCAGCTTCTTTCGCATCTCGTCTCTCTCTTCCTGGTCTCGCCGCGTGGGCGGGCCACGCAACACTCTCTCCTCGAAACTCTCGGCTCTTTCCGTCCTCCCCTGACTCGACTGATCTCCCGCGAGGGATTTCTCCAGGGTTCTCGCCCGATGGAATCCGCGAGAACAGAAACGAAAGAGGAAAACACACTCTCCTATTTCTGCTGGAGCATCCTCTCGCCACCCAAAACCCGTAGACGTTCCCGGATTTCACTGAAAATTTCTGATCCGTGGCATTCTCGATTACGAAACTGAACTAAGAAGCTTACGGACTGGTTCGTTTCGTGATATCTGTCTTGTTTTCTTGCTTCTCGAGTATTTTTCCTCGTTATTAATGACTCGCGAACTCTTCAAACACACACAAGTTTGACTGGAAAGTCCTTATGAAGGTACCTTAATAATTCTCCTGAAAAAGTTCCTGAGAAATAGACACCCTGTCCGATAAAAGATTCTGCAACTGGGGTGTCGATTGATGATTACATTCTAACCCTGACCATTTTCCGATCGTAAATGGTAGACCATCGTACCTTGAAAAGCCATGTCACCAAGAAAAAATCCATTTTTGCAAAATCCTGATGCAAGGAACCTTAATAATTCTCCTGAAAAAAAATTCCTGTTAAATAGACACCCTGTCCGATAAAAGATTCCGCAACTGACATGACGGTTGAGGACGACATTCGAGCCCTGGCCATTTTCCTCGCGTAAATTGTAACGATCATCGTACCTTGAAGAGCAATATCGTCAAGAAAAAATCAATTTTTACAAAATCCTGATGCAGTTACCCTTAATAATTCTCCTGGAAAAAATTCCTGACAATAGATTTGACAACCGACGTGACGATTGAAGACGACATTCGAGCCCTGGCCATTTTACCAGCTTAAATGGTAAATACCTTGGAAAAGCCACGAAAAAATCAATTTTTGAGGTTTCGTCCAGGTTTTCGGACCATTGTTCAGCGGCTAGAGTCTGCCTCTTCGCTCCGCTGCTGTCCACGTGTCCCTCCGCTGGCACACACAGCTCTCTCCTCTCCTCTCCGTGTCTCTGTCTCGGCGAGACGTGGGACGATCCTCTCGTTGGACTCTATATAAACCACCGTGAACTCGCAGTCTGGCCCGAGTAGTTCGCCAACGGCGAACTGAGTCCGTGCGGATCATTCTCTGTTCACTCGACGCGTCAGTGATCGTGCTCAGTGCGTGCGCGATAAAAGGTAGAGGGCGAGGAGAGGAGAGATAAGCCTGGAGAGTCGGTCGCAACCGGGATCCACGGGAAAATCGGAAACTGCGCTGCAGAGAGAAAGAGGGAAGAGATACCCGTGCACAACAACGATTTTTCGCATTAAGGAATTTTGGAAACGAGATAAACGGTTTCTTTTTTTCGGATCTGGTCCAGTTCATTTTATCGAAGAGAAGATAGGCGGTTGTTTTTCGCGTGGTATCAATCGGACGTCGCGACGCACCCGCTCTATTAATAGTCAGCGGCCGAATAGCTTGGCTGAAACGGGCTGCTTCCAGTCTCCAATGTACACGGTGTCCCTCTGAATCCCTGATCGACTCCGCGAGAAAGATGCTCGCGATCGAAACGCAGAGTTCGGCTCCGACACCTGTGCACCCGCCGTGTCTTCCGAGAAAACCTGCTAGAACTTCCGGTCGATTAACATGCCCGGCTCCTAAAACATCTGCCGTAACGTGTTCGAAGAGAAATTAGTGCTGTCAGGACGTTCTGCCCATTTATTTTAAGACGAGGATCCAGACACACTGGTTGTGTAACATTTCTTCTGGAACACCCTGTGCACCTCGGGAAGCTTCGCCAATTTTTCTCGAGCGAGAAACGCAGTTCCGCGCGGAACTGTCGAGCACGACAAAATGGCGAGCGTAGACACTTAGTCGGTTACCCTTCCGTGGTGAATGCAGAAATTCGCTGGGTAGATGTTAATCCCTTCGAGTGCACTCTAGATTTCTAGCTGCTGGGAATAGATATTCCAATTTAGCATAATTTTCGAAGAGGATTAGATTTTTGGACCGATACATAGCGAACCGCATTCTTTACTCGAGAAGTGGGCGAAAGCTGAAGCAAAAGCATAGTGTCGCAGCTTAGATATTAACCCCTTCGCATGCCCTGTAAATTTCTAGCTGCTGGATAGGCAGCCATTTCAATTTAGCATAATTTTCTAAAAGAAAGGACCACAATTTTGAACCGATACATAGCCGCATTCTTTACTCGACACGCTGGCGAAACATAAGGCAAAAGTATAGTGTCACAGTTTAGATATTAACCCCTCCGCATGCCCTCAAAATTTCTAGCTGCTGAGCCTAGATATTCCCATTCAACATAATTTTTGGGAAGATAGTTTCACCACACATTTCTCTTTAACGAGCCGAATTGGCGGAACATAAAGCAGAAGTACAGTTCCGCGAAAAATTTCTGTTAGGATAAGTAAATAGGCTCGGGTTAGTAAAAAAGATGAGGTTAGTAAAAACATTAAGTTAGTAAAAAACATTGAGTTAGTAAAAACATTAAGTTAGTAAAAACATTGAGTTAGTAAAAAACATTGAGTTAGTAAAAAACATTGAGTTAGTAAAAAACATTGAGTTAGTAAAAAAGATATTAAGTTAGATAAAAATATTAGGATAGGATAATTCGGCTGTTAAACGTGACGACTGGACTGCGGCTCAACCAAGAATTGTTTGCATCAGAAAAACTCTGTCACGGAATTTCGACGTGATAACCCCGTGGTTGATCCCGGTTGTTGGACCGACCCCGGCTTGTAATCCGAGGCCAGGCGAGCATCGCGATTACATCGGCGAAGTGTTTATTTCAAGGACGTTCAAGGAACGGTGCTTGATCGAAAGCCAGAAGAAGGATGGAGTCCATGTCGAGGGCGGGCCGAAGCGTCGGGAGCGGTGTCTACAGAGTGGCCGGCGCTTTTGCACGCGGGGCCAGGAGAGTTTTGTCTTACGTGCCGCTTCTCGGCGTGACAGCGGTCCCACCGGAAGCCGAGGAGCCTGGATTTGATGTGGTACGACGCTAGGAGCCTCGACAAACGTATTGGTCGGCTCTCGCCACGCCCACACCTCCCACCGCGCCGCTAGACACGCCCCGAAGCCCTGCGGGCTTAACGAGCAGCCGACAGCGTTACGTATCTCGTCTTGACGTTTCCTTATACTTAAATTCGTGCGACTATATCATCGTTGTTTCACCCCGTTATTCATGTAACTGTTCCATTGTTCGGCCGAAGTGGAAACAAAGGTAAACCGACGCTCGGACCTCGATCGCGAACGTTGGAAACGCCTAGAGGCGTGCATTGGTGGGCTCCTGCCACGCCCACGCCTTCCACCGCGGGGCCAGACACGCCCACAGCCCTGAAATCAACTGTGTTACCTATCTCGCCTTAACGTTCCCTCATAGTTAATATTCATGTGACTATATCATCGTTGTTTCACCCCATTATTTACGTAACTGTTCCATTGTTCGACCGGAGTGGAAACAAAGGTAAACCGACGCTCGGGCCTCGATCGCGAACGTTGGAAACGCCTAGCGGCGCGCATTGGTGGGCTCCTGCCACGCCAACGCCTCCCACCCCGGGGCCAGACACGCCCACAGCCACGAAATCAACTGCGTTACGTATCTCGCGTTAACGTTTCCTCATTCTTAATATTCATGCGACTATATCATCGTTGTTTCCGAAGGAAACGGGGGGGAGGGTAGACACCGTTATTTACGTAACTGTTCCATTGTTCGGCCGGATCGAAAACGCGCGTCCGGAGCGGAAACAAAGGTAAACCGACACTCGGGGAGGAGCGGAGCGCAAAAATAGTCGTACGACTACAAGCTCTCGAGCCGCGAGATGCTTTCGCGAGAGGCGAATGGCAGTCGACGACCGAAAATAGCGCGCGAATCGATGCAGTTCCAAGAGCCGTCGTCTTCTCGCCTTCTTCCCTTCGTTTTCGTCTCTTCTGGTCGCCACGTGCGTTTCCAATCCCCTCTCTAGCCATCCTGAAACGCGCGTAGATCGCAAAAATGTTAAAGATTTATCTAAAAAAAGAAGAAATTGGAGAAGCGCGATTTTGTAAAACGGCTCCGGAGGAATCGATTTCCAGAAGCACCGAACAGGTCCCTCGAGGTATCGAGTTCGATGAGCGAATGAATAAGCACGATGCAACTCGTTGCCTGTTAATCGATGCGGAACCGCGCCGGACCGGTGGAAATTAATACCTGCGTAAATTGGTCGCGCCGCCGGCCACGGGAAATTTAATCGTTCCGGCAAAACGGGAATCGAATTCGCGAGGACGGCCGCCGGTACGAGTCACGCCTTCCGGCCCTCCGTCCTGTCGGCCATATTTTTTCAACGATCCCGCCGAAAATCGCGCTACGACACAGGGTTAAGAACATAGTATAGTATGTCGTGGATCTCTTCTCGACACCAGCCAGGATATTACGAAGTCAAAAAAGTACATTAACGTTCAAAAAGATTGACCTAACCTCCATTTCTTATGGAACAGAACGATTTTCTGAAATTGTTTACCATTGAAATTTGCAGGAAAGCGAATACTGAATGTGTATTACATTTAAAAAATTGGCTGATCTCTATTTTTCATGGGACGGAATTGTTTCCTGAAATTTTTTACCATTGAAATCTGTAGAAAAGCGAATACTGATCAACTTTTGTTCGAAACACTTTTTCGCCAGACCATGGAGAAGGTCTGAGAAGTGACTTTCCGCGGGCGACAATTAAAATGTCCGGGCGCGCGATGCACTTCCGGTGGAGAGCTTGTGCATTATCGGTGCGTTAGAACGCGACTTCTCCTCCGGCCATTTACATGCCGGGGACCGATATTACCGTCGTCGGACATGCTCCGGTGAACCGGATAAATGCAGCTGTCCTAATTCGATTCCGTGGAAGCTGGGCAAACGGCGAACCAGCGGAACAAATCGAAAAATGTACTCTGTAAAGAGATCACACCGTGCGGATCCGTTGCTCTAGGAGCGATTCCGCGCGGAGTAGGCGTGGCTTGTGCTCGGTGGGCGCGGCCTCGGTGCTCCGTACGCGTTCAGCGTCTCGATACACGCGTTCTTTCTCGAAAACCGAGTACTTTAATCGACGGGAATGTAAACGGATACGCCGGAAGCGGCGTCCGCGTTTCCGATCGTTATCGGCCGCCTCTGAAATTTCGACGACAGTTGGTAGCCCGCGTTGACATCTGGTCCGGTTTTTTGGCTGGTCTCCGTGTCTCCCTCGGACAGGAAATTGATTCCTGTATCGGCTATGACGCGATCGGGCGCCAGCTGCCGCTGTAGATCACCGGATAATGAATTTCGCTCCGCGTGAAAGCGGAGAGCGAGACTCGTGGACGAGGTTAATCAAGTCTGAAGATACGTTGTAATTCGTCGGCGATCGTCTAATTTTGCGGTACTAACGGCGGCTGGCCAGAGCACGCGACACGGCCAAGCTTGTTGGACGCGCGATCGATTAAAAGCCACCGAGTAATCGGAAGTTTATTACCGCGACGCGTTCGTTTTCCTCCGTCGACCTCGAACAAGCCGGACAATGGCCCGAGACCGTTCTCCGTCTGGCCACCGGCCAACTCTCCCGTTGCCCTTTTGGCCCCCGTCGCGAACTTTCGCCAAATTCGTAACGCGAGCGTGTGTCCCGTTGTCAACCAACGCTCGACACCATGAATCGCGCGGCAACCTCCTTCAACGAGCCCGAGGTGAACGAGCAGACTCGCCGAACACTCTTGGCCCCCGGAGCGTCGCGGCCCGGGGCCAAACAGATCTTCTTCACGCTTCAACAGCGAAACGCTTGAGCGAATGCCTTGCGGTGCTTTATCGTAAATTACTGTTATCCCAGGAACTGGAAAATGGAACTGGATTGCTAAAACTAATTATTATTATTATTATTTCTTGAATGCCTATTTTCATAACAAAACTCTACTGTCGCGCAGCGATATCGTGGCAAACAATGAAGAAACTCTCCTCGTGTATTTATTATTATATTATTATATAAATATAGGTATATAATAATTAGACAGCGGATCTTTATGCAAAATAAAAATTTTCTACCTGATTTGCGACAAACTAGAGTGAAATAGAAATTTGTTATCTTTCTTGATATATTTAATACGTTGAAAATAATATATCAGTATTCTTCTAAGGTTTTACTGTTTTAAATTACACCTACTCATTTTTGTCATAGAAACATAAAATCCGCTGTCTAACAAAAACACTTTCAAAGCTTCCAAAAATCGAAACGTTTTTCCAAAATGGGGGCTTTTCCGGAGCGATTGGCTGGCTCCTTGTGGCCAGATTAAGGCTCGTCTCCCCACTCTACCCTTCTCCTTCCACGACGCCATTCGTCACGTGAGAAGCTTCGTCTCTGTCGTGCATTACAAAGTCGCGTGACTAATCCGGTAGTAGCAGAGAGGGGGAAACTTTTTCCCCTAGAATTGTGCGTGTGGCCGGCGCGCTGCCCTATGGGGCAATCCGTGGCCCCGACTCGAGAATCTCCTTCGCGAGCGGTCCTGCTGGCGAAACACAGGAACGTTTGAGAAAAAACACTCGGGTTCTGGAAAGCCCTTGTGCCGACGGGCTCCTTCAACGGCTGTAATTCTTTAAGCGAATGGCTTACCCCTTATGAAAATGGTGGAACAGGGACCGGGAAGGGGTTTCACTTAGCTGGCCGATCGATACTCGTCGGTCTGGGGACGATAAAGCACGCGTCCGGTTTCCGTTTCCCTCTTCGGTTTCAAGAATCGATCCGGAATATCGACCTTCGTCGAGTGCTCAAAGTTTACTTCATTAACACTTTGCACTCAGAGCTGGTTTAATTGGAAAATTAAACATTTCTTCCGACTAGACAGCGGATTTTATCCGAATTTCGAGTTTAAAAATACGGTTATATAATTTTCAACGTGTTAAGCATTTTAGGAAAGAAAATTAATTTCTATCTCAATTCAGTTTATCGCAATTCAGGCAGAAAATTTTTATTTTGCATAAAGATCCGCTGTCTAATCCCAATATAATGGACTATTTATTTAGACTTATTTATTTTCTGAAAGCATCGTTATAATTTCAATAATTGCAAAATAAAAACCGAGAAACCGGTCATTTAATCGGCAGTGGGGTGGGTTTAGTGTTAAACTAATTTTTCAACGTCCGAAGTTCGAACAATTAATTTAATACCGTGAAAGAGAAATTTTGAGAAAATTGCGATTGGTCGAAATTGCGAAGAAAAAAATAAAAGTTTTTGTGTATAACTTTTATGTACGGGCCAATATCGAAAATTTAAAAAATACGTTTTGTAAACCTGCATCAATTATACATATTCTGAAAATTTCATCAAAATCGGCAGATTTATTTCAGCTGTAGACTCAAAGTCGTGAAAAGCTGCAATTTTCACCATGTTCAAACGTTTGTATCTTATTGCAACGTGGATGGACTTTGATGAAATTTTCGGAACACGTATAATCGACACAGCCCTGGAAAATATATTTTTAAAATTATCAATGTAAACCCCCATAAAAAAGTTGTAAACATCAACTTCTATCAACTTCAACAATCTTTGCAACATTTATTTTTCACGTCATGTAGTAAACTAATTGCTCTGATATCTCAAAAAATATCTGAGCCGTATGCTCCGATATTAAAAAAGCTGTCGTTCTTTTAAAAGTGTCCGAATACTACTGCAGTTCACTGTATTCCCCGGAGATGATTATTTTACGAGAAGCTAGTCCGCAGGAACTAGTTTCGAGCGTCGGGGCTGTCGTTGCCGGTGCGTTCGAGCACGATATTATTTTTTGTTCGTCGCGAAGGGTGATCAACTTGACAGTTGTCGCCGGTTTTCTTTTCTCGTCGAGGCGGGGTTAGGCTGGCAGGCAGGGAGGCACTGCGCGTTTTCTAAGCGATTCAGAATAGAAAAGAGGGTGAACCGACACAGCCTAGCGACACGTAGACAAGAGAGGGGTTCGCAGAAGAGGGTGGATGCCCCTGGTGTACACGTGGAAACAAGGGGTGGGGAGAGGAGGTACAAAAACCATAGAGACCCCATGGGGTGCTTGCGGACCGACGACGTCACCCTTTCAGGGGTGGCCAATCGTGTCACTGTGTCAGCGAGCACTAGCCCCGTCGTAAAACTCCTGATTGATTTTCATTCGACGATTGATTAGAAGATGCTCGTTTAACCCTTGCGTCGATAACCAACATCTTCAACCATAATTCGATCATGTTACTGTTCGATACACTTGTTATAGTACATATACATGCAGTGTATCTTATCGTTAGGAAACTATTTATACTCATAAACGTATTGGATCAGAATCGTTATTTTCAGCCATAATATTTAAATTGAATTAATA